>JACBOW010000012.1:648152-1296305 GCA_014706105.1 Phytophthora quercina | reverse complement strand
CAAGCGTCTGATCGGCTGGCAGCTCGTTAACCATGCGGACATCTTGAGCTTCGTTCGCTTCGACTGTTGTGTCACTATCTTTGAGCTGTACGAGGACCTTGGAGGTGTCGCTCTCGAGACGACGTAGTACGCGACCTCTGGCCCACTCATAGTCGGCCTCGGCGTCATGTACGCGCACGTAGACCTGCATGTCGAGACAGACAAAGATGAAGTTCCTTCCTTCTTCACGCAGCTCTTCTACGTTACAAAGCGTTGTCGCAGAAATGCTGACGACAGGGTAAAATAGAGTAAAATTTAGTGATTGGTTGATTTTAGACGAATAAGAACGAAGATACCGACTGACAGAATCAGATACGACCTGGAACGAAGATGTCGCTCGTGTATCTGCCCGAGAACGCGTGGTCTCTGCGCTATGGTGCGTGCTGGTGCATTGTCCACCTACGCCTGTGATGCTTATTGTAAACTTCTGACAGGCCCGGACTACTTCACGGTGGCCATCATCAAGTACCTGGTGAAGAAGGACGAGTACGCGCTGTACGAGCTCCAGATCCAGAATGGACGACGCAACTGGAAAGTGTTGCGTCGCTTCAGTGACTTCGACAGGATGCAAGTCAGGTAGGAGGCTGCAAGCAGAGGCCAGCTACGGACTGAGACTTAAGTGAGACTCACAACTAGCTGACGATTATGTCAGTGTACGCTTCAAAGCAGGCAATCGACTGCCCGAGTTGCCGCCAAAGACCTACTGCTGTCGAGACCTGAACCCGGACTTTCTGGCCAAACGAAAGGAGCTGCTGCAGGGTTTTTTGCATCACTTGCTGCAGATCCCTGGTATTGCTGACGACGACCACGTGCGCGAGTTCCTCGGCCTCAAGCTGTCCACAGAGCTTTACGTGTGACTTAATCGGATTGAGGAGCTCGCACGCTGGTAGACATGTAGTACCTACTAACTTACGCCATGCTTTCATCAAAAAGTGTGTGCGCCCACTGCGAGGAGGGGCTGGTGAGCGCACTGTCGCTATATTCAATAACTAATTACATGCACCTGAACCGCGGACAGATCAAGATCGGCGGCGTTCCTATCAAGCTTTGAACTTCTGGTGCTTCTTGGCTTTCTTCCTTTTGCTCTTGGACTTCTTTGACCGGTTGCGATTGCGCTTGCCCGGCGACGAGCCGCCACTGCTCACAGGTGAGGAGGGTGCGTCCTTGTCCTCGGCAGGCGTCTCGGTATTTTCAGCCGGAACGTTGATCGAAAGGGGCTCAGTGGACTCGGTGCTTTCAGCTGGCGTGTCCAGTGACAACGGAGTCGCGGTCTCCTCAGCAGCGGCCGCCTTCACTACCGGGCTGGATGTGATAGCCTCCCACGATGCAGATGGCGCGTTCGGGCTCTTAGGTGAAGCCAACGCCTCTGGTACAGCAGGCGCCTCAACGATAGGCTCAGCGTTAACCGGCTCAACTGCGACCTGCTCCCGCTCCTCCTCTTCGACAATGCTCTCTTCATCCTCCGTGACAGCAGAGGTCTGTGCAACGTCCTCCTCCTCAGGCTTCGCCACAGCATCTTCGATGTTGATAAGCTCGGGCGTGCTCTGCGAAAGCGTCATTGACTGTGTCATTTCCACCTGCACATACTCCTCTTGCTCCAGCGCAATATTCTCAAGCGATTCCTGAAGGAGTTCCTCGGTGAATGCACTCGCAGCTTCAGTAGCGGCTTGTGTGATGACAAAGTCCTCGCTCAGTTTTCTTGCGATCGCATCCAACTCTTCCACGGGAGGTGCAGGTTTATCAGTCAGCTTGGGGGTCACATCTTTCTTCTTGGGGCTATCAACGGTTTTCTTGGGGCTGGCAGGAGTTTGCTTCGGCAATTCTATGACCGTAGTAAAGTTTTCAGCAACGTTCTTGGGGCTCGCAGTGGTTTTCTCCGGGCTCTCTGGGGTCTTCGTCGAGGTGGCATGAGCCGGCTTGGGCAGCTCGAGATCCGAAGGCTCAACCTCTTTCTTCGGGCTCTCAGTGGTCTTCTTCGGGCTGCTCTTTGGGGTCTCCTTCTGAGGACTAGCAACAACTTCCTTCTTTTTAGGACTGGCAGCAACCTCCTCCTTAGGACTCGACGTAGCAACCTCGTTCCAGGTTTCAGCAATAACTGGAGGCTCCACCGGAGACTCGATAGCTTTTTCCACCACCTTCTTGGGGGTCTCGGGGGCCTTTTTCGAACTAGCAGGCGTCGGTTTGGGCACTTCACTTACAGACTTTTCAGCCGTATTGGCTGTGCCGGTAGTGGAGGCGACACTCTCTTCTTTACTGTCCTTGGCGCCTCCAGACTTGGCGCTGGGAATCTTTTTCTCCTCCTCCGTTACAATTGAACAGGCGGCCAGCGCCTTCTTGCTGTTCATCTGCACGTAGTAGTAGCCCATAGCGGCCATGCTCACGCTGAACAGCCCCGTCACTAGCAATAATGTGACGCTTGAGTTGCTGGCAGTCGTCATGCTTGTCTTATTGCCTTGCGTTCCGCTGGTGAGTGGCTCGGAGCGAGGGAAATTGACGAAGTGCTGGGTGGGCGACGTCGACCTTGCCCGGTTCAACTCGTCTCTTGCCTGCTTGTGAGCCAATCGCCTCCACCGCTTCGAGCAAGATACCGGCGGTGTGATTGGTCACCAATCATGGGGTCGGAGTTGTGCAAAGGCACGTATGCAAGCACACCGGAAAACTGCTGTAGATGGAGGTGACGCCCATGAGACGACCTGCATTCATGTACGTGTGGCAATGAACGGGGTCGAAGGCTTTGTAGTTTGCTATCATGAATGCTTGTGTAGATGCTTTGCCAGTGCTCATGGCATTGTGGGATGCTAAACACTTCACGACGTAAACTGCGTTGGCACATCGTCGACGGGGGTGGAGCAAGTCAACCTGAAGGTGCTGTTGTAGTGGCACGAAGACTATACTTGTGTATATGCATACCTAAATTCTTACCTAGCATTGACCCAGGCTGCTACCCGATCGCGTATCCTAGAAAGCTGCTGTGTTAAACGTGTACTATGTACTATACATTGTCAAATGTCGTCGCCAACGACGTCCCAAAAAGCCACGGGCTCCTGTCCTTGCCTCACGGTGTCACACTTGGCTGGGAACGCCTCGTAGCGCTGCAGGATCTGCGCACCGCTCTCGGCCACCTCCACTTGATCTTCATTGACGTCGGTGCCGCACCAAACGAACATATAGTCAGCGCATGCCACGATCAAGCACAGCTCGCCGATATCCTTGGTCGGATCGCGGAAGTAGTTCTCGCTGATACCTGGCAGCGGCCCCACGAACAGCGGATTCTTACCCGTCACAATATCGTTGCAGTTACCACCGCTCTTGTTGGTGTTGGAGTACGCCACATCCATTCGATAGACGATCGTGCGCTGGAATTTGAGTCTGCCTTCCGGGTGGAGCAGCTCCCACTCGGTCAGCTGAAAGATGAAACCAGCATTTGGGTCTACGATCGGACGTGCCTGGCGCACAAAGTCCAGCGCCTTGTACATGCCGATATTCTTGTACCACATCAAGTACGCGATAGCCACCGTCGGTGAGCGAGAGATGCCCTTCACACAGTGCATGAAGACCCGTCCACCACACTCGCGAGCACGCTCGATGAAGTCGAACATGCTGTAAAAGTGTCTTGCAATGTCCTGCGATGAATGGTCCCGCAGTCTGATGTTGAAGTAGCAAAACTCGTCTGGAAAGGAAGCTGGTGCCACACTGGCCGCACAATTAATAACATGCGTGATGCCGTTCTGGATTAACATCGACTTGTTCTTGGCAGCAACGGCGCCACCAATGTATAGGAAGTCCGTCAGCTTGGAGCACAGAGCGGCCTGGTCCTTTCTCCGCTTCGACGCGACGGTCGTAGTGGTGCACGGATCGAAGTTGGCCAGGTCAACCTGCGATAAGTCCAACGACAGGTTACCTGGGTTTCGGCTACGACGTTGCTGGGGCGGGTACACCCTCTTCGGAGCGCTCACACTGCCTCGAGGAAGCACAGAGACCGACAAAGTCGATGAACATGAAGACAGCGCCCCAGCGACGGCATTGCTTCTGCTCTCCAGGTTCATTTCAATCGACAATGATGCTCGCTTGTCTGATGGAGACGCACTAGCGAAGTGAGCTGCATCAGACACGCCCAGAGAGCGCTTTCTCGCTTGTGTAAGAGAGGGCGCCCAGTTACCCGGTGAGGCAGTCGCGCCCGCCTTGCTCTGCGTGAAGCCCTGCTGGCTGCAAACTCGCTTGTTCGGCGTCGGTGGAGTAAACATCACACAGCTGTCACTCGCCTGCCGCGGAGGTGTCGTGTTGTTGTTATTGTAGCTCTTAGTGACGAATGCCGGTGATGTCGACGTCGGACCTGAGCAAATTGGCATAAACGGCAAAGCAAGAGCACATGTACGTCAGCGAAGTGCACGATCAGCACCGGATTCCAGCGTCCCAACATTTTCGTGGCTGGATTTTCCGGTCGTCGACTTGATAAAAAGCTCTATTCCTTACCTCTCGAAACACTCACTGGCCACGACTCGTCATCCAGGAACGGATTGCGGTGCACACTGGGCGATGGACAGACACCCGGTCGTGTCGAAATGTTCTCATTGTTCTTCTGCGACGTGCTCTGCAGCGTCAATGCCGGCGACGTAGGACAGACCTTGGAGACACTCTGCAGTCTCTGTCCATCTGCTGCTTCTTCTGCAGTCAGCAATTCTCCGAACGCCTTTGAGCTAGTCGAACAAGCAGCAAAACAGCAGCATGATCGTTAGCTTCACAGCACACAACTCAAAAGAGAAGGAAAAAAGAGAGCGAGGATTTGTTTTTACATTTTCCCGTCCGAGTAGCAGCGCGTAAGTGACGGAGGTCCCGCTGTGGCACGACGTCGCACCTTGGGGTGCGAATCCAACGGTGGCAGTGCGTCCGTGTTGGTTCGAAAAGGTTTGTAGCTGTTGGACGCGGCGGTTGGGGAGCCCGAGGGCGACGACGACGCGGAAAGAGAGAAGAACGAGTGCGCGCTGTCGAGTTTCCTCTTAGCGTTCGGGCCTTCTCCACTGGCGCTCGCTCGTCCACTGAACGGGGCAGTCACGGACGCGAGTTCCATTGATTGATCGGGTGACTTGGTCTTGAGAATCCGGTAGCCACTTCAACGTGCGAGCTGAGTGCGTACGTGCTCGGCAGACGGGGGAAGCGCCTCGCTTCTCGTGCTTGTGCTCTTCTTAGTCGGATCCAGCGGCGTCGCAAGCGCTAAAGCGAGAGTCTTGCTGCGCTTACCGCCGGTCGCTGCTGTAGAGGATGAAAGGAGTTTTGCTCGACGAAGCCGAAACGCCGCATGGAACGATTGACTGCTTATGTTTTAAATGACATAGTGAAGGAGAGTGTAAAGTTGAAGCCAAGGCAGCTGGCATGAAACGCTCTCCGCTGGACTGCAAAGGCAGGGTGAACTGCCCAACGCTATTGCATTGAGAATTCGGTTTAACAGCCCAAGCTTATTTCAGTTCAGCCGGAAGCTGAGCCCCTGGTGTGAATATATGCGGTCGAAAATAAATGGAAAGGGGGTGGTGGTTGCTTGGGTGAACGAACACCAAGCCCCCGAATTGATTTCACATGTTGGGAACGGTGACGCTTGTCATCGCGACAGAAGCTGATCGTTCTGATAAACTTGGTTATGATATGTTGCCTTTCTCCCCTAGCAAGCTTGGCAGCACCGTACGACACGAGTGGAGTAACCTGTGCACAGTGTGCAGTACATGTAGCAGTACATGTACGCAATGCATCAAACTTTGATCTAACGCACTGCCGAACAAGGGCAAATAAGTTACTCCGTGTCTGGAAAATAAGTTACTCGCCCGTGCTTGGACAACTTGAAGCGCTATAAATTCAACAGAAGACAGGCACAAGACCTACGTTTGCGGTTTGTTCAACAGGGAGACTTTCCTCACCACTCTATTAGTCTCTCGTGCATGTACCAATTTCTGTTCTGCCATCGTTTTATGCCTCCTCCCTCACTTGCATAGCGACCCTCTCTTCACGACAGAGCCTTCATCACTCTCACTGGTTTGTTGTCTTTCGCCACAGCTTCGTTCGTTGTGTCTCCACAATCCCTGCTCACTCTCACTGATCAAGGCTTCCACCGCTTTCACCCATTTGCCACACCACTCTCACTGGCCACCCTGGACGCCTCCAGCTTAACCTCCGCCAATATTCAGCATTCTCCGGAGGTCTTGAGTCATCGATAACTCAATAGGCACCTGGGCTGAGGCCGTCACTTCCGGAGGTGCCGTAGGCTGCGGTGGCTGGGAAGGAGGCGGTCCTGGAGGGAGGGGTGGTGCAATTTGCACACTCGCATGCTGAGAGGGCGGCGGCGTAGGAGGAAGAGGAGGCGCTGGTGCCTTTGCCATGGAGGAAGACCTATTGCCGTCGCTTATGCCTTGTTTGGTGAGAAACGGTGGCATCGGTAGCTCAGTTGGGTCAGGTGATGACTGGAACGCTGACCAGGCCCATTTCCCAGAGGCAGATAGCTGCTCCTTTTGCTTACCATTGCGTGGTTGCTGGTTGTTGTTTCCGTTGCTGTTGTCACCCTTGTTTTTACCCTTCTTCAACGACGAAGTGCTCGCTGCAGATGCGTCATCGCCTCCTTCTTTGTCCTTCCGTCGCCGCCCCGGACTCTTTTGTTTTGACCCCCGCTTTACCGAGCTGCTGCGTGCAGGAGCGTCATCTGTCGAAGATCGCAATGCATCCAAACCAAACAGGGGTCTTCAGTTCCCAGAGAAATGCTTACGTACAAGGTAAACATTGCAATTATATACCTGTAGAAGCTTGTACGGGGTTTCCATTCGCAGCCATAGAGTTGAAGTGTTCTGGTGCGCTGCTAGACAGCATCATGGAGGGTGTGAGGAGCAGTTTGCTGCCACTGTCTGTCCTGGACTCCCGGTTTGCAATTACCCCTGGCTTGGACACTACTCCTTGGTGCTCCGAGGGATACACAAAGTAACCCAGCTCGTTATCCCAGACGCGCGCGTCGACGTCCATCTCCTCCCGCTCGTCGTCTCCTTCTGCCAACTGCAGCGAGTCGTTCACGTTGTCGTCGCTGTCGAAGAACGGCACCAGAGGGCGCCCAACCAGATCTCTCGACGCCATTTTGACTTGTACTGCACTAGAGTATTAAGAAAATGTACAAACTACAGCGGCAAATGCACAGGCTGGAACTCGAGGTCTCAAAAACTACGCTCGACTTTGCTCGGCTTGCGTGTCGCGTCTAGATACTGGAATGAAGATCAAAGCTCGGATTCTGACGAGACTTATCTCGTGCGTCTGGTAATGCGTTTCGATTCCGTCGGGGGCTTGCGGGGGCGGCGTGCGCAGCGCTGTCTTGAAGTGTCTCGCGCTTGTAATCTGCTCAGCTTCCTCCCCTTTAGAGACTGAGCGATTTGGGGAGAATACGTTACAGGTGGGTTCTCAATTTTGGCACTGATTCGCTAAAAAGACCAATGTATCGGAGAGATTATTCGCTGAAAATAAAAAGTGAGACCGACTTCAAGGTGCAATGGGGAAACAGTTCACCATGTATCAGACTTGTTCGTGCAATTTCAAATTGCATTACCGTGTTGGTTACCATAATTGCGTAGTAGTTGCTCAGTTGCTCATAATTTGTCGGCGAAAGTACTTGTCCACCACGCCAAGCAAGAATTCAATAGAGAATCGAAGGTGGTCTCCGTCCGTGGACAGGAAGTGCACTTTGCCAGCCTTGTCAAGCGTCCGCAGCCCGAACAAATCCTCCTTGTACCACGGCGTCTCGTTGAAGCCAAGCACATTCTTGTACGGGTCGCCATCTTGGTACATACCAAACCACTCCGATTCTTTTGGATAGACCTGCGTGTCCTTGTTGGCGCGGACGAGCACCAGGTTCTGCAGTTTTGTGAAATTGTCCGTGTACGTCTGGTTGATAGACGTCTTCTCGTTGTTAAGGTCGGGAAGAAATTCCGCTGTGCAAAATGGACAAGCGTACGAGATTTAGCATGCCTGGTGTTGAATCATACACCAAGAGCAAACTTACCATGTTTGAGATAGGCTTCGATGCGCAGAGGGTCACGAAAGTAGTTGGCTTGAGCGATTCGCTCTGAAACAAGTACAAAAGTCAGCAGCCATATAGGAAGTCGACCATACCATGTTGAATACCTTGCACTCGTTTGGTGTAGACTGCTTCACCAATAAGCTGCATCATCGGGATCTAAACTGTCAGACACACAGCATCACAAGTTTCACATCATATTGCCTACCTTATCGATTTCCTTGCATATAAAATTGAGAGGAGAGCACCGTGGTAGTCCACCGACTCCAGCAAGTGGTCCATGTACAGATATAAAGTTGTAAACCGGTGGGTCGTTGAAACGCTCGATGTAAGCACGGATCAGCAAGTTACCCTAAAGGCAGAGTAGTAAAAATAAAAATCAATGCGTTAGCATGAGAACGACGAGTTCACCGCCAACGAAGCTCACAGCCGGAACTCACCTGAGAGAAACCCGCTGCATTAAAACCATTCGCCAATTGCGGGTCCTATTGTGCGGTCAAAACGTGATTAGCGGCTGTAAAGGTCATTCCACCGGTCGGTAACGGCCTCGCACCTCTCGCACGATCTTGGCGAACATCTCCGTCTGGTTATCCATCGTGATGAAGAAACTGTTTTGCACATCTTCAGCCACGGAGTCGCCAAGCTGCACACTCGCCACATAAGTTCCAAGGTGCTCCGCGATTGCCTACCGTTGCACAGGTGCAGATGAACCAGCTCGTCAACGGCATATTTCTCCATTAACAACAACCCAGTCAGCCACTACCTTCTGAATGCGCTTCATGCCTCCGTTGCCTGCAGCGTCGCCCATGCCGTGCATCAGCACTACTGGCAGTATCGTTGTCTGCTGGAACACCAGCGTCTTCTTCTTCACCGCCACCTTCTCCTCCAATTGCAGCGGCTCTTCCTTTTCGAAATACACCACCGATTCTTCGCTGATCAGTACGAACTGCACCAGGACCAGCACCACCGTGACTACCGCTACTATAAGCAGCACTCGGTTGCCTCGCGCCATCTCTCTCTCCGCGTGTGCTCTGCGTTGGATCGGGTCCGCAATCACTTCCCCCTGGATCTGATTGTCTTCTTCTTCAATCCACAACATGTTACTAAATGATGGTGACACTAAACTCAGGTGATCGTCCCAGCGTAGTTTCCCCTTTAAGTACGATTTGCGCGTCTGGCTGAAAATCGCCTGAAAAAGTAGGGGACAAGCAATTGCGAGAGGTGTGGGGCGAAGCGATGTCTGCGTTTGGTCGATCGAAGCTGGTACGCAGCGCAGGCGACGCCATGTCGCGTGGAGGCGCTCGTGGATGGGGATGGTACCACCGCTCGCTGGCCAAGATGAACGCGCCCGAGGCAGCCGCTGTGGCCTACGATGCCGTGGTGCCCACGCCAGCCCAGCCGCGACCGCGCGCCTTCCTGGACGTGAGTATTGGCGGTGCCAAGGCCGAGCGCATTGTTGTGGAGCTGTCCAAGGATATTGTGCCGCAGACGTCCACCAACTTCCTCAAGATGTGCACGGACGGTTTCAAGTCCAAGGCGCTGGGCTCGGGCTCGTACAAGAACTCCAAGTTCCACAACGTGACCAAGGGCGTGTACCTTGTGGGCGGCGACGTGCTTAAGGGCGACGGAACGGGCGGTCACGCTGCCCTGGAGGAGAACCAGCGCTACTTTGACGACGAGAACTACGCGCTGCAGTTCACGGAGGAAGGCGTGCTGGGTATGGCCAACGCTGGCATCAACAAGAACGCATCGCAGTTCTTCATCTCGCTCAAGCCGCTGCCGCACCTCAACGGCCGTAACGTCGCATTTGGCAAGGTCGTGGAAGGCAAGAATGTGTTAAAGAATATTGAGGGCGTCTACTGTGTGAAGAACAAGCCACTGACGGACATTGAGATCGTCAGTTGCGGCGTGCTGTAAGCGCGGAGCAGACCATGCTTCCTTGCACACACTATCGAGATACAGGCAGGCACAGGAGACGAAGGCGCTGACAGGAAACTGGGTGGACTAATAGAAGAAACACGATGCGTGGCGGCGCTTGAACTCTCAGATGTTAATGTTGTGTTGTGCAATATGAGTAGGACTGCAGCGTGTGCTACTGACGAGCTCGGAGCTCAGCTCCTGGCAGGAATCCTGCATGAATCGTAAGGGACTCGGCAGCGTGTCTCAACCATTGCACCTCAAGACAACCCCAATGGTTTCGTCGACAGTTACGTGCCGAGTGTCTGCAGCCGCTGTGATTCCACGCGAAGACGGACTGCGACCGAACTTCAGTCTGAAGCGATGCAGTGGTGTCGACCTGAAAGGCATTAACTAGATGCAGTATTGAAGAACTACGACTAATTGATTCTTGCACCAACTAACGTCGCACTGCCAGCACCATAGGCTCATTGCATTGCAACGCGTTTCCGGTCACCCCCCCTGAAGCAAATTAAAGTGACGTACAGGACCATTTAACTCGCTTCAGGGGTCACGTCCTGCCTTGTCAATGAAAACCTCAACACCGGATACTCTTCAGCTTCGAAATATTTTGTTTTCGTTTAACTTTGGTAAAATACTCACACGCATGGAAGATTAAGAGTCCTTCGCCATCACCGCTCACCATGACACGGCCCCGCTATTCATCCCTACGCAGCTCCTTGGCAATGGACTCACCTAGCAGCTTGCTTTAAAACTGCGCTTCCGTGACACCGTGGCCCATCGTGTTAGTTGACGACAGTCCGCCAGTGATGGTGTTCTGCATGGCGTCTACGAGCTCAGTGCCAGACCAGCCCTGGTGCTTGAGCGTCTCCACGCCCTCGTTACGCTCGGCACGCTGCACACCCTCGACGTACGCGAGCATACCGCGCTTGGCGTAGTCGCGGGCGAAACGAGTAATGCCCAGCGAATCGCTGTGGAAACCAGCCAGCGTAATGAACATCCAGCAGAAGCCCATGCGAGCCAGGTCCGTCACGAACGTCTCGATCTCCGTGTCGGACATACCAGCAGCGTCCCAGTTGAACGACGGCGACAGGTTGTACGCCAGCATCTGGTGCGGGATCTTGGCCTTGACGCCCTCAGCGAACGTGCGCGCAAGAGGCACACCCGGCTTGGCCGTCTCCATCCAGATCAGGTCGGCGTACTCGCCGTAGGCACGGCCACGAGCAATGCAGTACTCCACACCACCACGCACACGGTAGTAGCCTTCCACCGTGCGGGCCAGGTCCCAGTCGAAGGAGATGTTAACACCGAGCGACTTGGCCAGGGCCTGCAGCTTCGGCAGACTCAACTCCAGGCACTGTGCGTTCCACTTGGCCAAAGCGTCCGAACGGCCCGACTTCTTGAGGACCTCACGGACTGCCTCCGGGTAGGTCGTAGCGTGGGCACGCTTGTCCCAGTCGCCCTCACGGCCAGCGTGGGTGGCGTCAATGTACGACTCCACGTTGAGGTTTGTGGCACCAATAATGAAAGGGTGGTCGCGCGGGTCGATGTTGTTGTCCAGCAGAGTGGCGGCTTCGGCATCCGTGCGGGCCACAATGACCAGCGGGCTGCCGAGGATGTCGGCCTGCAGACGAGCGGCAATCAGACGCTGGATGTGCTCCTGCACCGAGACCAGCACCTTGCCGCCCATGTGGCCGCACTTCTTGGTGCCGGGCTTCTGGTCCTCGAGGTGGATGCCAGCGGCACCACGCTCAACGAACATCTTGGTCAACTTCATGACAGCCGTCAGACCGCCGTGGCCAGTGTCAGCGTCAGCGACGATCGGGCGCAGGAAGTCCGTGGGCGGGGTGCGTGCACGCTCCTCAGCCGTCATGCGGCGGCGGGCCTCGTACTGCTTACGGTCGTGGAAGAGCTGAGCGCGGAAGAGCTGGTCCACCTTGTTGGGAACCGTGTCCATGGGGTAGTCGGCCACATCTGGGCCGGGTTCGTTGGACGTGGAGGCCGTGGACGACGACTGCCAGCCCGAGACGTAGACGGTGGACAGGTGCTTAGCCATCTGCGTGACCTGGATCGTGTCCAGCGCTCCGAAGGTGTGGCTCGTCTTCTTGGCGGCCTGCAGCTCACGCAGCATCTTGTAGAGCTTGTGTGACATGGCAGCGCCGGCATTGGCGGCGGGGATCGTGCCCTGGAGTTTCACCACGTCCTCGGCGACGTATGGGCGCTTTACATACTGAAAACGCTCGCTGCGGATGAAGGCCTCGGTCTGCTTGACGCGCTGTGCGTAATCGCTCTCCTCAGCGCGCGGGTCGTGCGAGCTTAGGTGGCTGGCGATCTGGCTGATGCGGGCGTGCGGGGCGCTCATGGCTGACAGCGGATGGAGACGTTTGGGATGCGGACGCTTCGGAGGTATGCGGCGAATCGGGAACTAAGCTTTTTGGCCTGGCGCCAAGCAATCTTGCCACAAGATAGATCACATGAGGAGACCCAACGCGCAATTGGCTGAAACCACACACTTGCGCGCCGCGCATTGGTCAAAAGAGAATGCCGCAGCGCTCACGCACGGCTGTCACCCGCGCCGTTTGGGCAAAAAAGACGCGCCCAATACTGAAGCCAAGTCACGTTGGGTTTCTTATGAGACCAAGCCCGTATTGCGCGTCGTGGGCCCGACGTGGAAGTTTCAGGCACATGTTGAAGCTGGCGCGAAGCGCAATGTCTACAAGCCGACAACTGCTTGCGGTATTCACGTGAAACTTGCCCAACCAGTTTGCGAGCCAAGTGTATTATAGCGTGGCGAAGCCGCGGGCGTCGACACGGCACGGTCACCGCTGTTAAATGCCGGCACAGGTGGTACCAAGTACGTGGCAGCGTCTACGAAACCAACTTGCAGCAAATGCTTGCACAAACACCAGCAGCTCGTTCTTGTGGAGGGCGAACTGAGTCAGGGCCCCAGTGGTCAGTCTGGTCAAGCAACAGACGTTGCCTTGCCTTCGAGGGCGACTTCAACCAGCGCTCTGCTTCAGGAATCGCGTCGCGACGTGTGACTTGCGGTGAGGCTCATACCCCACCGGAATCGCTGCAGCGCAAATTTCTGCCACAACTACCGGTAGCACTCCGTCACTAACGCGACGGCGATCGTATTTCTATAAGGTTCTATCATGATTCTAGGCCCAAAACTGCACCGATAACTATTGTCAGACTGTTAACTATTGCACGTAGACATTATTAGCGAGCGCTTTGCACGGATCGGTGAATGGCCGTCGTTCCCACAACCGTTTTGGGCACATTGAATACTTAAGTATATTTTATGCGCAATTCGCCGAACACTAACCATGAACTGCCGCCCCCTGCTCCACACGTTTATAACTCGGGTCGTCCCGATGCCTGTCGCGAATTCGGCGTGTTGTTTTGGTTTTGCTGTCCAGGTGCGATGCGTGTTGACGTGTGCATTTGCAGTGTCACTAGTTTTTCTCACTTTAGTGTCTAGCTACACTAACCACAGTAGTGGATCAATAGTGTTAGTTTTTATTTAGTAAGTAACACTAATTTGTGTGAACACTGAAAGCTAGAAAAAATAACACTATTTCAGGTAGAGCGGCAGAGAAGCCGAGACCCAAGAGCTCACTCATTCTCCAACTTTCTTCGAGCCTCAACCACCACCTCTTCAAACACCTTCTCCTCAATGGAAACATCACGTACGCACAGAAAGCGATGGTGCGTTGTGGACTTGCCACTGTAAATGGCAAGTGGAGCGTCGATCAGCTGAGCCACGAACTTCAATACATCATTGCTGAGCATTACGATCACTTCATGGGAAAACCTGTGGAAGGCACTGACGCATCCACACAAGACCAGTCTCATAGACAAGACCAGTCTCATACACCAGACCGCGACTCGAAGCTTCTGTGTAAGATTTGCTATAATACAGACTCAGCCAGTAACACTAATTATGTGTACCATATAGTGTTAGTTATCAATTAGCATTAATAACACTAATTGCGGTGCACAAGCCCAAATGGAAGTCTCGAAAATACTGTTACTAACACCAATTGCTGTTGTTAGTGTAGTATCACTAGTTTTTCTCACTTTAGTGTCTACCCCTTTAGTGTCACTAGTTTTTCTCACTTTAGTGTCTAGCCAACCCCTTAATGATTTGTTTTCAAAAAAAAGGGAAAAGGCAAAATACGTCCTTAAATGTAAAATAATCCGAAAAGAGACCCGCCAACTACAACAGGCAGTGCCTGTAAGAAGAGTAGAAACGTAAAATTGCTAAATTCGGTAATTGCGCAAACGTAGTGGTGCTTTGATATCGTATCGTTCGGATTTTTTAAGCAGTATAGTAAGTCTCTAAAGCATGACCAGGATCGATGTAGCATAGGGCTCCGCTGAAAGCCTCTGTCAGATAGTGGGGCTGTTTGAAGCATTTTTAGATATTTAGATATTGAGCTAGGTACTGCCAAGGTCTTTTGTATATTGTGAATTCCACATATATTTGGATATGTTGGACGATTGGTCAAGTTGCCAGAAAGTCGACCAACCATTCTGATTGGACAAAACAACAGTTCCAGAAATCTTGTGCTTGGTCACTTCAAGGCAAAGCGAAGATCATCACTGGCATATATAAGGCGACGGTAAGAATTTGCGCAGTCTTGCTAGTTGTATTTGTCACTCACATGTAGATGTTTATGTCTTGTTATCTCTCATATCAGTCTGTTCGCCATGGAGGAGGCTGTCACTAAGTAGCACGCCCATCCGAATACAGTTTTCCACTGCTTGTATGGGTTTTACTGTCTCGGATATACGCGGAAAGAGCTTGCGCGAGTATACAATAAGTCGCAGAGTACGATTAGTAACTGGATCAATGTCTACGTGCAAACTGGGACCTATCAACGCGCTCAGAAGACTGCATCCTGCTCATACACAGTCTCTCATAGGCAGTGGCTTCGCGAATTTTACGCAAAGCAGCCTCTGGCATACTTGGATGAGGCACAGGAGGCTTTTAAACGTGTCCATGATCTATCAATTTCGAAGTCTACGGTGTGGCGTATCATCCACGAATGTGGCCTTACCCGGAAGGTTTTGGAGCGACGTGCGATGCACATCAAGGAGAAAGATGTGTTTCTCTCCGTGGAAGAGCTAAGCCACATAGATTGGTGCCGTCACAATCTCGTCTTCTTGGACGAGGTGTCCTTTGACAACCGCGGCATGATGAGAAGACGGGGGTACGTGTTAAGGGGACAGACTATTGTTATCAGAGGAGGTTTTCAGAGAAAGCCAAGGGTTTCGGTACTGGCATTCATTGGTGTTCACGGTCGGATCGACCACTACGACACGCAAGGCACTTTTGATCGGGTGGAATGTTTTGAGTGCTGTAGAGATTTTGCGTATTCGCCGAGTGGTAAAGTTCGACAGTACCCGGGGTCTCGTTCTGTGTGGATTCTTGACGGCGCGTCCATTCACCGCCATCCCGACATTGTCCACTTTCTTAGAAGTATTGGTATCGTCCCGATTGTTTTGCCTGCGTACTCCCATTCTTTACTCCAATTGAGTATCTGTTTGGGTATATCAAGAGGTCCTTCTAGAGGCACTACGTCAGTAACGTGGCCGTGATCTACTCCCATTTGTTGTGGAGACGTTACCAGATTCAAAGAGTTCTCGATGGCACGAGTATTTGAGCATTGTGGTTGGAAGATCGATGTACATTTTGGCCCTACAGGCCCAACGTCTACGGAAAGAAGGCAGGTACCTGACATCATTGAGTGCACGAGTCGAGAAGAAACCATTGAAGAGGATCTTGGGTTTTCGGAGAGACGAATTTCACTTTGAGAGCTGCACGGTGCTAAAGCGGTTTCTGGATTAGTTTGTGGTGGATTTCCCAGCTTACATATTGTCCGTGATTGAACTATGTGATCATGCGCTTCGGTCCACCTACCGTCAACGCCATGACGAAGCGCCGTACAGTCAGCGAACGCCGCGACACAGATAAACATTCTTTGCAGTAGCTACATCTAGTAACAGCAACAACTAAATTAGTCAAGCCAGCCGAAGTAGTGCATATCTTAAACAAAAACCGTTTTTCATTAACTAAACGAACTTGTAGCCGATCTTTAAATCTGAAACTACTCTTGATGCTCAATGTCGTCTACGTTCACCGTTCCAGGCAACAGATCAATCACATCACTCAACGGTGGCGGGCAGGAGTCTGCCAGAAATGCTTCAATAGTACGCTTACGCGCTTCTAGTCGGTTGCGTTGACTGTCCAACCGCTGTCCATGCGCCGTCCAGCTCTCCTTCAGTTTCCGATCATCCTCAATGGCTGCATTGACGACGTCAAGCGCCACACTTGCTGTGCGCGATAGACCTAACAACGGCCGCTCAGCTGGCAATTCAGCAGGCCTGAGCAAGAGAGCAACGTGATTTGGAGGAGCTTCTAACATTTCACGATCCCAAGTAGAACGGTTTAGCCCACGCATAATGTGGTTGACCCACATTCTCCATACAATACCGTCACCCCGAAAGTTGCTGCCCAATTGTCTTGAATTTTAGTAACGACATCCCGTATGGAGCTCTCTGCTGCTGCACCAGAGCGATCGGTGAAGGCTGAGCGAATGCATGCATCAAGAAATTCCTCCAAGCCTTTCGCCTTAGTGATGGTCATTCCATATTCGTAAATCATTAGTCGTACAGTTTCTCCACGGGTTGAAATTACCCATCGACTCCACGCTTGCTCAGTCTTCGAGCTGTTAACCAAGTGGCGATTCCCTTTAAACTGCATTACCTTAGTCCACGCCGTCTCCATGGGAGTGTCAATCGTCCGCGCTCCATCTTGTTTCACAGCCTGACCTTTCACTTAGGGGCTAAACCTGAGCCACAGCTTGTGCAAGATCTCTTGGAAGGTAGTACCATTTACTGCAACATCCCCCAACGACTCGCTAGACGTATCCCGTTGCCCGACCGTGGTCTTCACTATCGGTCGCACTAGCAGCTGCAGTCGATGTTGCAGCGCTGCTGGTGGTGCAGCCGATAAGGATGGAGGTGTAGGAGACGCTTGAGATAGACGTGCAGTGGTCACGGGAGGGGTTCTCACACGTTGCGGATATAGTGATACTCGCGTGTACGGTCTATCACTGGCAGACGATGTTTGGGGCGGCGTTCTTCGATGCTGCGCTCGGTCTCGCCCAGATGCTGGCGATCCACGCCTACTTGCTCTTACATCATTCCGCGCTCTTGGGGTAGCTGGGGCAACGCTGCCTTCTTCGCCGTCGCTCATGGCGCTAATCTCAATGTGGTGCCCACGAAGGATACACTTCGAAACGGAATATTAATGATGTTAAACAGGGAGGTCGATTGGCAGACAGTTTGTCGACCAACCGCCCTGTCCAATTTTGAGTAGAACCCACAATACCCTTGTCAAATGCGTAATTCGGCCGCAATTCGCCTTTATTTAGGACGCCATATGCAAATTCATACACGCTCGACGGTAACTGTAAAGTAATGTCCACCTACCCGATAACATCTAGCTGTAAGCTTGCCAATATGACCACCCATCTCTATTGTACGAGCTGAGTGGGTGGTAGGCCTTGGGTTGAGTTTTTTTTTTACTTTATTTCAGAAAGTACGATGAACACCGGCAGCGTGTATGACTGCAAGACTTTTGTTCGAGGCGGCGGTCGTAGCTGCATCTGGGGAGGCTAACTGCCGGCTTGTCTTTTTACAGAACGCTAAGGAACGCATAAAGGCTATGTGCAAATGCGAGAGTTGTCAGTACTTCGTGAGCGCGGAGACCAACCCAGCAGGAGAAGTGCGTGTAACGCCCTGCCTCACGCAGCACACGTGCAGGGCTAGTAGCGTCGCTACAACAAACGACGTTCCGTAACCTCTATCCTTTCTCTCATGAGCTCCTTGTCATGCTCCTCCGTGAAGCGAAACACCATCTCTCGAGGTTACGGCTGATTATGGAATGGAAAAGTGAAGTAATTTGGGGTTTTGGCTAGCTAATTTGAAGTCGATTCGACATAAGGTCGCGAAGAAAGAGGACGGTTCTGCTAAAATAAGATGGAGTAAGTTGTCGATTACACTAGCAGATGTCTGTCAAATTCAAAGCGATACCGTTCTGCTAAAAACCTCTAATTTGTCATTCAAATTTGACACTTTTAGTTTGGACAGTTGGGCTTGCGGGCAAATCGCCCAAAGTAAAAGGTATCCATCTCTTTTTCATTCAATGTTGACAATTCACCATTCAATTTCGACACCAGTCGAACCGACATTGCAGTCACCTGCCGTACACCATGTTTTCCATGGGGACGGCAGCAGTAACAAAGTCGCGGGCGTGGAGCTCCGCATTCTAGACGAGCCGCTGGGTGATATGACCCATACTGGAGTGTGCCGCGCGCTCGAGGTTACGCATGTGAGCTTCCAGCATAGTGATATTGCGACCATTTTCGCCCACTACCTCCAGACGTCGACCCATCTCCGTACGGTTCAACGCTAAGTAGTCTTTAACGTGCGACTTGAGCACGCTAAAACAGCTTTCAATTGGATTGCACATGGGGCTATAAGACCCCAAGCGCAACAGGACAAGATCGCCCCATTCAGCGACTCGCACATCCGTCTGGTTGTGGGCAGGCGCATTGTCGAAAACGGCGACAATCTTCTTGCCCGCAAAGCTCCGTCGGTACACGTCAGAACCTTTGGCGGCGTAGATTTGAACTACGAAATCAGCGTTGTCTTGCACTTTGATGCTTCTTCTCTTGGTACGCCACTTCACCACTCCCATTGCTGACGAAACAGCACACTGAATCTGTAAGTCCGGCCCCTTGGAGGCAGGAAGCACGTCGATAGCCCTTGTCCCCTTCTTGAAACGTCCCCGACCACGCTTAGTGTACAGGTTGTAATTGGTCTCGTCAAATAGATGATGAGGTTGCCCTCGTTGTGGTGCTTCATCAATGATTCGGCAAACACCTTGTGCTTTTGCTTGTTGGTTTCATTATAGCATGTAAGGGGTTCAATCCGAGTCTGTGCAGTCATCCACGGTTAGTTTGATGGATAGATATAATACACGTAGCTCATAAGAATAGCTTACCTGCTTCATTGTGTTCAGCTTACCCACGAGGTGCCGGGAGATCGTCGACTGCGACAGCTCAACGCCATGGTCCCAAATGAGCATCGTGCGCATTGTCTTTATCGAATAGGAACAGCTCTCGTTTAAGTACCCCTCCAGAGACGCTTTGATCTCCGGCGTCACCTTGGTGTAGCGCTACCCACCTCGCGGAAGATGCTCTACACGTCCGGTGTTGACGATGCGACACGCATCAAGCACGCGCTGGCGTTCTGCAGGGTTGTGCAGCTTAAAGAAAGCTTGAAAGGGCATCCGACGAAGACTTCTTGGGTGAGGTTTGGGTACTAGGCGCAAATTGGCTATAACTGCGAACTGCAAAAGCTGGCGGAGCTACCTACTTTCGCGCGCGCGCGATAGCTCTCTTTGCATCTCCACCCATTAGGTCAACGCCAGTACCGTGAGTCCAACTTTGATTGGTGAATTGTAAACATTGAATGCAAAAAAAGAGATGGATACATTTTACTTTGGGCGATTGCCTGCAAGTTCAACTGCCCAAACTAAAGTGTCAAGTTTGAATGACAAATTGTCCAACATTGGCTGGGCAATGGTGCAGTAGTAGTATAAATCTAATAAAATAAATGTATACTACTAATGGTAAAATAATAAAATCAGCTAATATAGAGTATTGGATAATAAATATTATATAAACAATATTTTGTCGGGTTTTTTGTAGGACATATTTTTGGAGTAAAAAATAATATTGGGTCAATTTCCGCAGCATTTAGGGAGCGTCTCAAACCCTCCCTAAATGCTGCGGGAATTGGTCCATTAATTGAGCTATCCTTAATAACCCTATCCACACAACTTGGTTTTCGGCCGGGGCTGTTTAGAAGATGATAAAATGCCCGCATGACAGACGAACAGTCCGGCTATTCAATCCATCAGTAGTGAGCCAAATGCTACAATAAAATTATACAATCATTGAGACTACGGTAGTGCAACGAGTACTCGAAAATGAAGGCGTACTGTTATGCTGTAGTACATACTTCGAAGTACTGAAGCAACTTTGGTTGGTCTGTAATGAATCCGCAACGGTCTCTACAACACTACCACATCCCGACGAAATACCTTTTTTCTCGTATGGCGATCTTGACAATAATACAAGGCAATGCAGAGGTATCAATTGTATTGAAAACTTCCATCAACTAGAACATCCTTGGTTGTTCACTGGAGACTCGTAGTCAGACCCTAGCCGCTAGGGCCTAGCGGCGGTAATAGTACGACCAGGTTCGGTACAGCTTACGGAGATGATCGTAGTCGCTCTTCCGAAGGCGGCGGGGTAGTTGTAAGGGGTGTACCCATATTTCGCCAGCCTCTCGAAAACTTCAGAACCTTGCCATCCAGCTCAATGATGCCCAAACCCTCTGCTCGCTTTGCAAGGGCGTCGAGCTTAGTAATTTCGAAAAGGTTCTCGCCGTACTTCCTTCTTCTTCGCCATCATCGCTCTCCTCCTCGTCACTGCGTTTCTTGTTGTCGCGGTGGCGCAGAAACTTCTTTCCGCCGCCCGTGCCTTGACTCGTGCCAATTGAGGTAATCCCTTCCGGCGACGCCCATTTTTGAGCCCTCCGTGGTGCGGTCAGAGACTTCGGCCATAGTATTTTTCGATTTTTGATTTGCAGTTTAGACGGCTAACATGCTCCCGGGGCCGCGCCGTGCAGCAGCCCCGCCATAGTATTACCGCTCGTGAGGAGAGTGATCGTTGCAGCAGCTACTAACAGAATGCAGGGGAGACGCATTGGTGATCGATGGTTGCTCTTGATCCGAAGTGAGGGCTGTTAGGCGATGGGCAAATTGAGGAATGAGGAGCTGTGAAGTATTGTACCAGATCGACGACGACGCCGATGGTGCTGCTGTCGTACTGGCACCAGCTACCGGCACCCAGCTGACCGCATCGTCACGACAACCGCAAAACAACGACGACAGCGCGTGCGCGTGCACCGCATCAACGCGGCTCTACATAATCAAGTACCAAAATTGCACCAAAGCTGGCGGGTGCTGCTACAGGCTGTAGCACCTGGAGACAAATAACATAGGAATAAACCCCCGACTTAACGGTGAACTCAACTCATATTATACGTTCAAAAGCGAAAAAGTCCCATAACACCACGAGTGCCGTCCTACACGAACTGCAATGCCAATTCTTGGTGGCAGAGGCAACTCGCGTTCGGTCTCGACAAAGTTTTCCCCATAAGATTACTCTGGAGTTACTTCGGAAAAATGATTAGTTCTGAGAAGAAGAAAAAATTGACTCAGAATTGATTAGTCCCGAGTAGACAAAAATGACTCTACTTGCTGCAGAATTGATTTGTCCCGAGTACATGTAGAAAAGAAACTACAGTACTGCACTGCAGGGTAATCGTGTATATCGTAGACACAACGCTCAAACGTAGTGCACTCGTCAGTATAATCCTAGAGTAACCTCGTAGAGAAGTTCACCTTCAAAAAATTGATGAGCGCAGTCGCGAAACTGAGATTATTCAAATACAGAGAGGTATAAAATGTCAGAGCTTGAGCGGGAGTGAAATCCTAGTACCTAGGTAAATACAGAGAACTGTGTTGATTTTTGAAACCGCACACAGCATTTAAGGATAAGAATTACAACGATCGAATACGCATAAATTACCTAAACGCGTGTCTCATACATTGGAAATACGTGTACCGGTATTGTCCAATCATCCCCATCCTATCGCCGATGACTACGGCGCCACATACTAGGTATTCTACAGGGAACTGCCAGTGGACCGTCCTTGACTAGCGGGGGGAATACATGTATACTTAAGTATGCATTTGTTTAGTAGTGCGCAGATTTCAATTGCTCCCGGCCAACCTGTAAGCGCCAAAAACTACGGTACTTAATAGATAGTTAGGCCGTGTTTGACTTGCACAGGGTATTCCAGCCCGATCCGGTTTGGATGTGCAATAGAAAGGCCACCTATCCAGCTCGTTTCAAAATCTAGACTAGGGGTGAATTTCAAATCCAGCCCGTTTGAGCTTAAGCAGCTGGATCGGATTTTGGGCGTTTCAGATAGCAATCGAGCTGTTTTAGATTATTCCAGCTGTATTTGGCACAAAACAACTGGATTGAGCGCAAGTCGACCAGACTAGGTTGTGGTTACCTGTTCGAAACTAGGTCGTCTGCGACTTACGCCGGGAATACCCGCTTTTTTTTTGGCGCTGGTTAGGGTTCCAGGTGTATCTCCTCCGTAAATTTCATGTATGCTGGTACATTACCGCTCCACAGCATTCTGAATGGCTAGACACAGTTGCGCCAACCTGATGTAGCAATAACCGGAGTAGAAGCGCGGCGGGTGCGCGGAGTGATGAGGCTCTAAATTTTGTGCAAGCGACGCCTGCAGATCACGTGCAAGTCGGTGCCAAAATGGCAAGGGGGTGGCGTTAAATGTAGTCCACGGGTGTGTGGAGTGATGCCCTCGGGAATTTCAACCAGGCTCGTGGAGTGACGCTTCGGATCAACCCAAAGTGCGGTGAGTGATGCCTTCGTGAGAAGCCTAACCTGCACTCGTGGGGTAACTCCCTCGGATCAAACGTAACGAGTCAGCGTGGACTATGACACGGACAAGCATGCACGCTAGTTGGGGGCGCTTCAGCGTTTTCACAAGGGGTGCTTATGCTAATGAACCACCCGAGGAGGGACCTTCGGCTTCGGGGGCGAGAAGTGCAGGTGGGGCGCTGGGCCTTGCTAGCTGTCGTGCCACCGGCAAGGTGTCAATCAGCATGTCGGAAGCGACGTGTCTGAAAGTCACGTTGCGAGCACTTTGTGGCATAGCGGTAAGGCGTGTAGCGTTTGGCGGCAGAAATACAAGCATGATGTTCAAAATTGACACTGTGTCGTGTCGACCAAATCGGCGGAGTTGCGAGATCCACAACTATCCAATACGAGCAGCAGGGGGCGGTTGATTGGACTTGGGATAGCAGCAGCTAAAAAGGGTAGCCATCGCTCAAACACTTCTCGACAGAGTACTTTGTCAGTTTCAAGGTTGATGATATATTGGGAACGTATCACCGTTCAGGATCCATGATCAACAAAACCACAGTCGATGTCGAGACGATATCTCTCCACGTCCCGCCGAATGGTTGAAACGACCCACTCAACTTCTGTTGTAAATTCCCGCGGACAGCAACGCGGTCCTACAGCTCCTTCCCCCAATACCCTAGACTTCCCCACTGTACTCGACAAGAAAGGTATACGTTCCACAATCCCAATGTGTTATTGGCCATCACCAAGCACCCCACCATCGCTGTGTAAGGCGCCAAATCGTTGCCAACCCCGACCTCACCCGTAACATCAATTCACCACCGCAATTTCCGCGCCGCCGCGCCGCAGGTGCACAGTACAGTACCACCCTGTCGTGGCTAGCCTCACGTGGCGCAGCGATAAGTGACGGATAGCGTTCCCCTGCGCGTTACTACAGTGCTATGGATGGGTTGCACAAGTCATCATGCAGCACACCCAGTGAGTTGTTGATTTGCGAATGTCTCACGCTCATTACATCGAGTTCGGACCACGACCGTCACCAGTGGACTGGTTGTTACTAGGAAACGGTGCGGAGGCTCCACAGGCAAAGCCACCGTGGGTTCCCCACAGGCCCTACCTTCCGGCTAACGGATGTATCCCGCTGCTATACAACGCCGCTTCGCAGCGATGCAAACTTTCAGCTTAGTCCACGAACTTGCTCAGCCCTTGGTATTGGTCCGCGTCGACCGCCAATGCCCATGTCGCCTGGAACGACTGGCTCCCCCGAAGAAAAGGATCGTCGTCCAATCGTGGCCAATCCGAGTGCTCTCGATGCTCACCGTCGTGCTCTGATTTGGCCTAACCCGAGTCAAGCAGCTAGCACTCACCAGCTGGCCGCGGAATGGTTCCCTCGGCGACTTGAGCTTTATGACACGAATTGACGAGTAACTCGACAGAGTACTTGGTCATATTGGCGCCAGAAAGTGTTTCCCGCCTCTGCCGTGCATTGCCTTTGCAGATTTCGTCTTAGCGCAACTTGTCCAGTCAACGCCTAGCACAATATCGTTGTGATATGACTGGTCAGTATTGGGGCGGTCCTAAACTGGTTATTTATCCCTCCCGTGATACTGGGGTGCAAAATAATGTTTCCATTGACGGACACTTTGCAACAGCCTATCTGGTCTCGTGTTTTTACCAATGCTACCATAGGATTAGATGAAGAAAAAAAATCGCCACAGACTTGTCTGTCCGTTTGAGCAAAGGTTGTTCTACGTATTTGCGTCATTAGAGGTATTTAGCAGAACTGTGTAGGTTTTACGCATAACCCCACTCAACCCACAGCTGGAGAAGTGCTTAAAAATCTTGGCGGGTTGTTAGTACAACCATATGATAGGATCTCGTTTTAGAAATATGGAATGAAAAATTAGCACGACAAACATGACGGGCTCAAAAGCAACTATCGGTAGTTGTCATCATTTGGCTGTTAGTCGGTTGGTAGTCGCTTCGCGCAAGCCCACTCTCTATCCATATGATTGGGGCATTGGAGGCTACTAACTTGGTAGCCGACGGTATGACGCTGACTTGGCTAATTCAGCGGGCGAACACGGTAACAGTTAGTGTTTCTGGCTCACTAAATAGCCGTGAAACACTTCTATGCCAGCCTCTCAGTTTTACCGAAGGTATAGTGGTGAATTAGTAGAACATCTGTCCAACTTCATACAGTTTATTTGCTTTGCATGGGTGAATTCGAAACGAATTAGTCTGTTGAAAAGTATGTGAATTGGTGGGTTGAAGTGGAAGAGTAGGGAATTCTATGTGTAAAACCCACTTTGTGCAAATGGTCGGTTCTGCTAAAAAAAATAGACTTTTATTGGTTAGTTTTTTTTGTTCTTCATGGGTTTATAAATGTCCAAATAAGTGTGATAGTTCAAACATTCCATTGGGATAACGGCTAGGCGACGCGAACATTGATCTCATTTTTTCGGTAAGCGTAAGATACGGCCTAAAAGAAATGTTTTTTTTCATTGAGACATATCGCTAGCAAGCACATGGATTGCCGCATGAGCTAGTTAAGCCTGCGCTTCTTTTCGGTGGGCTCGAGCTTCATGGGTGGAGCTCCGGTGTCAGTCTCGTCAGAGGTGGTCACGTCGTCCACAACAACCGGTTCCGCAATGAAGTCGGGGGGTTCCTTGCTGTTCACCGTTGCTTGCTCTGCAGCGGGCAGCGCGACCTCGTTCGTCGTTGTCGTCGTGCGGGTATTGGTGTCATCAAGTTGAGCCACAGCTGACTTTTGGTGCAGCCGGCTGTTCAAACTCAAGTCTTCAAAACGGGTCGTGAACTAGCAGCACACATTGTTGTAGACTTTGGGGTTGGTGAAGCGCAAGACTTTCAGTTTTTGTCCGCAGTGGGGAAGGATGGGCAGCGTATCGTCGGAGAGCCAAATCGTACCAGTCATGAGATCTTTGTCGATGGTGTATCGCTGGGCGGCGTACTTATCCTCGAATTTCTGACAGCAAAGGAGGATCATTTAATGTTATATGAATGTGAATATGCTAGCACATAAATAAGGGGCCCACCGATTTGAGCCTGTCGGAAGTTTCGCGGGCGAAGAGATCCGTCATGTGGATGCGAGCCAGGGTGCGGCCGCCTTCGACGGCATGCTTGCTAATCCAAATGAACCGCCCGTAAATAAAAGCGTTATCCGTGCTCTTTGGTTTCTCGGCCACAAAATTCATGAAGGCTTTATGTAATGGAATTGACAGAAGACAATAAATTAGAACTGCAGCAGTGGACGCAAAGACAGCAATTAGTTCGTTTACCTTGTCGGGTAGGAATCGGGCGAAGAGGAGCATCTTCGTCACCCTCTCCGCGTTGTTGGAGAGGCGACTTGTAGTCCTTAGGAATTGGTATTCCGTCGATCTCCATGCGAGGGTAGATGTGTTCCACTTGTAGGTTTGCTCACAAAATGAGTTGTGTGCGGATGATACTGACTGTATTTGGATATAAAGACTGTTAGTGTGCTTGGCCTAACGGTCGGTGCTCAGAAGGTTCTGGAAGGTTGAAGGTGATGTAAAGTAGTCGATAAATTTCAAGTTGAAGCTTCTTTGTCAGTGAAGGGTAAATCGTGGAAATTATAACTACCGAGCAACGTCCTGACAAATGTTGCTCAACTAGTATGGTGATAGTGAGGACGCCAGTAGCCATCTCTTCCAATATCCATACGCCACTTCGTCGTGTCAGGATTCTGTTGTAATTGTTTCAATAGACTCTTCTTGAACGCAGGGGATAGTGGAAGGCAACGCAGAAGACGAGCTAGCCTCACGCGTGATGTTCCAACGTACAGGTGGCCCAGCAGCCATTTGGGAACTCTCGGGGTACCTTCCAGATAGAGTAGGACTCGTCTAAGTGTGGCTCCTTGAGCTTTCCAGACGGCCATCACTAATGCCAACTCAACAGCAAGATGAGAGTACTTTAGCTCAATTGCTTCTGGTATGAGACTCTTCGCTAGCTTGACGCTGTACTTGGTTTGGTTGTTTGCGATAATCCCGATTGGAATGATGATGCCGCTTTTCACGGTTCTACGACCTGCTGTGTCCGTCTCCCAGTTAGTTTCCAAATTGCATTCCGGTGGCCACGTCGTTGCAGGAACGATATCCCCCGATTGTGTTATAAGTTGCACATTTATAAATCAGGTGTAGCCGGAAGATCAATGACAGCACCGCACTGTGCCGAAACATTTTCGAGTTGCTGGAGAACGCGTTCAGTATCGGTCACGTCATCCCAGGCCAGCGACACAAGCTTACACATTGTTCCGTTTGCAACCCCCCCTCTCTACATTACCGTTGCCAGTGTCAAGAACTTGAGCATGTCCACCTTGCACAAAATAGCCGAACAAATTCGGGTAGTCTGTGGGGTTGTACAGGAGCTCCAGTAATTCTTGCGGAACGTCCTGGATTAGTTTTCTCCATCTTAGTACAACTGTGTTTGTACGTAGCGCTAGTACTCGAGCAGTGCACGCTGTTAGAGCAGCCTTATCAACGTTGCTGGTAACTAAAATTGTTGCATCGTCCATCCACGCGGGATCTTGGTCGACTTCTTGAGTTGTTAACTCGCCTGTGATCGCATCAATTACATCATCCGTAAGACGTTGAAACATCTCTGGATTGGAGTCACCGGGATATGTAGGTGGAAGCACCCGAAAGCTGTCCAGAATATTTTGTGGTACAGGGCAGCTGTGAGCCCTTTGCTGTGATTTGAGAGGAAACACTCGGAAGCGCCTAAAAAGGTCTCGGGCCTGGATGAGAATGGCACTTGCGTTTAACTTGTACATCGCCTTGCATAATGGAGTCCCCATCAGCGTCTCTAACTGCATGAAATCTCCAGCCTGTTGACAAAACAAAACACACTCACACAAGTGCAAGTCAGTACACTAAGTGTCGGTCGCAGCTAAGCAATAGCAAACGGGAGACACTTACCCAAAGAATGGATTTTCCTCCAAACGGTACGCCTGGATTGTAGATAAGACGTAAACGCTTGTCCACCTTCACGGGAAATTCGCTCCCAAGCATCGTAACCTCATCTGTTATAATAAGTCCCACCGAATTGTCGAAAAGAACACGCAGATCAGCTAGTTTAGCTGGTGAAAAATGGTCTCCATCACGACCAATCTTAAAAGCAGCGTGGCACGTTTGCCCACCAGGAAATTGGCTCGCCGCGGCTCCAGTTGGGCATGTTATCACGGTTTTCAGTCCTCGTTTAAGCAACTCGTCTTGAAGTTTGTGGATGACGAAAGATTTTCCTGTTCCAGCACCTCCATGCATAAGCGTAAGAGTTTGTACTGGATTGGGCTTGTCCAGGTTACTTAAAATCCAGTCAATTATTTCTTGTTGCTCAGGTGATGCAGTCATCTCGTTTGGTGTAGAATTGGGTGGGCTACTTGCTCGTGGATCACGAACTCCACCAGCTGCATGTTGTAACGCTGTATCCAAACTGTGTGGACTTAGAACTTGGCTGCGTGGCGGCATCTTCTGAATTCGTTTCGCAATCACTTGAAGACTTAGCTCAGGACGAATAAGCACATTTTCGTGATAAGTGTCGCGTTGGTAGACACTAGTTTGTATGATTGACGCAGGTACCACACGATTCGTCTTTTCGATTGATTGTATCCCTCCGTCTTCAAAGCCCATCGTTAAAAAAAAGTTGCGCGCAGTGCTTGTATACTGTCGCGTTGGATCGGGTTTCCTAAGGCAGCAGCTCGTGTTAGCCAATACAAATAGTCCTCTCCTCCAGATAATATTCCGTCGGCCTCCGGGTCACACATATTTTGACGGCAATGCTTTTTCTGGCTCGAGTTATTAAGCACATCAGATACACCTTTCCATCGTGTGGCGTTCCTAGCTCTCCAGTCCAAACATATTTTCTCGTGATCACTGTTTCATATATGTTCTGAATGAAGTGGTGCACTTGGCGATATCTTTGCCGCATCACAAAGGAGGCAGTAGATCTATCCCATAATGTGCACAACCGGGCTACACCAGAAGTATTCAATTCGAATTCGGGTCGCCGATTGATATTCCAGGGTACTGCAACGGAGATTATGTATCGTGCGATTGCGTTGCATCCATTTTCTTCCCATTTTCTTTTTTACGAGAACACGAAGGTGGAGGAGAGCCACCAAACATCGGGGTCAACATTTTTGCTCGTATGACAGCTTCATAGTGGTCAAAAAGAGGCTGTTGGGGGTCGAGATTGAAACTTTTACTGATTTTGCCCCCGCGTGTAGATTTCGCGCTTGTCGACGACTGCCGAGGTGTAATATCGACTATACTAGCAAACCCGGTCGGCAAATAATCGACAAAGTGTTCTCCACGAAATTTTATGACTCCACTTGACTAACAAACACTGTTTTTCCATGGACGTTGTACAATCGTGCTCCTCCAGTGGCGTGGCGCTCGTTCAGCGAATTACTTATCACAGATAAATCTTCTGAATGAGCAAAATTTGCTAGTTCCTCGATGGAGTCATGTATTGAGCTCGGCGTATTGTTGTTTTCAGTTTCCCAATCCATGAAATCATCCGTGTCAACATCATCAGGACAGTTTTCACTCTCACTATTTGAAGACGGATCACCATCAGGATTGACGATGCCTTCGTGACGTATTGTTTCAGATTTTCTTAATTCATCTACGAAACCATAGGGGAACACATACCAGAATGACTCCGACGACACGTGAGATTTGTGCCTAAGCAAAGCATATACCGTCAGAGAAAGTGACCACTCATGTGTGCCTCCAAACGCATTCACTGTTCTTGTCGCCAAATATTGTGCTTGGCGCATAGGCGTGTCGCTCTCTTGCGCTACACTAAGGTATTTCATTGCGTCTTCAAGAGCTGTTAGCATTACTGCTGCAGCATTTTTTAATCCTGCTCCTTCTTTTGTCATGTAATGCTGTTGATATTCGTCTACCATGTCTCCAGCGTCTCCTCCATTCATAACACTTGAGTTACAATGCGATGCAGTTAATCCAGATAACAGAGTGTTCGTTTCAACAAACACACCGTCGGCTTCTGGACGGAATTGTCCCCATACACAGGTAGAAATATGAGGACGAAGAATTTCACATTGACGTGGATCATATCCAGCATCTAGTTTTTCTTCCACCTCTGTGCTGTGTGTGTTTCCAACACAAACACCTATTACTTTTTTTTATAAGTAATGGTAGGGTGCCCCGCTCGTGGATACCAGCAGGACGGCATAAACAGCATGGGGGGTTGCCGCGTTTTCCTTTGATGCAAGTCTTTGAATGAGTGTGAATATTCGTGTTAGCATTGGATCTCTCAACTGAATGTTTGCATTTCACTAGACTTTCATTCACAGGAGGCAGCTTGACGTCGCAAGCACGCGGTAATGGGGGTGCAGTTTCCATACTTTCCCTAGCTTTCAACCAGGATCACGTGTCGGGGGATAATCGGTTGGTACATACAGCATTCATCCACTCTGCGATATACTGGCACAACTCTTTGCAAGAAGCTCCACGCGTTAAAACCTCTGGTGTAAACGAGGAACCATAAATTATTATGTGCAGATGCAAGCGTCCATCAATCTGAGGTTCGATCACACCATTAAATGCAGCTACTTTTCCGTATGCCCCAGCCTCTCGCTCCACATAATTACGGCTTCTTTTCATTTTTTGCGTAGCTGGGCTTCGCAAAATTGCTTTCTGTATAAGTACCATTTTTCTTTCAAACGCCAATGCGACCAAGGCAGGACATCCATTTGAAACTGAAAGTCTGAGTCTTGGGCTCTCTTTAAGATTTTGAGGAGTTGGCTCCATTGAAAGTTTGATTTACCATACGAGCAGTCCTCATCGTTCCAAGCGTTGTTTATTCTCAGTAGCATGATTCGATGCACAGTGAGGTCATCTTGCTCTGGTGGAGCAACGGCAACCCAGAACAGTGGAAGCCCAAACCGATAGCGCATTGCAGCCAATTTGGGCCGTGTAGCTGCACACTCAAAAGGCGAAAAGGGAACTGTTCCGCCAATAACAGAAAGAATTCTCAGCAACCCCGCATTGAGACGTTTTGCCGCAGGAGAATCTGGATCATCCCTTTCTGCAACGAGCGATGCCTTAAAATTCGATGAATTTGCCAAGTGACCCAACCTTTTTGGTGTTTTTGCGTGAGTGGTTGCAGCTCTGGCTGCTTTCCGCACCGCAGAATGGCGCTGCAACTGATTGATCACCGTCGCGACAAACGTGACATCTTTTCAAATCTTCCATCATAATATTGCATCAGGTGCTGTATCAAGTCATGAGGAAATGATCCGTGAGGGAGCATATCACCCCCCAGCATAAATAAGGTGGGGCGTGCACCAGCAATCATGTTGCCATTTTCATCCCATTCCATAATAGGAGCAGTACCTCTTCGAACTACAGCGATGTCGTTTTGTATCCCAACCACGTCCATCATCGCATCAATTATCGTGGATTTTACCTTGTCAGTCTGGGACATCGCAGGTTGTAAAACGGCGGATTGTTGAATGACAAAATCGTCAGATTCTTCTACTGCAGTGGCCACATCAGAGCCATAGCGTTCAGAGTGGACAGCATCGTCAACAGCATGCAAAGTCTCGGCGTCACTTACAATAACATCCTCTTCTATGGCGTGTTGTAAAGCAGCCAACTGTTCCAATTGATCCCGAGAGTCATCTATTCCAATGTCTTCTTTTCGGAAGAAACGATGTGTTTCTGTTAACACCGAGAGCCACAAAAAAATACTTTCACTTGCTAGTTCGTAAAACTTGCGGAATAAGTGCTTGCGAGCTCTCCACGCTTCAGAAGGCCCAATAAAAGTGACTCGGGGTTTACGCTCAATCTCCGGGACAGGAAGCACTTTTGCACAAGCTTGGGGGCCGCTGGAAGGGAGGCAAATAACATGACCGATGCAATGCTTTCCAGACAAAGAAAATTCCAACCCAAAGCACCGCGCTGGCGCAATGCAATTTTTCGCTATTGCACTCAATTCAGGCATCGACGCACAACGTCCGTACTCATGGCCATTAACCAGACTGAACTTAGATTTGCGTGGGTTGTACGCACATTTAGAGCAGAGATGAATTCGCTCAGTATCTGAAACCAACTCGGGATTCAAAACCAGTCTTGACCCATCCGGCAGCTGAAGAATCTGGGCATATTTCCGAACAAAATCATCTGAGAGGTGCCCGTAACGCTGTGCATACTCATCTGGGGAAATATGAAAGGATTTTGGGAGACGCGATAATGGGATACATACGTGACCGCATTCCGGTCCCACAAGAAATTCACAGCAAGATGCGCACGCGAAAATAGCATTTCTCGATGGATCAAGTTCTGCAGCTGATGTTTCACAGCGGCTATACTCTGGTGTGCTCGGAGGTGAATCGAGCACGTTCATCAGTCTCGTTCTTACAGATTCACTTTCACGAAGGCGTTCGTTATTAAACACGAACGCCCCTGGATGACCGCCACAACAGTAATAGTACGCTAATGCTAGTCTTGGATTCAGTGGTAACATTCTGTCCTTTCATCATCAGCAAAATTTCGTCTTCGGGAATATTGCGCCTATCCAGAATTGATTCCGCCAACTGTTTTAGACGACTCTTTTCGTCTTGTGCACATTCTGGTGAGGCATGGTTCACACCCGACGTCGGCTCCACAAAGCCCATACCTTTATTTCGCTTTTGCGCAGCACGATATGTACGCATATAGTCGGCGCGCCGCTTTTGCTTCAACATTGCAGCTCTGCAATCTCAGTTGTCTCCAAAAGATTCATGTTGCAACGCGTCCCAGGCTTTTGCTTTTGAGCTCAGCATTTTTGCTTATAATTAGCGTGCTGCAGTCGACTTTTTCCGTGCACATCAATCCTATTGGTGTAGGTACATGTACCTGAATTATCCAAGAGCGATCTCACTGCCATATATCTTCCTCCATCACTGCTTCCAACAGTTTCCGATGGGATAACCCCGGCACAAGATTGGTCAGCACTGATTTGCTTCCGTGCGGCACGATATTCGCGCATGTACTGGGCTCTATGCTGACGCTTTCTTTCCAGTAGCTCACTGCCCGATGGTCCTTCAGTTGGCCCCGTGTCTCCTTCTCCAAAAGCATCAAACGCATCCCGCTTAACCATTTTCGAGAATGAACGAAAATTAGCCAGGCACAAACCGCCTGATCAATTACCATCATACATTTTACTGTTCGAGTGAGTACCAACGGCACGATCAATTTCCATCAAAATGTGCTACCTGTATAATTACTATGACGTGGAGGCAAATGCCATTAGCGACATCACCAACCCGAATGTAATGCCTTGAGCAGGATACCGCTGGCGCTACTCATCTTATGCGCTACCCGCACTAGTTTGGGGCTGCATAACCAGCTGCTGGTGTTGCTGTGCAGCAGTATTATAGATGAAGCTTTGTACGTTTGCACAACCGTTGTTAATGTTATGTGGTACGATTGTTAGGTTAGTTATGCAGTACCGTGGAATTAATCCGTTGAGGGCTGACCAGGTATTCCCAGTACGGTAGTATCTAATCAGGCTGCACTCCTTTCTCTTTGATACACAAAGCATTGCAACATTGTGTCGAATAAGATCAAAATACGAATGTCTTTGAAGCTGGAAAATGTCTTCCTTTAGTCGCGTTGACAATACTCGTCAACTTGTCAAAGTGATGTGCAACCTGTCGCTAACGAGGATCAACATGGAGCTGAAAGGATTATTCACTGTCGTTGGGGTCTTTTTCGTACGCGTACGGAGAGACAACATCTCAACAATGCCCAGACAGCATGAAGCAAGAACATGCAACTTCGGCTTTCATTGGCGTACTCGAGAAAAGAACGAGGTAATGAAAGCGCTTGGGCAATAGCCCGAGTACTGCAGAAAGTAAGCCATTAGCGGTCGCTCGGTTCTCGGGAGACAAGCGGAGACGTTCATGACACCACCAGTACTAACAAAACACAAGAAGGAATTGATACAAAGCAAATACTCTGTCACTTGGACTTGGGATCCAGTAGCTTACTCAAAAGTATTATCGACCAGCATCAATACGAAGTGCGAAATGCAGGGCATAGTGATCTCAGCGCTGGTGATCGACTTCGCCGATCAGCTACTAAGGATTGCCATCGGACGGATACACGAATTTGATTATGGATACGATACTATCAGATTCACCGTCGTCTTCTAACCATCAGGTAAACAAAACAAAACATAAAAAAGCAAGTGAAGCGTACTCCTAACATTTGATGGGGATGTCTAGCACTACAGGTGCATGACGTGGCTTAGCCAGCAGCGTACTGCTTGCAGCGTTCACAAACACAGTCTTCCCCACGCGAGTAGCTCCATACGCTTCATGGATATGTCCGAAAATGTGGAAACTGGGTCGAATCCTCGACATAGTCTCTTTCAGCAGCGTCTCGCTTCCAACATGTAACCCCGTAAACGTCGTATCCAATATTCCATGAGGTGGGCCATGCGTCACCAGCACATCCACATCCGCCGGAACTTTGGTCCAATGCTGCTGGTCTGCAAAGCCTCGAGCCACATTGAACGCCCCTGCTCGGCCTGGAATCGGGGGCGTCATCGGTGATCCGTAAATCTTAACGCCTTCAACCACCACCGAGCGGTTCTCCAAGTACGTGCAATTGGTGAGCAACGCTCTAGATCGACTGGGGTCATTGTACTCTTTGTGACGGAACGCCTTGTCCCAGTGCTGGTCGTACTCCACTGCATCCATACAGACGTCGTGGTTACCTGCAACCACCAGTTTGTGCTTGTGCGGCAGCGTCCCCAGCCACTCGTTGAAGTCGCGGATCTCATCGTGAGACCCTCGATTGGTGAAGTCTCCACAGTGCAGCAGGACGTCTCCCTCCGGGATGTTCTTCAGGTTACGATGCTTAGCATGTGTGTCTGAGATGCAAACCACTCGTAGTGTCCCCTTCTGTTGCGGGTTACTGGATAAGGAACTTATCACGACGTCTGAGTTACGTAACCAAGCGTTCTTCCATCCCAACACCCCAAAACCATTCCAGTAAACCCAACGGAGACTTAAAACCAGTAGTAACAAGGTCACAACGAAGGTGATGAAGAACCCATAGAGGTGGTAGATAGCAGACAGTGCAGTTAAGAGCAATAGAACCAACACGAGACCGACGTAAGCCACGATCTGCTCGGGCGAAGCGTCGTGCGGAATGCGCTTGAGCACCTGGTTGGTCAAAGTCATGAGCTCAAATGACGTGGCATTGTTGCGCGATGATTACGTTGCGGATCCGCAACGTTGCGTAATCGTAAGTTGCTGATGCAAGATGGCTACACATGGTGAAGTTGATGGCAAAAATACCCCGACGGTTGTTTATAGTATTTTGCAGCTTGTTATGGAACCCCCACGAGGAAGTTCGGCAGGCTCCATGTCCGGAGCTGCTGATTCGAGCTCGTTGCCACCGATTTCGGCGCGGCATCCGTCGGATAAAACCCAGCGACCACCCAGCAAGCAGTTTGTGCGCAGTGTCAGTGCTAACGCCAATATTCCAGGCATTTTTGATGTTGAGTTGTTGCCTGAGAGCGACGCGATGCAAAGTGAGGCTGTTGAACCTGTCAGTAGTGGAGAATCTCTGTCAGTCTTGCAACAGGAGAAGATGCAAAACTTCGCGACGTCACCTGATCTCGAACTTTTGTGTAGGGAGAACGGACTGTCAGCGTCGCAATTTGCGCGTACTAGTGAATCTGTGACGTCGCTGGACATGTTTCTGGGCTTTTGGACGTCCATGAAGAGCGTCATGTACTTCCCAGCGCTCAAGGAGCTTTCGGTCATCAACCAGCCGACAATCTGCGAGCTTGAAGGGGTGAACTACTGCATCAACCTGGAAAAACTATGTATTACGGAGTGTGGGCTAACACAGATTGAGAATTTGACAAATTGTACCAAGTTAAAGGAACTGAATCTGAGTTCGAACAAGATTCGAAAGCTGGAAAACCTGGACGCGCTCGTAAACTTAGAGAAGTTGTGGATCAACCAGAATGAGTTGGAGAGGCTTGATGGTTTATGGAAATTGACAAAGCTGACGCATTTGTGGGCATGTCGGAATCGAATTGATCGTATCGACACAACATTAAACTGCTGCGTAAATCTTACGGACCTGAACCTTGCAGACAACAAGCTGTCGAGTTTCAAAGGTTTGCTATCGCTCACGAACTTGGACCGACTTGCGGTTCTCATACTGAGCGATCCTCACTTTGGCGATAATCCCGTGTGTCGATTGTGCAATTTTCAGACATATTTGATGTGTCAACTCCCCCGTTTGCGTTTTCTGGATACTGTGGAGCTATCTGCACGTAACAAGCAAATTGCTGAGGCCACAATGATCAAGAAGAAAATGTACTATAACATGCGGATTAAGGCTATCAAGCGCGACGTACACAGTAGAATTCGTCATGCTGAGACCATTCGCAACCAGGCCGAACATCACATGGAAACGAGTGTATCGGCCTTAGTACGGCACAAGAAAGAGATCGAGCGTTTCTTGAACGAGAACAGCTCTAGGAAGAACGATGCAGTGAAGGTATCACAAGATATGCTGGAGAAATTGGAGAAAAAGCTGGAATCTGTGAATTCTTATCTACGAGATCGTTACACAACGGTGTATTGTATGAATCAGGACTTTGATCGGCTAAGGACAAGCGTGAGATGTACGTCTGAAATGAATATTGCGCGTTTGATGCTGGAGCTGGAGACTGGTGGCAATATTCGACTTGAGGATGGAAAGCCGTCCGATGCTTGGTTTGGATCGTGTGTAGAGCTCGTGCGTTCTCGATTATTTCTGCCAGATTTGAAGAAATTTGGTATCAACGACATTCAAATAAACCGCGTTACAAGGATTGACAATCGATTCTTACGAAATCGATTTCAGGCTCGAATGGAAGAAGTGCTTGTAACACCAGACAAGAAGGTAAAGGACAACGTATCCAAGAAAGGAGTGACAATCCCAAATAATGACGTCGATACGGAACGAGATAGTGAAAAGTCAAGTGATTCTTCTCAACAAGAACAAAGCAATCGGCCTCAAAGCCAATGTCCTGAATCGACGCTAGAAACCTCCATGGAGTATTTGTTCTACACTCAGTCCACACATCTCGAGGGCCAGCAATTGCGTAGTCCTGCAGATACCGAGCAATTGTTTATCGCAGAGAATGGTTTTCGTGGATTTTCGGGGCTTGGAACAACCGATTTTGGCGCCGCAATTAAGCTTTCCAATTCCATCGCACTGTTAGATGCACCGCGAGTGACTGCAACCCTTATTGCTAAGGGTCAGCAAGTACAAAGCAATGGGGACGTCCAGCCATCTCAAAAATCAGCTAACCCGCTTAGTTTGACTCAAGATATGAAGAGGGCACAACAGCTTATAGCATCTGGCGACTGGGATCTTCCTAGTGGATTTCTTCTCGTGGCAAAGGTGTTTCCAGGATACACGAGATGTATCAGCAATGCGGATGTCGCTCTAGCAAAGACATCATCCGGTTCAGGACTTAGCAAAGCTCAGGATTTTACAGGGGTTCAGAGTCTGCAAGTTATGCATGGGGGTGCTGCGGCCATAGTTGCAAGGGGAGAATTGTCAGCAAACAAACAAAAATTGTACTATGTGTTTGATAGCGCTTTGGTGCTTCCTGAATATTTTGTGAAGTATCAGTACGTACTGGATAATCATGTCCTTGGTTCGTCACGTGGAAATAGTGCTTCGCCAGACTCCCTTCGGCCAACAATATCACCTCGCACTGTACATTGCAATGACGAAGACGCCGTTAACCTCGGTGTCGCTGCTAAACAAGTAGACGATTTTGAGCGAAGATATCGTATTCGGCGCTCTCAAACCCCACAACCTCCCGAAAACAGTGTGTATTCAAGCACAGATGAAAGTATCGTGCAATTAATCCAAATGGAGCCCTTGTTACCTGGATCTGGAGCTTCGAGTGACACAATAGTACCAGTTATTTCTTCACGGTTGCAATTGGCTGCTTCGAGTCACATCAAATATTTGAGCTTGCTTGGGTGTGAGTTAGAGGCGATTCCGGACATGTCATCTTTAAACAACCATCTCGAAGTATTGGTGCTAAGCTACAACAAGATCCAAGGAACAAATAACCTTGAACGTCTCCCAAAATTGCGTGTGTTGGACTTGTCTTTCAACCATATCACGAGTCTGGGATATCTCGAGAATCTCTGCAGTTTGGAAACTCTGGAAATAACGCACAACTTGATTCGGTCATTTGATAATGTCGAGCGCATTGGAAAAGCTCTGGGAAAGTGTGCGCTCAAACAGTTAGACCTTCGAAAGAATGTGATTTGTGACTCCAAGCGGTATAGATTTCATGTGCTTCAGCATTTACCGAAACTTGCCCAGCTTGACCAACAAACCGTATCGAAGGAAGAGATCCTTATTGCTCAGAGGTTGATAACAAAACTTTCACCGTCGAAAGTATGGGCTCTTCACTGTCAAAAGACTAGATGTACTGTTCCGTTATCGGCAAGTGAAGCAGCGAAGATTGACTCACCTGATCTTCATCCTGAATCCGATGACGAGGGAGACACTAACTTGTTGTCCATGAAAGCTGAGTGGAGCTCAGTGGAAGAGCTAGTATTGAATCACGAATTACTAGGATCAATTGAAGGTCTCAATAAGGCTATAAACCTACGTGTGGCCTCTTTTTCGGACAATGCGATCGAACGTATTGATGGCTTGCAAGCATGCACAAGACTCGAAGAGCTGTGTTTAGACGATAATGAGATCACCAACATTGAGAATCTGGAACAGCTTTGTTTCCTAAAGAAGCTACATCTTGGACGCAATCATTTGACTACCATTCAGCACCTGGACGCACTCGAGAACCTCATTCAGCTTTCGCTGGAAGAAAACCAAATTTCGAGCTTACGAGGTCTTGGGTCAGCGTTAAAGCTGATGGAGCTTTATCTGGGCAACAACGAAATCGAGAATTTGAAAGAGATTCAACATCTAAAATCACTACCTAAACTAACCATTCTAGACCTGTCAGGAAACGAAATCACGCGTCTACCGGACTATCGGCTCTACAGTGTGTACTACCTGAGACGTGTTAAGGTGCTTGATGGCGTAAGTGTCTCCACGCAAGATCAAAGCAACGCCAAGCAAAAGTATAGCGGAAAGTTAACGTTCGAGTTCATTCTAGACAAGTGTGGAAATGGTGGTAGTGTCACGCCAACTGGTTCAGCAGGAGAAAACCAATTCGGTCGCATTCTTGACATGGATCTATCATCCTGTCGAATTCGTGAGATCGGGCGAATTCCTGGGAATGTTTTCTCAAATGTGAGAGAGGTCAACCTTGAAAACAATCAGATCAACGATATCTCGGGTCTTGAAGCTCTACCCAAGCTACGGATTCTCAACCTTAATCGTAACAAGATTGAGAAACTCATGCCATCGAGCCTGTCATCGGACTATACGATGCCGGACTCATGCGACGGTGGAGGAAAAGGAATACTGGCCTGTCTCGATCTCGAACAATTGCACCTTGCTTATAACCAAATTACGGACATGACAACTCTGGGACTTCAATTCTTGGATTCCTTGAAGGTGCTTTAGTTTTAGCATGAAATGAGAGATGACACATTTTCCTAACAGCGTGTGTTCTTCCTATTAGGTACTTCATCTCCAAGGAAACGCAATCGTGTATTTTGCTGGGCTCGATTGCAACACCGAGCTTGTCGACATACGTCTGGACAAGAATCGTATTCGACAACTTGATCCACACTCAACTCTTGCGTTACGACAGCTGAAGTTCTTGAACCTAGAAGACAATGGGCTTAAGTCCTTGTCGAATTTCAACAACATGCTTAGTCTTGAGGTTGGTATCATTGTTATCTACAATCCAGAAATTAAGGTGACTAACAAGGCGTGCCTACTGCTACTTGTAGACGCTCGAACTGTCCAACAACCGGCTCACGGACTTAGAAGAGGTGGAAAGACTGGCTGCACTGCCGTCGATGATTGATTTGAGGATGATCAACAATCCTCTGACCAAGAAACACCTTTATCGGCAGCATGTGCTGTACAAACTCAATTCGCTCAAGGTGCTGGACGGCAAAGATGTTCACAGTGATGAAAAAGAACGAATCGATATGCTATTTCTTCATGAACGTGCTGCTGCCGCTGCATCAGGGACACCCTCAGCTGCCCCCGAGAGGCAATTTGTCTTGAGTCCTTCGAGTATTCCGAGCAAAAGCTCAGCATCAATTTCTCAAGTTCCAGGAATTCCACACAGCGAGGTGTTGACTGGATCAGTGCTACGAAAGACGACACCGCCGCCGACATTTCCACCACCAGATCATGAAGCAGATCTCTTGATTACTATCGGTTCATCCAACACGACCACCCGCCCTCTGCTGGCACCTACACATCGTAACCTCGGTTCTTTCGGAAACCAATCCAATTGGCAAGTTGGTACCAACAATTCAGGGTCATCTTCAGCAACCGCTACAGTGGCTTCAGCTCTCAGTGCGAATTTAGGCAAAAGCGTTGGCTCAGAGGGACTATATGTTGGTAGTAGCCTGCGGAGGCGACTATCAAGTGTGCATTATGATCAGCAGCAAAGCGGTGAGTACCAAATGTTGCTTGCCTGTCTGATTTTTCAGTATTGACTGACCCAAAATTCTTAGGATCTCCTTCACTGCAGGTAAATGGTAAAATTGGTGGAGTTCCCGATACCAAGCTCCCTGTTGGCATTGTTTCGTCACAAACAGTCGTCCGGGGCCCCGCTGTGGCGATAAGAAGAGGTAAAAACACTTGCTTGCCACAAATTCGATGGCCGGTTTAACCTGATGTGTGGTAACTCTGTAGCAGGGTTTAACATGCAGCCATCGTCGACAGAATCGCCACCCCGTTCAACAACGCAACCATCAGACCACGGACTTCCAGCCAGCTTGATCCCTTCTGCCAGTGACGCAGGCCGAAGTTTTTCCGGTTACGTCGTGACGTTCGGCAACCAAAAGCGGGTTTCCAGCAACTACCCCGGCCCACAGCAAGAAACTACGATCCCGTACCTCTCCACAAAATTGCAGCAACAAGTGAGACGAAGTAGCGAAAGACAACGATAGCGATAGTAAAGCAACATTACCAAAAAATGTAAACTAAAGGAAAAGATGTTCAATCGATAGTCTATTGTTTTTTACCACTGTAGCTGTCTACTCTTGTCTGTCTGCCTCAGTAGGATCAATTGGAATTATAAAACGTTTTCATCAACCTTGATCAGGAGAGAACTGGTCATCATCGGCAAACAGACAAGCTACAATATGCAATTTCAAAATGTAAAGGGCCGGCATAGTACCTGAAAGCTTGGACTGGAAGCGGGGTGCTTGAGAAATTGGGACGGAGTGCCTCAGACTGACGTGCAAATTATCAGAAAGATTGTTGTCCACCATCGAATCGTTGGATATTGCGATTTTGCTTCACCGGCCTCCGTCCCTTGGTAGCACCCTTCGAGTATCCAGTCCAGCTTGAAATCTACACAAACAATAACAAGACAGAAGTAAACTCACACCCACACATCGTTATCTTCCGGGAAAGCTCTCCCAAGCTGAAGAGTGTATTACAATGGCTCAACCCCAAAGGGAGCAGCAAAGAGGACATCATATCATAAGATATGACATCCACCTGCCTTGCATATCACCTTTCATACCGCTTACTTAAGCGGGATGAAACGCGACGAGTTGGTGGCACCGATACCGGGGCGACCGTGGGTCACCGGCTTGTAAGAGATAGCGAACTCTCCCAGGTAGTGGCCGATCATCTCGGGCTGTCATAACAAATAAAACCATAACTGTTAGTCCATCACAACTAATATCCTCCATTGAGGTCATAACAAAATATAAAATATGAATGCTCCCTGGGTCGCCCCATACACAGAACGTCGTCAAGAGGGTGGCAGCCGGGTGATAACCGATATAGAAACCGGTATCACCACTCTTCGGGTAATAAGCCACGCACCCCCGAGAGCCGCGAACAGTTCTGGAGACATACCTTGATTTCAATGCCGTTGAACTCCTTGCCGTTGTACACACCGACCACCGAGCCGATCATCTCAGGCACGATAATCATGTTACGCAGGTGGGTCTTGATGCCCTCAGGGCGCTCCATGGGCCTGGCAGCGGCCTTGGCCTTACGAAGACGCTTGATCAGAGCCATCGGCTTGCGCTTGAGGCCACGCGAGAAGCGACGGCGAGCACGAGCGTTCACCAGGTCCATCAGCTCCTCATGGTTCAGGTCCAGGAGCTTGTCCAGGTCCACGCCACGGTAGCTGAACTTACGGAACGTGCGCTTCTTGCGCAGGGCAGCGAGCTCCAGGTTCTTCTCCTCCACGGATTGGTCAGCCATTGTTTCCAGTAATACCAGTCTCCAGAATGGGGCCAAAAAGTTTGAGCTTCCGCAGCCACTCGAGCCTATCGACTGGCGCACAGACTATCGATCTGTCATTGGCTGAAAAGAAATCTGTATGGTCCTTTTTATGCGTTGTAAGGCGTAATTACGGTTGTGGTAACTTTTTACAAACTCTAACATGCTATTATTGCAGTTAGATGTTGAATAGATTTGCATTGGCCTTTGGCTTGGTAGTGCTGCGATGGTGTATGTGGACTTGAACGTGCGCGCAACGGCGCGTGTATCGGCTGGGGAGCTGCAAAGACGTACGTAGGATATTATGACGTGGTGATGGTGTATTGAAGTGCAGGCTGATTGAGTTGTATTGCTTACTGCAGTGGGCTACGCATCTGTGTGTGTCAATGTGGACTGCGAGAGCAACGAGAAGCCCAAGCCAGTGACGGCTTTGCCGGATTTGCCGCAATCGGCGCAGAAGGACAAGAGCGGTAAGGCTGCGAAGATGGCCAAACTCTACACAGCAGCGCTGGGCAACGGACTGCATCTGAAGGATACAAGCTATACTGCTGACAAGAAGGAACTACCGAGACAACGCAAGCGCATCACTCTCAAGCTGGAGGAGGTGGCGGACGCACAGAAGCTGGTGGGCGATTGGCAATGGTGTTGTAGATGCAGTGCTTATAGGCAGGAGCTCACTGCGTTGTGATGTTGAACAGACGGCATCGGATGTGGTGAAGGGGTACAACATCGTGGCGGCCGAAGCGGCGACGCCCAAGGTGTTTCAGTTCCTCTGCGAGCAGGCTGACATCGACCTGATCACGTTTGACGTGACGAACCGACTGCCGTTCCGGATCAAGCGCCCATGGGTGGGTGCCGCTCCTTTCGCTTGTTTGAGTCATTGTATCATGTATGTTCGCTGACGCTCCATTCGTTGAAAACTCTGTTGCACAGATTGCTGCCGCTATCAAGCGTGATATTTACTTTGAGATCACGTACACGCCGTGCCTGGGTGACACCGCTGGGCGACGATACTTCTTCTCCAACGCTAGCAATCTGGTCCGCCTCACGGGCGGAAAGAACCTGGTGTTCTCCAGTGGTGCTACACGAGACATTCTGCTGCGTTCGCCCTACGATGTTATCAACATTGGTCTCCTGTCCGGACTGAAGTATGGTCGGGCTCTTGACGCTATCTCCACATCTTGCCTGGCCGTGCTGGAGCATGCAGACAAACGCAGAGGAATTATTGGAGGCGTGCAGGTGGAAGCCACCGAGGATGTAGCCATGGAATAAACTTATCTTGTTGGCTTGAACGTTAGAGTCGTGGACTTCTATGATCTATGATTGCTCCATTGCCTCTACCGTGTCGTCCTCTTCGTCCTCCGTCTTTCGTTCCCTTACAGACTGATCCTGCTCTGTCTTGGCTTCATCCTGCATGGTATCACCAGCCTCTTCCTTTTTTGTGTTTTCATCTGCATCGCCGCCGTTCTCCTCAGCATCTGACGGCTCGTCCACCGACATCATGCCTTCATCTTCCTCGGCGTCCTCTTCGTTCGTGTCAATGGTGACTTCATCCAGCTGCTCTGTAACTTCGTTCGTAGTCTCACCACCCTCCTCCTCTTCAGCCGCAGCCTTTTGGTTCTTCTTCCTACTTGCAGCAGCCTTCGCCTCTGTAGCAGCAGCAATAAGTAAGAAAAGAACCCTACAACCAACCATCAGAGTGTCAACTAACCTTGCAGACACGCCTCAATGGGCTCGATAAAGTGCTCAAAGTCTGCATCGCGCAACGTCTGCAGCACATCCTTCAATGTGATGGTGCTGCGCTTATTTGCCACCGAAGTCTCGTGTGCACTGCAACAACAAGTCAAAACGTCAGTCAGTAGATCCGCCAAAGGATACGCTGCATTATTGCATCGTACATGGAAGCCAGGTAAAGCGTGAATACGCTGGTCGCAGCGTTCAAAGTCTGTCGTGCATCCTTCGTCAATATCGCGCGCTCGGGTAACGCCTTCTTCACGGCGCGCGCCGTCAGACTTGCTGCATGCTCGTGCTCCATGTTGCTTCGTATTTTTTTGGCGGGGGTCGCGTAACCTCGGTTACACTGAGTTACGTTCAGAATTGTAGCCATCTTGCTTTCTACAAGTAGAATTGCGATATTCTATTGTCAAGCATTTACCAATATTATAGCTAAAATATAATAATAATACTTGGTTTTAGGTCGTTCCCGCAACCTAAATATTGCAAATATGCATGTTTAACATGTAAGATGATATTCTATTGTCATATTCCATGTTTAACACATATTCCCCCAGCTCATTCATATTCGTTGAAATTCGAAACTAACATTTATTTGGCTAAAATTTGCAAAACCAATCAAAGTGCTTGGTTTTACATGGGTCTACCACAAAAGGCTTAAAGGGGAATCTAGACGAGGAGACGACGAAAATCTTGAGAGAACTTGAAAAAGTGATAAATCAGTTTTGGTCTAAACTTCATACTCCACAGGCTTCAACGGAGGCCAACCAGAATGATCGAATGTAGTGCTGGCTAGTATTAAAATGGAACTTGCACCTCCCTGCCGGTAGTCCAAATCACGCTGAAGACAGCAGAATAGCCCAAATATAAGAACGTCGAGATCCACAAAAAGGAGGTCGAAGAGGTCATCTGCAGCAATCCAGTCGGGAACAAGTGAGAAATTCCCGTTAAAGAAGGTGGTCTTCCAGTTCGAAGAAAGTTGAATTTCAGGGTCGTCGCAGCTCGCAGTTTCACAGGCGAAGACTTCAACCCGGGGGTCAGCTTCGGGGTCGAAGCCCGAAGTTAATGACTAGGAGCGCTGTGATGCCGCTTCCATCGTTCATTTCCATTGCGTACAAACTGCTGGACCCAGAGTGCGAGGATTAAAACAGACTGAATATGGTTCACTGAGGGTGCAAGCATGTTTGTCATTTGTGTCTTGATATGTTCCAACTTCATCTCTTGAACTAGCTTGTTCTTCATCGCCACAACTTTGGACTCTGCTGCACGTTTCACTATGTTATCAAGCTGTTCGTGCATTAGATTTTCCAGACGCATCATTTCTGCCTTACAGGTCTTGCGTAAATGATCGATATGGACATCGGATCGCCTGCCTGATCAATAATCTTGTTGAACTCGGCATGATCGATAAACACGTTAAAGTGCAAGATTGTCGAAGTTTACAGCCTACGCTGATCCCGTTTCGGCCACTTGTCACGTTGACTTCTTACTTCCTGTTGCTGAGTCAGGATTAGGGGTACCATGGAGTCGTTTAAGGATGGCAACTTTAAAAGCGAGTAAAGATAGTCCTGGGTTGGTGATAATGTGCTTTGACCCTATTGTGGTAGACCCTTGTAAAATCAAGCAAAATGCTTGGTTTTGCAAGTCTTACCCAATCAAATGTTATAGTTTTGGCTTTAACCAATAATATTAATTGCGGGAATTTGTGTTAAACATGCATAAATGCTTGGTTTAAGGAATTATGACAATATAATATCACCTTAAACATACATATTTGCAATACTTAGGTTGCGGGTAGCGGGCTAATACCAAGCATTTATGCATGTTTTAACAATTTTGTACCGGAAATCCACATACAATTTCAAGCATAAATTTGATCACAATAGGGTTAAGACGGTCGATTTCTCATCGTATAACTTAACTTCAAATTATTTCTCATCGTTCGTGCAATCTCTACGTTTTTATAACGAGCGGCACTCTGCATCTTCCTATCAAGCTTCTTCCTTGCTATTTTGTTCTGCTTTGTATCGACAATACCGTCAATTGCGGCCGCCTCGTCATCCCACCGCGTTTGGTGTCGCTGCCAATTTTGCGTTTTCAATTCCTCACTGGTCAGCATTCTCTTTCGAGCACTATAATCTCTGTGGCTAGTTGCATTTGATATCTTCCGGTTGAGTGTTATCTTTCCTCCAAGTCTTCAATTACGGCAACTGCCGAGTCAAATTTCTGCTGGCGCTGTCGCTGATTTACTTGTACTAACTCGTCCTTGGTCAGATTTTACCCCCGATCTCGACGTTCCGAATGCTGCCTACTTTTCTTAGCCTTCGCGCAGTTTGTGACTCTGTTCTTCACCACTTATCTCGATGGAGGTCTCAGCGCTCAAAAGCCTTTGCTCTTTGAGGCGATTTATTTTACCCTCCACCCCCTCCTCGAGATCACACTTAATACGTTCGCTTTCATCTTTACCCGCCATTTCAGCTCCTACTCTTCGGATAAATACGCAACGGCAGACTCAAACGAAGTGTGAAGTCGATCTTCATAGCGTCCCATAGGGTTGTTTACAGAGTTTTCAAGCAACTCTTACCTTGGTGTCCGTTGGCGCTCAAACTGGTGGTTATTTGCGTACCATCGGACATGCATCGAGTTGCCATTTAGATTGTTACGCACAAATTATTCTCCAATTCACGATTCGTAACTCTCCCTCGGTAGATTAACCACGAGAAACTCCAACACGACATCTCTTGTGACTTTAGGCAGCCCTCACGGTTTTCATGTAGTTCCAAACCCGATTCTTCGTGGAAACCGTCGTAAAACCTGTCTTGTAAACTAGCGTACCCCTTTTAGACGAAGACAAAGACCGACATCGGAAAACTTGAGGATGTCATTCTCCCTGACTGTCAAACCCAAAACCGCGTAGCCGTAAGCACGGAATTTCAAAAAAGATACTCTGGTGGGTCCAGCGACTCCTACGGACCGACGCACTCCTTCATGGAAATATGGGTTCGCAGAAGAACGACGCGACGACCACAGATCCGTCTTACAAGTTCATTGTAAACTGTCGCAATGTAACGCTGCCAGGATTTTCGGATTTCTAGAGCAGTGCCGAAGCGGACCGTGAATTTGCTGAGCGGATTGAAGGGTGGTAGCGACAGCGTTTCCAAAAATACTATTGCCATATTATGGAAGCACATCTATGAAATAAATAATGCATCAAAATTAAGAATCCTAGAAATACATTATTGCATACTTCTATTCTACACTCTGAAATACATTATGCATACATATTTTCGTGATTCTGATTAGTTGAAATTGTGATTTGGATTGCCTGGATTGGTGTGAAAGATAATGCTTCCATGTTGGCAAAATAAGTTATGGTACGGAGGGAATGGGCTCCAGGAAATACATTATTGTATGGTACAATATCACCATAATTGATATTGCAATATATATTTTAGGAACACTGGGTAGCGAGCATTTCGTACCAAATTTATAAGTCTGCTAAGCATGTAACACATCGTGTATTAGCCTTTCATGCTTACCCCGTCTTATCCTTCTGTATCGCTGAGTGAGTTATCCTCCACAGCCTCGTCCTCGATGAACTTCTTGCGGACAAGAAGGCGGCGCTCTTGCTCGAAGGCAGCAACAACGGACTTGTGGATGTGCTCACGCGGCTCCCACGTTGGCTCCCAGTCGACGAGGAAGTACGTTTGCCGATTCTCGCGTTTCCACGCCAGCAGTGTGGAGAAGTGCAGTAGCGCGAAATGGGCGCTGGCGGCTGGGCTGTCCGAGTAGTTCGAGAAGAGAAGTGCCGATCAGCCAATCAGCAGGAAGTGGTGCAATCATTTGGGTACGAATGTATCCATTCTCGCACTAAATGGCAAACTCGACGATACTGCGTTAGTGTACTTCGAGAGAATGGTTCCGCTATGGACGACGGAGTCACCCACGCTAGAGCATGTTTTGAACCGAACGTTAGTGCCGTATATGACAGCGATCACGGCAGCCAAAGGACTGCAGCTGATGACTGCAGAGAAGCAGAAGAACAGGACATGGACAAATCTGGATGCTCGGACCTGCACGTGTTGCGCAGCTTGTGCAGGTCGGTGCCCGTGCACCTGCAGAGCGCAATGTTAACAAGGTTGAATTCGCAGGTGGGCTACCTTCAGCAAGCCACGGAGTTAGTGGTGTTTGTGATCGAGTTCGAAGAGAGCATGGTAAATCAAGATACCTTATGTGGCCAAGGAGGTCGCGGCAACAGAGGGCGAGGCGGTCGGTTCCATGGAGGTGCTCAAGGCGCCTACGGCGGACGAGCGATTGAGTCCGTCGCACGTGTCGGCGGTACGGAGACCCGCACGTGCTACTACAAATGCTGCGAGGCAGGGCACTTGGCGAGAGACTGCCCAGAGAAAGAGAGCGATGGTACCAAGGAGACGAGAGTCTCGTTAGCAGTGGGGACCGGCACGAACGCGGACTCGCACGCGTGGAATCCAGCGTGCACCTGTTGAAAGACGAGAAGTTACTGTAGAATTCCGTGGACTGCAACGAGCAGTGCCTAGCGGCGAATGGTGAGAGTATCCGTGTCATTAACAAGGGTTCAGTAGAGCTCAAGACTATCGTCGACGGACACAAAGTCGTAGTGGATCTATGAAAGTATAGTACGCGAAGAACTTGCAGAACAACATCATCAGTTATGGACGATTGGAAGAGAAGGGCGTGTACCTCCAGCGACAAGGTGGCACGATACACCAAGAGAGTGGTGTGCGAGTCTTTGAAGTGCACAGACGTCACAAGGTGCTGGTGGTCGACGTGATGAACCAAGTGGCCAAGGGGGCGCGCATCAACGCGGTGACGATGGCAGTGCACAAGGCGGGTGAACCGCTCGATGACGTAGTGACCGAGACCACGCCCTTGGAACTACACAAAAGGCTTGGACACCTAGCGTACGATACTGTCGAACGAATGACAGACACTGTCGGATCTGGCATCAGATGGACAAGCAGGGTGCGTCTGAATTGTGCGCACAGGGCAAGCAGAGCAAGAACAACCCGTCCAAGAAGGACACTGGTGCCAACGCTCCCATTGACAAGATCGGAGACGTGATCGGTAGCGATATCAAGGGACCCATGACGCCAAAGGATAGGCGTGGTAATCGATACTTGATTTAATTTATCGACTACTCGACGAATTACGTGAGGGTGTTCCTCGCAAAGAACAAGGTGGAAGCTACGAAGAAGTTTGAACGCTTCTTGGTGTACTTCGAAAAGAGAGTCTATTGTAGAATTCGCGTACTCAGGACCGACGGCGGCAAAGAATACGACAACGTGGACCCGTTCTGCAAGGCGATTGAGTTGCGTCGTCAGATCAGTGAAACGGAGAACCAAGCGTCAAATGGTAAAGCTGAGAGAATGCACTGAACGGTGCTAAACATGGCAAGGTGCATGCGGTTTGCTAGTGGACTACCTTTGTACTTTTGGGGCGATGTAGTGGAGTACGCGGCCTACGTTCTCAACCGCAGCTCATGCAGTGCAAACATCAAACGCAGGTCACCTCTGGAGATGCTGACGAGCCCTGTACCGAACCTGTCGGACATCGTCACACTTGGTAGCCCTACACAGCGTACAGAAACCTAGGGAAGAAGTCCTGGAAACCAAGAGGAGAAGTTGGTATGATAGTGAAAAAACGATGAAACAAAGGGGTACAAGGGGTGCTTACCGAAGGAGCGAATTGTGATCGCGACACAACACATCACGAATGTGGAGACGCTGGACAACAAGCAGAACGCGCAGCTTCAAGCGCAGCTTGAGCGCAAAGATCCAGAATTGAAGAGAGCTGTCGAAGACAGAGAGGGGGCCACGAAACGGAAGGAGCTGCGACTGATGAACAGTCGCAGGTCAGCGAGAAGTCGTCGGGGGCCAAGAACGACAAGTCGGCAGCCAAATCAAAGAAAAAAACGACCGAAGGAGAAGTCGAGAAAGATCGGCAGGAAGAAGAATGAATCAGCTAAAGACGCCGCAGAACTGGAAGGGGGTGGAGACGAACAATTACCAGCAGAAGAAGAGCAAGCTACAAGCATGCGTACGAGAAACATGGGCGCGAAGCACGTGCCCGTGGGCAGAGTAAACGCTGTTGTACACGAGGATCCGAAGAACTACAGACAAGCAATGAAGGACCCGCGTGCTAAGAAATGGAATCAGACCATTAGAGAAGAAATGGAGGATCTTGAGCGAAACGGTAACTGGAGAGTGGCAAAGAAGCCGTCAAACGTGACCTGCCTGTATACCAAATGGGTCTTCAAGCTGAAGACACACGCTGACGCTACAATCGAGAGAGATAAGGCTCGTTTGGTAGCTCGTGGTGACGAGCAAGAGTACGGTGTGGACTTCACGTACACGTTTTCAGCAGTACTTGAAATGGTGTCGGGCAAAGTCGTATTGGTGGTATCACGTATATGGAAAGTTCCAGCGCGTCATGGTGCGTCCCAAGTGCATATGTGAAGGCAGGAACGGAGGCGAATCTGACCATTATTCTGCTCATCCCTCAAGGCATGGGTTTACGGAGGAGGAGCTTCGAGCGCTGGGTATAGCAAGCAAGTTCGAGCTAGTGCTGATACTGGAAAAGGGACTGTACGGGCTTAAACATTCTGGAAGACGGCGGAATCATCTACTGCACAAGATCTTAGTGTCACTGGGGTTCCAGCAATGTTACACGGACAGCTGCCTGGACATCAAGGCAGCTCCGATGCGTACGCCCATCGAAGGCGAGCAAGAAAGTGAAGAACCAGGTGCGTTGTTGCCCAGCAGAGGTGCAGGTAGACCAGAACGCCTAACAGTGCAGACGTTCCAGTCATTCGTGGGCAGTTTACTTGGTAATCACGGTGCACGAGGCCAAACATAGCCTTCACGGTGCACCACGCAACGAGGAACTTGCACGTGCCGAGAGAGGCGAACTGTAGGTTGGCGAATCGATTGCCAAGTACCTGGACGTTACGAAGGAACTGATGTTCAAGATGAACACAGCAAGGACGCAATGGGAGAAGACGGTGTGCTGGTGGAAGCATTCAGCGACGCTGATTATGCAGCAGACAAGAAGGACAGGAAGTCGGTGACTGAGGGGGGCATCGTGGTGGCAGGAGTAGTTGTGGCGTGGCTCTGCAAGAAGCAGGCCTGTGTCGCACTATCGCTATGGAGCCAGAGCTCGCGACGGCTTTGCACACGACTGCCGAGATGCTTGGTATCATGCCTGAAGGAGATCGAGTTGAAGGTGAGAGCACCGGCGGGGCTTCACGGCGACAACCAAGCAGCTATTGCACAGATAGAAGGAGAAGATACATCAGGGCCAGCAAAAACACATTGACACACGCCACAAGTTCGTGAAGGACTTCGTGAAGAAGATGGTGCTAAGGGTGGAGTATTGTGAGTCCAAGGTCATGCGTGCCGACATACTGACGAAGACCTTCCCGGCGCCGCGACTGAAAGAGATGAGCGAGTGGCGGTACACGAGCACAGAAGACTTGGAAGAATGGCACTTGCTTACCATGGAAAATGTTTGGGATTGAGAGGAAAACCTTGACGGTGAAAAATACTCTCTCTCAATTTGACATGTAGGGTAAAAAAAACACCTAACGGCCTAGGTGCGGCATAACAGACCAGCGACATCCTTGCTGCTGGCTCACCGGACTCGAAGTCTAGATGCAACTCAATGCACTCGGTATTAAATCCGTTGCGTTCGCTGGCGGAGCTCAACTCGCCATCTCCACATACGTTAATATCGCGCGCTCGGGCAGCGCCTTCTTTACGGCGCGCGCCGCTGGACTCGCCTTGTGCTTCTTTTTTTTTTTTTTTTTGGGGGGGGGTCCGGTTTGGGGTTCTTGTTTTGAAAAAGAATTCGGTTTGGGGTCCGTCTGAGTCCTCAAGTTGCAACGTATTCCTTTGACTGAAAACCTACCGTGATCGAGCTCCGCGGGTTAGTAGGGGAGTTGTCAGTGCTGTTTTACGGTGTCAACACGTGCAGATCAATCATTGATAGAGCGATTCAGCAACAGAGGAAGAAGGAAATTCGTTTGGTAATTTTCTGGATTTTAGATCCTGAGTTTCTCCAGGAGTGCGACTCCAACCTAAATTTCCTCCGATACTTAATAAGCAAACGCAACCCGCATACATCATACACAATGGCGTCCACAAAAAAACCCTCTATATTTATTTCAAACTGTTATCTCAGATCATATCCTTCGAATTGGCGGCCAAAATGGCGTGATTCCCCTAATGATTCAATTTTGGTGTACCTGTTTGTAAATGATTAGTCCACGTCGTACTCAGAGCAAGTTGTGGTACGTCCTATCTTGCATAACCGGTAGACAACAAAAAAAGACAAGTGGATGTTGCTGGATGCCGCTGGTGTTAGTACCATCGACCCAATCACCCAATGAATGTCAAGGGGTTTAAAATTGAATTGAAGCCACGAACAAAAATCACACGGGCTAAATAGCCACTTATTAAACCCACCATGGGTTTTAACTCCTTATGGATGGACTCCATTCCATTTTGAACCGAAATTCTGAACGACTTGGATAGGGACTTAAGCCCTTAACTTGCAACTTTAAAACCGCCTGTTTGATGGTTCTACTCTTTACTAATGCCATGTTCCACACGGGGGAGCTCCAGATTTTACGAATTCTAAAAACATTAAAGTCTGAACAGGGCCCATAGCATTTGCAAATAGTTCCGCCCTTGTTTAATGTGCACACATAGTGTCAAAACTTTAGTATAAGGCACTTTTTACGTTCACCAAAGTTTTTGGACAAAGAATGAACGAATCCGGAAACCAGCTATCAGAATCTGGTCCAGAGCCGTACCGGTTCCTGTGCGGTATTTAGAGAAACTTTGTCTACTATTACGTCGTACACAACAATGCAAGACGTTTGAAAATCGTAAGTGCAAGCAGCGGTAGCACGGCGAGCGGTCGCTGAGGGGCTTCGTGATTTAACGTGAACTCAACTGTACAAACTAAAGCTAGATGTATTACTGCTCGATCTCTACGTCCGACACTATGCTAGCAAATACGTATGAAAAGTGCTTGTAGCACTCGTACGCAATCTGCTTTTGATCCAGCTTGGCACTCTGTCGTACTGTTCCCCTGACTTGCATAATCAAAACTTGGCGATATCTTTACCACTTGACTTGGTGACCATCTCACCACTTGAGCATAACTTGGTGGCGTTCTCACCTCTTGACGCGATAGTGTTCCCTCAATTTGATTTGATGGCCAGGGATTGACAGTAACTTGTTTGAAATTACTGCCCAACTACTATTTACTGGAAAAATACTGCTCAAATTACTATAGTAAGTAGTAATTTAGAGCGAGGGGTAAATTACTGGTACTAATTTTAACTAGTAACTCAGATAAAGAGTGGAAACTACTGTTGATTTACTGCTTTGCAACTGCAATAAATCCAGGAAATCCTGGCGCTCTTGCCTTTTGATCAACGCGGGTGATCTAGTTCGCCATCCGGTAAGCTTCCATCGACACATTTGGGTCTCTGTAGCAGGCAAGGTTGTCATCGGGAGGGCGTTTCCCCGTTGGCATCGTCGCACGGGCACGATGTTGCGCAAGCTGGTTAGAGGCTTCGTGGTTCTCAAACCGATTTCATTATGCAATTTACCAATTGCCCAACAAATCTCAAGACCTTCTCCTATTTGCCATCATGCCCATGAAGTTCATCAACATCGACTGTTGCAACGCAAAACTGACCGGACGGGCTCGTGTATCGTGTCTGGTCGTGGGGCCACCATCTCTACACCAATGACACATTGCTATGAGCTGCACGATTCGGGCAGTCTCTACGGTGGCTACTGCAGCGCTACTTGTCTCAACTAGTGGAAGCCGAAGAATTCGCCGTTGGCATCGTCGGAATGCGACATCGCTTCTCAACAATTCGTGTGAGAGACTAAGCCAGTCTTCGCTGCCGCCCGATTCACAGACTTCCCTGTATCGGGTAGTTCTTGTGAACGAAAGCCGAAAACAAGCGCGCGAAGATGCGGTACTGAATAGTACAGTACAGTACTGTAGTGTGTCCATGATGTAGCCATTTAGGATGTCGACCTTAGAAACTACTGTAAAACTACTGGATAACTACTATAGTACTACTACAGTAGTAATTTAAAATGTCTGGGGCTTTTACCGCTACTATAGTAGTTTCGTAGGCCCTACTAGAGTATTACTTCAGTAATCTGGTTGAAAATCAAATTACTGTTAATCCCTGTTGATGGCATTCAACTTGTGGACATTCTCGCCACGTGGCTTGAACTTCGTAAAGGTCTCACCATTCGACTTGATAGTGTTCTGAGCACTACTCAACTTGGTGATATTTAGATGGCTTACGCGATGGCGACATGGCATATCTCTTTGGTATTCGTAAAAAAAAAGGGGGGGGGGGGCTTCGTCATCACAGATCGTGCGTTCGATCTTCTCCGAATAACAATTCCAGTTCTCGAACCCCCGCTTGTCTTTAGCTACGATTCCGTTGGTAATACGCTGGCACACGTCAAATACAGTCCTGTACCCTTGATTGTGGGGTCATACACGCTTCGAAACCTCATCTTCGACGTTGTCTACGCATAGGTCCCGGGTTACTCGTACATCAACTTCAGCCATAACAATCTTCTTGCGCTCCGACCATCCTACAGAGCACAACAAATGTCAACAATGATAAGATAAGCTTCAGACGATCCTGCACTTGGCAACGCACCTTGGCCCGCCGTCATCCGACGCTCGTGGTGCCGCGAGACTCAACCTCGCTATTGTTTTCGGTGTTTGAGAGATAATACTTCGGGCCAACGCAGTGATTGTGCGTCGACGTGTGCTTTGCCGTCTGGACAGTATACACTCCGACCATGTGCCGCTTTAGCACCACATTTAGTCTTGCCTTGCGCTCCATCGAATAGACCGTGTGGCTTGTTCGTCTTCTCGTCCCTCTTGGCTTAGATTTCCAGCCATGTAAGCAGATAAACATCTTCGAGTAGAAGTGAAGCGCTTCGCCAAACAGATCTACCTTTTTTCCTGGAGACAGCAGCACGCTCGTATGCTGTTGATTCCGGTCTGCGATTGAGTTGCTCGTTTGCAGCTTGTAGATTTGGTGCGTGTCCTCTTGACACATGTCGCACGTTAGCGCAGTTAAAGACAAATACAATTAAAGATGACTGCAAGAACATGACAAATTTCAAAATCAAAGCGTACCGCTCAAACGCAGCCTCTAGATCTTCCAGTGATGCAAATTGCCCTTCGAAACGAGCGAAGGTCAGGAGGGGTCTTGGTCATGGCAGGAATGACGTGGCGAGGAAGGCACAGCCACAGGAACTACGGAGGGAGGGAGGCGCAGGAATGGCGCCACGCGGTGAGCGTGCGGCTGGCTGGGGTGTCGGAGAAGGGGGAGAAAACCAAATGAACGGCGATTAACGCTTGTTTTTCTCAAAAAGAAAATTGGAAAAATGGAGGCAGTACCGGAATTCCGGGGGTAGGGTAAGTAAGGGCTGCGCTCGTTGTATGTCAATTCAAACTTGGTGAACCTAGACACTTCCTTAGTATAATGACGATCGGTCATCTTCCTTAGTTTGGTGGACACATCAACGCATCTTCTGCTAGCGTTCCAGTCCTTGAGTATGATAATATTAAGTCACTAATGTTAAATACACCACGAACTCAATCATTTGTGTCGAGCTTTCGTAAGACAGTCGTACGACGGTTTGCATAACTTGTTGTGATTGGTCAAAAGTAATCGAGTCGAGATGCAATACCAACGCCACTGAAGCGACTGCGCCATCACAGCAGCTACCTTCTTGTCGTCATGACACGCGAGTCGCGGTGATCCTATGACGCCTTCTATTGTGACTAGGCAGACTAACATAATGTATGTCGATTTGCTTCTGATTCGCTTTGTTTACGCAGATACTGATGTAGCTAGCTGGGCGTCCCTACCATCGAGAACAGTCCGTTGCAGCTCTACTACAAACGGCAAGCCACAGCTGACTTCTCCGTGTCCGTGAAGGGCGCTGTCAAGTATTGCCTCAACGCTGGGAGCCCACAACGTGACATGATTGGCCAAGATGCATGACGATGCTCATCCCACGTGCACAAGACGTTCCATAGCACCAAGACGCGAGATCAAACAACGTTAAGTTAAGATTGACACGTTAACTTTGCTTCTTCCTTTTTCTCTGTCTATATGCTATTGTTCGCGCGTTTGTGTTGTTTCCATGCTCTGTTTCCCTCAATAGGCAAAGCATCGTGGTTATCTTCAGCTGTGTAAGGCGGCGCGATCGCCGGCCGGAGCCTAGCGACAGGCTGTTAACACCAGTGATGCGGAGATTAGCAACCTGTTGCTCGGTCATGGAGGTAGGGAGAGCCGTGCCTGTGTTGAGCTCAATTGCTGCTGAAATATGATTCATCATGACGCGCCATTCCGAATAGGTTTGCCGTTGTTTTCCGTGTAGATAGGTCGCTCGAACATACTGATCGATATGGAGGTTGGCCTGCTTCTTCATTGACATCCACCCAGTGTAGATACCTTGAGAACACGCTCTGTAGCGTTCATTTTTGACAGAAGATAGTCTTTCGGCGTGAATACGTCGATGTTGATACCCCCTTCAGCGTCAAAATAACGGCCACAATCCTGTTTGTTCAGCCGAATCCATGACGCAATACCACGCTCATAGCTGCTGTACGCTGCTTGGGTTCTCGTGGCGGCGCATGCGCGCTGGACGTTCTCTCCGTTCAACCATTCGTTGGCGGCAGGAGGAGAAGCATCGGTGGCACCTTGTGTTCGTTCTTACAAGTCAGTTCGTGGTGGCGACTGCTCTGCCTGGGCTGAGGGCATGGTGCTGAGGCTTAGCACTGCCAAGATGGCAGCCGACTGTTGACTGTGAAGCAAATCCAGAAATGGACCTTTTTAACCAATCGTAGAAGCGTACGACGAACTGTCTTACGTTCTGCGCTACAAGTTGCGCTGTTGATCGATCATGCTGAAACAAAGTCAAAACGTGCATGGAGAATTCTATAGATGGCTAAACGTAAGACACTCCGTCTTACGGCACCTCAGAAAAGCCAAGTATTGTCTTACGAAAGAGCATGAATCACCTTGTGATCCTACCTAGCTACCTGGTAATCGTATCCGAACGTTCTACCAGAAACTTAAGAAATCACACTATTTTTATGTATCGAGACCCCAAACCAAATTATTTTCAAAACAACCCCAAACCTATTTTTGCGGGGACGAAATTAAGTCACGTAACCTCCCGAAATTAAGTCGCGTAGCCTCGGTTACACGCTGTTACATTCAAAACCGTAGCCATCTGAATGTCAAGATGGCTACAGTTTTCAGGCTGAATTGCTGGTGATGAGCGAGATCAATGACGCCATGGGAGTGAGCGACACCGAGCTCGCGGCTTGTGTAGCGACGCTGCAGAAACTGCACGGTGAGGAGGCCCATCAGTTGTTCCAGTCGTCTCCGCGCTTTAAACCGCTGCGGACGGCGCTGGTCCCGCTCATTTCGGACCTGCGCGCCAAGTTTTTCCATGGGAACTCGGCGGCCAATGACAACTCGCGTCAGGAGCGCAAGAGAGCGAAGAAAGTGGAGCGAGCAAGACAGAAGGCGCTGGACCAACAGTATGTGAACAACACCAAGCTGCGTGCCGAGAGAATCGCGCGGTTGGCGGCGCTGCAGACGCAGAATCCGCTGTTGGCCAATGTCCCGGACGGAGTCGCGGCGGCGGATGAACCGATGCTTCTCAAGGAGAACGGAGAAGAGACGGAAAAGAAGGAGGAAGAAGAAAAGGAGACGGAGCAATTGCACTACCATCGGGCGTGCTACACGTGCAAGGTCAAGTTCCGCAAGCTGCACCACTTCTACGACCGCATGTGTCCGTCCTGTGCGGAGCTCAACTACAAGAAGCGCCTGCAGAATGCCGATTTGCGTGGACATATTGCAGTTGTCACGGGTGCGAGAGTGAAGATTGGGTACGAGATCACGTTGAAATTGCTGCGTAGTGGAGCGACGGTGGTGGCCACGACGCGGTTCCCGAAAGACGCCGCGTTTCGGTACGCGAAGGAGAAGGACTTCGAGGTTTGGAAGGACCGACTGCAAATTTACGGCATGGACTTCCGTGATCTGGGTGTTATCGACAAGTTCATGGATCATATTGAGGTAACGTCCGGAAGTCTCGACATTTTGGTAAACAACGCGACTCAGACGATTCGTCGCCCTGTGCACTACTACAAGCACTTAGTTGAGTGCGAGGTGGTGCCGGTCCCGGAAGACATGGCTCGGGTCAACCAAATTCTGCGAGGCAATGCGAACCTTCTTGGTAGTGCCCCTGCTGCGACAAATGAGGAGAATGAACATGTTTCGGTCAACGGTACCGCAATTGCCAACACCAGAGGCTTTTCAACAGCGATCTCCACTGCTACTGCATCCGCCTCTGCGTCCGTGCATCTTTCTCAGATGCCTCTTGTTGCCGAGGACCAACACTCCGCGGAGACAGAGGCCTTGTTCCCTAAGGGTCAGGTTGATAATAACCAGCAGCAGGTGGACCTGCGTACCTCAAACTCGTGGGTCAAGAAAATCAACCAGATCGAGACGATGGGTACGTTTGAATGTGTCATGTGCTTGGAGTTGCTTTTAGTGCTCATCAACATGTTTGTATTTGCAGAGCTGGTGGAAGTGTTCGCAATCAACACGATGGCGCCGTTCATTCTCAACAAACGTGCCATCCCTCTCCTCGAAAAGGTGAATATTTGCTACGAAAGTCTCGGGGTCATATTGATTTTAACTGCCTTTCGTGTCTGCTTCCCACTCGCAGAGCTCGAATGAGCGCCGATTTATCATCAACGTCAGCGCGATGGAAGGCAAGTTTTATCGTAGCAAGACTCCAAACCACCCGCACACGAACATGGCGAAGGCCGCCGCCAACATGATGACGAGGACGTGCGCCGAAGATTTAGCCCCGAGAGGCATCTTCATGAATTCGGTGGACACTGGGTGAGTAAAGTGGGCATGAAGTGGACACTTGAGGAAATCTCAATGCTGGTTCCTCTGGATTTACAGCGGCCATACCCTCGTCATGTCTGAATTTCTGCTGTGTGTGCTGACTGGTGTTTTTGTGTTGTAATACGTTCAGCTGGATCAACGACGAGAACCCGCGCGACGTGGCTGTTCGAATCGCCGATACACACAACTTCCAGACGCCTTTAGACGAGATCGACGCTGCCGCTCGTGTGCTGGACCCGATCTTTTCTCTGCATCAGGAGGGCCACACCGACAAGCCTCTTTTTGGTCAGTTCCTCAAGGACTATGCGGTCTCCGAGTGGTAAACGGTCTAGCAACCTGTACCCTTAACAAATGCGATTTACCATTGCTAACAGGAGGAATATAATTCATGTTCATATATCGGCTACAATTTGACACAAGTGCAAACTTACTACAGCAGTACCCTAAGCTTACTATCACAAGTCGACGTCAAAAGAAAACTTGACGCTTTGGCTTCGGTGGGGGCTCGAAACGCGCGGGTTGGGCGCCAAACCCTGGACCTTCGAAGCGCACGAGCACGGAGGCAAAGTAGGCGCCAGGATCGAGTTTACCCAAACATTTCTGGACGAACGGGTCATTCTCGACGTGCCCTAGACGCTTGGAGATGTTCCAGCTCTGGTGTATCGTGTTTGGTGCGAGATCGTTGTCTCGGGCCAGTCCGCCAGAGACCACCGCCAGATAGTCCATGACGTCGCTCTTGAGCACTTGCTCCGTTATCTGGCCACGTGGCTGGGACATCCACACTGGTAGCTGCTGATCTAGTTGCTCCGTGTTGGCCACTTGGACAAACTCGTGAATGGTTTTGGAGTTCCACAGCAGCGTCACCCCAAACAGGGTAGACTCGATGGTCGGCTCCTACATACAAGGAAAATAGTGCAGGTTAGTTCACCCGTTGGCCCTGGACAAGATCACGACTGTCATACCGAGAGCAGTGCAGACTCCTGGATAATTCCTATTTCGTAGCCAGTCGGAGCGTCACCAGGTCTTCGCATCGGTTCCATTGTATCAGGTTATTTCGCGGGTTTGTTGTCCGGTGGCAAGTAACTTTGAAAGTGAGTGGGCATTTCAGCGACTCGGCGCAATGTGCCAACGTTGAAGCTACGCCATTGGAGAGATGGATAACTTGCAGTCATCGGTAGAGGCAGTCACCATGCCACGCTAAGACGCATTTTGCTTACAGCGGACTGCCATGCATAGCTCGACATTCAATGCAGCCCGTGAAAATTGGCTGGTTGTGATATTGATTTGAATTAAGCCCACTGTGACTCTCCACACTACATGTCAACTCACTACATGACGTCGCTTATTTCAATGGCTGCTGCTGGCTCGCGGACTTCATCGTCGGCCTTGGCTGCCGCTGGAACCACCACCTTTGAATCTACTGTTTCCTCTCTTTCTGTGCTTGCTGCCTCGCTTACTTCTGCCACGTCGGATGGCTGAGCTGCCCCTTCAACGGGGTTTGGTGGCACTTCGCTAGTACCGTTGGTCTCTGATTTGTCCTTCTCCACCTCCTTGTCTTCTTCCGTCCGCCCCTCTTCCTGCTTCTCCTCGTCTAGTCGCACAATCTTGTCGAGGACCACCGTCCGACCGCTCCAGACCCACGTCTCGCGCACCTTAAGCTTCATTGTGTCGTCTTCATCCGGCGTAGCGCGCGAGAGCACCTGTCGGTCGCGGAGCCACCACTTACCGCGCCGAGCTCCTACCGCGGTGTGCTGCACGTACACACGTGGCTCCTTCGAGGAGGATGGAGCAGTCTTCTTGTCGTCACCTCGTCGCTTGCTCTCGTCACGCTGAGTTTGCCCTTGCTCGGGCTTCGACTTCAGCTTGGTGCCAACGCCGCCGCCCTGGACAGTGGAATTTTTCTTGCGCTCCAGCTCCAGCTGTAGCTTGAGCGCCTCCAGTTCGCGCTTAAGTGTCGCCACTTCGTCGTCGGCCATGACGAAAGGTTGCATGGGATGTAGCCATGTGTGGTTGAAGTGATGTTGAAGGACCATCACTCTTAAGTACTCACCAAATCACCACACCGACGTAGCGCTGACCAACAGCGCACACACATATCTGCGCGTTGTCTAAAGCAAGGTGCATTCTCAACGATCGGTGTACGGGCACGACGGCGATACGAATTGTCCGTTTTGCGATCGTAATGGTTCAGATTCTGAACTTCAGAACGTGTCGTCTACTACGGTGCGTTGGTACAGGTTTTCCAACCTGCAGTGACACGCTGCCATGAGCACCGATCAACGATGGCCAGCAAGGTTTGTCCCAAGACGATGCACTCGGCGATCGAGCTGCAGGCACTAAGTCTGACTTGTGGACCACAAGTTGTGGTCTGCAAGGTCTCCACAGCCGGGCGAGTAAACATGTACATGCACGCACGTCGATGGTTTAAATGAAACAGCGAGGTCCTGCTCTGCAAATAGCACGTGTGCAAAGACCTACGCCTTGGGATGCTAGCTGTGACTCGCTTATGAGGGCTTGCATTGTCTGTAGTGGTTGATCCGTCACAGGCTGCGCAGTTGGCAATACAAGTACTCCGACGAAGCTTTCTCCTGCTGCATTGGCCGTCCATAACAGTGCAGTGGACTGGTTGCACAAGCAATAAGGTCAACTCGTTAAGCATGAAAGCTCTAGGTGTCCTGCTCAGGAGGACAACCCCTTCAAGCAGAATAACCAGGTCTCCGGTCGATAAAAGAGGGCCCCTGTCAAAGCCGATCGATACCGGTCTTGACGGGATCTCTTGCAGATCAGTCGCCAGCACCATAACGGAATCTGCGAAGTCCTGTCGGCGTGGGGATTCAATCATTTGCCGAGCTAGCACACATGGGTGCGGCGCAGTCGTGGTGCTGTGGAGTAAAGGGTCGGGACGAGCTGCTGCCTGGCAAGCGGCGGCCCAACGGCTTCAAGCACGACCGGGAGATGCACGCCGTCGGCTCGCGGCCGGTGAAGTCAGCGCCGCAGGTACGATGTGTCTACTGTGGCAAGTTATGGGGCCTTACGTTGCTGATGAACAGTGTGTGTGTGTTGTGATGCTGCTACATTCAACAGCCGATCAAGCTGCAGGGCCCGTCGTACAGTAGCGGCAGCATGGAGTCCAAGTACGAAATGCTGGACGAGATCGGTGCGTCGGTTGGCTGCAGATGGGAAGATAATCGTTGAAAGCGTTATTCTGATGTTGTGGAATGTACTTTGGCAGGGCATGGAGGTACCTCGATTGTGTACAAGTGTCACGAGCGACGTACGGGGATCGTACGCGCCTGCAAAATCATCGATCGACGCGCTGTTGAGCGGGAGCACAACGTGTTGATGGAGCAATTTCAAGTGAGTCTCGTGCTTGAACTATGGCACTAACAACTGATGCAGGGCATGATGTTGCTTGAATTAAATCGCTGACACTTTAATTGCGGCTGTTTGCAGGTTGAGATCCAAGTGTTGCAGTCGTTGAAGCACCCGAGTATCATTCACATTGAAGACGTGTTCTTATCCGAGTCGAAGATCTGCATGGTGTGTATATTGTGCAGGAAGGAAAGTTCGCTGTATGCTAACTGACGGTTGTTGCAGGTCACGGAGTACATGGGTGGCGGCGAGTTGTTTGATTATGTTGTCGATAGGGGCACATTGTCGGAGGTCGAAGCAAGCACCATCGTCCGTCAGATCACATCAGCCGTTGCCTACTTGCACGCACGCGGAATCATCCACCGCGACCTGAAGCCAGGTGCGTCTGCGAGGTCGTGTTTATCGTTGCTGTTGTGGTCGCATTAACTTTGCTTGTGGCTTATCATGACGACAGAAAATCTCATGCTGACAAGCAAGTCGCGTGGCGCAGATGTGAAAATTATCGACTTCGGGCTGGCAAAGCTTTTAGACGCAGACGACAAGACGGCTTCGTTCCTGGGAACGAGGGGCTATCTCGCACCGGAGATGCTGCAGCGTCAGGCATATTCCATGTCTGTGGACATGTGGGCGCTGGGGATCATCGTCTACGTGTTGCTCTGCGGCTGCCTGCCCTTTGACGATGACGGCGGCAAGATCGCCAATGAGAAGGCCGCACGGGTACGTGGCAAAATGTGTCGAGTATATGCAGATGCGTTGGTTGCTAATCAAACTTTTGTACTGCGTGTCATTTAGGCAAAGTTCGGTCTCCGCTTTCCACGCTGGGCCAGCGGCTTGTCCGAGAGCGCGAAAGATCTACTCCGAAATTTGCTGGGTAAAAGAAGCACAATAATCTGCCACTTTGTATACGCTGAGCTAACCTATATTTATTTACTGCCATTGACAGAGGTGGACTCGACCAACCGCTACACCGCAGAGCAGGCGCTGGCACATCCGTGGGTCACGGGCGCTCGCACACCCAACAAGTTCCTCAAGTCGCCCAACTATCTGCGCTCGATCAAGCAGGAGAAAGTGAGTCAGAAGATGAACGGCCGCATGCCACTCGCGAACGGCAACGGCGTCGAGGTCTGCAACGGCAACAGCAATGGACACGCGATCAGTGTCCGGAGAAGTTCTCGCTGATCTCTGCAATTGCAGTAGCGAATGTAAAGTGTATTTTGCGCCCCGTTTTTGACAGTACGTCAAAACGAATAACCTCTTGTATTTAATCAGATGATTAACTGAAATGGAGGTAAAATAAACGGTATAATTCGATTTCATGTAGGAGCAGACTACTGGGTTGACAGTGATGTTGCTTGAAGCAACCTCGCGTTCAGACGACCTTAGCGTTACCTTTTCTCATCCGTAGTCGCGCACGCCTTCATTTGCTCATTTGCCTCGCCGAGTCCGCGCCGTCCAAGAAGCAGCAGCCCGCCTTCGACCGCGCAAAGCACGTCTTCACATAGAAGATATTCGTGGTCTTCCCCTCACGCAGGTTCGGTGTGATTTGGTGCTCTGTGAGACGCACACGAGCCTCGAGAAGAACTGTGTATAGACGCTGGAGGCTATAGACCTTCTTGCTTGCTTTATTGTGTACGACACTCGGTCAAGATGCGGCGCTCTACGCGTCTGGAGGCTGCGTCGGGCTCCCGCGCTCCGCGGATGTCTAAAATGATCGCGCAACATGCGCAACGCGTGCGTCAGGTCCGTTCTTACTTAGAGACCCTCAAAACTTGATAGTAAAAAGACGCTGTAGATGTAGCGATAGAGAGAGAAATACCGTCGTTCTGACTGGGCTCTTTGCCTTGTTACTTGCTCTGGCCTTTAGGGCGCAGAAGAGTCGGAGGAGGAGTGGAAACCTGATGGACAAGAGGAGGAAGAAGCCTCTGCAGCTAGTGAAGAAGGCGGTGAGCTCTTGGAATCGGACTCGTCCGAGGAAGAAATGGCCAAGCGCCGAGTTCGAACCAGAGTTAACAAGAGAAAAGTCATTGACAGTGACGACTCGGACCAGGAGAAGAAGGTCAGAGGAGGCCTTCGTGCCAATATGAAGATGAAGAAGGTCAAACGCACGACCAAAATGCTGGACACTCCACCGCCACCTCCTGTTAAGATAAAGCAAACAGCTGCTCAGGCTGTGAAAAAAGTTGCCGCTGCGAAGGCGCAGATGGAGACTAAGCGGAATGGGACCGCGTCCCACTCAATGAAGGTGAAGGACGAGGTGCCCGATACACACCGGCGCCCTGTCAAGCAACAGAAGCGCGCCAATATGCAAGTGAGTGCAGATCGAAGAGCTCAGCAGACTTCGGTGTCGTACAGCGGCGTGCCGTCAAACCACACGTTGGACAACTTTTTCGATGAGATTATGGAGTGGAAGTTTTATGAGGCGCTGAGGAGAGAAACTCAGAGTAGTCACTCGTACAATACGGCAAACGATGACTCAGAGGAAGGAGAGGTCGAGGTCGAGATCAAGAAAGTACCGAGCAAGTTTCGCTCGTACGAGCACTACTTCTCGGTCTGGATGCCGCTGGCGCTTGAAGAAGTGCAAGCCCAGACGATCAATGCTGTGACGACGGACCATCCCAGCCCGATCCCAGTCACCGTGAAAGGTTTTGGAGCGACATTTATTTCCAAGAGCTGCAAGATACGGGTTGACCCAAAGAAGCAAAATATCCCTGGCATGCGGCGCAAAAGTGGCTGGGATCACCTTAACGACTTGTTCATGAACGATTTAGTGCTCATTTCGCCGGACCAAGACTACTTTCGCAAGGCCCTGGCTCCAACTAAAGGTAGCCATGGCATGAAAACCGAAGCGACCGGTGAAGTTGCGGCAGATACCCCTCCAGTAGGGTTTTTGGCAATCGTGGCAACCCAAAGAGCATCGAAAGAAGGGCTGACCATGACGATACTGAGATCAGGGTGGGGAGCGCTGGAGAAAGAAGAAAACACCTTCCTTTTTAAGCTCAACAACTTGGTCACCAGTGTACGCGAGTTCCGTGCGCTTTGCGACTGCAGTCATTACAAGCTCTTGCCATTGCTGTTGTCCGGTGAGCACAAGCAAGGGACTATGCAGCTTGACTCGCTGGGCCTGAAGTATGTCCAGTGGCTTTCAAGAACTTTTAACGAGTCACAGCGAGAAGCTATCACTGCAGCAGCAACTTCAGAGGGGTTCACGCTAATTAAGGGTCCTCCAGGCACAGGCAAGACCACCACGCTCAAGGGCTTGCTGAACTCGTTGCATCTGCGCGAGTATAATCGGTATTACAACGCCGTATTGGATGTGGCACGTCGACCGGATAGCGAGACAGCCAAAGCGTGGGCTCAGGTGGCAAATGAGAAACCTCACATCTTGGTTACGGCACCATCCAATGCAGCAGTCGACAACATTGTGAGCAAGGTGATTGAAGAGGGATTCTGCGATGGAGAAGGACGACGGTACTTTCCCAAAATCGTTCGCGTCGGACGAGGATTGGTACGTTTGCTATGGTTGCAAGTGACATTCTGCAGCGGTCTAACATTTCATTGTTCTATTAACCGCAGAGTGCAAATGTCCAAAGCGTTGGTCTGGAAAACCAAGTCGACCAGATATGTAGCCAGCCACTGGATGTTTTAGAGGGGCAGATTGGTCGCCTGCGGCACGAGTTGATGGTGGTACGTAAAACGAAGCTCAGCATTGAAATGGGTCGGGTATTTATTCACACAATCCTTGATAACTTTTTCAGGTGGAGCGCGATTCGCTGGTTCTGAGAGATCAATTGCGACATATTGTTGCCTGGATCGAGCAAGACCCCATTAAGGCACTAGAGGAGATTGCTCAAGCGGAGACACAACAAAACCAAGCTGCAGCCTCCGCGCGTGCAGCGGCCGAAGCACATGCTCTTCCAGCACCGCCACCACTGGATTTGCCGCCACCACCTCCTTCTGGGAATTTACCTTCGTCGCCTCCGGCGCTACCTCCGCCTGTAGCATATCCTGATTCTCCTCCGCCGCCCCCATCCCCTCCTGGCCCTGGCGGAGCTCCATCACCCGGAGGCACAAATACAACGTATACCGCCACGTTCGAAGGTGGTGAAGTCGCTGCTGATATTCCGGAAGAAGAGGAAGAAGACGAAGAATTCCCGGCTTCATTTGGAGCCCCACCACTGGCTTGGCACGAACAAGAGGAGACGTTTAACGCTGAGGCAAGTGGAAAGGCCTTAAACGCGTTTTTGGATGACGGCAGCAACTCCGAAGAAGATGAACCGCTTCCGGTTGTAGTTAGTTCCGGCAAAACCGATGATCAAGACGAGCAGGACGAGCCCTTCCCTGTTGCATCCCTACCGCAAATAAGCGAGCAGACGCCATCTACCGAGGGAGGTAGCAACGAGGGTGGGGCCGGATCAGCCAGTGAACCTATTCAAGTTGATGATGATGATGATGCTGGTGGTGATGATACGCCTGAGCAGGACGAACCACTACCGGTCCAAGAACCAAACGCCGAAGTCCATGAAGAGGTTAAAAAATTGTCGCTGTCTCCGGCACCGCCAAACCCCAGCCAGTACCACGATAGTGATGCGATTAACTCGCCTCATGGCTCATTCCCATCATCGCCACCGCCACCACCGCCTCCATTATCACCGCCTCCGCCGCCACCCCCATTATCACCGCCACCCCCGAACGATCTTCTCGATGCCCATCGTCCGTCGTCCCCGACTGTAATGCCTCAGTCTCCGCGTTTGCCTCCACCGGCAGCACTCGATGCCACAAAGGAGGCGAGAGAAAGGGGCCCCATCGACTACTCGGGGTATCACCCCTATGTTGTCATGGCTCAGCGAATCAACGGGTGCTTGGAAAAGCTATCTGAGGTACGTACGTGTATGTAGCATTGTGCTACCAGTGCTCCGTAACTGACCATTTCTCTGTTCTATTTGATCAGATCAAGCTGGAGTTACAGCGGTATGAGTTTGCACGGCAAGCAGTCAGTGAGATGAGAGGAAAACTCTCGCAGTCCACTCGGCAATCACTGGAAGTTTCGTTCTTGGATACAGCACACATCGTGTTCACCACATTGAGCAGTGCGGGTGTCGCTGCACTGGATGCAAGCGCTCGATACGACGTTTTGGTAGTGGACGAAGCAGCTCAAGCTGTTGAACTCTCCACCATTATCCCCATGAAGTACGTACCTGCTACACTATGTTAAGGTTCGTTCTTGGCTACTCAATACAACTCTCATTCCTTGTATACTAGGTTCGGAAGCAAGCAGTGCGTGCTGGTTGGCGATCCTCAACAACTTTCAGCAACTGTCTTCTCTCGTAACAGCGGACAGTCACTGTATGAACGGAGTTTATTTGAAAGACTGGAAAGTTGTGAGCATCCTGTGCACATGCTGCGAACGCAGTACCGAAGGTACGAGCCCCACAAAATGCATAGATTGTGTGGCGCGATTGACTAACATGCGCTTTGTTTGGGTGTAAATCTTTAGTCATCCGAAAATCTCCGACTTCCCTAGAAATTACTTTTATGAAGGCAAACTTCAAGATGGAGAGAATGTGAAGGGCAATGAATACGCCAAGCCGTATCACAATTTAGGGCCTGCATTTATGCCGCTGGTGTTCTGGAACCTGCTAAGCAGTCGTGAAAAGGCAACCAAATCAGTGTCGCGCATGAATGTTGGCGAAGCTGAGCTGGCAGTGAATTTGTACCTTACTCTGAAGAACTCCTGTCCTCCTGACGCGATCGCTGGGAAGGTCGGTATGATTACGCCGTACAGCCAGCAAATGGAAGAGTTGAGGAATCGTTTCCGGCGCACGTTGGGTGAACGCTACGAACAAGAGGTCGAGATCAACACTGTCGATGGATTCCAAGGACGCGAGAAGGACATTATTATTCGTACGTGGCTTTTATGGATTGATGTTGGAAACGATTGACATTTCTAACGAACGTTGTGGCCATATATTTGACGTGAACAGTGTCCACCGTCCGAGCTGACCCAAAAGCTGGTGTTGGTTTCTTGAATGATATCCGGCGCATGAATGTGGCATTAACGCGAGCCAAGTTTGCCTGCTACGTGATCGGCAAGGAGAACACCCTGCGCTCCTCAAAGCCTTGGTCGGCCTTATTGGATCACGCGTACAACCACCATTGTATTGTACACGTGGAAAGCCCGCAGTGCAATCTGCTCACGTTGAAGCCGATGGAACGTCCATCTGAGACCTCAAGGAATCATTCAGCAGGAGCACCGAGAAGTTCTCATCGCCAAGGACCCCCACAACAATCGATAGCTGCTGACTCCCATTTACCTTACGGACCACCGGGCAGCGGTTGGAGAGGTAGAGGGCGAGGAAATGACGGACCGCGTGGCGGACGACGCGGTGGCCAGCGAGGAGGTCGTGGCCGTGGTAACCGAGGACGGGGAAGGGGATCTCCAGGGCAGCAGTATGCACCACAACAACAATTCGCGCCGGGTCCGGGACCACAATATTCGAGCCAAGCTCCACCGGGTGGATATGGGTTTCCTCCACAGACGAACATGCCGATGCAAAATGGTGGAAGACCTGCGATGAGCGCGCCTCTGTCACAACCCGCTCCAGGATATTTTGCTCCTCGTGGCCCAGCCCCAGGCTTCCATCCTCCTCTGATGCAAACATCACAAGGTCCGGGACCTTACGGTGGAAATCCCCCTCCAGCCTTCTCTCAACCAGCGAATGGAGCAGGTGGAAGAGGAAATGTCAATCCCCGAGATCCTCGACAGCGCGCTGGAAGAGGACCAGGCTTTGGAGGCTGAGTAAGGTGATGTTATGATAGCGATAGAACACCCGACTACCAAGAACGCTAATTGTGAGCATGTAATTCTGATGTTCAGAGAATGGTGATCCTCCTCCACTCTGGTCCGCTGGCTGTAAATAGATGCTGGCCTGCGTGCCAGCACTTCATGGACCGGTGAACTTTTGGATCCATTGCTTGTGTTCGCATCGAGGTCGGCAAGGCGTGGGGCGTGTCCAGGCAAGCCAACGTATCGCTTTACAACCATGCCGATCATGCAGAAGTTAGTATTTCCAATGAGGGATACCATGCCATTCTTTGTGAGTTCTCTGCGTGCTGTCGACGATTGGAAGCGAATTCATGCAAAGCGTGCAGACGCCATCACTCAAGCAGAGATTGAGGCCAATGCAAAGTATGTCAAGAGCCCTTTTGCTCGATCCATGAACGTCGAAGACTTGCTGCGGTTCTTGGACGATACGGTATTGGATATCAACTTCATGGTTCAGCTGCCTTCAATTGAAAAGTGTCTGGAGAAGTGGTGGAAGTTGTACGCGCGTGAAAAGCAAGCGGTTGGCCAAGATATTGTGAGACTTGTTGTCTTTTACTGCTTATAACACTAATCTCACACTGACTGTTTATCCTACGCATGCGATTGTCTAGCTGCGCAGCGTTTATCACGACCTCGCTTTTGTGCTGGTGGAAGCAAAGACGGAAACGATCCACAAGAACTCGGTGTCCATGATCATGCGGTCTAGCTGGACCAAATGGAGCCCAAAAGAGCCACCTCTGGGCAGAAGCGAGTTTTTCCGCTTGCTTTTCATCCTCGCACACCTGGTATGACGAACAAGTAGATGATAACGTTTGTTGTTCCTGAGCTTACGTCTTGACTGCTATGTACTAGATGACGGCAACAGATCGATTGGGTGACTACGTTATCTTCTTCCACGACACAATGAGTAAGATATCTCGCAATTACCGCCAAAAGCAGGTTCAGGTTGAACAACACAGTCGACGACCAAGAATCCGCCGGAAGTCTACACTGGATGAGATATTAAGAAGTGGGAGTCCAGTATCACCGACGTTGGTCTCTGATCGCGATCGTGCTGGAACAACATTTTCATATTTTGGCGCATCTCCCAACAAAGTATTGAACGTTCAAATGGGGCGAGTACCCATGCAAAGCGAAGGTACGCATGGTGGTCGAAACCTGTATTTACTTATCCATAACTCACAAATGCTTGAAGGAGTAGGAAACCTCTCTGAGGACGAAGATGAAGCAGACGATTGCTTCGTGGAGCTTCTGGGGCGTAACTCGAAGTATCACCGTGTTGTGGTCGACCCACTTCTCAACGACCGTCGATTTCAAGAAAAATTTAGGCAACCTGGTGGAGGGATGAATAGCAACACAACCTCGATGAACGACATGCTGGTCGCTTTGAACCCGATGAGCAACAAATATTGCCCACCTCTGGTTGCTTCCCGACTGCGGACAAGCACGCCTCCCGGCCCATCGCGCGCCAGACACCCATTACCGAATACTGCGGCTTCCGGAGGACTGAATCTCACTCAACTTGCGACTTCGAACAACCAAGGCTTAAAGCTATCAGGAAGTGGGCCACGTTTGAGCAGCAGTCCACTGAAAGAGGTCAGAGATTCCCGGGCTCCTAGTGAGCAAAGGCTTCACAATTCCAAAAGTACTCCGTCTATCGTGGATAAGTGCGGTGCAAGCAAGTTCGACCCAGCATGGAATACATCTCTGTCGGTTGACTTGTCCCTGACTCCTCGTGAGGAAGAACTCATGCGAAGAAGCTTGTCAAGAGTTACGCTGAAAACTCGCGTTGATCGAAACAAGGCAGCTGGTGCAGAAAGACTCAGGAGCAGAGGGCATGAAGCCCTAGGCACTTCGCCGAAGAAGGAGCAAACTGAGAAGAAGGCTATTTACCTGGCCATATCAACGTGAAACGTATCTGAATGGGGTCTTCGTTACAGCTTCAAGTGCTGTGCGAGATGGCGAATTACAGCTGCGCGGCCTTGCTTGGTGGATCGATAAATGACGCGAGCACCGGCGACGTCCACGATGCATTCGTTCATCGACGGACGGTTTTGCAGTCGATATGCCGTCGTTGGCAGCATCACGTTCACATCTTCTCGAGTTTCTGATGGGTTGGGCGTCTCAATATTCCTCGGCACTTGGCCACAGAGAGCTTTTTCGAAGTTACTGGTGTACGTGGAGAGATTGAGCTCCAGTGTGCCGACTTCCACTTCAAACGTCGAGGAGCGCAGTAGCAACGCGTGTAGCATTCGCGTTCTTTTAGCACTGCTCTCAAGCACCTGCTGGTCCTCCGTGGGAACTTGAGCGTCTGCATTAGAAGTGCTGGATCTCTTTTTGGCGCGTGGACTGGTGTCTTGAGGATTCCGTTTCCGTGAACTTTTTCGTTTTGGCAGATGAGCAACTAGACCGACGAAGCTGTTGTAAGCTCCTTGGAGCACCGAGAAGTGTGTCGAAGTCGCGATGTTCATGTCTGTTGAAACTGCGCATATACCCGAGAATATGGTTAAAAAAGACTGAGGCTTTTGACAATTAACAATACCGCACCACTTACTTGACGCCCGCAGTTCATCTGCAACAGTCTGGCCCATTAAAGCTCGCATCGCAGCTTCGTTGCAGTCAATCTTGATCGGGCCGATACACATTCTTCCTTTCAGACCTAGCTCTTCGTCGAGGTTACCTATGAACTGCACTCTTCCATTCGGCTTAGCTTCCACCTCTTGCGCGGAATACTTCAGACCAACGTAAAAGAATCCGTCTTCTGGTGAGCGGATGTATTCACTTGAGATCCATTTGTACTCGGTGACCGTATCTCCCGAGTCGACGCCGCTTTCGTCGTTTTGAAGATGAGGTTGTCGTACCAGTGTGACGTGGAATAGTCCAACACGTATTTCCACGAGAATACGCATGAAGGGTGTCCTGTTGACTAGAACAGCACCACTACAGCTTTCAATGCCGATCTCGACCCCAGTGCCACGTTTTGTCACCTGTGCATGACCAGAATCGCCCTCCGTCAGGCGAACTGTTACCGGGCCAATGTGCCAGTTAAGTAGCGGGATGACCTTGGACGGATTGAGCAGCCAAGAAGGAAAGAATTGCTTTTCAAACCAAGATGTGGTGTGGAGATCTAGCTGACGCTGTTTGTAGATCCAAGCTCTAAGTGGTTCCAAGTCCAATGCGTTCTTGTGTTTGGTTGGGCTCCGCAGGTCACTCGTCGAGGCAGAGTGAAGTCGTGACGTAGGAGGAGAAGCGTGCCGTGCGGATAATTCACCAGCTCCAAACGCAATTGTTGCTGAATTGACAGGTTGGTACGCTGATGGCGAAGGAATGCTGTTGACTGAATAGCTTCGGCTATGGTGCGATGGGCGATCCAACGTTGAATCTGCAGGAGCTACCGAAAACTCCATCGCTGACGAAATCTTTCGTGTTGGTGACGGAGGAGCCGATGTAAAATCTCTTCGAAGCTCTTGTTCAGCTAGGGCTCGACATACCCGCTGATCATATACGGACATTGTCGCAACAAAGTCTGAGAGTTCCCATTGTTCTTCTTGAGTGAGTGGGTCAAATTCCGGTACTGGATGACGCCTTGGAGACGCTGGAGGTAATTGGTTCTTGCCAGCTTTAAAAACCGGATCCTGCGCAGCACCTAAGCCCAAAAGAACCTTTCCTCGACCGTACAATGCAATTTGCATAGCACCTTGGCTCAAACTGCGCGCATACAAGTGCATGTAGCGTTGGCGACGAATTTCTAGGAGCTCCTTGTCAACAATGTCGTTAAAGTGCCACCAAATTCTGGGATCGACTTCTTCACTGGAAATTTTCTCCTCTCGTGGTTCTTTTCTCAATCTTTGTTGCTGGTCAACGACGCAGCGAAAAGCATATCTCCACATTGCACGGAACCATAGTCTGGACTTGCGCAGCTTTTCGACGGAGAAAACCATTGAAGCACGCTCCTCATCACTAGCCGGCAAAGGAAGAAGAGCACCGGACAATACCTTGACACTCGGTGGTGCGTGATGCTCTCGATCGATGCACGAAGGACGCCATGGCCATGTGCGAGCTCGTTTAAAGTAATCAACCACATGCTCGAGGTCTTCCAGCATCACTGCAATTTGGTCAAAATCAACGTTCAACTCGATCTTTTCCGTAGCAATATCGACTGCTGTCAAAACAGGCTTCACCGGACCTCCACTATCACTGGGGTTTTGCGGCCTTCGTTTAAAATCGAGCTTAACCCAGATCACGCGAATAAACGCCAATTCACGTTGTTGATCACGTCCGAATGGTTTCAGAGCGCACTCCTTGAAATGTTTCAGTGCATCTTCCAATGTTAATTGGCGTGGCCGAGCATCCGCTTCACGAGATGCGAGTAAGGCTGCTGCAACAGGGTGATCTGTCGTAACAGAGGGTGAAGTGTTGTCTGTCGGTGCGATCCAGAATGTGTCGGCATCGAGATCAGTGTAGAACGACACCTTTTCGATAGTGAGCAGTTTAGACATGGCATCGTCGGGCGCCTTGGGGTACGTAACGCCAGGTTGATGCCGTCGGTATAAAATCTGCTCCTCCAGATCGCGTGGAGCGAAGCGAATCAACTACAAGACAATCGAAAATAATAAACAAATCTTCTGTTTCAGTAAAATAACGACAAGAAAACACGCACCGGGATATAGAGACCGTAAGCTACAAGGTTGCCGCTGTGTGGGCTCTGTCATCCGAAAGTCACACAACACAGTGTTCAGATATTGATCTAAGAACTACCAACCCAAGTACGTGCAGCAGCTTACCTCTACTCGAATGTGAATACGCTCCACTTGAACGATCATTTCAGCTGCCACCGCCTGAATTCGACTCTACAACCAGTTCACAGTCAGCATCACTCGTTATGTTTCAATTCCTCACTAAAAAGTCTCCACGCACCCATATCCACTTTGCGGGCGAAATGAACGACATGCTGTCTCTCTTTGCAGCCGCCGGCGTCCCGAGACATTGGCAGAGCGCAACGAGGAGCTCCTTCGCGTAGCGGATGAGCAGCTCATTCTCCCAGGGAACTTTATGAGGCTTAAGCACGAGGCAGACGTCGCTGATATTGACTTCCAACGGCCAGCCAGCCACTGCCCCCAGGAGCCCCTCGACTGTGACGTTGCTAATGTACCCGGCAGACAACTCGAACGGCAGCTGCAGCGAGTTGATGAGCTGGCAATTAAGTAATAGATCAGTGCTGCATTGCCACCATAATTTAAATTGTATTGCAATAAAAGACCTACGGAAGTCTCGAGGACGACGTCGGTGAGCTTAAAGTGGCTGGACTCTGTGTGTCACAATGAAAGAGACAATCAGAGGACGGAGGTGGACATTGTATTAGAGATTAAGGACCCACCGAAGAGATCCCCGGCGTAGAAAGACACATTGTCCTCCTGTACGTCCACGAAGAACTCGTTCAGCACCTGCTTCAGCACCTCGAAAATCATCGTCTCCGGATAAGTTCTAGTGCGGCTTTTGGCAAGTTAAAAACGATCATTGTGTGACACACACCAACTACATGTAGTATACGTATCCGACATGATAACCGGTACGTATATATCAATGCGTATAGCGCTCAAAAAATTTGGCCACGTTGCTAACGTCGCATCGAGCCCAAAGACATCAAGCGCCCTCCCTCCCCAGAGACTCGAAGGATCATGATCAAGTTCGTGCTGATGGTGAACAAGCAGGGCCAGACGCGTCTGGCGCAGTACTACGACTTCCTGTCCATCCAGGAGCGTGTGGCACTCGAGGCTGAGATCATCCGCAAGTGTTTGGGTCGCAATGAGACGCAGGTGACTGCCATTTGTCTCCCCCCTCTGTGTTGTATACAAACGTGATGCTAATAGAGTTATGTCTAATTCAGTGCTCGTTCGTGGAGTACCGCGGCTATAAAGTCATCTACAGAAGATACGCGTCGCTCTTCTTCATTGTGGGCGTCAAGGACGACGACTCGGAGGTAATAGAAGCAGTATATTGCGATGGAAATAAAGTACTGATATTTGTGTTAATGGTACAGAACGAACTGGGCATTTTGGAGTTCATCCACGCGCTCGTGGAGACCATGGACAAGTACTTTGAGAGTGTGGTACGTTGGAAGAGACGAGAGCTGTAGGGTCTTGATGCTGCTGGTCTAACTGCTTGTCTGTGTGCTGTACTATGTTGTGTGCGTGGTTGCAGTGCGAGCTCGACGTAAGTGACTTTTTTTCTTCTATTTGGATATAGAGTGGTGGGCTTATAGTGCTTTTGTGTGTTTTGGGACGTGCAGATCATGTTTAACTTGGAAAAAGCGCACTTTATCCTGGACGAGATGGTCATGAACGGATACATTGTGGAGACGAATAAAATCTCCATTCTCAAGCCCATCCACCTGATGGAGAAGGCTTCGTAGATGCCTTGCTCCATTTTGTGTGGTGAGTTGGTTGCCATATCAGAGATTTCTACATGTAGTTGTCTGCGCCCAGTTTGCTCGGCGAGCAAAGCTCGCACTCACGCGGTGAGCGGGTACACATTGCATGAATACATGTACTTACTAGCAGACGTACTTGTATCCAATTCACGTTAGGTTTTCATTTTTGTTGTGTTCAGCTGAAAAGGTATCTTTGCCGCCCATCATTCCGAAAGTTATCAAATCAATTTGGTTACTTCCAAGTCGCCATGACACGCGTTGACGAGAATACCCTGCTATTGCCTGCCGTAACCGTGACCGCCATCTACGGCACCGCCAGTAACAAACTCAAGATCAAGCGGTGCCTGATCGTCTTGGGCATTGTGAGTGTGGTGGTTTTGTTCGGATCGGGCGTGTGGCGGATCTTCTTCGATGACCACGAACCTGCTCCGAATTCATCGGTGACATCAACAACGACGCCGGGTATATCAAGCTAGCCGACAAGGTTGGCGATCACTATACTTTGAGTTGTGCTGATGCTAACTGGTGCCCCGGGATTTCCAACATGTCCCGCACTACTGACGGAGGATGGACTATGTATACACCATTGAACCAGATTTGAGCACGAAGTTCCGTACGCCTGGAACGCAACTCCACTGTGATTTGGCTCGACCAACCTACCGCTATTCGTTCGGCTCTCCAACAGATAAAGAATGAAACAACCATAGCAGAGAACATCTACTGTCTTGCGGGGCTTCTTGGAGCAACATCGGCGCGGCAAGCTTTGCAATGTATTCACAAACCTGATGATCAGGTGAATTCGTTGGAACGAGAGATACGTTTCATTTAATGGAGCTGCTGATGCCAGACTGCCTTTTCAGTTTGCTTATCTCCAGGAAATGAATCACATTCTGACGGAGGCCCAGGAGCTGCAGATGAAGGGCGACAGCGTCGAGTGCATTTGCATGACTCAAGTCTGTCAAATTGAAGCTCACAACGGGGATAACAGTTACTAACAATATGTGCCAGGAAGCACACGGTAGCGGCCACGTTTGCATTCGACGACGGAGGCTGGTCCATGCCGTACGATAACAACGTAGCGGACCTACTCAACGACGGTCACCGAGTCCTCAACTACGCCGGCGACGCCGACCTCATGTGTAACCGGATCGGCAATCGAGCGTGGACGTTGGCACTGGACTGGCGAGGCAAGAAAGGCTACAACGCTGCTGAAGAGCGAGCTTTCATCGCTCACGATCCGTTGCTACTCAACGAAAGCAGCAAAATCGATGCCGGAGTGGTCCGTTCATTCGAGGACTTCGCCTTCGTGCGTGTGTACGACGCTGGGCACGCGTGAACGAGAAGACCCGGCTGTTACCTGCTGTTCAAGCCATCTACGGATCTGCTAGTAACAAGCTCAAGATCAAACGCTGTTTGATCATCTTGGGCATTGTGACGGCAGTTGTGTTGGCTGGATTGAGCGTGTGGTGGCTGTTCTTCGATGACCACGAACCTGCAGCAGTTGTCGACGAATTCATCTGCGGTGACACGAAGAACGAGGCTGAGTACATCAAACTGACCAACAGGAATGACGACCACTACTTTTACTGGTTCTTTGAGGCGAAGCACAATGCAAGTACGGCTCCGTTGGTGATTTGGCTGACGGGGGGACCTGGTGGATCGAGTTTACTGGCGCTGTTCAATGAGAACGGTCCGTGTCGAGTTCAATCAGATCTCACGACGAAGGTGCATCCGTACTCATGGACGTACGAGGCGAACATGATTTGGTTGGATCAACCGACTAATGTGGGGTTCTCCTACAGCTCAGGGGGAGACCACGACTACAACGAGAAGGACGTCAGTGAGAACTTGTATTGGTTCTTGCAGGGGGTTGTTCAACAACATCCGGAGTTCGTTGGTCGTGAGTTCTTCTTAACAGGCGAAAGCTATGCAGGACACTATGTTCCTGCAGTGGCACATTACGTTTGGGAGCAGAATAAAAAGCTGAACGAGTCCACTGGGGAGACAAAGCGTATCAATCTACAAGGAATGGCCATTGGAAATGGATGGACAGAGCCTGTTATTCAGGTAAGTTTAGACAGTATGATTTCATAGCTCTGAGTCGCTGACATTTTTGCTTTCCTCGGCGGCGGTATGCCCATGTTGCGAATATGCTAGATAACAAGTACAACGTCACGCTGCTCGAAGATCAAGCAGCCCAAGCATTCAGAGTCAATGCGGCTAAGTGCGCCGAGCTTACGGTTCAATGCCAGCAAAATCCAATTGTCGCTTCATGTGCAGGGCCCTACGACTTTTGTATCGACACCATTTTCGACGGGTTGTCTGCCAATACTACAGGCCACAACCCGTACGATGTGAGAGAGCCCTGCAACTCAGTGGAGTTTGGCTTTTGCCACGGCGTTCCTCTGACTGAAGCCTTCCTTGCTCAAGACAAAGTGCGCGAATAGCTCAAAGTCGACCGCGACTGGATCGGAGGAAGCGAGGAAGTGGACGAGAACTTCGTCGTCGACTACCTGCAGCCGTTCGATGGTAATGTCGCGGACCTGCTTCACGAAGGTGTTCGCGTGCTTGTGTACGTTGGTGATGCAGACAGCGTGTGCAATTGGTCGGGTAACAAGGCTTGGATCGATGCACTTAAGTGGAAGGGTAAGGACGCGTTCAACACTGAGGATGAGAAGCCTTTCTTGGCTCAAGACTTGCTTAACCCGACAGCTGCTCTAACGAGTGCCGGTACTGTGAGGTCTTTCGAAAACCTTGCTCTGGTGCGCGTGTTCAATGCCGGTCACATGGTTCCGACCCACCAGCCTGCTGCATCGTTGGACCTCATCAACAGGTTCTTCAAGAACGAAGTGCTGGCGTGAGATGGCACTGTAGCGTGCTGAGAAGGCGATTAACCTGCTATAAGCTTGAGCAATAGAGACTGAGATTGCTGAGCCTTGGCGTCTGATCCATTCGTAAGGAAGTCTAATGCTGCACCACAGATGAATGGCGATCCCAAAGCAAGTTGAAGTGCTCAACGACCCGCGGTTCGAAGCACCGGTAAACCGGTATAAAACCACTTCTCATGTCGGATGGCGACGTGCCCACGGAGCTCACAACAAGTCAGCTAAGTGGTCAATCTATTCCTCTCTTCCTTCGTATACATGTCACTGTGTTCTTCACCACTGCTACAGCATCGTAGCACTTTGTAGCGAGCGCGATCCCGTATCCTGGAGAGGGCATCGGTAATACCGATAAATGTGGGTCAAAGCCCGGGGAGCCAGTCGAACCCGTTTACCCTTGAGCATACAACTTCCAAGTGTATCATTTCGTCCAATAGGCGCCGCGCGGCCCGTTATGGAGCCACCACCCTCGAGTTGCAAACCTCAGTGGTAAATTGCTCGCTTGGTCGAGTCGAAGTGTCGTGTGCGTCGTCGTATCTCTATCCATGTATTGCCATATTCGCTAACTAATTGCCTCCATGCTCTCCGTGCTTGACCTGCCATGCCGACCATGTCATTGTCTTCTCCAATTTCATCCTATCAGAGACGGGAGCAAGCGCGGCGCCGAGGGCAGCGACGGCGGCGCCTGAACCACGGTGGAGGACAGCTGGACGGGCGCGGACATCCCCGCGCGGGACGTTGCGGCGGGCAGGATAGAGACCATCACGGAGCTGCCGCCCAAGCGGCCAGACGCCATGCCGGCGGCGTTTGAAGAGGAGACGGTGCGCAAGAAGAAGCTCACGAGCGTCGTGTGGGAGACCTTCACGCCCATCTCCAGCAGTGGCCTGCGCGACGGACTCGTGGACTCGGCCAAGTGCTCGATCTGCAACAAAGTCTTCAGTACGCGGCATGGCACGTCGTCTATGATGCGACACGCCAAGCGGCACAACGAGTTCCCTAATGGCACGCCCATGGGAAAGAAGGGCAAGAAGAATGTGAACGGAGCGGCGTCCAATGGAGTGGTAGCAGCAGCGGGCAAGAAGGCTGCAGTAGCTAAGAAGGAGACGGTTGTGGTGCAGATCGACGAACAGGCAGCAGGTAATGGGTGGCGAGGAGTGGATGATGGTGACGTGGCTTTTTGACATGGTGACTGTACTGTAGCAGGTATGAAGCGTCAGCGATTACGAAATCTAAGTACTGCACTTATTGAGTGGATCGTAGAAGACCAGCAGGAGTTGGGTGTGGTGCAGCACGAAAAGTTCCTGGATGTCTTGGCTGCGGCGGGTATTAAAGCGGTGATCCCACCGGTGGATGCCTTGCAGAAAGCAATGGAGCGGAAGTACTATGCGCTGTTCACGCGTGTCGGTGAGTATATTAACCGCTCTGCAGTTGGACGCATCACGTTCTCGTGCGATACGTGGTCGGGATCAGTGTACAAAGGGTATATGGCCATTCATCTGCACTGGATCAATGCCGAGTGGGAGTATAAAACCATCCAAGTTGGCCTGGAAGGCTGTCCACCGGAATTCAACGCGTATTTCATGTCGGACTTGCTGTTCAATGTGCTTCAGAACAACTGGGGGATCGGCAGTAAAATGCTCTGTGGTGTCACGCCAATGGGTAACGAGTCTGGAGTGGGTATGGGCTTTCTTCGTGAAAAGATCAAGTCGATTATAGGATTAGATAACATTGCCCCGGACTGGAATGTGACCTGCCTGGGCCATCTTATTCATGCAGGTGTACTTGCGGCGCTCAAGGAAATTCGCCATGAGATCGTAAAGCTCCGTTCGTTGCTGTCACTGCTGAAGTCCACGACCGAGAGCCAAGAGCATTTCGCACTGCGTACAACAGAAGTGGGGCTACAGTACCCGGATCAGCTGCCCAACCTGGACTCGCCCAAGAATTGGAAGACAACCATTACAATGATCTTGGAGAGCGCCAAGATCAAGGACACTATCAACGCCTTGTATGGCGATGCCACCCATAACATGAACGTTTTCCTGCTCGAGGAGATCGAGTGGGACTTGCTGGTGTGGGTGGCCACCTTTCTGCAGAAGTGCATGCAGATGGCAACGTGTCAGAGTGACCAGAAGCACATTTCGCTGAGCACCTCTATCAATGTCTGCAAGGCGATCGTGGGGCTATGCGAGAGCACCGCTGCTTCGGCTTCAGACTTCACGGCGAGTGCTTTCAACAAGATTCAAACAGTGTGCCTGAAAGTAAAAACCAGCCTCGAGTCGTATCACACGGAACACTCGTCCCCGTATTTCCGGCTAGCTAAAATCTTGGACCCTCGATTTTCCAACGAGTCCGTAGACAAGGCTTCCAAGAAGACTTTTTTGCGAGAAATGCTGCGCACAAACGTCTACGATGCGTTGGCGGACGCACGGCTGGACGACGATCAAGCACGGCATGATGCTTCGGCCGCGTACACAACGTTCGAGAAGCTGCTGGATATCGGCGAGGGCATGCCGGACTACACAATCGACGGCGACGAGGTAGATCGGTTCTTTGATGCGACTCTCATTCGTGACAAGAGGTCAGATCCATTCTTGTGGTGGAAGTCGAACGAAACTCGCTTCCCGTCTCTGGCAAAGCTTGCACGGGATATCCTGTCGATCCCCGCGACCGCCGTACCCAGTGGTGCTGTGTTCACACAGGCAAACTACGCCCGACCGCTCAACGCCGACGTCATGGAGACCAACAAGCTTTTCAAGTTCAACGAGCTTGCTCGTGCGTGGCAGATCGAGCGCCAGAACTTCGGCCGCAAACGACGTCGCGACTCTTTTGACTACTTGGATCCCCCGCTGGAACCCCCAGCAAAATTGGCGTCATATGAAGAAAGTATTTAGGTAAACGACGACAACAACGATCAAAACTCAAGTGGCATGTCGTTTTGCATCGCGGTGCATCTTCGAACCTGCACTGCAACAAGTTAAATACCGGTACATCTGTACTCGTGAAATCACCTCAACGAGGCATTCGCACCTAAGGGAGCTATCGTGAGGTCTAACTTGAGGTGACAATCACAATCTGTTCACGTCAGCATCTTCACGGCAACTTCAACGAGAAGCTACGTCAGCCTCCCCGAAAGGCTCACTCTACAATCTTCCGCATCTCCAGCACAGCCTTATTTCAGTACTCTCAGCCATGGTGCTTAAGAACGTCTACATCGTGGCAGCCAAGCGCACACCCTTCGGCAACTTCGGCGGCAAACTCAAGGACATCACAGCCACGGACCTGTGTGCCCATGCGGCCAAGGCGACGCTTGCGGCCGCTAAGCTGGATCCAAAGCTGGTAGACGTCGTGCAGGTCGGCAACGTGGCTCCCACGTCTCCAGACGGCGCCTACATTGCACGCCACGTGCAGTTGAAGGCTGGTATCCCTCAGGAAAAGCCGGCGCTTACTATCAACCGCCTGTGCGGCAGTGGCTTCCAGTCCGTCGTAGGCGGAATGCACGAGATCCTGCTGGGTGAGGCCGAGATCGCGCTCTGCGGTGGCGCCGAGAACATGTCGCAGAGTCCACTGGCTGTCTACGGCCACCAGGCCCGCTTCGGCGTGGGTCTGGGAGCTGGTATCAACCTGCAGGACACGCTGTGGTCGGCACTTACAGACTCATATGTCAAGACGCCTATGGGTATGACGGCTGAGAACTTGGCGGAGAAGTACAAGATCACACGCGAGGAGTGCGACGCCTTCGGACTTCGTAGTCAGAAGCGCTGGGCTGAGGCACAAGCTCAAGGCTGGTTCGACGCTGAACTTGCACCTATGGAGGTTAAGGCAGGACGGAAGACTGAAGAGTTCGCGGTGGACGAGTCCCCACGCGTTGTGGACATGGCTAAAATGGCTAAGTTGAAGCCTGTGTTCAAGAAGGACGGCGTGGTTACGGCAGGCAATGCGTCAGGCATCTCGGACGGTGCTGGTGCTGTGCTTCTGGCTAGTGAGGAGGCTGTGAAGAAGCACAACCTGACTCCATTGGCACGTGTTGTGAGCTACCAAGTGTCGGGCGTGGACCCGACGATCATGGGCATTGGACCTGTGCCTGCTATTACCGGGGCACTGAAGCGTGCGGGACTGAAGAAGTCAGATATTGACATCTATGATATTAACGAGGCCTTTGCCGCGCAGTGGCTGGCTTGTGTGAAGGAGCTGGAGATCAACCCGGATATTGCGAACCAGGCCGGCGGTGCGGTTGCTCTTGGACACCCGCTTGGAGCCTCGGGAAGCCGCATCACGGCTCACCTCGCGCACGCACTTCAGCGCACGGGCAAGAAGTACGCTGTTGGATCGGCTTGCATTGGTGGTGGACAAGGTATTGCGTTGGTGCTGGAGAACGCGGCGTAAATGCTATCGAAAGAAGGAAAAAGAGGATTGCGAAGGGCAGTCGTCAAGTAACAGCGAAATTAAACAATTGGTTATGATCAACGAATGTTGTCGTTGTTCGTTTTCAAGGTTGAGTAGCATTGCAGTCTCTAAAGCTATGCTAATGAATGTTATCGTTGTTCTGCTTCGTTCTCGTTGTTGATGAAGGAGGGAGATAATAACCCCATGGCCACTGAATTCTGCGCTGATGAAAAAAATACTTCACAGCGAGGACGACAGGAAACTCGAACTTCATGACGTGCACGGGCTACAGTGAAGTACTACAAGTTTGACTTAAACTCTCCCATTCAGATCCCAGGACGGTCCTGTGAAGGCTCCGTTGTCATCGTTGTCATCGTTGTTGCCGAAGTTGAAGGGGGTGGCGGGTGCTGGCGTATCGGGTGCTGCTGTCGGGCTCTTGAATATCCAGTCAAACAGACCCAGTTGACGTTCTTCGGTTTGCAATTGTTGCTTGTGAGGTGGCGGCACGATATTGGCCTCAGTGCGCAATTTTGACGCAGGCACCGGAGTCGTTGCATCACTCTGGACACTCTGAGTTTTCGAGGCGGAAATCACACTGAACAGGGCGAGTATACCGATCGTGGGGACGGAACTTAGACGCATGCTTGCTTGAATTCTTGAAAACCACGTAAATTGGTTGGCGAAATCTCGTGGGTGTGGAGAATTTACGACTGAGGTCCGATCGCTGTTTGAACGTCCTCTGTTTTGTGGCGTCTGTTTACGATACAGCATTGCTGTGACGGCCCGCGTGTTCAGCATTGCTGTCGTGAACGTGAACACTGCTCTCTGTCGTGTCTGCACAATCAAATTATGATTTTTATAACGCACCTAATGAAATATTGCAATGTCAATCCGACGGAAGCTGCTACGTCTTCAATGACTAACAGACGATTTAGAAACACGATGGCGCCGCTAATAAGTCAAGCGACTAAGCTGCATAACAGTAAAATATTTTTTGGTCATCAAGGTGCAACCACCGCACTGAAGTAGATGAAATTCCATCAACCACCGCCTGTAGTACCGAGGGTTTCATGTTTATCTAGACACCACGACAGAGCCTGAATTTTTCTTCAAACTTCGATACAATAGCTCAAGCTGGACGTTGTTGTTGTTGTTGTTGTTGTTGTTGTGTGATTTAACTATTATAACTAAGTTACCCTACATTTGTTGAGGCGGGTCTCACTCGGTAATTACTGCACCCCCACACCAGTTAAACCTTTCCAAGCACTCAATTATGCGCTTGTGTTCAACACAGTAGCCCCATTGATCCGTGATTTTGGCGACGGAGACCTAGAACGCTTCTACGACTCTTCTATCTAGCAACAAAGTTGCGTATCGATCGATACCAATGTCACACCTGCTTTGGGGTAATCTTACCAATCGCTCGTTCCAACACAACCAGAAGCTGAATACCTCCTGTGGATAATCAATCTACGTGTACGTCTCCAGCTGCTCGAGGTTTCTTCACGATTAGTTTAACACACATCCCCCACACCATGCACACACAGCGTCGTTAATACCATCACACGATTTCTAAACAAATCGGAATATATGATCTGCCTCACATGTATACAGAGCTCGTGAACGCTGGTGCTGACCGCCTTACTTTGTCTAAGCATTCTGGCGTTTACAAGTAGAGCGATGAGTACATGTATACGATATTTGACGACCTAATGTAATACTTCAGTAAGTTGAACTTGAGTTTTCTAACGTTTTTGGTTAGACGAATAATGGACAATAATAATGGTCGAGCAAACAGCGATGATAAAAATTAAACTGACGAAATGCTGACAACAACTTGTTTGATCGATGAGTTCTAGTTTTACACAGTGACCCAATGACCGTTTGGGGAACTCAAAGCTCATCCAAGCACTTTCAAGCTTACGGTCGAGCGATTGCCACACCGAAAACCTGGTTGTCATCATCGTCGAAGCCGAAGTTGTAGGACTCTGGTGCCGGCGAGGGGCTCTCGAACAACCAGTCCCAAAAACCTAGTCGATGTTCAGCATCTCGATCTCCTGGCTTGTGGGGCGGCGGCGCTACCTTGAGTTCGCTGTGCGGCACTGAAACAGGCACCGCAGGCACTGGAGTTGTGACCTCAATCTGGGACTCGTTTGCCGAAATCACACTGAACAGGGCGAGTGAGCTGCATGCGAGAACGGAAGCAAAATGCATTTGGAGGCTTGAAAGAGTGTACTGGAAAGTCTCTTTGGGCGTGAAAGGTGAGAAGACAATTGAAAAGTGAGGTATGAAAAGAGGTGTGAATTGAGCTTTCATGCTGCTCGTTTACGGTACGGCAATACGTTTATGGCACGAAAAAATGTTGCGCTGCTGATCAAGTGCTTTTACTTGCTTCGCTTCGGTTGATTCTATGCCTGTTGACGTTAAAGGTGGCAGTAGGGTAAGATCTACATTGAGGCTTAGCCTTTTGAGCTGAGTCGACAGTGGTTTTGTTCCATTATGAGTAGGTCGACGAGTAGTTTGTGCGAGTCTTCATGACAAAATTTGGATGAAGGTCAAAATGAAAATTGTTCAGACTTACAACGATACATGTTCGGGCCGTGTGCTTATTGAGTCATCGTCGTCGTCGTTATCACGTCAATACCATGATCACGTAGTTTTGTCATTGTCGTATTTTAGTATACGTAAAACGACAAGCAAATTCGGTCCAACCGCGTGGAATCAGATAATGCAACACAATAATATAAAAAGCCCGTGTTGGTTGTGCGATAGAACGGCGAGTCAAAAACTAGCGTTTGGGTCCCAGAACGGTCCGCTGAAGGGGCCATCGTCAGTGTTGTCGTTGTTGCCGAAGTTGTACGTTTCAGGCGCCGGAGTAGGTGGTCCCGCAGTAGGACTTTCAACAAGCCAATCCCAAAAACCCAGACGACGCTCTCCTCCATCCTGCTGTTGCTTCTGGGGTGGCGGCGCGACATTAGTCTCGGTACGTAGCTTTGTCGGAGGCACGGGAGTCGTCACATCGGTCTGGGTCTCGGTCGCCGAAATCGCGCTGAGAAGGGCAATTGCGCCGAATACGGAAGCAAAACGCATACTTGAATTGTGGACTTGGAAGTTTCGGAAGTCTCGTGGCTGTGAGTGGTGGGTCGATAATTGTAAAGTGAGGTCAGGTCCGCTCTCTCGTGGAATCCACAAGACGATGGTGTTGTTCGTTTTCGATGCGGCGATGCACACATGCTTCGCTTTGCGAAAAGTCATCTGCGATGACTTCGAAGACGGGTGTTTGAGCCTGATGGAAGGCTTGTGGAGTCTGACACCCGCCCTTGTCTTACGCTGAAAATCGTTATCAACAGGTTTTGCTTCTCAGCACCTGGTTCCAAACCAGTGGTTCGAGACAGTTTTGAAGATAGACTTTATGGCTCTGCCACTAGGCTGTTCATGGCAATAATAATAAGTTTCAACAAACTTGTTGAAATAACAACTTGGACATCGAACCCCAATAGTGTCCAGTAAGTTTTTGGTGCAGCTTCGCGCGATAAGCGCAGGCGTGAAGCTACTTGCTGCCATATCTACACTGCAGAGTACAACCAAACGGATTAATGCACACTTCAACTTTTCTGCAACTCTGGGGCTGCAATATTTCCTCATACACCCCACACTTGCTTCGTTGCTTCGAGGTAGGTAGCATACAGCAAGTTAGGCACGGTGTTCAATCAATGTTTATCAATAAATTCCTAGGTTGTGCAAACGTTATCTTGTGAAAGCAGAGTGATTTAGACTTTTACTTCAACACCTATTGTCTCCAGGTGTTTAGAAAAACACCTGGAGACAATATCTACTTCGGTAAAGGAGTAAAGTGCCCTACTTGGGCGCCGTGATCCGAAGGCACACTCAGGCGCCTGTTTGGGATGGGTTCAAGGACCGAATACGTGTAACTTTGTATATCCGTAATCCTGCTCAGGTTGATTTGTCACGCGCCGATCGCGACCCTCAATAAGTACCGTCGTCCGTCAATCTATCGATTATTACAATGTACTCTTTGCGCCCTCCACGCCTGCACTTCAAGTTGGACCCTAATACTCTTGTACTGACATTGCCAGTCGCGTAGATTTTTTAAGCTATGTAACACCTGCGCGGACTCGATTTTACAATATTGTGTTCGAATCATATCACGGCTCCCTAATACCCCCGTCGTCGGTATTGCCATTGTTGTTGTTCGTAGCTGGAATTACCGTCGGCCATTGAAAATCAAAAAGCCAGTACTGTACCTACAGCAGCAACAATACATGCATACAAACCCGACCTGTTGAAAAAAATATATTATGTACGTACGATAGCGAGATACTGTACTCCACCATCAGCTGGATAACGACCGTATTGCCCGACAAAATTACAATCAGATTTTGACGCCGAACTATGGTCTGGCAATTGATTTTTTAAAAGCTTAAAAGCTTAAAGCGACCCGAAAACCTTAAGTGTTTTTTTTTCTTCCAAAAGCGACAACACTGTTGCGGAGACAGGTCCCGGTGTGGCAGCAGCAAAACAATCACACCTCAACTTCCATTCATCACGGGCCTCATTTTATTTTATATTGTTCCATTTTTAAGCGATGTCTTCGTCGGTACGAGGTACCTTTCTCTGTATCTTCTCATCGCTGGATTATGCTGAATAAACAGAAGTAGACATGCATGATTCAGCATTAAACTATGCTTGGGTCAGCTTCTTCGATGCGAGGTGTCGAGCACGAATTCAAATTGCAGATTTTTGGGTATTTTCCCTAGTTTGCAGGTAACGTGACATCTACATAATCGTAATCGCAAGATTCAACTCGTACATGTACCAAATTCGTATAGTTTTTAATGTGATTTGAGGTCAGCACAGTACTATTTGAAACGTAAGCACCTGAGAGATCTCTTTTCACATAGTTTTTTCTATAGTTTTTTTCTGGCATGGAACAATTTTGTTTTTCGGGTAGGTACATTTGGTACATTGAGATTATCCTTACCAAAAATGAAATGAATCCGCGCACCGCTTGATGTACGCTTACTTTCTCGTGTTGTCACCGCCGAGCGTCCAGTCAAAGCCTTGAAATCCCTTGTCGTCGTTGCTGTAGGTGTTGGTGACTGGCGTAGGTGTAGCAGGAACTGCCGTAGGGCTTTCAAACAACCAGTCGAACAGACCCAACTGGCGTTCACCCTGCTGCGGAGGTGGCACCATGTTCTTGTCAGCCCGTAGCTTCGTAGCAGGGACGGGAGTCGTCTGAACCTCAGCAGCTGAAATTACACCAAGCAACGCCTGTGAACTGATGGCAACAACGGAAGCGAGGCGCATAGTGTCTTCTTAGCCCTTTAATTTTCTTGGAGCTGAGCCGAGGAGCGCGAGTTGAGAAGTGAGAGCTGGTAACAGCGCAAAGTGCGCAGTTCCGCGACAGCAAAGCCTTCAATTGCAGCTTGCCAGGTGATGGTGATAACCCCATCAGATGTTATCTCCATTGTTTTGCTTATCAGAATACGGTGGAAATTGGCCTTCTACCGGTATTTGATTTTTATGTTTTTTTCCCTATAGGTTTTTGCTTCTCAGAATACAGACTATATCCAGGATAATAGGTGTGCGGCTACATGAACGCCGATATCCTTAGAATATGAACCGCTAGCGAGCATTGATGGAGATTTTGAGTGACTGCCCCTAGCAGATTATGTTGAAATCTCCTGGTTTGAGGACAAAAAATCCAGATACGCACTTTGAACCAGTGATTCTGAGCCGCATACCTCAGTCGAATCGTCATTGCTTTGTTATCATCGTCTGATTGCGATTTTAGCCGTAAAGTACATGTGTTCGACGCAGAATTGAGCCGTCTGGCGTGGATGAAAGCATACTGTACGAGTGAACTCAGAGCAATTATAATAATCTAGACGAATTGACAAGATTCTCCTTGGTCTCTTCACAATACAGAGTGCATAGTGTGCGATGGTACGAATCACACTAACCATGTTGAATGCCTGAAAGGCAAAACAAAGTCAATAGCAGCAACCTAGTCCAAATATCGATTCACGATAAGTTATCGTTGATAAGGCGTTGGGTAATGTGGTCCCCAAAATGCCAAGGAACGAGATTATTTTCGAGTGCAAATTAGAGGAAATCGAGTGCACGTCAGTTTTACAGGGTTTGTCCTGCTCATGTTGCTCAACTCGAACCGAGTGCACAATAGACGTAACTATCGATCACTAGCGAAGATGTGTCGAGGCACTTAGCAGCCAAACCCAGGCGCTAACGGGGTCTATCACGCCTCGGCCGAGACTGGTCCACCTGAAGGATGTGAAGGTGAACCCGGCGACAATACCGAAGCAAAGCGAACCGCGGCTGGTTGCGTACGTTTAGAAAACACCCATGGAAAACAAACACGCGTTGAAAGTCAAGTTTTCAGCTAATATGTTCGCTTGACACTTCCATCACTTCGTATAAAACGAGGTTGCACTCGAAAACCCCTCAAAGTGCACTCGAAAACCATTCGTGCCCAAATGCTACATTTACCGGCAACCGCTGTTGTCATTGTCCGTTGTTGTCGCTCAAAAGCATTTCGCTCCGATGGGTGAGTTGGCGTTGAGGCTGCCGTCAGACTTGTGTGGTGAGCTGTTGGTAGTACCTTAGATGTCACCAAATGGTTTAATTTGGTTCTTCGTTGCATTGACCAACAGCAGTACCGGTACCTTAGTAGTGCTAATGAAGACGAAGGCAATCATTGAAAATGGGGGAGTGCATACTGGAGAGCAATCAGAAAATGAACCCCTCTAGCTTTTCCTTTATTTTTTTGCGAAATGACGAAGGCAACAATAATGTGACTTGAAAGAGGCTAGCAAGAGCCATCCTTGTCATCGTCCGATTCGTTGTTATCGTCGTCTGAATCGTCATCGTCGTCTTTGTCGTCGTCTGAATCATCGTCAGAGTCGCCTTGGATTTTTAAAGATCGACCGGTTTTTTCGTTGATGGCTTGACTGTTTTCGGTTTTTAGCACTTCCGTCATGACAACGATTCCAGTTCTCGGCACGGACGCAGTCGTTTCCGCAAGAAACCAGGCATCTTTTTGCTTTGTCGCTGCACTAATTACCATCAGTAGGCTGAGTAGAAGGACAAACTGGAACATACGCATATCACCAGTTGCCGAGAAATCGAATAATGAGAACTATCCAAACATTTTGGTCATTAGCCCATCCAAGCGCAGAATTTTCTAAACAAGTATTTGTTCTTGGTCAAGGCGTCCGTCAGTGTCTCACAATCAATCACCGCTCGACTGTTTTCTTGACTACTGTCATGTGCTGGAGTGTTTTGACTGTTTTCTTGACCAAAAGCTTCTGAGAACAAGCTTTTCGGATTTAGTTTTGCTCCAGATAATGTTGAAAACCAGTATCGACACAGCGTTAGCAATACAAACGCGTTGCGTTTACGATAGGACCGCATAGCACTCAGTACGATGTTCGTGGCGCTATCGACAGTCCCATTATCGACGGCGTGTGGTGCCACTGAAATTGAACTCACATCAAACAAGCTGTCAATTGTGCCAAGGGGGCGGCATTTATTTCGTTCAAGCGCGAAGATGGTCTTACCAATACCAAGGTACGTGCAAACAATCTGCAGCTATCGGTTGGATTGAGCTGTAAGCAGTCATTTTCTGGGGGTAGCGAATCCCAGAAGCCAGTCATCCTCCTGATTGTTCTTGGGGGCCCGGGTTCTAGGTCCTGTCGTGGGGCTTACAAAGAACCTAGCCCCAGTTGGCGCTGTCCGTTTTGAGCTTCTTGCTTGTGGGGTGGTGGAGCGACATTCTCCTCCGTCCGCAGAATCGAGGTAGGCGCAGTAGTTGTTGGTTCAGCCTGGACCCCCGTACGCTGAACAGGAACAGTGATACGAAAGCGACGCGCATGGTGCGATGTGTTAGCCGATGTAAACTGCAGCGTGCTGATTGAGAAATGACATGGATGTTGTCGAGTGCCGTGCCTCCTATCCCCGTATTTGTACATTCGTGTACGTTGTCGTGGATATCGTCTCGATGAAAGGGCACGCACACTCACTAAATTTTCGTGTTGCTGTAAGCCTAAAAACACAATGGAAATGTCACTTCCAAGCTTTCTAACATCCCAGTCGGATTCGCTCCAAACTACGGGATCGCATCGAAGTTGAAAATGTAGCTGACCACGAATGAAGAGGATAGCATGGATCCTACGGCCGAGGTTATCGAGGCGGGTCATTGCACAACTGCCTTGATGCATCAACACATATTCGTCCCGAGATCTAACACCAGTTAATCATATTAGGCAGGGAACTTACATTGATAGAGAACCGGAACGCAAGCGACGAGTGGCAAATGCTGGCATTATTGGCGAGCGTGTCCCGACTGAATTGTTCCTCAGCAAGAAGGAGACAGCCTTTCGCATCACAGATCTTCTTACCTTAGCAGATCAGAGCTCACGCACTAATACAAAGTACCTTATTTCTTGCGCCCACCCAATCCCGCTCAGCCCGTCACCTTAGCACGTCTATCGTACCGATACCAATTAATATCTACGCGAATAGTCACGCGATTCCCGGCGGCTACGGTGATCACGACTGCGGTCCCGATCGCGACCACGGTCTCGGTCCCGACTGCGGTCTCGGCCACGTCGACGGTCCCGCGACCTCGATCTGGATCTAGATCGGCGTCTCTCACGACGGTCACCACCAGCAACAGGACGCCCACGACTACGACTCCGATCACGTGGGGGATCACGAGCTCCGTATCGGTCTCCCCTAGGTGCTCCTTCATCACGCACTGCTCCGACCTGGAAGTGTCCAACCGCCTCTCTTCCCGAGTACTTGACGTTGACATCTGCTCCTCCCTTGCGTGTCTCTCCAATGCCGCCTCCAAACTTCCTCGGCAGCCAGTCCGTCACAGTGCGTCCTCGTTCAACATCCACGACCACACGTCGGCCGTCGATCTTCTTGCCATCTGCGTACTTATAGGCGGCCTTCATGTCCGCCTCCTTCTCGTACTCAACAAAGCCGTAGCCGCGCGACTTGCCCTCAGGATCTTCCACGAGCCTCACACTTTTCACAGGTCCGTACTGCTCGAACTCGTGGCGCAGCTGCTGCTCCGTGGTCTCGTAGCTGATGCGGCCCACAAAGAGCGTCTTGTACGCGTCCTGGGTCTTCCTTGGGTCTTCAGTACTCGGTTCCCACGTGGAGCGGTCCTCCTGCATCTTGGTGTCATTGACCGCCATCTTCTCCTGGCGGCGGCGCTCACGTCGCTCCTTGGGCGTCTCCTGCACCTCACGCGGCGGCGGCGTCTCCGTCTCGAAGGCGCCTAGGAAGCCCGCGAGTCCAGTGTACGGCGGCATCTTGCGCTTGACCAGACGCGGCAGATGATCCAGCGGCGCGTTGGGCTCAAAAAGCACCTTGAGGTGTGTGGGCAGGTGCATGATAGCTGGCCCCATGCCGCTGGAGCTCATCTGCCCCTTAGGTGTCATCTTGCGATGCGCGTTCGGGTTGCTCATGGCGACTGCAGAGCGTTATGCGGGTACAGAAGGGTATGCAAGGATAGAGCAGACGCTGGAGGAGACTATGCGGTCTCTGCGAGGTCGAGTGGAGCCTTGTAGCGAGAGATACAGCACGCACAAGGAGAGCGAGGAAGTGTCGATCTCAACTCCAGCAAAGCGGCGGCGAGTGGAGTGGGGACAATACCGGTAACGGAGGCTTATGCGAATAGAGAGGAGCAGGTATGCGGTAGTGAGAGGATGTGAAGACAGAATACAAGGCCCACTTCCACGTGGATACCTTACAGTCAATTTGAAGGAGACGATGCGGCCGACGACGTGGCTGAGCGCGGGCTTAGCGGCGCTGCTGGTGGCTGCGCAGCCCTCGCTGACGTCTGCACGCGGTGTGCACGTGAACTTGACGGCCAGTTGGCCCAGCTCGCCGTTCTTCCCGCTCATGGAAGCCAGGTATGGACTTCTAAAATGATTGAAAGGTCTCTGTTATTTTATAATATTTTTATTTATATATTACAGTGAGTTTTTGGCAGAGGAGAACCCACTGTACTTCTGGCAGTTCCTAGAGCAGCTGGAGGCGCGGACGTCGTATGTGGAGTTCATGGGCAGCGACGTGGACGCTCTAGGGACGCTCGCTGTGACTGTAGCGGAGAACATCGCACCGGGATCTAAGAACGTAAGTGAAGATACCTTTTATTTTTATAATTATTGGAATTTCTTATAATTATTATTTATGACATGCTATTGTAGATCTTGGAGTTGATGCTGGCGACACGCACGTACTCGGTCAAGGTGGAGATGTTCCGGCAATTGGGGCTGGACTCGGGTGTTCGTCCGTGCGGAGAGGACGCGGACACGTGGGCGGTGTTCTACAAGGAGCCGCACTGTGTAGAGTCGGTGGCCTGCTCTGTGGACGAGCTGGATGTTATTCTACGTGGTAAGAAGCAGCAAAATAATGATCAGGCATGTGTGGCTGTAGGTGTCAATGATGTCGAGCTGCAGGTGGATCACAAGTATCCGCATATTGCATCAGATTCCGAAGAGACGCCGATGTCGGCGATTCTTTATGGTCTTGTGGGCACGGAGAAGTTCCATGCGTTTCATAAAAAACTTGTGAAGCAAGCACAGAACAACAAGATCCAGTATATTGTACGTCACTACCCGCGTGACTCGCCGTTGGATACGCTACTGCAGGGATATGGTGTGGCGCTGGACATCAAGAATATGGAGTACAAGACGATTGATGACTCGGAGAAGACTGGTGCCGAGGATGCTACTGCGGACGAAGAGAGTGAGGAAGAGGAGGATGAAGAGGAGGAGGAGATCGATGATGAAGAGGTCGAGGGTTTCTTGTTCAAACCTCTGATGGCTCGTCACGGTGCTATTGCTGATGATTTGAAACAGTTTTACGATGTCTTGGTTAAAAAAGCTGATGGCGAGCAGGAACAGGAGTTGAAAGCTTGGCATCTTAATGATTTGGGCGCGAGTGCAGTCCGTGCTATCGTGGACGCTAAGAACGCGCTGAAGAGGCTTGAGACGCTTTCGCAGGACTTCCCTGTGCAGGCGAAAAAGCTGGCATTCTCACGAAAATCAATTTCTACCGAACTACGTGATGAAATTGCCGCCACGCGTATGCAAGCTGCCAATAGGCGGCTGAAGAACAAGTTCATTATGAATGGCATCGCTGTGGACCCCATGGAACGTTCGTTCAACGTGTTCGACTTCATGAAGACACTTAAAGAAGAATGGTCTGTCGCCAAACAGCTTGATGGTTTGTCCCTGAATCAGTCCGAGCTACAGGATATGTTGACTCATGTGCGTGAAACAAACCAAGAGCAGCCAGCGGTTCGAATTCACGTTCGCGGATCCATGGGTGGTTCGACCCCTCTGTACCTGAACAATATTGAGACTGACCCGAACTCTGCCAGCTGGTCGCCTGATGTGACCGCGCTTAGACGTCCAGCCTGGAACCTCATCTTCATTCGCAAGAATATGTATGAATGCGTACTTGTTATGGACCCGCTGTCTGGTGCAGGTCGCGCAGCGCTGTCTCACATTGGATTTATGCGTATGCGTGGTGCCCCTGTTCAGTGGGCACTTCTCATTTCTTCAAAGGAGCTCATGGCGAGCAAAACACCTGACGATCGCCAAGCACTGTTGGACAAGTACAAAACTGTCAAGGGATCGGAGAAGGCAACTCCCTGGCACTTTGCAAAGCTGTTGATGCTGGCACAGTCCAAGGATGCTGCTGAGGCAGCAGCCAATGACGAAGAAAGTAAAAAGGCACAGAGTGGTGATGAGGAGACCCCTGAAGCAGAAGAGGAAACGGACCGGATCATCCCCACCAGAGTTGCCTCGGGGTTCCTGCAGCGGGTTGGTGAAGATGGGAGCTCTGATGTTCTTGTTGAGCGCTTGGTGGAAGCCTACGCCGAAGCAGCAGGGGCGATTGGAGCGATCGAAGACAACGAAGAAGAAGCTTTGGCTTGCCTGAAAAGCGACCAGTTTGATGACGAAGTGCTGAGTATGACAGAGTTCATTCATCTGAAGCACCTGCCACTGGACTCGTTCGTCTTCAATGGTGTCGTCCAAATGAATTTGGATATTCAGCGGTCGATGATGGCCAACTTCGGTCGTGACCAGCCATTGTATGTTAATATGGCTCACCGTGGCATGCTGAATGACGATATGGATCTCGTAGAGGAGCTTATGACTGAGCAGGACGCATACCCGGCTTACTTGTCAATTTTTGAAAGCTCAGAAGGCAGACCGGGAGACACGGAGGTGGAATCATCGAAGCATATCTTTGCCGATGATGCAGATGGTCGACTTGAGGCTGCCGCACGACGTGCAATTTCGTATCTGCATGCGCGTGGCTCCAGAGCTTTGCCCAAAAAGCAGACCGTGATTTTCCCAGTAAACCTCGATGACCCGCGGGATGCTGACCATGCTTATCGGGTTGTGAAGGCTGTGCTCGAGGATTCCGAGCAGTCTCTACGCGTTAGTGTTGTTCCGCAATTGAACAGTGATGCTAAGAGTGACGGTGGTGACCTTGTGGCTGCAATTCTTGCCAGCATCGGTGATTCTGACAACGAAGTTCACCTAAAGTTTGTTTTGGAAGCCCTGAGCTGCATTGTGAAGCAAAAGTCTGTCAACTCTATGAAGGATAAGCTCAGGGGAATCTGGACGAAGACGGCGAAGGGCGAGGGTGACAAGGATCCAGCTTATGAGAAGATCTTAAAACTTCTAAACAGCAAGAAGGACAAATGGCTAACTGCCAAGCGACGTGGCGTGCTTACGCAATTCAACACGCTTCTGCGCTCGAGGTTCCCTCCGGCTTTTGAGGAAAGCGAAGAAGACACTTCCAAGATTGCCCTGCCGCATCTGTTTATCAACGGAAGGCAAGTGACTTTGCCTCCTCAGTTGCTGTCGGATGAAGATGTGGCAACTATTGTGAACTTCGACCTTAAGTATCGCACACAGCCTGTGGCAAAGGCGCTTATCAAGCGCAGTGTCACGCTGAAGGTCAAAGATGCTGATAAGTTGAGTTTTGCCATTATGAAGACCACTGGCATCGTTGACAAGTACGCGAAAACCGATCGGGCGTCTCGTATGAATGTGGCTGAAAACTCTCTCAACACCGTTCGCCTACCGGGTGACCCGTCTCTTCAGGTTGTTGCCTACGTTGATCCGTTGTCGGAGTCAGCACAAGTGATGAGCTCCATGCTTCGCATGTTGCACTCACAGCTCAACGCTACCATCGAGCTGGTGCTAGTTCCTGCGGACGAGTACACGGAATTCCCGTTGCAACGGTTCTATCGATACCTCTTTGATAAGAAACCATCGCTTGCTGCTACTAGCGTCGAGTTCCGTAAGTTGCCCGTGCAACCAATCCTGACAATGAAAATTGACACCCCCGAGGCCTGGAACGTACAGGCTTTTCACACGGGCGATGACCTGGACAACTTGCGAGTGGATCCTGATAGTCCCGCGGCGGTGAAGTCTACAACGAGTGCTGTGTTCCAACTGGAAAGCCTGCTCGTGTACGGTCAGTGCCGTGATACGACCTTCAACATGTATTCACCTCCCAACGGCCTGCAGTTGGTTCTTGAGCGGGAGGTCGGTGCTCAGCTGTTGCACCGTGACACCCTTGTGATGAAGAACCTGGGATACTTCCAACTTCAGGCCACACCCGGTGTTTGGTCACTTCACCTAGCAAGGGGAAGAGCCGCTGAGCTTTTCGATATCATCGACCCTGACACAGAGTTTCCGTTGGAGACCCATCCCATCACAGTTTATGATTTTGGTTCTCATATTTCTCAGCTATATGTTCGCAAGAAAGATGGCATGGAGCATGAAGAGCTACTTCAGTCGGCTGAGGACGCAGCATCGTCAGATAAGCCAAAGTCCGAGACGGATACCAAATCGCCCAGCAAGGATGACGGAGCTCTCCGCTCCTACTGGAACTCAATGCTCAACATGATGGGCAAACAAGACGACAAGCTGGTAAAGAAGACTCCAGATGTGGTTACCGAAACTGACCCAGATGACTCGGCTGATGAGGATGGTGCCCTTGTGCAGCCGAAACAGCGTACGGGAGAAACCATTCACGTATTTTCAGTGGCATCCGGTTACCTCTACGAACGCTTTGTCAAGATCATGATGTCAAGCGTGCTCAAACGCACCAATAACCCTGTGACGTTCTGGTTGCTGGAGAATTTCTTGTCACCTGACTTCAAGAAATCAATTCCGGTGCTGCGCGAACAGTTTGGTATGGATATTCGTCTGGTTACGTACAAGTGGCCAAACTGGCTGCGCCAGCAGACTGAGAAGCAGCGCATCATCTGGGGCTATAAGATCCTTTTCCTGGACGTGCTGTTCCCGTTGGGTGTGCAAAAGATCATTTACGTGGACGCGGACCAAGTCGTGCGCGCTGACTTAAAGGAACTCTGGGAGCTGGATATGGAAGGGAAGCCGTACGGTTACACGCCGTTCTGCGACTCACGCAATGTTGGCTTCCAGTTCTGGCGCCAGGGTTACTGGAAAGACCACCTGCGCGGAAAGCCATACCATATCAGTGCCCTGTACGTGGTTGACTTGGCGCTCTTCCGTCAGACAGCTGCGGGTGACATGCTGCGTGCGGTGTACAGCCAGCTGAGTGCCGATCCTAACTCGCTGGCTAACCTGGACCAGGACCTGCCGAACTACGCGCAACACCAGATCCCTATCTTCTCATTGCCGCAAGAGTGGCTCTGGTGTGAATCGTGGTGCAGTGACGAAACCAAGGGCGCGGCGAAGACCATCGACCTGTGCAACAACCCCAAGCACAAGGAGCCCAAGCTGGACATGGCGAAGCGTGTCATCGCTGGTGAACTCTTTAACGAGTCCTGGATTGAGCTTGACCAAGAGATCAAGGATGTCGAGGCAAAATACACCGCTCAGGCTGCTGCGTAAGTTTGAGCCCATCAACTGATCAGCAACGGCCAATAGAGAGTTCATAACCAGCGATCGTGAATTTGAGTTGGTTTGCTAATCTGTTGCGAGTCCTGTACTATTATTCCTCTTCCTGTCGTTGTTTCAACAGGACTTGACGCAGTAGCAGGCGTGACCGCTCGTGTGGTGTCGTGTAGCGTGTGCAGCTCAACACGCGGATGCATTCTTCAAGTGTCGTGAATTCGATCTGCACGTTGTCAAAGCGGCACTGGAACTGCTGGGTTTCAGCAGCCTGGCCGCGTCCTTGATGCACGCTGCGGATATCCAAGACGAGCATCTGCTCGATAGCCATCTTCAAGTCCGTCGCGTTCGAGTAAAAGGACGACAACTTGGCGTCCACAAGTTCCGTTAGCGACGCCGTAGCTTCCGGCGTGAACTCGACCGGTCTTGCCACTACATCCGTCTCGGCAGCCACCCAGTCGGGGACAACGCACTCTGGAATGTAATCCGCTGGCACATAGGGTTTGACATCCAGCACGGGTGTACCGTTCACGAGGTCGTGTCCACTGATCTCAATGCACCGGTCATGAATAGCTTCGATCTTGACAACCGAAAGTCCAACAGAGTTGGGACGATGCGGCGTGCGTGTCGAGAAGAGTCCGACCTTCTTGCCTCCAAGTCTTGGTGGGGCGATTTTGGCCGGGAATGTGGTCTTGGGGGCACCCTTAGCCAGGTTGGTGTTCTCATGGAAGACGAAGATAACCCACAGGTGACTGAACTGCTCCAGACACTCGAGACTCGCTGGTGGAATGCTCGTCTTGAATGTGATACGGGCCCGAGAGTTCTCCACGAGACCTCCTTGCCTAGGCGTGCCACGTCGGTCTGCAAAGCACGACTGTACGTGGGCTACAGCATCCAAGCTATAACCCACCGCTTCGTGTTGCCGTTGCAGCGCTTCGCGCGCCTCCCGCTCTGCGTTGGTCCGACCGGCCCGCTCTTGCGCTCGGAGCTGCTTCTGGCGCTCGATTTCCTGCTCCAGCTCCTTCACCAGCGGGTCGTCACTGTGCAGACGACCTTTCCAGCCGCGTACCAGCAGGTATCGACCTAGCCAAGCGCCCAGCGTCGCACACAGCGCGCCCGACGCCATCAGGGACGCCGCCGTCCACCGCGTCAAAGTCATCTCGCGTGTCAATGTTGCAAATGGCGATGACCGGAATGATGAGTACCCTCGTTTAAATTCATTCCTTACTTAAGCGGGAGAGCCAATCAATAACGTTTAATCTTTTCACTTGGTGAAATTCACAAATGGCGACCATGGAGAGGAACTTCAGCGCTATGAGCTGGCCATGATAAGCTGGAAGTAAATGAGGATCTGTAGAACAAGCTGTGAACAGTTAAAGAGGAATTCAAGCTGGTCATCGAGGAGCTTGCGAGAAGTAAAATGGGCGAGCACCTGACTCAGCAGTACTTTTGAACGAGAAGTTCCCTAAGTCGACGTTCGCCCAGAACCGCAAGCGCGTAAACGATGTGCTCGTAGAACAAGCGAAGTTTAAGTTCACTGGCGTCGAGCGTCCGCTCCCCATTGAATGCAGCTCAGTCACTTGGCCACGACTTAAGCGTGCATACCTTGGGCGACTGAAGGAGGATACAGATGCCTTTCCGATTCACCAGTTGGACGATGACATCAGGAGCATTTTTGAAGAGCTTAAGCGGCAACAACTCTTGGAGGTGTGTGTGCGGACAAGAACGAGAGGCGACGCAGCAAGGCAATATCGACACTACTACTTGGTGCAGCCGCGCTGCTAAACAATGATGTGGGTAACAGCATTGATATTGAGGTGGAGTTTGATGCCTCGCTCTCCAACCGTGCTTGGTTTTTCAAGCGGGGTAGCTGACATGCTCTCTCACGAAACGATGTATGCAAACTTCTGGTTGTGGAAGCGAAAAAGAAGAGTTCGATCAAGGAAAAACACAGGATTTGGTTCTATTATTGGAAGCTGCTGTCGCAAACAACCAGCTCAATGGCGTGAACATTACTGTAACCCAGGATATACGAAAGTTCGTCATAAACATTTCAACTCGCATTTTGGTCGTCAACTTAAAGATAGGGACAGGAAACGGCTCGTCCTCCGCTCGGGAGAACACACAAATAAGCTTACTGGACAATGTCAAGTTGACATGCCGGTGGAAATCTTCTTCTTTGATGTATGGTACACCATTTATTTAAAGTTGGATAAAATACAGATTTTATTATTTTTTATTAGGGTTAAACTTCGTCTTCTGAATCATGCACATGTATTATTAATACTAGTACATGCATTCGCTACGCGCAGTGCTATTCCTACAAGTTTTTAAACTTTCTTTTAAAAAGCGCTACAGCAAGCAGAGTCTGCTGCAGACAGTTACTGTGCACAATTTTAGCCATGCAGAACCTACAGAACAAGGCAAAGAACGTGCCTCGTTGACAGACAAAAAGCTGGACCAGCACCCCACTGAGCCAAAAGAACGCACTAGGGTGCTGTACGGTAATCTGAGTATTGCTTGTCCGCTTTCAATTCAGGTACATGTATTGAAGACGTTGCGCTGGACTCGTCTGCAATATCACTTTGTCGCTTAACGGAGATGCAGTGAAAAGCGTTGAGAGAGCGAGCGCTGGACGGTGTTCACAATTTTTGGGGGTCTTTCGCTGCATGAGTATCCGGTGCTACGTGACCTTGCAGATCGCAGTGCTTTCCTGAGGAAGCTTCCTAGCGTCCCTACGTGGCTTCATCTTGGTCGTGAACACCTACTAAAATGTGCGTGCACTCCAGCCCTCCTTCCATCTCCAGGTTCCAACTCGTAGCAACTTCCTTCACCTTAGAGTTAAGCCAATTTCACTGCGATTGCTGATCTTAGCGCTACACTTCGCTGTCAACTCCATGAAAGCGATCGCCCATCATTCCGCCCTCATCATTTTCGCGTCGCACCAGCCAAAACTTTGGTGCCTCGGATGTAAAGGATCCCAGCAAAATCGGCACGGAAGACACGAACGCCTGTCCACTTCCACTTCTTACAAACACCAAATACAACATACCGGTAATACCGGTATATCTCATGTTTTCACTGTACCCTCTGCTTCGGCCATTTTGGAGAAGAGCATGAAGACCCGATGCCGCTGCTCCATGGCCGGCGCGCTGCTGCTGCTGCAGACGCTCGGGACGTCCACCAGCGAGCACTTGGTGCTCTCTCAGAAGGGTAGCGTGAGCAAACTCACCTCAGGCCAGACGCTGGTGCCGTTGGAGCTCTCGTCCGCTGCACTTACAGACCTATTGACAACGTCACAGTACCTCTCACCCGTCACCTTCGACTCGTACGTGACTGAGGGTGAGTGGACACTCAGTAACTGGAGTGCGCCACTCTCAGAAATGTTGTCGGAAGGTGGAGGCTCCGATAAGTCGGTGCTGGTGGACGTGCAGGTCTCAGACGCGCTGGATGTGGCCATCTCGCAGCTACTGGTACAGGCGGACGCTACACCGCAGGACAACGTGGACCTGTCGCTAAGCTTTGGAGCTGACGCACTGGCGGCGCTAAGTGGACTCGTGCAGGTCCATGTGGACGGCATGAAAGCGACGTTCGAGGACGAGTGGCTGCCCGCGGGGGTGGACCTGAACCAATTGTAAGAGGAGAAAGAAGAAGATACAGAGAGGAGAGATACTTAGCATTTTTGTATTGATGTGATGGCTGCAGGATTTTTGATAAGGCGACGGTGGAGAACTTGGAGCTGGGTGAGACGGTGACGATCCAGCAGGTGGTGATCCGCAACAGTAACTTGTCGTTCCCGACGGCAGTACTGGGACTGAAGACGGCGGTGACGACATTGTATGTTTATTTGGTGTTATGATGATTGAAGAGAGTTTTGTGCTGACTTTTTTTGGGTTGGTGGTGTAGGATTTTGGAGTACAATACGATTTCTGGACCGATTGAGTTGACGGAGGATGAGTTTACGCAGCTGTCGAACATTTCGGACTTCAGAGCGACAGGAAACACTGTGGATGCGGCGGGAAGTGGATTATCGTCGTGTGTGAAGGAAGAAAATAGTGGCGAGCTGGCAATTTGTATCGTGAATGGCGTGGAGAGTACGGCTACTTCATTTTATACCGGAAGCAGTAGCTGTTCTAGCAGCATTACGCCAGCTACCGGATCACTTGAAACACAGTCTGCAAACAACACCAACAATACGCGCAGTGCTCTGTCCATTACTGCTATTGTACTGGCCTGCGCGTGCACGGTGGTGCTGGTAGTGGTCCTTTCCTTCTTCCGTCGGTTTAAGAGGAAGGCGAGCAAGTTTGTTGATGAACGACCGACGTTCACCAATCGCGAGGATGACTTATTCGCGGGTCGCAGAAGCGAGGCTGAGTCGGAACATCGGCCATCGGGAAATGAGACGATTTTGGCGGATATGGATCTTGGCAAGGACCAAGTGACACTTCACAAGAAGTTAGGCATTCAGGGTCTGTGGCTCGGCGAATACCAGGACACGAAAGTTGTCGCGCTGAAGTTTTTGCCGCGAGAGTTGAACATGACCTTGGAGACCCTGAACGCGGTTCGGTTGTCGTACGCCCCGCTTCGGCACGATAATATTGTGACCTTCTTGGGCTCTATCTGGACAGATCGCGAAGAGGTTCTTATCGTCGTGGAACACATGTCCAAGGGCAATCTGAGATCGGTGTTGGCAGATGATAAGATCGAGCTTACATGGCCCCAGCGCCTTCGTATGAGCAAGGATATCACTAGTGGATTGGAATTCATGCGGTCGATTCAAGGAAGCAACTTGTCACGGAACGTAACGGCTAGGAGTGTGCTGCTTGACGCTCAGTTGATGTGTAAGCTTGACATTTTCGACTACGCCTCGAGTCTTCGGACAGATCTGGTACCTGTGCGGTCGTACGGACACGGAGATATCGTAAGCCGTGCACCAGAACTGCTTAAGGGCGAGGAAATCACTGCAGCTGCTGAAGTGTACGCGCTTGGCATTATTTTCTGCGAGATTTCGTCGCGCAGCAAGCTGTTTGGTCACGTATTAGAGGAACGTGGACATACCATGGGCGACATTTTTATTGCGACCGAGGTGGTTGCTCAGCGCTTGAAGCCAGCACCCACAGAGGACACTCCAGCTGGCTTCCGCGAGTTGACTCTACGGTGTCTCTCCTACGAGCCTTCCGAACGACCGAAGATAAGGGAGATCTTGAGCATGATTTCCAAGTAAAGTTATAAAAACATGCTACTCTGTCTTCACTACACCCTGTGTTCCGTTTGCAGACGGGTCCCATGGAATCTGATGAAGTCGCTCCGCAAGCTGTTGATAGGGGACCGTACGCTGCGCCGTTGTCATGGCGGCGCGGCCGCTAGAGCTCGGAAGCACCCACACTTCGCTGTCTCCTCGAAGTTCGTGTGGCCACCCAGGAGGAAGCCTTGTTTGCTTACCATAGCTTTCAATCTTGGAAAGGGGAGGTGAGAACAACCAGCTGAATTGCCTCTTGCCAGAGAACGCTATCAGCATCGGGGCATGGGCAACCTTGCACTTTGTCCTTTGAGTTTCTCCACCGTCAACTTCCTGTTTCATGGCGGCCTCTGATGTGTCGCTGTGGTAACTGAGACAGACCTGGGCAGCATGGCGACGCAAGCGTCGGAAGAAGCTATCTCGCCAGGCTCCCACTAACAAGATCAATTCAAGATAAGTGAGTTGTATGTACATTTCTAGGCAAAAAGAGGTAGTAAATGGAATCGTCCGTACTCGTTGCCTTGCCGTATTTTGAAGCATCATTTCCGGGCTGATCACCGTAACAAACAACATTAGCCTAAAAGCATTGTACCAAGTGTATGCTCTGCAGTTACCTCCAGTCCGATGGACGTGAACCCGATGCCATGAATATGAGGCAAGATATTTTGCTCCACAATCCTCGCTGTAGAAGGCACGATACCCTCCCACGAGTGAGGCGACAGTGTTCCAGTCAGCAACATCCACATGCGATTTGTCGGGTTACTGAAATCCCAACGTATTATCAATTAGTGCTCTACTTGTTCTTACTGCAGTCAGACCCACCTGTACGAATACCCAGTCTTCCATGCGTGATCGGAAGGATTATGACCGACAATAAGCAGGCGAAGACGATGTTCTGGGTAGTGCACACAAGCGTGAACCTGCTCAAAACAGTCGTCGCAGATACCGTGCCAACGCTCCTGCCACTTGCCGCTCCCTTGAGCCTCTTTTTCGGTCTCAGGCTCGCTGCGTTTATTCTTGCTCCTCTTGACGAGGGTGGCCTCTGCAGCATGTTCAGCATTGTTATCAACACCTGGGGCAAAGTCTACTGTGTCCTCGTCGCGCTCGCGCTTGGCGCCGAACCGGAATTGGTCGAAGATCCCAGCCATGAATTAATGAGACGCTTGCTTGGCAAATACGTGCTTCGTGTCAAGACGTTCTTGAACACAACATCAACGAATACCCTTTCCTAAATGCTAGCTTTGTTGTTATCTCTTTAGAAAGGGTAATTCGAACTTACGACCAAATTCAAACAGACAAGCGCGGAACTGGTGTGTTGGGCCTAGGCTATCATCTCTATCACATATTCCTCGGGAACAACCACATGTATCCTACAAGGTAGAAGTGATCGAGCGCAAGCTTCACACATCGAAGATCGCCAAAAGCCAAACGACGAACCTGCAGCTCCTGGAACTCAAAGCCCAGCTAGAGGGTAAATGGAGTAGGGGTGGATACGAGGATAGTTTCATTCAGGTAAGCAGCAAACGTATCATCAATTTATTTTATAGTTGCTTTTACTCACACACTCACGTACAACCGCGCCCACCATTCGTTGTTGTTCACTTCTTCAACAGCTTAAATCGCTTGCTGAAGTGAGCAATTGCCGTATCAAGCACCTCAGCTGGTCGGTTGTCGTCGATCTGGCCTGCGGATTGAATGTAGCTTTTGGAGCCTCCGTACCGATCGAACAGAGCTTGGGCATGTTCTGGCATGAAGAAGTCTTTCTTGGAGGCGCTGATGAACAAGCACGGGAGTGTGAAGTACGGTGCTGCATCGAGCAATCGGACGTCGCGGAAATTGAATCCACCGGCTTTGCCAATCGAATTCGCCAGGATCTTCTGTACCCCTGAGACCATCGCCGACGGGAAGAACAGACTGCGTCGCTCGGCGCTTTTTGTGATCATCTGCAGCATATCCCAGATAACTTGTTCCATGTCACCGTAGGCGCTATCTGCCGTCAATGCAAATATGAACTTGTCGTCTACAGCACTGCTGGAGGAGCGCTTGAAACCCTGAAGACGAGCTTTACCACCATTTGTCGTGCAACTCCGCTGAATTAATCGATAGCATGCTGCCGGGCTTAATCCCTGCACAGGGGTGTTGTCAATAGCAAGCAGGACGAAGTCTCCGTGTGAGGCGCTGTACTTGCTGAACCGGAAATGCAGCCCTGTCAGTGGAGGAATGCACAGAATGTGATGCTTCTCCTTGTCCTCCACGATGTCCATCTTCTTGGCCTCTTTCCGCGAAAGCGTCATAGTTTCGTAATGGTATGGCATGCGCTCTTTCACATGCAACAGTGCCGCTGCCGAACCAATATCGCGTCCCCAAATTCCCACAGCCGACGCGCGTCCTGTAGCATACAGGAAGTCCACGACCGTACGCAAGTCGTCATGTTCAAAATACCCAAACGATACGCGATCACCGCCGGAAAGCCCCGAGCCCGACAGATCCACCGCAAACAGCGAGAAACCTGCAGCCAGCACTTTGCGGTGTAAGTAGACGCACTCTTTGCGCGAGCTGGACATGCCATGCACGTAGATGATGCATGGGTCCACACCCGTAGACTGTGTTGTCTGCTGGCTGCTCCAACTGGAAGTGCTACTGCTGTCAGTGCTGATACTGTCTACCTCCACGGAACACGCTGTCGACATCTTTTCCTCCACACTGTTTAACGACGAAGACGACGATGAGCTCACCAATTCAGCGATTGGATCTGCATCTCTCACCACTCTACGACGCCAGAAGCTGCAGGCCAAGTGCTCTCCACGAGAATTCTGCAGGTGAAAATCTTCACGCACAAACTCCTTGCTCTCGTTGTGCACACTTGCAAGAGTGAACTGTCGATCTCCCAGCTCCGTAACTGAGTACTCGGCTCGCACAGGACTGGCAATGGATTGTACCAGCTCCTCGTACGTCTCAGAGAAGAGATTCCACCAGCTCCCGATGCTGTTGGCGTGCAGCTCGCGCTTGTTCATCTGTTATCAGATGGAAGAGAGAAGGTCGTTAGAGACGATATTGACATTGGCAATGGGGATACTGTAATCCGGATACATTGGCCCTGGCAAAAGGTTTACGGGCAGGAGACTTACCTCGGCTTCGAGCTCGCCGTCTTGGAAGATCTCCATGGCTGGTTGACGGGGCAAGCGTCGGCCTTGAGCGGGGCGCGGCACTTCCGATAATGGTTGAGCTGAGACGTAACTGTGCGTTGAGAGAAGTAGCGTAGATATTCATGTAAGTTAAGTGCGGTGGAAGGAATTGGTACGTGAAGAGAATTTAAAAGGAGATCGTTTATTTGAACGGGAGATATAAGGGCGTTTTATGCATGCGTATACAGTGGCCTTGGGACGCAATACATACATGTAACCACATCGCCAAGATGTCCGCTACCGTAGTGATGGAATGGAAGCTAGCTTCGAAGCATCGAATTCTCTGCCTGGCTGAGATATCACTGCTGCTTGTATGCCCCAACTTTGGCTTGGATACAATGACTAAGGAATCCACTGGGCGCAGCGCGGCAGAGCGAACGCCGCACCGCTGACAACGTCATCGCGTGCGCTCCGACTTCTTGTTAAACGATCATTGTCATCGCGTGTCGAAAGAGTGAGGACAACAGCAATCTCTACCTGCTGCGATCAAAAATTTCAAGGTGGGGTTGCCAATTTCCCCTTTTACGTTGCTTCCTCACCGAGTTGTGCGTGCTTTCCCAGGGAACTTCATCGTAGATCGGATGATTGATCCGCAAGCGGCAAGAGGTCCAGCAGAAGCACTTGGATTCCGGTGTTCTCCATCGTGTCAGCCACTTACACAATTTGAGATATGAGAAGAATCGCAGAACGCTGTTCAGCGGCATAAGGCCCTTACTTGAAGTGTGAATCCTAATCTTGGAGTTGTCGAGTGTGCACACTGGATGATAGAGTCGCTTGACTCGAGCAAGTCGAGGTACCGATAATCGTTTCGAGCATTGAGTTAAATGGTGAGGACCGCGTGAATCATTCAAATGCCAGCTTGTTTTTAGCGGCACCGTTCCGTAGCTTGATCTTGCTTCACAACTGTTGAACATCGCTCCAACGCTCCAACTAGCGTTGCGTTTCGACGTTTCGCGGATCTACTGGACTGGACTTGGTTGCATCAATTACGGGCAGAAGTGTCGCTGGTGATGGATTCGTAGATTAATGATCACCATTGTTGCGTGGGCCATGTTCTTTCACGCACTCACGTTTGCTGTCCCCTTGTGCTGGTTCACTGCAGCTATATGTCAGGTTTGAATCAATGTACGCGTCGCGTGTGCGGCCTGTCCTCGATCGCATTCCAGTTACTAGAAAGCCAGCCCCACCCAAACTTAAATTCCAAACTTGGACTTTGCGCAGCCCCAACGACTAACAGGTAAGACGTGTCTCCAATTACCACTCAACGGTGTTGGCAAAACGCTCACCTTTCCAGGAACTCCACACCTCGTCGTCCTGTTTGCCACTCCTCAACTCGATACTAAGTGCGCAACACGGCTGAGTCAGCAGACCTGCCTAACTATCTGCCGTAATGGCGATAGCTGAGACGGCTTTGGCGTTTGCGGTGGAGCGTCTTCTTGATGACTCAGCGACTAACCAGACAGCGGTGGCATCAAGCGCGTCAGGGGACCACGAGACCTTGGAAAGGGGAGCCCAACGTATGCGGGTGACACTGGTGTTCATCTTGGCTGGGTTTGTGACCATTTGGGCGCTTTGTGTGGGGTTGATTTGGCACATGAGGGTGAATCGAGCAGGAGCTCTGAAAGGGGATGCGGCGGCAGCACGAAAAGTGATCTTACCGGCGTACGAGCCCGTGCTGTTCGTGTTGGCTGTTATCAATGGCGCCTACATTGTTTTCCTGACAGTGACACTTGCAACGGGTTATTTCGACGTCTTCATCTCTCCGATCGTACTCGAGTCATTTTACGCCGGCAACCAGTTCATGTTCGTGATCGTGCTGGTGCTCATGTTTGAGAAGAGTCTTTCGTTCCCAGCAGTGAAACGAGCGGTAGGGATATCCTTGGTTCTGTCGTACTACCCTCTCGTGTATGTCTGGGCAGTGACAAAATTCGGGCGTCCAAACCAACAGAGGGAGTTAAGTATTGGACTTCTGTTCGTGCGCGGCTTGGTACTTCTGCCGTTTGTGTACACGTTTATCAGGCCCCCATGTCGAGCTACGAAGCGGATCATTCGGGAGTTGTGTTTTGGCGAGTTTGTGTTATTTCTGCTCACCGTGTTGCTGATGATTCTTGTCTTGGATCCGAAGACGGCTGAGGCCAGTCACTGCGTCGTGTACGTGTTGCTGACTTGGGTTGCATTCTGCCCATTGGTTGTGTGGCGTGTGCTCAAAGCTGACACCGGATACTGGAGAGGAATTGGACAGCGAGCGTGTGCTTCGCAGGATTTATTTCAACGGGAGAATGGTATGAGCGAGCGAGTCTCATCGGAAGGTTTGCACGTACTGATCGAGATGAATCGAAAGTGTGTGATTGATTTCGCTTATTTGGAGCTTGTTCGACAACTTGGGGTGGGTTCCACATCCAAGGTGTTCCAAGGTACGCTGAAGACGAAAACCCACGTTGCAGTTAAGGTATACGCACCCACAAGTTGCTCAGAAGACATCGTGGCGGCTTTTTCACATGAAGCAGCCATGTGCAGCGTACTAAACCACCCCAACATCGTTCGATTTCATGGAATGTGCGTTGCACCGCCTACCATTTGTCTCGTGTTCCAGCTTTGCCAGGGTAGTCTAGCGGACAAGCTGACTGATCAGGGTCGTCGGCACAATTTGCACCCCGCACGACAACAAATGCTTATCAGCGTCGGGTATATGCTGGATGCAGCTCGTGCTGTGGCTTATCTTCACAGCTTCTCGCCTCCCTTTGTGCACCGGGACATCAAACCGTCGAACTTTCTGGTTGATGCAGAGTGTAATGTACAGTTGACGGACTTTGGTGAATCGAGGTGCGTGTCAAAGCTAGAGGAGAGAACAATGGCCTCATCAACAAAAGTGGCAGTTCTTGAAGATAAACAGTTTGCGCACAAAATTACAATCGATTCTCCACTGGGCACAACACGATCACACATTGATTCACCGTGGAGCACGCGCGTGGAGAAAAACTCGGCAGAGTATACTGCACCCGAGATATTTGACGGAAACGGAGGGTCGGAGTTCTATGGCGAGGCTGCTGACGTGTATTCGCTTGCTGTAACAATGTGGGATATTTTGCATCCCGGCGGTGATAAGTTCCCACAAGTAAACGGAACTAACACTCAAGTGTTTGACGTTGTGTTGCATGGTATTCGTCCCAAACTGGACAACAATACGCAACCAAGACTGCGAGGTATCATCGAACGTGCCTGGCATCGTGACCCTGGTCTTCGCCCTTCGGCAAAAGAAATAGTCGCTGTTTTGGAAGATTTTCAAGAGGAATTGTGCGCGCGGCTGGTACTCGATTTGATGAGTGATCTATACGAATATCCATCCCTAGCGAGTGGATCTAACATCAGATCAGCAGAAGTCCATCACATGCGCACCTTCCCCGGAGCTTTTATTGTTGACCGAATGATTGACCGTCGATTTGTGCGGTACCCAGCTGAGGCTATTCGCATGGGTAATGCACTGATGAATTCTAGCGTTCTTCACCACGTGAATCATTCCAGGAGCTTTGAAAACAATGCGACTGCACGGTATTATTTGGATTTGGATGAAGCGCACCTCACTTTACCGAGTCATCTTGAAAGATCACTTAACCGGACCAGTAGCTCATTTAGTCAAAACGAGTCAAGTATCCCCATGCTCACTCGTAGTTCCAATGGTGGTCATCCTCGCACGTCGTTCAGCTTTGTTCGGACACGAAACCATGCTCCTTGCCAATGTCGACAGCTTGGGCAGAGGCTTATCAGCAGTAGGTCTTCTCGATTCCGTCGACGAAAGCAGTTTCAAGCTGCCCCCGACCCCACGGTCGAACGTAACATCCTGACGACCGCCTTGCTGGTGGAGGAAGAGAACGACTACAACGGCTTAGACATCGTTTCTGGAACGGCTGCCACCATGGCCTAAACGTCAAAGCAAGTTGAGGTGAACCACGGTAGTTCTGACTTATCTATCAAAAATAGTAACGAAAATGAAAAAAAGCGCATCAAAGCAGCTTTCTTCCCAGACCTCGTATGACAAACGATATCTACAAGTAACGAGCATCGCATGGAAGTAGCCCACAATCGAACACTAGCACTGGTAGTCAGCAGAGCAGAACTGTCTTCAGTACCCGCATTCGGGGGATGATCTTTGAAGGGCAGTTCAATCCCAACTACAGAGTCCAAAGAACGATCAAGGCACTATCTTAGGGGTCTCGATAGGTTTCATGATGCATTGTACGGAGCAGAATTTTATGAGCGTTGTCGATCACACTGACGCTAACGCCGGATTCGTCGCTAGTGTTCAGACTTTCTAACGGCGCAAAGGAGTCACATACGTCGGAAACATAGTCTCAAGTATATAGACTCACACATATCATCCTGCATTTTTTCCACCGCAGTTTTCTTTTCTTCTGCATTAGCACACATACATAGCGACCGTCTCTTGCTTCTGCGGAGGTTTTATCGTCGCTCTGTCGTTTAAAGGTCTCCGCTCGTGCTGTTTCCTCGGTTTGGAGATCGTGCAAATGTTGGTTGCTGTCACATCCATTTTTCCCCGGTGGAGAGGACTGCACTGATTCCTGCGAAGTTACAAGAGCACCGCACTTGGGACTGTGATGAGTGCTCTCTTAGAACAAGCAACGCCAAGTCTACGGGAAGCGGTTCCTCGTCTTCTTGTCGCCCTCGCGACATCGGGTACTGACGTCCCAATCGCTATTAACTCGGAGGGTAATGATCTCTCCGAATACGCCCAACGACAGGTCGTCGTACTCATGGTCGTACTCTTGGTGAGCTACGGGTCCATGTCGGTGTTGTCCGTGGCGTTGATTATCTACATGCGTCACAACCGCCACGTCGCCCTCAAAGGTGACTCTGAAGCTTCGCGAAAAACATTATTACCTGCGTTTGAGCCGTTGCTCTGGATTTTGTGCGCTGCAACGGGCTTATACGCCATGTACTTCATGATTGCGTTGATCACGAGGTTTTACGCACCGAGTACAGGCACGGTTGCCACGGAAGCTCAGAGTGCAGGACGCCACTTTGTGTTGGAGTTAGCGTTGATCTTCATGCTACAGAAGAGCGTCTCGCTGCCGGCATTGATGCGATCAATTATTATCACGTTCGTTCTCGCGTGCTACGCGTTGCCATTGGTCTGGTTCACTACGATCAATGGAGAAGATGACAGTTCAAGTTTGAACTATTGGATTGTGGCCATCACTCGTCTCCTAATTTCCCCGTTGTACGTCTACGTGATTGTCCGACCACCGGCACGCGCCAGCAAGCGTACCTTGCGCGAGTATTGTGCCTTTGGATTGGTGTACCAAATGCTCGAGTTCGCCTACCAGACAGCTTTCAACCACAGGAACGTGCACCTCGGCTTTGTGTTGATTTACTTTCACGTGTTGTGGGGATCGCTTTGTCCGTTTTTCGTCTGGCGTTTGCTCAAGGCCGACACTGAGCACTGGCGCGGTCTCGGTCAGCGAGCTGTGGGTTTACAAGCGCTCTTCCGCAAAGGAAATATCCACGAGCGTGTGTCCTCCCAAGGTCTTCATGTGCTGATCGAGATGCACCGGAAGTACATTATCGATTTTTCAGTTCTTGATATCAAACAGCGTATCGGGGTGGGGTCTACCGCTGTAGTTTACAACGGCCTTCTGCACTCGAAGACACCAGTCGCCATCAAGGTGTACACACCTAGCAGCGTCACGGAAGATACCGTTGCTGAATTTTCTCACGAAGCTGCTCTCTGCGGTGCACTCAACCACCCGAACATCGTGAAGTTCTTTGGTATGTGCGTGTCACCACCGACTATCTGCCTGGTATCTGAGCTGTGTGTGGGCAGTCTTGACGTCGTTGCAATGGCACTGGCACGTCGACAACAGCAGCCTCGACGCCAACAATTTTTACTCAACCTTGGCTACATGATTGATGCAGCGCGAGCTGTAGCTTACCTGCACAGCTTTTCTCCAGCCTTCGTTCATCGTGACATCAAGCCAAGCAATTTCCTGGTGGATGTCGAGGGGAATGTCAAGCTTACGGACTTCGGCGAGTCTCGCAGTCTGCCCAAAGCCAACATCACATGGGAGGTTAGCAGCCTCAATGACGCCAAGAACAATGCTATTGTGACTTCCTCAGTATCAGCGGTTGGAGCCACTGGTGCAACCACTACCAGCAGCTCATCTACTGACGCCGAGCACTACCAAGAGTATCCAGAGTCAACTTCAAACGCTGATCATAGCGTACATGGCGGTAGGGGCATCCAGTTGACGCCACCGCACACACCTGATGAGCGTTCCAAGACTACGCCGATACTACCACCTTCAGGACCCCGCAAAGCAACACCAGAAATGACCGTCAAAGGCACAGTTGACTACATGGCACCGGAGATCATCAATGGACGAGCAGGAGTTGCTTCCTACGGTGAATCTGCTGACGTCTACTCGTTGGCGATCACAATGTGGGATATCTTGAACCCGGGTGCTGAAAAATACCCTGGCACCAACAACAACCATCTTCGTGTGCTTGAGTCCGTCATCGCTGGCACCCGACCTGAGCTTGACAGTCAACTACACGCTGGTCTAGCCGATCTCATCACCAGTTCTTGGCACGTGGACGCTCGTATGCGCCCGTCAGCGCAGAAGATCGTCTTAGCACTCGAACGAATCCAGGAGGAAGTCTGCTCAGTGTTTGCATTGGAGTTGTGCGAGGAGATGGAGCACGATACGACTATGCTCAAAAGCGGTGGGAATGGAACCAACACCAAAAGCTTTTCTGGTGAACAAGCTACCCGCAAGATGCAGGAAATCGAGGCTGTTGCATCTGTGGGCGAAGGTATTCGTCTAGGCAACATGTTCATGAACGCCGGCTTCATGCATCATCTTAAGCACTCGCAGCCTTTCAAGAGCACGGACGACATGTTCTACTTTGACGAAGACAACATCAACTTCTGCCAACCTTTCGTGATCCTCGAAGGTCCCACCAATAGAAGTGGCGCTGGCAGTAACAGTGCAGCTCGACGTCCAGGCTCGACATTGGGAGCTCCACTACCATCACAGCTTGTGCAGTCTCCTGGCTGGTTCAAGAGCTTACAACGTCACCACCAACCGTCGGACCCGACACCTCCGTTGGCAACTTCAACTTCAATTTCAGTCAAAGACCCCAAGAGCTCCGAGTGGGACGCTAACACTACGTCTGACTCGCCCCAGAACGACAGCGACGTGGCATTCGTGGACGCCATAAGCAACTCAGAGGCGGAGGAATGCGCCTGCAGGAAGCTTGGAGAGCGGCCAGATGTGCGCAAACCGACTCGACACCGGTTCCGTCGCAAATATCGCGCTATCCCGGAAGACAACATCCTGACGGCCAACTTGTTGCAAGAAGAAGACCTAACATCAACTCAGGACCGACATCTCCTGGACGAGTTCGACGACGCAGGACCTGCTAGGATCCTGCTGGGTAATTGAGTATCTATCTTTGTGGCGGGAAATTGGTCCTACCATTCCCGCCAATTCATGTGATTGGTAAAAAATAAAAACGTTCTAAATTCTACTATTGGCTGATTTGAGTTCACTTACCAAAAAAATATCGGAGACCGAACATGGCGACTACCGAGTGTCCGATCTGCTCCAGGCATGTGCGTCCTGAGAACCTCATGCTGCACGTAGAGGCCTGTCTGGCCAAGCAGGACCAGCCTAAGACGCTGTTCCGCCCCCCGTCTCCTTCAGCCAAGTCCAAGGCCCCAACGACCAGTAGGACGCCCAATCGAAGTCCTCCAATCCAGTCTACGACTCAGAATTCCCCTTTACCGTCGCCTTCTGCCCAAAAGAAGCGCAAACGCTCGACACCCGACGATGTTTCTGGTGTCCCATTGGCTGAGAGGATGCGTCCTAAAGATCTGGACGATCTAGTGGGTCAGGAGGAACTTCTAGGACCTGGAAGTCTGCTCTCAACGCTGATTCAGGCCGATCGAGTTCCTAATATGATTTTATGGGGGTAGGATGAGTTGATACAATTAGGATTGTTAGTACGATTAAGTATTGATATTGTGTGGTGCTTTTTTGATGATGAAACAGACCTCCAGGATGTGGTAAAACGACGTTGGCAAACGTGATCTCCAAGAAGACAGGATGCAAGTTCATCAGCTTGTCGGGTGCGACGTCCAAGGCTGGGGACATGAAGGACGCGGTGGATCGAGCCAGAGGTGAACGCAAAATGTTCCGTCGACGGACAATTGTATTCGTGGACGAGATCCATCGCTTTAACAAGAGTCAGCAGGATTTTTTCTTGCCCCCAGTGGAAGACGGCACTATTACGTTGGTTGGCGCTACGACGGAGAACCCTTCGTTCGAGGTGAACAACGCTCTACTGAGTCGCTGCCGTGTGTATACTCTTAAGAAACACACACCGGAGTCGATCGAGAAAATCCTTCGACGTGCGTTGCGGGATCACGCTGCTGGAGGTGTCAGATCGCTAACGCAAACACAGGAGTCCGAGACTCAGTCGAATGGTGACGCTGCCAGTCAGGATGAAGATCCGAAGAAGGTTTCTATTGAAGCTGAGGATGAGGCTGTTAAGTACCTGGCAACGCAGTGTGCTGGTGATGCCCGAGTCGCGTTGAATTGCTTGGAGATGGCGCTTCAGACCGCTCCTATGGATTTAGAAAAGCACGTGCTGCGGGTATCTGCAACCCACGTTCAGCATTGCTTTGCGCACAGGCAAACGCTTTTTTACGATCGAAATGCCGACATGCACTACGATTGTATCAGTGCACTACACAAGTCAGTACGTGGCAGCGACGAAAATGCAACGGTTTACTGGTTGGCACGTATGCTGGAAGGCGGAGAGAACCCGTTATATGTGGCCCGACGGCTTATTCGAATTGCAAGTGAAGATGTTGGTCTTGCAGCCCCGGAACTGCTTCCCATGGCGGTGTCAGCATACCAAGCGGCTCATTTTGTTGGAATGCCTGAGTGTGACGTTGTGCTTGCTCATGTCGCCACAATGCTGGCTCGCGCGCCAAAGTCCATTGAGGTGTATGGTGCGTACAAGCGTGCCAAACTGTCGATCCAGGGGTGGGATAAAGGTGCATTGCCAGACGTGCCGCTGCACCTCCGTAACGCGCCCACGAAACTCATGAAAGAGCTGGGATACGGCAAAGAGTACAAGTACAATCCGCACTACACTGCAGAAGAGCTGAAAGACCAGACATATCTACCGGACGAGCTCGTTGGCACCAACTTTTTTGAAGAAGCAAAGTCCGATCAAGATGCAGGCTGTTATTAATACTTCTACATGTAGAAGTAAATGTTGATTTGCTGGGAAATCGTACTGGCGCATTCCCTGTCCGCAAGTGTAGATTCTACGCCATGCGTTAGAGAACTGAAGCTTGTTTCAGCAACTATTAATGTGTCTTTTCATTTACCTTCTAACGTTAGGAAACTTTCGCTGAACTCATGGGCGGCACGACTTCGTGCCTTTCAATTTGGTATCTGGCAGAGGTTCTGGCCCAGAGACTATAGGAAGCGCAGGCTGGATGTGATTAAAAAGCTCGTTCGAAAATTGCACCCACGTGATCGTGATCAATCACGATCGTGAGTCGACATCACAGTGCGTTCAAATACCGTGGAGTCTTGCCACCTCGCAGGAGCTAAGCGGACGGTAGAGCGAATACGCTCGCCTGATGAGACCCGTAAAGTGTCATGGTCTATCAGGTAGTCCACTAGAGAGTTGGGCTGGTAGTGCTTTGCTTTCAATTGAACACGTGATTCGATGCTGCTATTCCAAAAGGCCGGCGGATGCTCGCAAATTCAGCCGCCGTCCACACGGCATGATAGAGACGATTCCCAACTGCGGGTACGTTAGTACCAAACACATTCCCAGAATTTCCAGCCTGTCCATTTTCACGGCACGGAAGATGCACCATTCCCCCTCGTGCCCCAACATGTCCTCCAGGATGTGTCGCGCCACTCTCGCAGCGCGAGAAAACCACATCTCTTACCAGGGCCTCCGAAAATAGCATTGTCAATTACATTATTCTCAAAAATAACAATAAATTACGCATTTCGGTTAACCTGACAGTTGTATTGATAATTGATTTTCTGATAATGCGATATTCAATCTTTTATGAGAGGTGAACCGTTAACGTTATTTTCCATGACAGCCAGTTAGTTAACTCGCTTCCAACCGTTCTCGAGACCGAGTTTAGCTGTTGTTTTGCGCTTCTACCTACATACAAACTGCGTCGCTCACTTTACAATTTTGCCGATCAAGACAACTACCTTCCCAAGCCTCCACTCCGCTCATGGTTCGAGTCACCCGCCCTATCCGCCCAACCTACAACAATGCTCAAGTCTCGGGCTTCTACTTCCGCCCGTGCCGCGACGAAAACGACGAAGTGATCCTCGAGTATTTTCGCTGCCGTTGCGGCACGGTGCGGAAGCAAACGCATCGAAATGGGTACTCTAATCTTATGCAGCACGTGCTGCGAGAGCACCCCGACTACGAGGCCGCCATGCTCGAAGCAACGACAGCGGAGACAGGCTCCCTGATCAACTTCGTTCGCATTCTGCGCAAAATCGGTACGGCTGGATGGTCTGGATCATCGTGTGCAACCTGCCACTCGCATTTTGTGAGAGTCGCGAGGCCCAGCGGTACGTTTAAACTTGGTTTTACTATGATACAACTATGTGTAAACTGATGTGTGATTTGTGTACGGATGCTATTCAGTTATTTGAACCTTGACCCCATCTCATAGGAGACGTTGCGGTTGTGTATGGACGGGCCGTTAGCGTTCGATCGCGTCGGAACTTCCTGCATTCTTTGGCATCATGCTCGATGGCTGGACGCATGCGTCCGAGCACTACATCGCTGTGTTCGCCTGCTACGAAGTGAACGGCTGCGCTAAGACTACTCTACTGAGCATGGCCTCGCTGCTTGAAACGATCTATCAGCGCAGGGCCACCGCAACTTCCTGGCTAACATGCTGCCCCGTGATTACGAGGTGCACCTGGAGCAGTGCCGCTTCATCGTCGGCGATAACTGCGGTGTTAATCGTCGCCTTGCGACTTTAATAGGTGTGCCGCTGGTGGGGTGCGCCAGCCACCGGCTGAACCTTGCTGTTCAAGCAGACATGGCGTCCCATGAAGAGGATTTGGCCGCCGTCCAAGCATTGATGGTAAAGCTTCGAACTCTAAAGGAATCGGCCAAGCTTCGGTAAGCAACATCGTGTATTTGTGGTGTGGTACTCTTTCGCAAATTTTTGGCTAACCTATATTTGTAATATTTTGGTTTTAGAACGAAGCCCCAGCTCCGGCCTGTCATTCGACAGGACACTCCACCTTCGCGATGGTCCAGCGCTACTTCCGACTCCTCGAGTTCATCGACGTCGATGACGACGAGGTACTGGACCTTCTGCCGTCTCCAGCGGCGAACAAGCGGCTGTGCGTTCTTCTGCAAGAGCTAAGTGACATCGAGTCGGTAACCAAGGCGCTCCAAGGTCGCGACGTCGACTTGCTTGGCGTGCGCGAGTGGTTCGACGAGCTTATTGCTGTCAAGCCACATTATGCACGCTACATCGGTAAGTTTAGTTTTTTATATGTCTATTGTATAAATTTACTGACTGTGTGCTTTTGTGCTACATGTTTAGGTCCCCGAGCCAATATCGTCCACAGCCCAGACTTTGAGTCTGGGTGTGTACGCGTTCTTCGGGGCAAGACGGACCGCCTGACGCGGGTCGAGAAGGCCGCGCTGCAGCCTTTTGCGGTCACCAGCACTCCCAGCACCACGGGCGACGCGGGCGAGGAAGAATCACCGTCGTTTGTGGAGCGCCTAAGGAAGCGCCGGCGCCTTGCGGAGGCTGCCGACAAGTACGAGCCACTGAGAGCATTTCACCGATATCCAATGTCGTGGAACGCTTCTTCAGTGTGGCCCGTGTCGCGTTCGGACAGCAGCGCCATGGACTTCTACCTCTTACCCTGGAGACCATTCTTTTCCTCCGTGAGAACCGTTCGTACTGGGATGATAGCACGGTTGACAGTTTGCAGTAGGTTGATGCTCTGCGGTGTATTGATTAATACACATCAGTCATGCTTTCCATTATGCTCTAATTTACTTTGGATGGCGGAACAATGCCATAATTTATCACTGTGCCAATGCGGGCTTCATCGGATAATTTACTGTGCAGCGATGCACCTACTAAATAGAAATTCCATATTCGGGGCCCCTGTCTCTTACCAGCTCACCTGTCATCGACCCAACGAAAAATCGCAAAATGATCCTTAGCTTGTCGTTTATCTTCTGCTGATCGGATTGAAAGTGACTTCCCGTTTTCAATCTAACGGTGAACACGCAGCAGTGACAACTATTGTCATCGCCATCTAGCGATACGCTGCTGCCGAGGTCTTCTTCTGGAAGGACCACCAGCACGTGGATTTGGTTACCAGATGGCGGACCCTTCATCGCTGTCTCAATGAGAGCCTCGCCCAGTAGGTTTTGGTCTTCGCGTGTTAGCACTTCGACGAGAGCTGTCGTCTCTCCACTCTTCAGCTTCTTCACATCTTCAGTGCCGGACGACAACCACGCCGTCTTCGCCCAGAAGAGCTGCACCTCGTCGGCTGGACATTTGACCACGTGTAACTTCTTTTCCTTGATGGAAATCTTCACGTGGCCCACCCACTTCTTACATGGGTCGATGTCAACGATGACGACGCTTCCGTTTCCAACGATACTACACACAAGCATCACTTTCGCCATCTTACCTAACCAGGAAACGAACACTACTGGTAGAGGGATTGGAAGTGCCTCCTTGATGGAACCCTACAGCTTCTTCTCGGCAACTTTCTTAGGAAGATATTTCTCGCGTCGTGAAAGTTATTGAGATTCGAATACATCAATTTTTCAACAAGATCCAATACTGGGATTACGGTACAGTGTACAGTGAGTGTATAGTTATACATGTACTGGGGGTAATGCCCCGCGAGCATTGCGCCCCCGAAACTGTTGTCTGGCAGCAAATTCAAATCTGCAGTTGTGGATGACGTGCTCACAACAAAGTTGCTAGAGGCTGACGGTGCTGCAGTCACACAAAGAGACTTCCAGGTTGGCAACTCAATGGACGGGTTTGATTTCGTAGACATCGACGTTTGAGCAGCATAATGCGACTGCCATCATGAATTTCTAGAAAACATTCGATCGGTTGATTCCCAAAATGATCATTCATCTAACTATTTACTTCACCTGAAGGAAGCCCCGCACTTCAGCCACGAACGCGTACAGGTTAGTCTTGAACTGCATGCGCATCTTGCGCGTAGTTGCCGTGCCTGTGGAGATGTCCCCGGGCGTCAGAAAGCTGATGAGCTCTGCAAAAGCTGCAGCCAACCGCTGCTGACTAGCAGCATCCATAGTTGGTTGCTTGTGGCTAATCTCCTCGGCCAACGCTGAGTAGCGCGCTTGCTCAATCAAAATGAGCGGGTAGAGTGTACCCGCACATCCATCAAGAATGACTGGGTTGAAGTCTTCAAAAAGTGCCATGCGGAAGATAACGCGCAGGAACGCCATAAACATATCTGGGTGCTGCTGGCGGTGAGCCTCAAGTCCTGGTTTCTGGCTCTGCAGCGCTTTCCAATGGTAGCTAGCCAACTCACCGAGAGCCTGAAAGCTATTACGCACAACATCCACCGACACGTGACGCATACCAACCAACAGCGAGTGCAACAGCATCTGGAAAAGCTCGCTTGGCAAAGAAACAAGCTTCTCCGCGTAGACTTCCACCATGAACGACACCAATGTAAAGTACTGCTTGCTCAGACTTGGGTAAGCCAGCAACTGCTCCGTCATGAGAGGGATCACCTGGAGCAGACCCGAAAAGACAACGTCGGCCACAACACTTGAAGCGCGGGTGGCGTCGGCCTGCTCCTGCTCAGTCGTTGCGTCTTCCGAGAAATCGATGAAGTCCTTTGCCACAAGATGAGATAGCAGAGTAAGCAGAGCCAACAGATCTACGTAACTTTCTTCCTCAGCGTCACCCATCATGTTCTTTTTGCCAAAATTGTGCCGGCAGTACGCACGGATGAGGTCGTCGCTAGGCGTATAAACCTGGAGAGCGTCGCGAGGTGAAAGGTAGCACAGCTGCGCCTCCACCATGAGGCAAAAGAAGTTCAGGATAAGGTTCACAATCTGTGAGTCACCCTGGAAGATCTGGAAAATTTTCACAATGACTGGCAGAGCCGGTAGGCAAAATCCTGTGATAGGAGCGTGGCTGGTTGACTCCGCCGAGCGCGCAATGCCCGAATACATCTCGACAAGTAGCTTGAGCTCTTCCTGCACGCGCACGTCATTTACCACCTGCTTCGACTCAAAGCTCGGCATTGCGATGAGCTGCTGCAGACGCTGTTCAACGGGGTGACTCACAGCTTGGAAATGGGCCGCTCGCATGTTCTGATCGGTTGATGCCATTCCTGCACGACACAACGCCTCCGTAAGTTGGCCTCGGAGTTTGGCTGGGATTCTAGCAACTGAAAAATTCAATGCAGAAGCATTACCACCCGCGGCAGTCATGAACGATCCAGCAGACGCATTGGCTTGAACCAATGATTGCCACATCTCCGAACTCAGTACAGGGTTGATAGCTCGCGTGTTGGCGAGCACCAACAAAAATTCAATAAGGTTTTCCATGACCACGGGTTGTGTGGACCAGTGAAGCAGGTACACCGTCGCCTTCTGAACCAGGAAATTCAACAATTCGCCAGCACGCCCGCCATTCTGGAAACCAAAAACTTGCAGTAGCGCCGGCGCCACTTCACCCGAGTCAACAAGAACATCCGGGGTCAGGAACGTGGCACACAACCGCGTAATCGTCTTGAGGAGGCCTTCAGACACGAAGGGGCTAACGCAGTCGCTCGTTGGGTTTTGTGCAAGACGTGACGTTTCAAACTCAAGCACGTGGCTCACGATCATCACGATGAGGTTAACCACGGGGGCTTCTTCAGTGGTTGCAACACCGCGCAGAGTGGCGTGAATCCGGTTCGGGATACCTGGACGTTCACCTTCAAAATCATCCGCAAGGAGAAGCCCGGCAAAGAGAATAGCAAAGTGCAGCTTCTCGAAAAGTTGTGATAGCACCAGAGGCATTTCTTCACGACCTTGCAGTTTTGCCAGTTCCTGCTGTACGCTTGTCATCAACGACTGCACAAGCGATACTAGCAAGGATGCTGACGCAGATGCGTTAAGTCTGGCAAGAGCTGCAGCCAACTCATATTGCTCCCGCGTACTACTGGCGGCGTTGTCTTCTACGTCCTCATCTTCATCCTGATCAGCAAGCACCTCCACTGCACACAACTCCAGCTGAACCTGCAGATAAAGCTCTACAACAGGAGCCGACGCCTTGCTGAGAATTGTCAGCGCTTGCTCTGTCTCCGGTTTGAAAGCACCCGACACTCCCACGTCTAAGAGCTGTGGGTCGTTGATAAGCGCTACCCAGGCATCCAACAGAATGTCTACACCTTCCAGTTCCCAAAGTTCATCAATCGCTTCATTCGGGTTTTCACGCAAGTGGCGTTGAATACGCTCCAAAACCGAGTGCAGAAGTTTGCTGGTCAGAGAGGCCAATTCCTCGATGAAAGTGGAGAAAAGCTGGCCAGAATTGGCCTGCAGGAGCGCATCAAGACCAATGTTGTTAACGAGTCGGAAGAGCAACTGACAGCAATCGATCAATTCGCGGGTGGCCAGCTCATAACCGGTAATATCGCTCTGAGCGAGCAGATCCAGGAACGGGTTGTGTACGACAGTGACGACACCACGGAAGATTTCGCCCAAAAACTGCACCTGCTCCGTCTTGCGCTCGAAGATGGGGCCTTGCAGTGATGCTAGCTGAATGAGGAACTGCCGAGCCAAGTGAAGCAGCGTCTCGTTCTTGGCTGCAACGTTGCGGAAGAACGCGTAAGTGTTAAAAGCCGAGTGAATCAGATCCGGTCGCACTAAAATCGGTCTCCACGAAGCCTGTGGGGTCAGCACTGGTCGGTTGCCAGTATCGTCTTCGATCGCCGAGACGCTCAAGCTCCACGTTAAATTTCCTGCTCGTGGGTCTTCAAATTGCCAGTTCAGCAGCTCTACACAAAGTCGAAAAGCCGCATCCAGCAGCTCCAACTGTTCCGCAGGTACATCACCTGCTGCTCCTGCATCCCCACAGGCTGTAGTTGTGCTGCGGATCGAGTCCTCCAGCAGCGGCACAGCAAGTGCAACGATATTCTTTAATCCTCCACTTTTCTCGAGCGTGCGTCTTGACTTGGTGTGGAACTCCACTGGCTGCATCATGTTGCTTGCCCTTGATGCTGAAGAAAACTCCGTCACGAACGCCAGCAGCCACTTGGCAGACATTAGACGGTGAGCGATGGCGTTGCCCGGCTGCAGCATGACCCCCATCTGCTGCAGCACGGCCGCACGCTCGGACTCGAGGCGGTCCAGCCAGCCACGTTTGACCAGCAGCACAGCGGTCTGCAGCGCCGCTGCCGCCACGAACCTCGGCAGCGCCGCGCCGCGCTCCAGTAGCAACTGCATGAGAAAGTCCAGTGCCTGTGACTTGTCCGATAACGACAGTAGCGGCCAGCGCTGCAGCGTCACCTCACGGATAGTGGCCACGCAGTGGAACTGCACCACGGGTGGCGTGTGGCTGGTGCGCAGCAATGTCATGGCGTCGGCCAGCGCGCTGGGGCTGCGCTTGAAGTGCTCCAGTATGACCTCGGCTTCGGCGCGGCGGCGCTCAGCCTCGAGACCCGTGGGCGGTGCATGCAGCGCCACGCACGCCGCCTCGAGCGCCTCCATGTTGATTGGACTGTGAACGGCAGAACGTGATGGTGGTAAGATGAAGTGCTGGATGAGAATTACCGTCTAATACTTCTTCCATCTGACAAGCTATTATATCCGACAGCACAATTTGACCAATCAGATAACCGAACCAAATTATTTCGGCAACCTTACGAAGGCACACGCGCCAATAGTGAAACCAAGTCACTGGCCTAATCGAGCCAAGTAGATGAAGAAGAGTGGACAATAAAATGGCGTCGTCAATGGACTGGGTGGCAGTGGACAAGGGCATGCTCTCTCGGCTGCTGCACCCGAATCCAGTGTGCCTGCTCTCGGTGCTCAGCAGCGATGGCAGCCAGCGAAGCCTCATGACTACCGGATGGGGACGTATATTAACGTACGATTCCCGCCGCTTACGTAAAGTTTACGTCAAGTTCCCGTACAATATTTCCAACATGTTTCTATATGAGCTTTAGAAATGGCACATACAACGTTTTATATAATATTTTTCTGTGTACAAAACACAAATAAACATTCAGAAAACCACTTCTATAGTATTTCTATCTAAGACAAGGACTCTAGCAACTAATAAAAACCTGCATAACTTATTAACGTCGATTTACGTAACGAAACACGGGAACGGGAACTTTTCCAAGAGTTCCCGTTCCTGTATTTTCTTACGTTAACACCGTTTACGTCCCCATCATGACTCACGACCATCACGTGGCTTACGGCTATCAACAACCAGGTAGGTGCGTCCCTGCCAGCTGCCCTGAGACGTTTTAACGGGTTCGGGTGGCTCCGCTAAATATGCTGATGGTGATGTTCAAATAGTGTACACTACCCAAAAGACAGGCTATCATTTGATGAATGATTGAAATCGTAGCGAAATTTTCTTACGATACACTTAAAAATACTATTGCTGCCTTCCGATTTACCATGAATGATGCATTTGCCAAACCGCCAAAATAATGCATATTGGTGGGAATGCACCGAGCGGGTGTGGTTCTTGTGATAAGCATTTAGGATGTGCTCTTTCACCACAAAGTTGCCAACATGGCCCAACACTGTTGGGCAATATATTGTACGTCATACCGGTAGGTTATTCCTACAAGTTGCAGCACACTAGTGTCTATTGAGGTGCGTGTATGCAAGCTCGCTTACCTATGCATTTGCGTGAAGGTGTTAAGCAAATTGTATCCATGCATGCAATAGCCTCCGTATCTGTGTCACGCATTGATGCATTTCTACGCCTCTTGCAAATGCATCATTGCTGTCGTCTGATGCATTTATTTACGTTGCGACATGCAAATTCATGTCGTGTCGACGGTGCCTCTTATATCCGACAGTGTTCGGTGTGAACCCCATTATAGTCTTGGGCGGTTATAGCCAGTAAAACTTATCGGAAACGCGATGGCACGGGTCTCGCAGCAAAGACCCAGCAGGAAGAGACTACCAGGCGAAGGAGGCACGAAACCGCGTCAATTTAAGCAAACCCCGGAGCCGTACTACGTGAAACTGGCCACCATTAACCACTCTAAGACAGCGAAAAGCATCCCATGCACTCTAGACAAGTACTGCCCAGGGATTACTGGCAAGCAGCGAGAAACAAAGCGCATGTCGATATATCTGTGAGCGAAGAAGCGCGAGGAGATCGAAGAACAATGTTCTACCGTGTAGAGTGGGGGGCTGCTCGTAGGGTGCGCTCTCTTGGTAGTGCGACGGTGCTGTCCACACAGGCAGAGGAGGAAGTGTTGCTTTGGGTGAAAGAACTTCGAGAGGAAGGAGTTCCTGTATCGACCTTCATGCTACAGTGCAAGCCGTTAGAGGTTGCCAAGGAGGCAGGCATCGCTGAATATGTATTTTCAACTAAATACATGTCCAGGCGAGGCTTCATCCGCCGCCACGCACTGTCCTTCCGTCGCAGCACCTGGAAGTCCAAATTGTTCCTCCCGAAGCACAGGCAACAGCGGTCACGTGTCGTGATGAGGTGGAGGCGAAGATGCGTGAGCTGAGCGTGTATACAGTGTTCAACGCGGACCAAACGGGTGCATTCATTGAGTATGTGCCCAAGAGTACAATTTCGAAGAAAAAGGCGCGAATACGGTATGGGTCCGCTGTAGCGGTAAGGATAAAGACCGGGTTAGTGGGATATTACTCGGGGACTCCAGTGGCACAGCCTTTCCGTCGTTTGTGGTCGCTAAAGTATCACCGTCGAAGAATGTTGAAGAGAATATTCGTCTTCGGCAGGGAATCGGTGTTCACATTTGGAAATAGGTCAAGGAACTGCAACGCCAAGGCGATGTGGTAGGCTATGGTAATACCAAGGGCTGGTGGAAAGAGCAACTGTCCATCAAGTTCCTTGAGTATCATTTCGGCTCCGGTGAAGGCATGGCCAAGCCGGTTCTCTTGATGTGGCGATCTTACCACGCATTCGACTCCAGAGGTGGTGGCGTGCGCGAAACGTTTTAGCGTGACGCTTTTGAAGGTTCCTCCGGGTTGTACTGCAGTGTGGCAGCCGGATGACATCAGCTGGAACGCACCGCTCAAGGCTCGGCTGCGTGCCAAGTGGATCGACCGCTTGAAGCAACAACTAACAGCACCGCGACCTGAAAACAAGAAATTTAAGTTTTCAACGTCGTGCGGTTGCGGAATAGGTCGTTTGCTTGGGGATATGTGTCCAAAGCTACTATCAAGAGCGGATTCAACTACCTGAACCGCGACGAACCGCAGCCAGCTGTAATTCGAGGGCACACAGGCCAAGACCAGGTTACCGATGCTGAGACCGAGGTAGTGGTTGATAGACCAGCAAGTTGGTGACGTAACAGTATCGTGTTTCATTCTACTGCCAACTGCATTAATGGCAGGAGCTGATCAGCATCTACACGGAGCGCTCTACAAGTCTCGAGGCGAACACGATAAACATGCAGGCTCAACACAAAACTCAGAGCATATAAAGGCCTCCCACATGATGGCTGTAGTGGTGAGGATTGTACTCTCGCAACTACTCGTTCAGTAAAAGCCAATTTGGTCACAAACCATTTGTATTAACATGGGGTTTCCCTCTCAATCAGGCGAAAAAAGGCATTCTCCGTAGGTCGGCCAAAGTATAGGTTTTTATTATTACGAATATGCCGACACTTTGTAGGTGCAATGTAGAAGTAAATCTAAGCATAGTAGCGAGGTTTAGAGCTTTTGCCGTCCCATACTGAAAGTAAGATGTTTTAGCTTGCAATTGTTTTGGAACAAACTTACTACTGGCATTGTACGATTGATCCGGAACGGAGTGATACACCACCTAGACGTCCTGCAAAATCTGGAGAATGCCAATTGTGGCAGTTTCGATGCATTAACTGGGGCGTAGCCACCGCAATACTCAAAACTAGTGTTTGCAAAACCTTTACCATTGATAAGATGAGATAAACGCACACCCAATAAATACTTCTACAGAACCTGTTCTTACCATTGGGTGCCTTCCAAAACCCCTATAAAACGGTTTTATTGCTAGGGTTGGGGGAGATTAAACCGGCCATTAACCCTATTGTGGTAGTCTCTTGTAAAACCAATGCTTGGTTTTGCAAATTTTACCCAATCAAATGTTATAGTCTTGGTTTTTGACCAATAATATGAATTGCGGGAACTTGTGTTAAACATGCATAAATGCTTGGTTTAAGGAATTATTATAATACAATATCACCCTAACGTACATATTTGCAATACTTAGGTTGCGGGTACTAGTAGCGGGCTAAAACCAAGCAATTATGCATGTTTAACAATTTTGTATCGGAAATCCACATATAATTTTCAAGAATAAATTTGATCACAATAGGGTTAAACGTAGTGATAAAAAACGAATAGTTTTGATGTGATAAAAAAGGGTGCCTTCCAAAACCTACATAAAACGGTTTAATCGGGGGTTTTATACCCCTTTTATCGAACCTCTAGCACTTTCTATCCTGTATAAAAGAAGAGCTCGAAAAACGACGTCCAAAACCGTAAACAATTTTGTAATCTGAACGGGTCTCTTTGTCCCCTCACCAAAAATCATATGGTAATTTGTATTCAGTCCGGTTGGGACACACTAAAATAGGACGAAGTTTCGTAAAAACCCTCTATATCTGAAGATTCGAAGGGACGCCGGAAGCGCGCCAGCCCCCTGACGCTGCAACTTGCACCTCCGTGCTGTCGACGTCAACAGTTCGAAGTTCAACCATAGCGAAGATCACAAGAGGTCATGACGTGAAGTCAAAGAGATCCCGGGGGTGTCATGCAAGATGCGAAGGTTCTGCTAGGCTTGGCCATGATGTCCCAGACTAGGAGCCGATTGACCAAGACGCTAGAGGAGCTCCGGCAACGTGTTAAGGAGGAGCTTAACACGTCGCCGGAGCTCCTCTAGCGGCTGGATGCGTGTGGAACATGCTCGTTTCGTACGCATCCGACCACAACGAGTTTGTGTCGGTACGTTCACCGTGGATGAGTTGGCGGTCTATTGTTGTTATAATCTGAACGTGGTCGTTGTATGTGTTTGCTATGGCTGTAGGCGGTTTTTTACTTGACTACTGGAGCGGCTGGCTATGTTTTATCTGATTCCCAAGTATAGCTCAAAAGGAGGTCGTCCTCGCAAGTTACAGAACCATCACCAGATACTTGGGCTGGTGTTGGCATTTTATGTGGCTCTATGGAGCCCAAGACGCTCTGCTCGAAGTTTGGTGTTCCGCATGCTACATTGAGCCGGGTCCTGAACAACGCAGAGGTTGCTTTGAAGGAGGCACTTGCCGGCTTCTCACCTGCAAGAATAGTGTGGCCAACGCTAGCCTGACAAAAAATGCTAGCATGTCTGACGGCAGCCCGAGAGCCGCTGCTCCCTTTCACCTGGGGGTTCATCGACGGCAAGAATTATCGCGTATGCATCTTTTTCTAATCTAGCATGATGGGCGATAGTCTTCTGTAAAATAACTTACTAACATCTTTACCAACTTTGCTGTTCATCTACTTTGTTCATCTACTTGGCTGTTTAGGTCCAGGAGCCACCCCATTGTGACATCCAAAATGCCCACTACAATGGGTGGCTCCATGCCGGGTTTGTTACTGGTACCCTGTGCTTCAGCGCTGACGGACTCGTTTGCTGGAGCAAACACAATTGTCCAGGGAGCTGGAACGACTCGGACACGAGTCTCCCGTTCCGTGAGAAGCTCCTGGACCCCGGGTTGAATCCTGACAACCGCTATGGTGTTGTCGCCGACAGCGCGTTCCCGTGTGGCGATGAGATGATAGGGCGAATCTTAACTCTACTAAATGACGGCGATCTGGGTAGGTTGGTGCCCTCCGTTCGTGTGACTGCGCAACTAAAGTCGGGTGCAATTGCCTTCATTAGACAGGCTGCGGAATGGGGGGGTGGGGTCGGTGGAGAAGGTTTACCACCGACTTCTCCATCATCTTGCCATACGACAAGTAGACGAGAAAGCTGCAGCTGGATAACCTCTTCAGGATTTCTAATTATCGTGTGAGAACAGTGCAGGTGAGCCAGATCTGAACTACTTCAATTCACGGCAAGGAAGATAACAAGTAAATTTATTGATCGCGTTAGCCACGTCTCCTTCCTCCATGTACGTTAACCGCGTCCTCCTGGCTTGGTGTATGTTGCTCACTTCTTGTGCATGTTTGACAGCACCACCATCAATTGCTCGTGTCTTTGTCTGGCTTCGCTGCGATCCATGGCCAGTCTTTCCTCGAAACGTCGCTTGCTTTCATCTCGTTCCAGCTCCTGCTTCTTCTCTTGAGCTGCGTCGATGCGGCGCTGCTCTTCGTGTGGCTCCCGGGACAGCCGCGGTTCTGGCAGCCAGCGTTTTTCCTGGACCTCGGCTTCTTCTCGACGGATCTGCTCCCTCTCCACTCGTTCCGCTTTTTCCGCTTCGACTCGCGCTTTGGAACGGCGGCGCTCATCGGCCTCCGCCGGTCGATCCGAGTCCTTCTGGAACAGCATCAGCATGCGTATCATCTCACTCGAGGCGGTGGCTTGCTTGCTTTCAGCCTCGTCGATCTCTCGATGAATCTCGTCGAGGCGCTGTTTAGCTCGAATGCGCTTTCCCTAAGCGTAGAAGAGAGTGTTGGAGGTGTCGTCGGTCTTGCCCCCGTCCGATGGCGTTCTCTTGTCATCGTCGTTGAGCATTCCCTGGGGCATGACGTCGAAGTTGTCTCTGAGAACGCGGAGCTCCACACCACCTAGGCGGTTGCTGGCGACGTTGAGGTTTTTGTTGGCGTTCTGCTCGCGGGCATCCGATGCCTGTCGTGCTGGGTCTCTTTGTAAAACAGGGCCGTCAGGTGTCGCAACTGTCGGCAGTGGTTCGCACCGTTGTCTTCTAGGACGTCCTGCTGCACGGGTATCCGGACTGGCTGCCGGTGAAGTAGCGTCTTGTGCCGGCAGAAGTTGCTGAGCACGTGACAGCCTGTTTGCACGGGGCGACGCTCGGCGACTGGTCTCTTGGGTTGCCTGCTTACGTGTCTGCGTGGAAGGTGAATTACCCTGGTTCCCAACTTGGCCCGGGTCTCCGTAGGTGAGGATGGCCTCACGGCCTGGTTCATGGGTCACTGGTTCCCCACGATCACTACCTTCACCCTCCGTTGAAGCCTCATCCGCTGACAGGTCGTAGTCGGCTGCTAAACTGACGTCGATCGAGCCCTAGCTTGTCATGATCACCCCTGCAACTTGCGTGGGTGATGTTGAGGGTTCCATCTGCTGGGCATTTTGTCTGACTACGGCAGTATCAGCCTGAGAGCCTACGCCACTATGCGTGTCTGCAGCGCCGGTCACACGCACATCTTGTTCAACTCGGGCCCCGGTCCCCTGTTCGGACGCAGCAGCGGGACGCCTCCCTCTACCAGCACCTGGGACTGCCTCTTCCACGTCTTCAAACAGCTCCTCGTCATCTTCGCCTTCATCGAGACCGGCATGCGTAGTGTGGACCCCTCCTTCCACCTCTATCTTCAGCTGAACCTGCTTGACTAGGATAACAGGCCGTAGACGCACAGGTACTTCACCGTGGCCCAAAGGCTTCTGCTTGCTGTAAAGGCTCTTAAACTTCCTGCGTAGAGACTCGAAGGCGCGCTCGGGCGCGTTCCGTGGGCGCGTCGCGTTGTATGGCCACTTGTTCCCATATATTGCGCCCGAGGGGCACAATTTCATCAGCGGTCGTGCAGAGCACTATCTGCTCCTGCGGCGAGTAGTTGTTGTATCCTACACGACGCCCTCTCTGGTACAAAGCACAAAAAGCAGGTAAGCCACACGACTATCTTATCCTTCAAACATGAAGGTGAAAGCTCTTACCCCTGCCATAATTCGCCGTGGTCTTCAAATAGGAGGAGCAGTTAAGAGATTCTCGGACGAAGCGCAGATTCTTAGATGTCGACAGAGCGCCGATGCTCAAATGTCGACGTGAACGAAAACACATTTAACCTCATGTTGAAGGTACAAAATACTTGGTATCATTATGGACAGATTTACACCTCAGCTAAGTCGTTGGATACAGCCCACCAAGGTATCCTTTGCAGGGAGCCTTCACTGACTTCCTGAGTCATCCACATCTGGAAGATGTTGAATGTCACAGAGCTGGCAACCGCTCCATACACAGCGGCAGACAAACCACAGTCTGTCGCCGTAGGATACGGTAACCTGCTCCCCAGCAGCAACTTCACGTACTGTCACAGCGACGACCGTAACATGGCGACCGGTCTGCACTTCGTGGAACCTCGCTGTCGGGTTGCAGGCGTGATTCATCAGCCGAAGTTTCCCACCCATCTCTAGAGCGTCGATGCCGACGTGTTTGTTGCCAGTAGAGTGCGTTTTAAGATGCATACGATACCCTTCGTTCACGGGCGCATTACGGCACGGAGGACCGAATATGGCCACGTGCCCGAAGTATTCACCGATCCCCTCACCCGCAGGAATCGTCCCCAATACCCCCAAACCACGCATTCCAGTACGTGAACTCTTGCAATGACCAGCGATGCGCTCTCCTGAAGATAATTGCCGCAGGTGCCTGCAAATGAGCAGTTGGGCTCGGTGCAGAAGCGGTTTTCTTTTGCATTAAGACACAAGACTGCATTGCAGTTGTACTGGCACGCGCAGCCAGCTCCCTCGCGATACCCCACACCGACGGATGGAAATTTCCATCCTGCTTGATTCCACTGCGCCGCCAGCTGCATCACGTCTGCAGGCCTTGCTTCCTCGACCCACTCTTCTCGCACAGATTGACTAGGGGTGGCACATGGCACAGCGGCACCTGAGGCAGCGACGGCTGGGGAAATAGAAGCAGGTACTAAGTCTCCTAGCAACTCCAACGCCTCCGTGTTGTATCCGTCGGACTCGTACGCCGCCGCATACCAGGCAGGTATCTCGCCGCCAGGCGTACGGGGAAAACGGATACGTTTCTTGGGCTCCGATCGCGGTATGGATACTGGACTAGGCGACCATGGTGGGGGCAACGTTGACGTCTGGGAGCCAGGGACGGGAGAACACAGAGGCTGCGTGAATGGCAGCGAGCCAGGAGACCACGGAGGCAGCGTCGATGACTGGGATCAAGGAACAGGCGACCACACTGCGATAATCGAAGCTTCGGACGACGCCGACGCTTGGGACGCTTGCGATGACCGCGCGTCGGACGCCTATGAGCTACACAGCGATATGATCGTAGAGTTCTGCGACGCCTCCTCAACGAGATGAGGCGGACCAACTCAAAGTCGGACAGCGGTTGGATATGCATTCTTTACAAGACTTGTTTGACTTAACCTGCATTGTAGCCACCTCAATGATCAGCGGGTGCCTCATGATAAGACCCGAACGGAGCGACACGCAAGCACCTTCACTGTTGTTAGCAACCTTCAGGCGCGTCGTCCGAGCTCCCATCGTTAGTTGCCGAAGAGGGTTAGCGAGTCGCTTGACACTCTTGTTAGTCTGGACCATGGCTGCACTTTAAACACGCACACACAAAGAGTAAGTCACCGAAGAAACGACCAACAGCTGAGAGCTTACAAACCTCCGGCTCTCGTGATGCTTGGCGGAAACTGCACGGGTACTATAAACGCAAACACGTCGTTAGTAAATCGATCAGCAACGATCGGCGTTGTAGCACATACTGAGTGGACGGCGCCGGCGGGAGAATAGTGTAGTGTTGGCTGCAACCACTTGCGCTTCAGCAAGCGAATCTTTGAATGAGTAGCCCCGGTGGGTGCAAAAGCTTAGCGCGCATATTCAAACGAAGGCCTTTCAAGATCTTTCAAACTTCAAGTGACTGCTTTCCACTTAGGGGTGTGGTTTATACGCATACACAACACAAGGTGTTTGTTTAGTACAGTTGCTAGTTGAAGGGGCGACAAACCCTGGTCAACGGCGCATTAAAAAGTTGTTTGGTGAGACCACGTTTTGGTCGGACCAAACAATTCGAGTTTAATCAACAAGTCTTGTGACCACTTTAATGCGCCCTAACCCTAGTGATTAAACCGTTTTATGTAGGTTTTGGAAGGCACCCAATGGTCGGATAAAACAATTCATAAAGCGGTTTATTTCTCTTTTTATCCCACCCTTACGGAGCAACAAAATTAAAATTAAGCTTGAAGTAAGTAAGGATTCAAACGTGACCCCTTATGTAAAGAATCCTTTTGAATTGAAGCTTCGCGATCTTTAAGGGCTGTTGACGCGTGGCCTCCAGAAGTGGAGTTCCTTACGGCACATTACAACCCCAAGTAGTGGAAATTTCCTGGGGTCAGTGCCGGAGTCCGTGGAGGATTAGGCCGCGGTTGTCGTTTGCGCTGCAATGCCGCGACTTGCCTAAATGCTCACAGCGGTAGGTTATGCACTGTTCCTTCGCCGGCAACTGTGGCAACGCTTTGAGTGAGAGCCCTGCTCTGCGGATCAGCAGGAACCGGAATGCGAGGGCTCACGGCGACTCATCCAATCCCCGCTGGCGAAGGCATAGGCCAGTACTTCGACCACTTCCAGTTTCTGGGGCCGCCTTGCAAGAATCCCGGCTGAACGAGGGCTACAGAAAGCACTACGCCGTATTAGGAGGATACACGCCTTCTTATCTCTGGTGCTCTAACATGTCTTCTGCGTTACTCTTTACAGCGCGGTCGACGGGCCGGGTACAAGAATTTCCCCAATGCTGAACATACGCTGTTGTGCACTTTGGTGGAAAGCGTTCTACCGCTGGGGAAGAACGGTTGGGCTCAGATCTCTCTCAGATACAACGAACAAAGGCCTTGAGCGGCTTGGGAGCGTGACTACGAGTCTCTTCGTAGAAAACTCCGTAACTTGTACGGCAAGAAGAAGCCGTCTGGGATAAACGGTGTCATCCTGTCGTTGAAGAAGCCAATATCCATGCTCACGAGATACAAAGGAAGATCGAGCTGAAGGCGGGGGCGTACACATCTCATGACGGGTTCGATCATGGCGAGGAAATGCCGATCTTCTTAAACATGTGGCCAAGGTGACCACCAGAAAAGTGAAGGCGGATCTTCCTCCATGACGAAGGATCAGGTGGAGAACGCAACGGACGAAGCAGACGATGGAGATTATGCTGGTATGGAGGGTTGTGACTCTGATAGTGATGAAGCTGAGACTGAAGAAAGCCAGCAGCTCGATGGCTACGAACTGCCCGAGTCAAACAGTGATGAGGTGACCCAGTACGCGCAGGGAACACAGCAGGAGTCCCAACTCCCTGTTGGAGAGACATCATCGAGCGTCGAAACTGTGGCTACGAGTCAAGGACAGCTGCCGGTGATGTTCGCTGAGGATTTCGACGAGTGGCCATCAGAGGTTGGTGAGAACATGGTCCAAGTCGATGTCAACGGTGGAGCCAACACAACGCCGGAGGTTGGGCAGGTTACGACGACACCACCTACACAACAGGTGAACAGTCAGAAACCTCGTCCCAAGACAACGAACGATCCTTCTCCTGGTACTATCTCGGAGAATGCTAAGTAATCCACCACTACATCGCCTCGAGCCAAGCCTGCACGAGCAGCGGACCGCCCTCGTCGGGCATCTCGCGAGGCGTTGCCCTCCGTTGCAACTCGAGACGGGTCTCAATTGGTAAGGAACCCCGACAATGCCCTCGCCGACGCAGAGGAGTTGGTCAAAGACAAACGTCTGGCTACAGCCAGTAACAGGCTTGGTGGGAGGGACCTACGCGTTCTGGGTGACAACTACGAAGAAATGGGGGGTAGAACAACAGCGCCAAGGACAAACGACCAGCGTCGGACATGGCCGGCGCAACCAGGTATGCCACAACGACGAGATATCACGCTAAGAAACACATGGCTAGTATCAAGAAGGACTGTCATGGCTGCTCAGGAGTCATCCGGGAAGGACCTTATGCAAATGGTCATCTTCTTCAAGGAGGAAGCGGATCGACGCACGGAAGCCGAAGATCGACGGGGCCGCGACGAACGTGAGGAGCGTAGAGCAGCCGAAAAGGAAGAGAGAGAGAGGAACGAGTGGGACACGAGGAGTTTGCAGCTGCCGAGGCAAGACGCGAACAAAGGCTGCAAAACGAACGGGTGCAACGCGATCAAACCGACGAGAAGGAAGCCGCGGTGCGAGCCGAACGAGCAGAAGAGAAAGCAGAATCCCGCCGCAGTTTCGACGAGCGACTGGATTTGGAAAGAAGCGAAGCCCGCCAACGTCACGAGCTGATGATGCTCATGATCTCGGCAATGATGCCGAAGAAGTAAGTGAAACGAACAGACATCATTGTCTTTGAACTGTAAATCCTTTGAATATACTTGTTACATTTCCCCGCTGAATCTTCGATCTTCCGGTCCGTGCACGAATCTCGCTAATACCCAGGAGCCTGTCCCTACGCTGCTGGACCCCCACAGCTTCCTGGTGTTGCCGCTCAATACAACGCTGCACCGATTGGCCAGCTTGCGGCAGCTGCTGCGTCCGCGCCGCGAGGGCCTGTTGGCTTGGTATCTTCGTCCTTGCCGATCTCACTGCCATGCACTGCCGACTTCGCCGTCGATCATGGGGTCCTAAAGTCGTTCCTGGTGGTCGACGACGACGGGATTCCTATTGTTGTTTTTGGTGCTGCGTCGCCGACGCTTTCCCCTCCACCCGAAGGCCTTGCAACCACTGTGACAGCTGAAAGCTTGGACGCCATTCGGAATGAGTCCGCGTCTGATTCGGAGAACGAAGTCGTTGTAGCGCGGAGAACGAAGTCGTTGTAGCGCGGAGAACGAAGTCGTTGTAGCGCGGAACACTTCACTCGTTGTACCAGCGCGCGATGTCGCCGGAAGACTCGACCGCGAGTCCAGCTCCGTCCTTCGAGGACGTGTTTGTTGATTTCAATGCTGCTGATGATGAATGTGACTCCTCGTCATGTCGAACGTTATATTTATCATCTCTCGCCTGGCGACGAAGAACGTATCATCACCTGGTGATAACGCTGCTAGCGATGTCGTTGGTCCCCGTGACGAAGGGTCCACGGAGGCCGCTGTACCGCTACCAATGTTGCAGTTGGTGATTGTGCACACTGAACCGCTACCGCGTCACACCGAGCAACATTCGGGTAATCACCATATTACCTACTACGATTCACACACCTTCTCGACTGTCCTGGAGACTAGCCGAATCGCGCGTACATGGCGACGTCGAAGACGTAGAAGATGCGGTTGTGTTGGGTTTGGGAGGAGAATATCGCCGATTTCGAGGACTTGAATGCGAGCATTGTTAAGTGGTCGTCCGTGAACGTTCTTTCGCTTTTCGGGCATGCATTCAAGTGGATTTAATGCCTCCGAAACGGGACGCTGCTTCATGGAAGCGGTCCACGCAGCAGGTTATCAGCCCTTCAACTTGTCACTCATCACGGAAGACCACTACGGAACGCTTCGAGGAGGAGCACAACCAATAGGTGACGTACGGTGTGAAGTGGGAGGACATGTCCGAGTTCTTAAAGTTCCTCGAGCGCAATTGTGTTCCGCTGGACTACAAGATATTTGTGCAAGCCGATGGTAGTCGATTTGCTGACATCGTACACTAACTTGCTGGACTTTGTCTGTGAGAAGAAGCTCAAGCGTGAGTGCTATTTCGTATTTGTGGGACAAGAACGAGTCTATCACTGCCTCGTTCTGTAGTGCGCTTGCAGCGGGGCGTACGACTAATACGACGAGTTCAAATCTCCACAGGGGAATCCAGAAGCAGTCCAACATCTAGTGGGTCGACAATGTTAAGCTATGTACCACCTCAAGGAGGGGCCCAAATCAAACCCACCGAGAGGCAGGTCGCGTGTACAAAAGCGCAACAAGAAGCGGGACCGCGAAGTTGCAGCCAAGAAAGCGAAGAAGCGACAGTCGAAGAACAAGAAGAAGGCTGCGAAGAAGCTCCATCACTGTAATTCGGAATACATGGGGCCATTGAGCCCCCCCCCCTCCATTGCCGCCTTGTACGTCTTCTTCTTTTCAACCACCGACGGACTTCGTACTCTGCATTCTATGTGGAACTTGCCCCACGTCTTTAGCGGGGACCCAGATGATCTTCTCTTCACCCACTCACTCCAGAAAATAGTGTGTATGTCGCTTCTGATGCCGCTTTCTATGTAACCGTTGGACGAGTTGCCCAACCGTGTCATCCGCGAAAATAACATCGTGCGGCCGCGACAAGTGCTTAGATTCCTGGTGCGTCTTGTGGGAGCCCGTTTTGAAGACAGCATACAGCTTGTCACCTTGATCTCGTAGGCGTGGTTGTCAGGGCGGTTCTAGTTAGGCATTATGAGAGCGTACGTTTCGTGCATTATATGCAAGAATCCTATCGAATCGTTGTGGTCCGCTGGCCTGTGCACTGTGGGCTCACGGCTTTTCGGCGTATATAGTGTTGTAAAACGACTGCATTGGTAACGATACTGTTAGGAGAAGTCTACACGGGTGAAAAATGGCGACCCCATCAACGAAATTCTACTGTATGAGCACGTTTCCTACATGTACCCATCGTGCTCATTAGAAAATTCGAAAATCCAGGATTAGACATTTTGTACACAGCCGGAAGAAAGTCCTAACCAGAACTACCCTGATGGTTGTGAATCTTCTTGGGGCTCATTCACTTTGCTCTATACTTGGACGAGTTCGGCGCGCCAGTGTGTTTCGGGGCCAAGTGTTGAGTACTGAGATACACACGATCGCCAACATCGAAGACCTGTTCGACGCGGATCCGATCGTAGACGCCTCGCATCCGTTCTTGTGCTCGAACCAAAGTTTCTCGGCATCGTAGAAGAACTGCTGCTTGATGTTCACGGAATTAGACAATGCACCGACTCTTGGGCACGGCTTCAAGCTGTTCTGTGGTAATGTGTCCAATGGATTCAACAGTATATATCCGAGATTCGCTTCGAACGGAGCAAGCTTGGCGCTGGGTCGAGTTGACAGCGAACTTGGCGTCGGCAAGATGGACGTCCCGGTCATACGATAAGGGGCGCACGTAGCAATGGAAATATTCTTCCAGGGTTGGATTCATGGGTTCTGTTTGCCCGGCAGCTTGAGCTCGTTTCGCCGCGGTCACGCTTAACATTGTTGAAAACATTTTGTTAGAAAGCGGAAACGATTTTTTGGTCTCAGTGCGATATGATGTTGGTGGGTACGCGGTGTAGCTTAAAATGTGATCGATAAAGAGACGGCAGCTCTTTCAGCACTTATCTTCTTCGTAGTCGGCACCAAATGGTACCGTTTCGTCAGTCTTTCCACCACGACCCGATGGAGTCGACATCACGCTTGGTTCTTGGCAAGTCGGTGATGAAGCCCATGGGGATTGATCGCCACCGTTCGTCCGGTATCATCGGCGGCTCTAGCAGACCAGAGGGCTTTGTAAGTTGAGGTTTGTTCCGTTGACAAGATTTACAGTCCGCAATGAACTTCAGGATAACTTAAACATCTTGGAACAGAACCACCGTCGTGCAAGCATCAAGTACGTACGCTCTGCACTTGGATGTTCGCCACAGTTGGAGGCATGGCACTCTCCGATATCGCCTGCCATAACGTCAAATTGTTGGGCACCACGACGCGTGGTACCCCATCAGCAGGTGTAGGATACCGGAGCAAGCCGTTCGCCTCCGAGTGGCCCTTGAACTACTTTCAATGCTAGCGTTCAACCTTGGATTTCAAGTTGGCTGTACGACGCTTGATCGCAGCGAACATTGTCTGTACCTCACGATCCTTCGTGTACGCTGTCTTGATACTGTTAACCTGCTCGCTGATCGTGGCCACTTCGCTGACCACTAAGCGGAATGATATGTCGTCAAAGCTTGTCGCGCTTGAGTCGTGGACGAACTTCGCCTAAGGTTGCAGTCCGGCCGTCGGCTTAACGCGTCTGTTATCGCGTTCTTAACATCGAGAAGATACGAGAGCGTTGTGTGATACTCCGCGAGGATATCATACCAGCGCGCTAGCCGACGATTACCCATTTTCTGTGTAAAGAGACCCTCAAAACCCTTATGGTCTGTCTCAACGATTGGCGGCTTATCCAGGTAGTAAACTCAAAAGGCGGCGAGCGTGTAGAAGATGGCCAGGAGCTCATGTATTTGTGTTGGGTAGTTGGGCTCTGCTGATTTCATTTTCCGACTGGTGTAGGCAGTCGGTCGCTCAACTCCGACAACGATTTGGAACAAGACTCCACCCACAGCGAACTTACTAGCGTCAATGGGCAAATGCGTGGGCTGGCTAAACCCTGGCAGGTACAGCACCAGTGGCTAGCACAGCTGTCGCTTCAGCTCCTTGAAGCTCTTCAACGGCTCGTCGTTGCAGTGGATCTTAACGTAACGGTTGATCTGCTACTTCATGAAAGCAAACGTGGTTGATTTAGCGATGCGTAGTCTGGTCAGCATCCTTAAAATCCCGGTTTTGAGAACATGCAGCCGCAGATCGACAGGAGAGGTCGACGAATTCAAGGAGAAAGAACGAAGCCTCTGCACCGGGAGATAACATGCGAAACTTGTGGACTAATCGAGGGCGGCAGACCGGTGATTGCCTCCGGACTTCGCAGATCTGTCGAGGCGAAAGGCGTATCGGCAAAAAGACCTCATTCCTGTCAAGGCGCGGTGCCGGAAACAGGTGTGAAACCTGCGGTCGAATCGGCTCGTAACTCAATGGAGAAGTAGAGTCCAAGTGCATGAAAACAACAGGAAGACGCGTCATCCGGCAAGGGTTCGGCTGTGCATGACGACTCGGAGTCGTAGAAGCGCGAAGATGCTGCAGAAGAAGCTGGTGATAGCAGCAGTGCCCGGGGCAACGACAGCATCGTGGAGAAGATGTTCGCAATGGGTGTTATTGACGAAAGTGGTGTGCAGTTCGAGTACATCACGCACAAGAAATTGCAGAAGTTCCTGAGAATCATTACCATGTCCATCGACAAACCCGACTTCAGGTTGGTTCTGACGAACGAGACAGTTAAGCAAGTTGCTCGTTCATTCCAGCGGCAAGACCAACCAGACAACGTCGGAGTGCGAATACCCGGTTTAATCTTGAGTCGGACTGGGAAACATTTCGAGACAATAGAGAGGTTTCGCAGAATCGCTTCCTTTTTTTCCATCACGCAGCGCAGCGTATGGGTGTGGGATCTGAAGTGATGAATTACCAAGAGTTTTCGCAGTAGTACCTATCCCTCACAGTCAGACTCCGTCTAATCCGATCACTCCAAAACGAACGCGGCGGCTCCCATCCAACAACTTGAGCGATGGATGAGCTGCTAGACGTCCTGCTCTCCCTCCATGGCGAGGAGCCGTTACCACTCCTGCTGATGAACGACCACCCGGAGCGACCCATTATACCCGACGTCCGCAAACCTCGCTTACCTGACCGACGCAAACGCGGAGATAGAGTTCCGCTTTGATGTACATGGTGTACTCAAGCTGGCTCGCCTGTTTGAGCTTCCCGAGTTCATCATCACATCTAAGCACGACAAAGCCCACAAAACCAAACTGTATGTACCTTGCTAGCACGTCTCAGCTACCCTAAGCGGTACTACGACCTGATGCGGCGGTTTGGGCGCTCTCCGAGCGCACCTTTACGGAATTCAGTTACATGAGTAGGTGGGATGCAGCACATCAGAGCGTCATTTTTTTTCTTAGTCATTATTTTACAAGGAGAATAGGTGTAGCTGTTTCGCAGTGACAGATGCTGTTTTCATTGACGCGACCGCTGGTCCAGTGAGAGAGCAAGGAGGCATCCGTCGCAGCTAAAGCGTCCGCACAACCTCTAACCATCGGATGGCAAAGGCTGTGACACTACCTCGTCACACCCTCATTTCCGCTTAGGTACGGTTGCAAATTTCTCCCTTCTTTCTCTTTTCAGAATCTGCAACGTTGAGGAAAGATGGTCAAGCTCTTCTGCGCGATCGTTGGTGTGGCGGGGAGCGCGTTCTCGGTGCGAGTAGACGAGAGCGACTCGGTGGATGACTTGAAGAAGAAGATCAAGGCGAAGAAGCCCAACAAGATCACGTGCGATGCAGATGAACTGCAGCTCTTCCTGGCGAAGAAGGACGGCGCGTAGCTGGATAGGGCCCGTGCGTCAGCTGTGACGCTCGATGAAGATGGAAAACCGGTAGGCTTCGGGGATCAGATGATGGATCCTACGCTCTGGATCAAGAACACCAAATACTTCGGGGAGAACTTTCAACCGGATGAGGGCCAAATTCACGTGCTGGTGGTGGTTCCGGAGGTCGAATCAAAGCTCTTGAAAAAATTGAGAACCACTGAACCCGAGACGAAGACGCTGACCGATCTCACCGACCTGTCTGTGAATGAAGACGAGTTTCAACTCAACAGTCTGTCAACGAAGCAAAAAGGTAGTAGTCCGATTGTTATGACACCTGACTTGCACGAGTTTTGGAAGGATTTTGGTGAATTCCCTTCGTATTATTTCGTTCGGAAGGAAGAAGTGGTGTTCTGGGAGGTGATCAAGAAACTCCTGTTAAACAATGACAAGGACCGCGTTGTGATAGTAGGTTCACCGGGTGTCGGAAAGTCCTGCTTTCTTATGCTTATTGCGTTCTACCTGGCGTGTATCCAGAAGAAGAATGTGCTTGTCATACGTCGATTGAAAGAGAGCAAACTTGCGAACGCGGTGGTGTATTTTGATGGCAAAGGAAAATGCGCACGCCTAACGAATCTCCGATCGAAGGATTTGTACGCCATCCGCTCCCAAGCTAAGGATGCAACCGTTCTTGTTGATGGTTTTCGGGAAAAAGAACTGGATGTATCAAACCAACTTCTGCCTTTTCATTTTCTTGCAACGTCGTGCCAGTTCGATGCGAAACAAGATGACAATTCACATGTTGTGGTTTTGCCGGCGTGGCGTGATGCTGATCTGCTGCAGTACGCGAAGTTAACTGACTGGGTGATCGAGACTGGTTTAGCCGTGTGCAAGGACCGGTTGAAGGATTCAACTTGGCCAAAACTCGTTGGGGAGCAGTACTTCTACAGTGGTGGGAGTCTACGCGAGTTTTGTAGGACGCGTGGTGTGCTTAAAGCCAGAGTTGTGGCCGATTGTGCGGCAGTGGAAGATACCCAAGCTTTCCAATTGGTGTATTCGTATGGTGGTGGTAAAGGTAAAAACCAAGTGGATCGAATTCGGCGTCACTATATTGATGACTGCAGGAAGGAAGAACACTATCAGCTGCGTGCTCACTGGAAACTCTCTGTCGATTCGGGGTATGCGTTGAGTAAGTTGGGGAGGATTGTTGGCATGGACGAGCAGCTGAAGGTTTACACGTATGCAAAATCTATTGGTGCCGGCTTCCATGGCGTCGCATACGAACTATTGCTTCACAGTGCAGTTCAACAACGTAAACCGGTTGTGTTGAAGATGCGGGAAGGGTCAGAATACGAAAAGATCGAAATACGGGTGCCCCACGTTATATGCAGGGGCGAAGCTGAGAAATCGTGCTACGATTGCTTGACCACATTTGGAAATGACACTTACTGGCATCCCGACTACCCGTTCTTTCCTTTCATTGACGCAGTGACCACGTGTGAAGCGTTCCCAAGTGGAAGTAAAGATTCCGAGACAATCGTGGCTTACATTCAGGTGACGATTGCAAGCGAGAAAAAGTTCAAGAAAGAGAGATTACGCCTGCTGAACGCTGAGATGGATAAAAACCCATCGCTGAAGGACATGAAGCGCGCGTTTGTGGTAGTAGGTCCTGACGCCAGTGTCTGCGAGAGATTTAAACTCCACGATGCGCCAGACCTCAACACGTTTCTAACGATGGTAAGCTGCTTTGACCCGGAACAGCTGGTGCCTAAGCAAGATGTGATGCATGTCGGAGCAGCTAGAGCCTAAACAAGCTTGAGATGGGCTTTACCTGCTTGTGAATGTTCCGATATTTTAGGTGTTGGTGCTCAAATCGTGAGGTGAAGTACCCAAGTGCGAAGATCTGTTGAGTTAATTCAGCTGCTTCTTGCTTCGGCATGCTGCATTAATAAATTGTTTTTTTTTTTCATTCTGATAAATATGAAGTTAGTAATATAGTAAGATGGCTTACTCACCTGAACATTACCAAGCTAACTTTCATGGACGAAACCCCTGGGGTCTCTTCATTGCCAACAACTTGAGACGGTCGAACAGGATGAAGAAGTTGGTCCCCGTTCACGATCACTTGCAAGCAAAGATGGAGGCCGATGCTTCTGCTCGTCGACTTCACGTCCCTATGCAGGATGCGTATGACTCACTGTGTCACGACCGCAAGATCGCCCGAGCTGTGTGGCACATTCCCATGCCGGTGTTTTACTTCTGCGCGTTCGTGTCGATGCTGTTCGCACACATCCCAGCGACCAACATGTACGAACAAGGCTACGCTGTGTCCTCGACACTTGCAACTTCAGGAAGCGACACAGTCACGACAGACTCGACGATGAAATTCTACAACATCGGCCAAATCTCCGACGTCTTCGTCTGGCTGACGGACACATTCGTGCCTTCCGTATTCATAACGGAAGACTACAATGGCAACACCCTCACAAAGGACCGATGGGGGCGTGTCGCCTCGTTTAACAAGGTTTTGGGTGCCGTCAATTTCTAAGTGACACGAAAGGCGATGCACAAGTGTGTCACGCAGCCATTTCTATCCAACTTGTATCCCAATTGCTACGACGCCTCGGATACATCAACTGAGCAGCGATTGATCAGCTTCGACACGAATGCGACTGATGCTGTTGGCAAAATCTCAGCATTAAAAGCTGGAGGCAATTGGCTCGACTTCTCCACTGAAGAACTTTTGGTCACCATCGTCACGTACAACGGGGAGCTGCAAGGCTACGCGGTCACGGAGATGCAGCTCACTTTCTTGGAAGGAGGCTCGGTCCAGACGCTTTCGTCGACTACACCAGCACTCTCAAGTCCATACAGTGCATCGGTCACTATAGCTGCTGATATCGTCGTCTTGGTCTTCTTCCTGCTAGCGTTAGCCACGCAACTACGCAGACTTTATCGATACCGTCGCACCGGCATTAGAAACTTGATCTGCGGCGACGTCTGGGTCGTTATCGAGCATTCTTCCACTGTGGTTGTTGTCGCTTTCTACTTTGTGTGGATTTCCATCGTTCTACTCATGTACCAGAAGGAATTCCGTGACAATTTAGCATCTCTCGTAGTCGGTGGGAAGGACTGGGCATTCGACGCTGAGGCCCGAGCACGTTTGTACGCTGTAATTGATAGGCTCAAATCTGTGGCAAAACTCACTGTGGCGTTGCGTTTGATCGCCACCCTCGCGGTTTTCCTGCTGAGTCTTCGGATCCTGAAAAGATTCCGCTTTCACCCGCGACTGAGTATTCTCACACGAACTGTGGCGAGTGCGTTGCATCAATTCGGCGCGTTCTTCATCGTATTCATCGTCATCTTCGTGACTTTTGCTGTCTCCGGCACGGTTCTCTTCGGTGATCGAGTTCAAGAGTTTTCATCTTTACAAACTGCGATGGAGACTTGCATCAACATGCTCTTTGGAAACTTCGACTACTCCAGTATTCAGGGGTTGTATGCTCCTGTTTGTATGTTTTACTACTGGGGTTACATGATCGTTGTAAGTCTCGTGCTGCTGAACATGATGCTCGCCATTGTGTTGGACGCTTATGCAGAAGTGAGCAGCGAGAGTTACAAGTCTCAGAACATGTTGGCAGTCTCTCGAATCGCTGACAACATGATGTGGAAGTAGTACCGGTATATATACCGGTACAATTACTCCGGCAGTTACTTGTATTTTTCTTAACATTATTATACAAGGAGAATAGGTTTCGAGCATTTCTAAGCGAGAGGAGCTACATGTATTTCTAACGACGCGACCGCTCGACCAGCTGAGAGCGTGAGGAGGCATCTGTTGCGTCCGCACAACCTCTCGCTAAACATCTCGCAGCTCTTTTTTCTTCGCGTAATTTACGGTCGACGGTAGGGCCTCTTGGAGCCATTACCATTGGTCAGAATCTGTCGTGGCTTTTGACCAATAGCGACGCTACAGAAACAGAAAGTTCTTTTTCTCTCATTCGAGAATCTGCCGCATCGAGGAAAGATGGTAAAGCTCTTGTGTTCAATCGTTGGTGTGGCGGGAAGCGCCTTCCCTGTGGACATCGACGCGAGCCAGTTGGTGGGGGACTTGAAGGACGCGATCAAGGCGAAGAAGCCGAACACGATCCAGTGCGATGCAGATGAACTGCAGCTCTTCCTGGCGAAGAAGGACGGCGCGTGGCTGGATAGGGCCCGTGCGTCAGCTGTGACGCTCGATGAAGATGGAAAACCGGTAGGCTTCGGGGATCAGATGATGGATCCTACGCTCTGGATCAAGAACACCAAATACTTCGGGGAGAACTTTCAACCGGATGAGGGCCAAATTCACGTGCTGGTGGTGGTTCCAAAACTGGTCGAGGAGGATGGCTTATGGAGCGCGAAAGACTTGGCTAACGTGGATCCTCAAGTTCAAGCACAAATATGGAAGTCAGTTGTCAGAATTTCATCGGAACATGTATGCTCGGGAACAGCGCTGGTTGTGGATCGAACGCCGACGCATTTGTATCTGTTGACGAACTTGCACCTGTGGATTGACGCTACATTCTCTGAGCATTTAAGTGCTGACTTCAAGAGTGAGATCAAACGGTATCTGAGACTTCACCCCAAGCTGAAAACGGGTGGTAGCAAAAGGAAGGGAGGCGATGTTGCTATGCAACCACGTCGCAAATCCCAACGGACGTTAGGGAAGAAAACACCAGTTGTGTCAGACAAACCTCAGGTTGTGGTGGAGCAGCTCCTTCCCGATGCCACGAATTTGGACGAAATCCTCCGATTCAGCCTCGACTGTGACACATGTTGGCGTAGTTCAGCTGCATTCGACTTTGCAATTTTCCAAGTTGCCCTGCCACACGAAGACTTCAAGCTCGTTCGATGTAAAACGTCCGTTGCGGTATTTGCCACAATGGGTGTTCACGTGTTTGGATTCCCTGGTGCTCTCCAAGATCACAACTTTGATCACCCCTACGCCATCATTCCAGCTGAAGTCACTGGCTGGAGCGGAAACACAATGACTCTCTCATCTTTGTCAGCTCCTGGTCTCTCTGGAAGTGCTATTGTGTGCACCAAAAGGGGAGTTCCAGTGGGATATATTGGTGATGGATTTGATGGGTCGGCGAAAAACGAGCAATATCAATCGTATGGCTTCACATTTCATGGAATTCCCCCCGACTTGCCGTCTTTGTTGCCGCCCGTTACCGAAGGTGAAACAAAGGATCAATTGTAATTCGTACAACGCCAAGTAGCGAGTGCATCTACAAGCTTTTTTCACCAAGTGTATTTTTGATTAGTTGCACTGGTTGCGATTGATTCAAAATGAACTTCATTTGAGTCGCTCATTCAATCACTTTTATTTCTGATAAATATAAAGTTAGTAATATAAAGTACAATGGCATACACACCTGAACAGTATCAACGTCATAAGGAGCGCCCCAAAAGCGCTACTACCTTAAGACGCGGGAGGCTCGCTTAGCGTACCAGAAAGGGAAAGCCAAAAGACGAACTTAACGATAGCGAACTTAACACGCAAACCGAACTTAGCTAATTAATTTTTTTTTTCACAGATAAAAAGTCACGCCTGATATAGCTCATGACAGACATAAACACCACGCTGAAGATCTTGATCGACGCACTCGGAGATCCGAGTCAGTATCACTCTTCGGGGTGGTACTGGGATGCGATTAAGAAGAGATGGGTCCAAGTATGCAAGACCCTGATCTATCCGTGCCCCGCGTACTATCCGAACGTTGTGGACCGTTGCTATTGTAACACCCCCATCAAGAGGCACTTCCTAATAATAGATAAGGATCAGAATCATCACTTCGTTGGTTCTGAGTGTGCTAAACTCATTGGTGGCCACTACAAAGTGTGTCTTGGGTGCCAAAACCAGTACCGAGGTAGTTATAAGTACTGTAAGGACTGTCGAGAGCGTGGTTTGACATCGTTTAGCGATGAGAAGCTATGCTTCGGAAAATATAAGAGGAGAAAGCCTAAGAGTCTCTTAGGAGTTGATGACTCATATATTCAGTTCCTTTTCGAGTGCACCACTGTGTCTGATCCCTCAAAGAGGGATTTAGCTCACTATTTGCTACCAAGAACGACTGTTGGCTTCGGAAAGTACCGTGATAAGACGTTCGAGTGGGTCAAGGCTAACGACAAAATTTACTTCTTTTGGCTCCAGGGCCTCGACAAGGCTTATGCTAAGTATCTCTGAATTATTTAATTTCGAAATTTTTTGTCGGGGCTAAGATATAAAGTCAATCCTGACACAAGATCCAACAGATATAAAGTCAAGTCCACCGGATTATTATTGCCACACCTATATAGCAAACATGTTTGCATACGAGCTTGAAGGACTAAAGCGATTAAAAATTCAAGCTATTAAATGGGGTAGCAGTTCCCGAGTTGAGGTGCGCGGAAAAACTGGGAAGATGGTTTATGTTAGCAATCTATCCCGCCCGAGCAACCAAAAGCTAGTAGCTAAGCAATACAAAGTTAGTGTCGATAATTTGAAGAAGCACATCTCTCCCGACGATAAGACCGACCCAAAGTACCGTTTCTATAAGGGTAAACAGATGGAATCACACCTCTACGAGGGAATTCAGCCTGCTGAGTTCTACGATAAGCTCGAAAACGCTCTTGCTAGTCAAAAGAATGCCTTCAAGACCAACATTGCTCTTGGATATGATCTAATTAGCAAAACCGAGGATAGTTTCACACAATACTGGCATCCCAATCTCGCAAATACTAACGTATTTGAGAAACCTGTTGCTATCAATAGCAAAGCCGATATCCGTAAGAAGGTTATTTCTGAGATTCGATCGATGGAGTTGGCGGACAAGCTGAACTATCCTAGCTCTGACTACAAGCTGAAGGCAATTACTGGGTTTAAGATCTACATCTGTCATCGTAATCATGCCCTAGGTGATAGCGAAATCGTTATTCCTAAGATTATACGCGATAACAGTGATGTAATCAACTTCCCGAAGACTAACAACAAGTGCGTCTTCCACTGCGTTGCATGGCACTTATTGGGGGATGGTAAGAAAGATCCTCGTAGAATTCAGGCTCAGGTGAAGAAAGTATTCAAGCGTTACTGCTCCTACAAGGGGATTAGCTATACGTTGGGTCTCTTCCGTAGCTTTAAGCCAGTCGACCTTCTACAGCTCGACGAGCTTGAAGGATGCTTCCAGCTATCCATAAACGTCTATTCTATGGATGTGGATACTGGAAAAGTAGACTGCATACGTCGCTCTGATAACGACTACGAGACTATCCACATTCTCTCTCACGATAACCACGCTCTATACATCAAGAACATTGACATGCTCCAAAGCAAGTATCAATGCTCTAAGTGTGAGATGGTCTTTGTAAGCTCTGACAAGCCGCGTAATCACACGAGGAATAAATGTGAGCTCGTAAATATTGAAAGCTTCCCAGCCGAGCCAACAATCCATCACCCGGCTCAAAATACGATTAAGTCGATGCTTATGAAGTACTCCATCAAATCCGCTGACCAGTATCTAGATCATTTCATCGTATATGATTTTGAGGCTATTCTCAAGCCGACGCTAGTGAAGCATGGAGAGAATACTACGTTCACCAACGAGCATATCCCTGTTTCAGTATCGGTAGCAGATAGCTTAACCGAGGAGGTACGCCGCTTTGTAAATGATGATCCGAAAGCGTTGCTTACGGATACGTTCAAGTACATTGCGGATGTGGTGGTCAAGATTCAGCAATACAATGTCGATAAGTATGAGCCCCTTCTGCGGAAAATCATTGCTGCTCACGGGCTGACAGGTATGGAGATCCCAGGGATTGAGCTTGGTAAAACCTACACCATGTCAGATGTGGACAGCTGGATTTAGGGAGGTAGATATGGTAGCTTCTTCGACTTCCATAACAGTATTGGCTTCGGGAAGCAAAGGTCCGACTACGGTAAGATCAAGCAGCAGATTGATCAAGTTCCAGTATTAGGTTTCAATAGTGGGCGCTATGATATCAACTTGATCAAGAACGACTTGTTCGCCGTTATTGGCACTGACAATATTAAGTCTGTCATCAAAAATCCCAGCTACCTGTGCATTGCGACGTCGGACATGAAAATGCTCGATATTAGCAACTATGTCCCTGCTGGCACTAGCTATACCAAGTATCTGAGCACCTATCTCGGTGATTGCAAGTGTGATGACAAGATTCAATGTGTCTGCAGTCTTGGTAAAGGAATTTTCCCGTACGAGTACATTACCGCATTCAACGCTCTCAACCAAACTACTATCCCTCCGAAATCAGCTTTCGATAGCGAGCTCCGTGGTACAAGTATCAGCGATGACGACTACAAGCGGGTACAGTTAGTCTGGGAGCACTATGAAATGAAGTCGATTAAGGACCTACTAATTTGGTACAACAATCTGGATGTCGTACCGTTCATTAAGGCCATCAAGGCTCAGCGCGAGCTATTCAAGCGGTTTGATTTGGATATGTTTACAGACGGTGTATCGCTCCCTGGCTTATCGAAGAAGGTAATGTATCAGACTTGCTTCAACAACCTCCAATATCTAAGCAAGAAGCCTGCCAAAGCATTTAGCTTTCCAACTAAGCGCATGAGTGGCTACAAAGCTCAGGATTATGAGGCTAGGCGTGAGTTCAACGTGACTATCAAGCATTTGAATGATCTAGCTAAGAAGCAGAAGTACCTGTGTGGGCTTTGCTATTGCCAGCTGACCGCTAAGACGGCTTCTGCAGACAGAGTTTACAATAAGCTTGGTCACATCGATGGCAATGTCCTGATTAGCTGCATCAAATGCAACACTGCCCGCAAGGACATATCACTCAAAGGTTTCCGCTTTAACAAACTTTTTGAATTCAACTCGGATATACTTGTCTACTCGATTGATAAGGAGGAGAAGGATATCTACCCTAAGATGAAGGCTAACATTGCTGGTGGACCGTCAATTATCTTTAATCGCTATGCTAAACGCAACGAGACTAGGATTCGAGGTGGTAAACTCTGTAAGAAGGTAATCGGATACGATGCACACGCTCTCTATCTGTGGGCTCTTGGAAACGACATGCCGTGCGGCCGATTGACTACGATTGAGGCTTATCCTAGCATTGTCGCTGACATTAAGTCGGACAAGATCTTTGGCTTTCTCGAATGCGATATTCGAACACCGGAGCACCTGAGAGACTACTTCTCGGAAATGACGCCCGTTTTTAAGAATGTGTTGATTGATTGTGCAGATGAGAAAGTCATTGGCACGCATATGTACGAATACAACCAATCGCGTGGCAATCAACGTGCTACACCTGCTCGTAGGCTTATTGGTAGCTACTTCGGCGAAAAGATTCTAGTGTACACCCCACTACTCAAGTGGTATCTCGACCATGGTATGGAAATCACTAAGACATACTCGTTCATCAAATCTAGCTCTAACAAAGCATTCGCTCCATTTATGGAAGCTGTGTCAAATGCTAGACGCGAGGGTGACGTCGACAATTCGAAGGCTATGATCGCCGAGATGATGAAGCTGGTAGGCAACTCAGCTTTCGGTCGATCTGGAATGGATATGTCAAAGCACAAAGAGATTAAGTATGAGTCTGATGACAAGAAGCTTGAGGAAAAGATTGAGAACTTTACGTTCCACGGGCTTGAGGAGCTCAATGACGCCTGTGATATCACTATGAAGAAGCGGCGCCTCAAGAACAAGAATTCAATTCACCTCTTGATCGCTATCTACCAGCTTGCTAAACTTCGAATGCTCCTGTTCTACTACGACTGCATCGACTTCTACTTCGATCGTGCCGACTTTCAGTATCAAGAAATGGACACGGATAGCGCTTACATCGCTTTCAGCTGTGATAATCCGTTTCAAGACTGCATCAAACCGGAGCTGCGTGAGCACTTTAAGCAACACAAGTACGATTGGTTTCCATGCGACTACAACATCGAGGTAGCCATGTTTGACCGTCGCACGCCTGGTTTGTTCAAGGATGAGTGGTCTGGTGATGCAATGGTCTCACTATCATCCAAGAACAATATATGCTATCTACCAGACGAGAAGTACAAGGTCAAAGTCTCAGCTAAAGGTGTGCAACAGGGACGTGGTTGAAATGAAGATGTTCTTAATCCAGAAGGCTTTGAGACTGTCGTATCACACTCCAAGACAATAATAAAGGGTTTCGTATCAGTAAGGAGTCTAAATCTACTATTACGTATAGTCAAACTAAAACGGCGCTCAACTATTTCTACGATAAGCGACGCGTACTAGAAGATGGCATGCACTTGATATTTAACCTCATTGAACAGCACAGTTTTTTTTTTTTCATCTAAATATGATATAGTGCTGGATGCTCTCCTAGATAAACTCTACTACAACCCTAAAACTGGGTATATCGGAGTTCAAGCTCTCTACGAGAAGACAAAGGAGGTAGATCCCAAGGTAACACTTAAAACAGTCAAGAATTGGTATGCAAGCCAGACTGACATCCAGCGATTTCAGGAGCAGAAACAGAAGTTTGATGGGTTCAAAATTGCCTCTCACAATCCGAACTCATGGCAAATGGATCTTGCATTCTGGGGAAAACAGCCAGTTCTGACTGCTATCAATATCAACTCGCGTATTGGCTTCGCAAAGCTCTTAACTAACAAACAAGCAGCAACGGTGTTAGCTGCTATCAAAACATTCGTTCGATTACACAAAGTTGATGTTCTAACGAGCGATAATGGTACTGAGTTCATGAATCAGGACGTTCAGACATTCTTCCAATCTAAAACGATTGAGCACTATAATAATGAGCCAGGTGATCATGGCACTATGGGAAAAATTGAGCGTTTTAACAGAACTGTGAAGCAGAGACTCACGAAAATGTCTCCGAAGAGGGTCACGCAAAAGCTAGTCACTGATGTTATATCTAATTACAATACCACCTTTCATCGCTCTATTGGTATGAAGCCAAGCGAGGCCAAAGGTAAAGTTATGGAGTCCGAGTTAGCTCATAATCAAGAGGAAGCCGATAGAATCGACAACGAGTTGGAGATAGGAAGCAACGTTCTTTATCGTCTCAAGAAGCAAACTTTCGATAAAGAGGCCGCGCGCTGGAGCAAAGCTATATATACAATTGTAGGCATTGATGGCTACCGAGTTCAAATTCGATCTAAGAATGGGCACACGCTCTACAAAGCTCCAAATGATCTCAAAATCGTACAATCTCAAACGACAGATGCTGCAATCAATAGAGGTGATATTCTCGAAGTGAAGCGAATCTTAGACCATAAGAAAATGAAAAATGGGAAGTACAAGTATTTAATCAATTGGGTAGGTAATGAGCTTGATTCCTGGGAGCCTCAAGACAATCTACGGTTAGTCAATAAGAACCGGCGATCGAATCTGGAGAAGGAGTACTGGAATAAAAAAATGAACCAACCATTACTTCGTCGTAGCATATGTTTAGCTGTTAGAGAAATCCTCTTTGCTTCAAGTTATGTGGTTCGATTATATCTGACGAAATATTATTTTTGTAAAATGAAAATCCTCTCAACTATATAGATAGATAGATATTGGTATACATACAAAGGCATAACTATGTGTTCAACCTGCTTAGAAACTCAACGTGAGCTTAATCAATTACGTCGAAAGTTGTGGATCATCCAAGAGGTTAGTCGAATCAAATATGAGCTGACTCAATTGGACCCAGTTGCTAGTTTTCGTACCACCGTTGCTAATAGACAACACCGCAAGGATTTGGAAAAGATATTTGGCGTGCCATTTCACTGCATCAAAGATCGGTACTTGAACATGCTAACTGAACGAAATCAGATTAGTCATTCTTATAACTACTCAACACATGATTCTGCTATGCCAAGCTACCGGTAGGAACGTTAGCACTTGTAAATACGAGTGCTCATTTTTTATGTTTCCTAATGATATATACGATTCACACAATGTTACCTAATTTCGAATCGCTAGCTCAACGAGAGCAAAAACGTCAAGACTTACTGGAGCGTGCTCAGCGTCGGGTTCGTCAAGCTTCGGCTAAGCGAAATATGTATGCGGGGCTCAGTGGGCCAGCGACACAGTTAAGGGCATCATTACTGTACCAAAGAAGTCTACTGAACTGATATTACGGTTGGTCCTGATGAAGAAACACCCAATGATTTAAAAGTTCCTCTTTCGGAAATTTTAAAAAAAAGTCTGAGTGATAAAAACTCCAACAAAAACCCTGAGGTCTCGACTACCCCTGAAGTAAATGTGAAAGCAGATGTGGCAGACGCTGAAGTCGATGCTCGACCTCAAATGGCTGATGCAGCAGTAAATATACGTCCTTCAGTAGTTGATGTTGGAATCGATAACACTCCGGATGTATCTGATGCTCAAACAAGCACAAAAATTATCGATACTGAAGATCAAGTTTCGTCTCGTGCTTGGATTAAGTCTTTATTCAAGGCGAACCCTAATTGGGTTTCACTTAAAATTAACCCGATCAGACGTAAGAATGGGGGAGTTGATAAACGATACTATCTCGGCAAAAATGGATCATTAATAATCGCTAAAAGCGGGTCAAAGAGTAATAACTATCGTTCAATCGATTGGGTTGTTACTGAATATCGAATCCGAGATATCTGGTATGAAGGCGAAAGCAGATCAATTGACGAAACAAGCGATATGAGACTTGAAGACCCGCTGTACCATGCTTCCCTCTCGAAGCAAAGCTATCTGCGTAAACGAAAAATTGAAGACCCTTCGGAAAACGACGATGGTGATCGAGCTAAGCAGCGTCTTGAAGACAGTTTTCTTTTCAATAATTCAACTTCCACAACCTCTGACCAGACGGATAGCAAGATCAAACTGTTTTGGCTGATATCCAGAAATAAGGAGATGCTCGAGTCCAACGGGCTGAGAAAGAAGATCATCCCACTGCTCAACGGATCAGTCAAATCCACTCAGATTGATAGAGATGGATACGTTTGGATCGATGGTAATTCGCTTAGCGTATTCGGGTTGAATACTGATCGATCAAAACCTGCGATGACTAAAAAGGTTAATTGGCAAAGTACGCTTCAAGCGTTTGTTTCTATGACTAAGGAAAGAGGCATTGAGTTAGTTTTCATTGGAAACAAGGATGTTGAAATGGATACCAAGGAATTCACATCGACAGATGGTGAGGCTCGTCATGGTGTCCTAAGCGGGGCTGATGAAGGAATGGATTCTACTAAGAATGATGCTGATAACGAAGCGATGGCGATTCTAAAAGCATATTACTCGAAGCTACAAGCAAACGGAGTTAATATTCCATTTAGATTACACCCGGTCGTTGATACTAAAAACGGGTCAAAACCGCATCAAACGTACTACATCGGACAGCCAACAGCTACCAATTCTCTAAATATCAAGAATGCTCAGCATAAAACAGTATCGGGAAAAGCTCTCAAAGGCCTAATGAAGACAATTCGATGGATGGACACTTTTAATGGACTAATTCAAGGATTGGAGGATATCGAGACCTATGTCAATCAGAACAACGACCAAGTTACCAAGCGAAACCTCGATGCTAATCTCAAGTCCCTAAATGAGGTACTGAAAGCTAATTCAACTCAACTCAAATCAAGAGAAGATGGAGAATTCGACGAGGATCCACTCAAAAAGATCCATGATGCGTCAGAAGCGGCTTCCCAGAAGTATGGAGAGGCTCAGAACGATACGAAGAGGCTAAGCAAGCAGTGAAAGGGTCTAACTCGAAGGCAGCTAGATCAGCTCTGAAGGCAGCTCAATCCGCCATGAAAGCTACTAAGTCAGTCTATCAAATCAAGGCAAAAGAGTATTCTGATACATCAGCTAAATAAAATGGAGGCAAGCTCAGTGGCAGAGGTCTTATGGGCGCAGGTGTAGCTTCACTGGAAGGTGTTCTCCGCCGAGGTCGAACATACAACCTCAATGAAATTCAGGGGTTAGCTACTCCATCAGCATATGTTTATCGCCAACTGGGGAGTAAATCCCTGATCTCGATTCTAAAACCCTTGTCATTGTACAACCAAATCGACGAAAATGTGGACCTAAGCGGGAAATCAGCGGCAGTCTTCAAGAGTTGATTCGAACCCTTGCGTTCAAACAACAAATCGATCAGGCAGCATATGATAAGCTCAGTATCGACGATAAAAAATTGTTCAAGGAAATCCTTGCGATCACTCATCTTCAGTATAACTTCCACGATCGTCTTGTCCTATCGTTGAAACCAAGCCACCACGTTTTAGGAAGTAAGGTACACCGTTACCACTTGAATCAATAGTTTGACTTACATTGACAGTAACCTGCAATCCTGCTGTAGGTGAACCAGTGCCAATACCAACTCTTCCAGCATTCGTACCTCCCAGTATCGTCAATCTACGAGTGTTATTAGTCATCAAGATAAAATCATTATTTGAAAGCGTGCCAAAATACGCTCCATTGCTACGAGTAGAAGTAGCTCCATTATTCATTTGTATACCAAAATTAACAGGCGAAGCATTAGAAGATTCACAGAAAAATGGCATATCGTAACTAGTGCTACCATCATTAAATGCGTTAGTACATTTAATGTACATATTGCCATTATTTAATGTTACTGAAGCAGAGCCATAGGTTCCATTAGTATAAGGCGTCGTTGAGTTAGAAATCAGTCTGCTTTGAGCACTATATGCTGTTAGCATTAGATTACACGTAGATGCAAAGGATCCTGTAGAATTTGTATTGGCGACCAAGTTTAGCGTATTCGCAGATTCAATGTTGTATACGTCATATTCAGAGTGCTACTACCGGGCTGAATTGTTGTTGTTGTGATTGTAAGCGCTGAAACAGTTCCGGACGCAGTAAAATCGCGAGTGCATGATAAGTCACGCAACCCTGATAGATCGTTACTAGAGTTTGTAACAAGAGCTTTGCTAGCGCTAGCTCCTCCTTCAGTGATATTGATGGAGTAATCTTGGTTGAACGTAGTACCATTGAATTTCATGCTAGGGATGTTGAGACCTGTTCCTGCCATATCCAAATTCAAGCTAGTTAGTGTCCCTACTGATGTGATATTTGATTGAGAAGCCGTCTGTAGCGTTCCAGTTAGGTTTGATGCCGATAGAGATGATAAGCCTGTAATCGATCGTGATGCACCTGAAAATAGCAAGTTTCCATTGATAGTAAGACCCGTAAGTGATCCAACAGATGTGATATTTGATTGAGAAGCCGTCTGTAACGTCCCAGTTGAGTTTGTTGATGATAAAGATTCTAATCCTGTAAGCGATCGCGACGTGCCAGTAAATGTCAGATTTCCTCCAATGGTAAGACCAGATAGAGTTCCTACTAATGCTTCCATAGATTCCAATGAAGGTCCAACATGGACCTACTTCATCAAACCACATATCACCGCATGCGGCGATGTCGAGCGTGAGGCCATACTTTCCTGTATCAAGCTACTCAAGCAACTCTACTCACCTATGATTAGTTATGCATCAATCTGTATAGTGATTAGCACCCTGAACGCCGCATCCTGCTAACCTCAAGCGTGTGCGGTGGGACAGATTACAGACAACGACGTACAAACCCGGCAGAAAGAATTGTGCATTTTACAGTGGAGAATCCCATTAGCCAATCATATACCATCATGATACTTGATTTTTGTAAGCCATATGCTTTTATGTATCTTCTTTGATTTTCCGTGTATTTTATGCATCCCTGCGTGTGTGCCATGCCACCTTCCATGAACATTTTATACAGATCCCGACAGATAAATCCGGTATTTACTATGGGGGATGCCAGTCAGTGTTGCCGGATTTGTATGTCGTTGTCTGTATTCAGTGTGACCACGTCCGAACCAATCCGTTGTAGTTCGATGCCTACTGCTGTGACTTGTATCAATAAACGAGCTACCTACAACATCAAGACTGTCCTATAGCTAGCTCTATCATCCCGGATGAACACGCGAACTTACTGCTCGATCCTACGAGCCCCACGTTCACCGTTGCAAAATGAACGCCAGGCACAGCTCAAGTCCGCTTTAAGCGCGCTAGTGACCAGCGCGCTTGATGCACCTCACCACCACATAGTGGGGTTCCTCTTCGTTTTTGTGGTGGAGCGGGGATCACGAAAATCCGTGACGCAGCACTCACCAACGGTGGCCCAGACTACCAACTAATGGAGGGGGTACTCTGCTTGTCCGTGACAATTGCGTTCCTTCTCACCTTGTGTACCCGTTGGTGTGGGCGGGTTGACGCTCTTCCAGGTGGACTTCGAAGGTGTCGGGGATGTCTTGTTTTTGGAACTGTGTGGACAGTACTTGCGGGGTTCTCGGTGACGACCACGCGGATATGCTTCACTTGGTCGTCGATTAGGTTAGTCGTACTTGATCGGGGTCTTGCAATAGATCGAGCCGACTTGGGTGTGTGTTTCCTTTCTTGTTCCTTTCCGTAGCTTGCCGCTTCCTTTAGCGGGATTCTCTTGAGGGATGGTTGCGAGTGAGCACTAGCCAAGCAATCTAGAGGCTCTCTCCTTTACTTTCTTCTTTGATCTAGTGAGCACTTGGTCGTCAGGTGGGTCAATATACGTTCCCAACCTGGAATGTGCGCCACTTAGTCTTTAGAAGGCAGAAGTCCAAAGTCTTAAGTGCAATGAAGTAAATTCACAACTCCTCTCCTCTACCGTGTCCACTAATCTTTACTAAATCAACCGCACTGGCTCCTAGCCCAGAGTGTTTGCGGATGTACCAAAAAAGTGGTACTTCAATCAGCCCGAACCTGATCGGGTGGTGTGTCGAAATGATTGTGCCTGATTACCATCCTGATCGTCCAGTGTATCGAAATGATTGCTCCCTGTCGATCACCCCTTGATGGGTGGGTATATATGAACCGGAAAGTCTGCATCCTGACCAGAATGTATACACCCGTGCTTGAATGACTGCGCCACTATCGAATAGGTACATTCGTACCCAAATGGTTGCATCATTTGCGAACCTGATCGGCTGATCGCGGCTGCATTTCCGGCAACACTCAGCCAATCAGGCACCTCAGCCTCCACTGCACGATTCCTGCGGCCTCGCTTCTCCACGTTTTCCCCCATCACCATCACGCCATCGCGTGACCCTGTGCGCCAGTACATCGTTGATTTGGCGCTGCAGCTTGATCCTTGGTCTTCTTCGCTTTGTCGAATTCTTGTTTAACGTCCGCAAAGGAGGAGATACTGGCTGGAATTCAGAAGCGTGAACGGGATCGCACACGACGCAGCCTTCAGCGATCCCGTCGTAAATTCCAACATATTCAACTTGATGAAATAAATACAGCGCACCAACTTGTAACCCGTCGTCTGTTTACCATCCCAAACAATAACTTGCCGTACATTTCTCTCTCCACCGCTGATAGACAGATCGCACTCAGGTCATACGGGCCTCGTAGAATTGCATCGACCCCGGTGAAGCGGGTACCTTGACCATCTTTCAGACGCACGGTCGAAAGACAGCATAGTTTGAGCGTGACGACAACATCTGGGCTGGGCCGTGTCTCGGATATGAATCCACGAAAATCGTAAAAAGGTAGAGGGCTTCTTGTTCCAGCTGCTTCAGCACGTCGCTTTGGATAGCGATGAGGAGGTTCATCATGAAATCAAGATTAGCGTTGATATGGTGGCTAGAGCGCAAAATCCGAAGTGAAGTGGTGGCGCTAGACGACACTATTTTGACGTCATTTCAATTAGTGTCGCCTAAGGCAGGTACAATACAAAAAGTAGTAGAATGCAGCGACGGATATCGTAGCCATTCGTTATGTATGCACAAGCACTATATAGTAGCCCGCTCCACTAAATCAACACTAGTTCTTTACCACCGGTGCCCTCTTCAGCGTATAGCCTACGTTACCGGCGGATGCCAACTCTCAGTAACGCTGTATGGCCGTCCTTCAAACCCAGCGCGTCCTGGCTGATCATTCTTTCAAACCAGCTAAAGATAATAGACTTGGTAGTCTATTAAACTACCAACTACCATAATCTTGTGCAACTCATCTTTTAACGTTAAAAACTTTAATTTATGTATTCAGTATTTTTATAAAAATAATTATTCTGAATTAAAAGGTAGATAATTCACGTGTTACTCACCCGTTCGCTATGTTTTAAAACATTCAACTTGCATGTGTTAAGCATACCGATTGAAGTTAAAGCACCTACTGGACATAAATCAACTAAATTACCAGAAAATTCTGAATTAAATTTTTTTTGGTAATAAAACGTTGCGCCCGTGCCTCAGCTGCACGACAGCAGCTCCAGCACTGTCAGCATCGTATACATTACCGCTGTATGTCAGCCCTCAATACCTTCGTGTGGTCGTCATCAACGACCAACGTAGCCTCATTGCGCCCGTCCTTCAAACTGCACTGCGCAACAGTGTTTGAGTCCTGGCAACGTTCAGTTAACTTAAATCAAATAGGTACATTAGTACCGTCAAAAGTGTAGCCACTACCTTTTTACGGACTTCTTACGGGTCTGTACCCATCACAGAAAACCTCATTTGCTGTCCTTTCCGCCTAAATCAGACTGGTGTGTGACACATATCCCAGTGCGTCTCCTGGGACAGGTGGGTACAGCCTCTAAACCGTCAGCCACAAAATGTACCTAATATTCCATAGAATCGGACAATCCCACGGTGCCTGATATAAAGCGACCCTTCACGGGTATCATAAAAGTGGATTCTCTTTTTTAGTGACTGTTAATACTTTCGACGAGGATGAATAACGCGCTTTTCGGTTGTAGTCACAATTCAGCCAGTTTTTCCAGTTCGTATGAAGAATTTTGTTTTCGCGAAAACGGGCCTTAGTGCGTTTGATGATAAATCATATCCCCTATCCCGTTTCCTATATCCGTCCCTTTGTCTCTGGTAAAAGGGTAAATGACTTACTAAATAAGGGTAAAAAGTATTATGTTCGTTTCATTATAGGGGGGGCTTTGCCCCAATAACTACTCGAAAATTAAAAAGTGTATATTTGAAATGCGCAACCTTTATCTTGGATGTGGCTATCAAACCTCTATATACAGCCAGACCACAACACGCAGCTACTGACGAAGTTGGCTAGACATCGCACTCTTATTGCAACAAGAAAATGATAAGCTTTTCCCCGAGTTTATGACAAACGAACACGACGTACAATACAGTAAGTACTGCAACAACATCTCAATCTTTAATTTTGCAAGCTGGGCTTTTTCTGGCACTTGGTTTGTTCAGGCTCTAGTGATATGTTGAAGTGGTCAGGTTCTGCTGTACAGCTCGTAGATGTAATGTTTGTTTGAGCTGCTGTCGATAGTGTTCCGGTTAATGTAGCAGCCGACAGTGTTCCAGTTAGTGTTAATGATGCAATTCCGCTTGTGATTGATCCGGTGCTTGATAGTACCAATGCTTTTGAGCTTTGACCAGTGCCACCAGTGATTCCGAGAACATAGTCTGGAGCTGACGTTATCGTAGACCCATTTACACTCAAACTGGAACAGCTGAGAGCTCCAATACCCGTGATATCTTTGTTTTCCCCTGGTACAAGGGCTACGCCTTGTGTAGCTGTGCCAGCCGTGATACCAGTAAGATATGTTAGACGATAGTCATTTCTTCCAAGATAAAGTGTTTGAGCATAGTCATAGGTTAGAAAGCCACTTGCATCTAAGGACAGATAGAACGCAGGGTTGTAGATGGATGAATTGAAAATTGGCTGGGGATAGGAAAAACCAGAACTCATTTTGTCTAAGCTATATAGATTAAACGATAATCATGAGCGGTATCCCCGATTTCAGAGCTTCACTACCGAAGAAGTTCAAATCAGCTTCAATGGGTGATATCTCGGCATTGGATATCAAGGCCTTGTTCAGAATGATTGTTCTTGGTCCATCGTTTAGTGGGAAAAGCAACCTCTGTTCTTTATTCTAAAAAATTCACCACATGTGTTTGCACACCTGACCATTATTGCTCGTAAGAGCTATACGAGTATCATCGTGACAAACTGGATGGATTCATCACATTTGCAGATCCCGATTCCCCACCAAGTGTTGATCAAGTACGAAGAACTCCGCTAAACTCAAATAAACCTGAGCTTATAATCATTGATGATTACTCTAACGATAAACTACTCCAGAAGAATCTGTTTAGTCATTACTTCACTCGAGGGAGACACTTCAAACCAAGTACCATATTCTTAGCCATAGTTATTTTGCCACGGATAAGATGATACGGCTCAATTCAGAGTATGTAGCGATTCTCAAGGTGAATTCCAAGCGTGATTTAGCAATGGTAGTGAAGGATTTTAACATTCCTGGTGTTGATGAGCGTTCAATCGTTTCTTACTATAACCGCGCTACTGAGCGAAAGGGGCAAATGTTATTCATTGATTCAGTCAAGGATACAACTTCGATCGCCCCATTAGCACTGACGAGTAATTATAATTCAACATAAGTTTTGGTCTATTTGATATACATCAAGATGGCATCGTTTGTCAAGTTAGATAGCACCAATCTCGTTCAGGACGGTTACAATTCCACGTGGAAATATAGTTTCCCAGGTTCCGCAGCTGATTTTAAAGATGTCACTTGTGCGGTTCAGTCGATTTCTATGTCCAACAGTGAATACAACATCGATTCACTTCAATTCTGGAATAACTCGTTTAAAGTAGAAGTACCAACTGCTGCAACTACTTCTACTATAAGTATTACCCTTGCTGATGGTATTTACACCTATGCGGATATCAACCGAAGCATCCAGACAGCTCTGGTGAATGCTGGAGCCTATTCGATTGATGCATCGGGAAATAACGTGTTCTACATCCAGCTGAGTGAGAACAGTGTATATTACGCTGCACAGTTTGATTTTAGCGCAACTCCAACGAGTCTCCCGATGGGATACAGTCGCCCTGCTGCTGGCTTGTACAGCTCTGGAGGTACGGGCTTACCTACTACAACCCGTGTACCACGTCTTATCATCGATAACACTGCATTTGGTAAGGTTGTAGGTCTGACGAGTGGTACTTACCCTGCTTCTCCTGCTACTGTTGCAAGCGCTCAACTATCGAACATTATTCCTCAGATCCATCCTACGTCGAGCTATATCGTACGATGTGACATCATTAAGAATGAATACGTAGCCAGTGCACCTCGCAGGGATTTGACGAGATCTTCGTGCTCCGGTTTGGTTGCTTTGGAAAGAAGATACTTTTCACCAGCATCAACAGCATCTGTCAGTACCCCCTTACGTTTAGCATACGATAGGGCATTCTTCGCCGCCCTCTTAACGTCAGGTACTGAAACGCGACCACCAGCCGTTCCTTTCCCCGCATCGTCATCACTATCGTAAACACCAATACCTGTCATTGATTTAATAGCTGCACGGGCAGGAATTCCTGCCTGTGGGGCTCCAAGAGCAGTAGCTAGAGCAGATACTGCAGCATCGGCAGCACGCGAGAGTATTCCGCTATCCTTAGCAAACTTGAATGCCGATTTGATTCCTCCCCATACTTTACTCCAAATGGAGCCACCTTGAGCTCGCTTGTATCCCTTTTTGACCTCGTGCTTGGTGATGTCAAGTCGAACACCGCGTCCGGCTTTGCGTCCCTTGAGCGCCTTTTCGTGAGACGCAGGGTGAAGGTGGATAACTGATCCAGTACCTTTAAGTTCGTCAGCTGTCAGACTGAGCTTCCCCGTCTTGACTGCTTTGGTCAGCTTCCGCTCAGGGACATTGCTTGAAATCGTTGATTCACGATACATGATTGCTATATTCTCTGACACAAATATTATTCTAGAATGGTCAAATTCAGATCTTTCATCTTTTTGAATACATCGGGTTGGTTGTGCTGCTTTGAGTATAACCAAAGAAGACAGTATGGGCCACAGTAGTCGCCATAGGTCCCTTGGTATTGCTTGCTATTATACTTTTTGATCCCGTACTTACGTGGAGGACCTTCACCCTTACTGTCGAAATATTCCCCGTCGTAGACTGCCGTCCAATGCCCGACATCCAGTGCAGGTGATCTCAAAAGAATTAAATATGAACCTTTCTTCGAGAGCGGTTTTGTAATCTCACTGGATTCATGAATATCGTCAAGTTGCACGCCTAATCTCTCGGCGATTTCTATAAGATCATGATCACTGGTAATGGGCTTGATAAAGTCTGTCATAATATTTAATTTCTGAAAACTATATTGAGGGACATATAGATTCAACAATGTCTGAAACACAACCCTCCGACCAATACCTGTACCAAAGCTCGCTCAAGAGCGATCCAGAGATCAAGGTATCTTCCGGCAAGCGTGTGCCCTTTGTTATCGATCTTAATCAGGGATCGTACCAGAATGGTGTTATTACGATTGATGCTACAGCTCAGTTGAATGGAAGTGAGGGATTTGCTTCGCTTCGAGATGCTTACATCATGCTTCCTTACAAGGTCTCGATGAAAAATGGCAGTACCGCTCAGACTCTCCCTGCAAACCGTTTCTGGGCTACGCTGAAGTGTGGTAACTGGAACGTCATCGATTCGATGTCCTTGGAATTGAATGGTAAGACTATTGTCAGTATGGCTGACTACAAGCTCTTCTGGAACAACATTCGCGCTCAAACTGGATACAGTGCTCAATATGTTGAGAAGCACGGTGCTGAATCTTTCCTTTACCCTGACGCTGCCCAGTCGGTTCTCTACAGCACTGCTACCACCTCAACTACCGGTGATGGATACACGAACACTACTGCATTCTCATCTACGTTTGCCACTACTGGACCATCTGGTGGAGCCTCTATTGTTAACGATGGTCTTGCAAAGCGGCTTCTATCAAACCCTCCTTCTGCTGGTACTGATATCAGCACCTCTTGGCCTTCGCTTGGATCCGCTGCTGCTTCTACCACCATTGCTAATCAGACGGCACGCGGCGCGTTCGTTTCTGGCACTGCTACTGCTAATGCAATCATGGGTACGTGGAACTACATGCTTAAGACTAATCTTGTTGACCTTCACCCGATCTTTAAGGAGCTTGATCTAATGGCCAACCCCCAGATTCGCCTTCGTTTCCGAGTAAATCAGGGTGTTGCTGCGGTTGCCGTAGATGCTACTAAGGGTATGTCGCTAACAAGCACCACGCTATCCAGTGGTAATACATGCCCCGTAATGGTTGCTGCATCTAGTACTGGTAATCCAATGGCTGGTGTGCTTGCTGCTTCTGCAGGGTTCAGTATTGCATGGGGTGCTGTTGTAAACTCACTTGACCCTAATATTGATGGCACATACATGCCTTTCACGACTGCTCGCTTGTATGTACCTTTCTTTCATCTAGAAAATCCCCAGGCGATTATCTCGAAGAGGTTCGCTTCAACGACTGCTATGCTCAGTGGTTCTACCAACGTGCTGGTACTGGTAAACAGTCAACACAACTAAATGCAGCTTTCGATCTACAACTATCGGCTAGTGTCAAGAATGCCAAGTACGTCATTCTTCTCCCGTTCGCTGAGCAGACAAGCAATTTTGCTGCTGCAGCCGTTCAAGAGTTCCAGAGTCCTTTTGATAGTGCTCCTTGGACTCTACACCCTGGTTCTTCGATTCGCAACCTCAATGTTCGCATCGGCTCTACCCAGTGCTTTGATATCTCCCACGATTATGATTTACCAACGAGGTTGCTAAGATTAGTGCAATCAACGGTGATCTGACTCCCGAACTTGTCAACGGTCTGCTTGACTACCAGTAACAAACCGTGTTCTAATCGCTGATGTGTCGCGTCTAACAGAAAAGGACGTTCCACAGGCGATTCAGGTTCAGGATGTTAACGCTGGTTGCCAGGGTGTTAACGTGCTAGTTTTGGTAATTAGCGAGCAGGAGCTAAGCTATGATCGTCTAACTGGTGAGGTGCTTGACTTTACCACTGCTTGATCTTAATATTTGATAAACATTTGAGTTAATAATCTGTATTGGTATATAGATACCATGTCCACACAGATTTGTTTCGGCAAGCACAAAGGTTCCACCATTGAGGAGATCTTTGTCAAGGATCCCAGCTATTGTCGCTGGCTCCGTTCTCAGGAAATGTTAATTGGTGGTCTTGATTCTGATATTGCAAAATTTCTCGCGAGTAAGTTCGCGGATGGATCCGACGATGGATCGTACTTAGTTAACTTTGGTAAGTAAAAGGGCAAGTCAGTAAAGCAAGTGTTTACACTTGATAAGGAATATTTGCACTGGCTCCGCTCGTGCAAGTTCGCCACGGAAAAGGCCCCTAGGCTATGTGCTGCTATTGATGAACTATTGCTTCAACATTGATATAATAATATATAGATCCATTGATTACTAGTGATCACTACATGTCCATTCTAATTTTTTTTCTCTTGTTCTATTTACTTAACGTTATTGAATCTATTTGGGGCTCCTTCTGCAGTAACGGATGCCTCCTCGCGCTCTCAGGTGGTCGAGCGGTCGCCTCGTTAGAAACTGCTCCTCACACTTAGAAACGATTAAACCTATTCTCCTTGTTAAATTTAATTAAGAAAAAAAACTGCCGGGGCTCCGTGTTGGCTATTACTACTTACATGGGTACGTTTAATATTGAGTAAGTATGCCTATTGCTGCCACTAACAACTATTTTGCTACCGTGAGTTATGTGTATGATACATATCAAGGGCTCATATAATTCCACCACAAACTTTGTGCGGAATGCTGCATATGCGTGTGACTCTCCGATGAAAAATGTTTTTGGGTTTAACGATGGGACCAACGTCCCTGTGTGCAGGCAAGATAGAAAACCTACAGAAACAAGTTTATTCGGGACATAAGCGAGTTGTCAATCCATTGTTGGGGGTCCATGGAAGGACGCCGCCATGACATCACAATGCTTCGTGAAAGCAAGTTGGCTGATTACATGGAGGTCCAATCTGATATCTTTAATGGCTACGTTCTCTATGGCGACCAAGCGTATTGAATACAATCGTTTCTTCTGTGGGGTTTTAAGGGCGCTAGGGTTTTGGATAAGGAGAAGTAGTTCAACAAGCTCATGAGTTCAGTAAGAGAAGCTGTGGAGTGGAAGTTTGGTGACCTTAAGACGCAATTTGGGTTTGTAGACTACAAGAAGTCGCTGACGATCCGTCTTTCACCAGTTGGCAAGTTCATTTTAGTTAGAATGTTTCTCCTCAATTGCCACTGTTGTCATGATGGCGGTAACCAGATTAGCACTTACTTTGGAGTAGATCCTCCATCTCTACAAGACTACTTAACGCTTTAATAAAATGTCGATCCCTCATTTCAGCTTCATTTAGCTTAGTACTTCTTGCTTTGAGTAATCAGATCTAAAACACGTTTGGAGCTTCCTTCTGGTCCTCTAGCTCCTTGTCCTTCAACTATATTAGCATCTCCAGCATCACCTCTCTTTTCAGCCGATTTCCCTGTGGCGAATGCTCTGGATCTTTTCTAAGCGTCTCCATGGCAAGGCGCCGAGCGCTTGCAGAGGTCTCCTCCTCGCGCTGGCGTTTGGCTGTGTCGGCTACCTTGGCTGCACTAACAGCTTCGACATGATCGTCGACGAGCTGAATTAGCTCGCCGAGCAACATATCCTTCTCAGTCTCCTCCTCGTCAACACCCGAGGCAACTATGCTCTCGTCATTTGCATGACGTCTCGTTTTGACAAGCTTGTCAAAACGAGACTGTGCATTTTTTTCGCTCAATTTAGCCGCGGAAACGACTCGTCAGTTACGAACTTGGCCGCGAGACAGTCCCATGCTGCGGTAATCTTGCCTCGCGTTGCTTGAAAAGGACCCTCGCGGAGGACCTGCCGTAGCAGCGCCACGCCCTCCTCTTCAGAGTAGTTTCTGCGCTTCTCGTCGGTCATGCTTGGGGTATGTCGACGTAAAGTTTTGAAGTAATAAAAGGCTAGCTACCAATCAGTCCTGTGTGGCAAGTTTCCCTTCAGAATTTGGTTTTTCATGGGCGGTTTACCACAGAGCTAGGGAAAAGGACTGCCTATGTGATTAATTGCGATGTTTGTTGGAATGGCTATGGGAAACGCGGCTGCAAAACCTCTCTAATCCTGCGTTCAAGCTTCTTACGGAGTATTAGGACAGTCCTGAGCTATCCCGATTCTTTACCAGAGGGACTCGTGATCGAGAACCGGATTGACGTGAAAGATCCAAATTTCGTGATGTACCGACAGCGATGGCGGCAGTCAGTACATGGCGAAATTTATATATGTAGCTCATACGACCCAGTATCTGCCCTCGCGATGCTCCAACGTCGTGCGTCCGGAAGCCTGTCGGGTTGGACGTTATCAACGACCCAAGAGGAGCTTCACAGGATAGGAGACAACGACACACTTGTACGTATTGGTTGATTAAGATACTGCAATACCGAGATGCAGTACTTTCATCTCTGCTTCGACGATTTTGTTATCTCCGAGCTGGACCCGTATGCTTTTGTCGCTGAACTACGTTATCTGAATGTTCTTTTCAGCCACCCAACGTTTCGGCACCTAGATTGTGGTTGATCCACAGTCCAGCAACATGCTTCGAGTCGAAATGGTTTTGTCACTCACACTGAATTCCCCTGTTACATAGAACAGTGAACGTGACTGATAGACCAGTGTATTCTCACACAAAGCGTCAAGGCTGACATTTTCACACTTAAAAGATCTGGTTACGCACTTGGCCACGCCAGAACCCTCCTTCACTGATGGTTGCTCGGTTCCCTTCTTCTCCTGCTCTATCTTCAAATCGGTTAGACTTGATGTGACCGGGCATTTTACAGAAGTAACCCGGCCTTCGGTACGCTTGCTGTCTGATCCTGGCTTGATACGACCTTTCCCATGGGAGGGTTAGCCCTTGAATGAGTTTCCTTGGTGGGGTGTGTGGTCGCCGGAAGACTTCTTCTTGTCCCCACGCAATTGGCGGTCGCGCACGTCGTTTACGAAGTGGGATACCTTGTACTTGACGGCCAAGCCCATAGCATCGCCCAAGGTGTTAGAGTTCTTAAGCTTAACCTAGCTGCATGTGCGAGGCTTGAAGCCGTTCGATTAGCTCAGCACTTAGTCGAGCGCGCTCATACCTTCGACTCGGAAGATTACGGCTGAGTACCCGGCGTTGTATGTCTTGATGCCCGCTATATCTGCTTGAAGCGTTGAAGCATCTCACGCAGTACAGCCCCTTGCCAGTGAACGTGGGTTAGTGGTTTAGCACTCACGCGTGCCCTGCCATCGCTTGATTGATTCAAACGAACTGAGGTTGTAGCTGGGCGTACAAACGCATGGTCCCCTTGAGCCAGGTTGCTGGGACCAACAAGCGCTACGAGTATATCAAGAGGACGCGAGGAACTTAGGAGTAGAGCGCGCCAAAAGGAAAGTGCGTCCCCGCAGTTCGAGTGTATAGAAGCTTCCACAGCCAGTCCAGGTTTGCCCTGCTTAATATCGTAGTTTCACTATACTTTACTATTCGCCAGACTAAACTCAGCCGCCCTGATTGGCTATCCCTAGACCAATCCGCTATCCGCTAGCAGATGCTCAAGGCTCTGTAACCGTAAAGACGCTCATTCAGTGCCTGATTCCTGTAAGTCACCCCCATGAACGCAATTTCACTACATGTTATTACTCGCACCGCTAAATTTTGCACTTTGTACTTCGTAGCGACATTCCACTTCAACTACCAGTGTAATTTATGGACAGTGCGGAGTGGCGCCGACATAATCAGGATTAGTGTCGATCGTAAATAATATTGGTTTTGCAATGCACTTCAAGATTTTCGCTATTGATGTGTGATTAAATAATGGCAACGGCACAGCACCAACGCGTTGTGATATTCCAATTCGACGCAAAAATTACTGGAATAATTACAGCTCGTGGAGGGCTTATCGAAACCACGCCAGATGCGGAAAATTCCAGGAGTTCTCGTTCACTTTAGACGATGGATTCGATATACTCCGCGCTAAACTCGTTTGTTACCTGGAGAAGGACCTATCATCGCTACTTCTTTTAGGCCACGAACGAGTCTACTTCAGAGCCAGGAAAGGAGCAACACAGAGTTAGTTCTGCGTAATGACTGCAGCAAGTTTCGCGCCTTCACTCGTGCGACACGTAAAGTGAGTTTCTAGCGATGAACGTTTGGCTTGGAATAAAAATTATGTACTGGAGAACCTCTGCGTCGAATTCGTTTTGTACAGCAAGGCCCAGCAAAAAAGCAGCCCCACACTCTATATTTACAGGTCCAGTTTCCAAATGCCACGCTTCGGTGGACCACATCACATTGGATGGCACTCCCATTGGTTAAGATATACAACCCACCCATTGGCTAAAATTATCAAAATTATCATAACAAAACATGTGTGCGACACAGGAGGCGATTAGAAAGCTGGTACCTACAGTAAAAAGTGTAATAAGTCTGGACTCCTATGTCGTCTGGGTGGCAAGTAGGTTGGCCCACACTAATATCGCCCACGGTGGGCTAGACTCTCAACCCGTACTAAACGCGCCACCAACAGAGTTGCTACATTTCACGGGACACCAATTGTCCAGTGCTGACCTCCCGTTTTCTCTGCCATCTATAAATAACATAAAATCATTTTGTGAGGTCCAAGCAAAAGAAACCAACACCACATCGGACCATGAGTACGTGCAGCGGCCGAGGAGAAATCGTCTCCTGGGTTTGAGGCATCCAGAACCACGTTTTCTGCGGTGTTGCCGTAGAGTAGAAACACAGTGGTCATGTTCGTTGTGTTGCACGCAACGAAAGCAACATCACAAGCATTTAGAAGCATTCGCCCGAGGTCCAGCAGTTCAACAGCAAGCAGTCCCAGCCCGATACCGCTCCAGTCGGTGGAAGCGGCGAAGCACCGAGTCAATCTGAGCAGCTCACAAGCCGTTGAACGAAGCGTAAACGAACGGTACAGGTATGCAATACTCTGACCGACCGTTTTCGTGTCGTCAAATACATGAAGAAACTCATTAAGGCCGGCAAACCACGTTTTCGCCATGAGTTTCCGGCTCATGGATAATTTGATACGTACGGACCAGACGCACCTTTCCGTGGAGACGGCAAAGACGAAAAGGACGTCAAGCTGAAAGCCAGAATTTAATCGTGCTGGAACCAACGCTTTGTGCTCATTATGACGTTGTTTCACGGCGCCCATGGGGAAACCGTGAATGTAGCCTCGAAAAACAAGAAGAAATTGACAGTAGTGTGGCGGCACATTTAGGGAGACTAAAGACATGGATTCGATTCCGGGGAATTGAACGAAGACATCATATCGATATGGATGAAACTTATTTTGTCTGTAACATGGATGACGGGAAAACGTTTGGATTTCGAGGAGCCAGTCCATTAGATACAACGACTTTCTTATCTGGATTTTAGATCCCGCGTTTCTACAGAGGTGCGATTCCGCCTAGAAAAACTCTATACTTTTATTTTCAATGCCAAGCTAAAAGACGACTCTTTCGTTGGTACGCAACTAAAACTCTATTCCTTGAGGTACCTGTTATCACAGAGCAACTCGTGATTTTCTTACCCAAAACCGGCACTATTCATCCCCAAATTAAATGAGATGGATATATCTGTAAATTAACGATTTTTTCCGTCCAAAACGTATTGGCGCTACCTCCGATACTCGATAACCGGTGCACAATTAAAACAAAACTGCTGAATGTCGCTTGAGACTGCACGTTCAGCATCAAAACCCATTCACCCGTGAATGTTGCGCGAACGCGATAGGGTTAAAGGCTCACGAGGTGATGTAGCATAACACCCATGGGGTTTTGAAAAATGAACAACCCAACATGGTCTCTAAAGACGGGAAGGTAAGCAGACGCTGCGGCTGCGAAGAAGGCGCAGGAGATGCATCGAGATGTCCTAGTATACCAAACTGAGAAAAGGTGATCGACCTTGAATTTAGAACCTATAGGTGCACAAATAGCAATTTTTGGTGCAAAACAAATGAAAATGCTAGCGATTAGAAACACACCTGATTTTATTCGGCAAAAGGCGTTTAAATTTTGTAAAATCCAGTGTCTCGCCGATTGAAACACGGCATTAGTCAGTTGGTATGAAGGTATGACTCTAATTCTCAAGATTGGAGGTGGTGCTAGTTCGAGGATCGAGCCTCAAATGAATGTATTTCAGAATGCGAACTGGAGTTATCCAATTCGTGATGTAGACAGGGTGCCCGGAGCGTCTTATCGGCCAGGCCCAAAAGGGTGAATGGATCAACGCGTGTTGGGTGGATGGCTTCCCGACAATACTAAAGCGTAAAGTCACTCTGTTCTCAAAATACTCTCAAATAGAGTATCTTATTGATGGCTACGACTCTCATGTGTGGCAGTATGCAGTTAGGGAATCGGCTTAAGCTTGTTTAAAGAGGCGGTCTCCGCTCGGCTTGCTACATTATAATCATACCTATTATTTTTACAACCGGAGCGTATATCGTATTTCGCATGAAGAGAGCTGCATCCGCTTAAGAGACGCGTCCTCTCTTTTCAGCCAATCAAATCATTTATTGAGTTTATCAACAGTTTCATGTAGAGAGCTGCACACCCTACTTGAGAACCAGTCCAAATGTTGCGATGAATCGCGCCAAGCATCGACAGGTGGGCAGGCCACGGCTCGGTGGAAAACGACTGCCACCACACCAAGCACACGATGAAGAGTGTAACGGGGGCGAAAAAAAACTGAAGATTATGTCGTTCTGGGCAAATGCCCCCTGCCAAAGATTCGGCATACCATGGAGCACTTCTGGTGCGGCCTAAAGCCAGATGGAAAGCTCGAGGGAGGGAAGGGGGGTCAAGCCGGCTTAGGCAAGTGCAAAACATTGTCGATGAAGAAGGCGCGAGTTCGGATTCGCAAGTCGATCGATGGTTCCACGCCGGATCTTTCGTACTATTGGTGCTGTTCCATATAAACTCTCCATGTACGCAAGACGGGAGGCGATACCGTCAACTCTCAATACTTTTATGTGTTCCTTGTGAATGCGGTTACTTGGTTACTTTGTTCTTAACTATGTTTTGTACCTTGGAGCCGACTGTGCACTCCAAGAATTGACCTTTTTCGACAGTGGTCTTTCGTGAAGACAGATAGAATAGTGCTGTTCTCAAATCCCAGAGTCGACTTTGGGTCCCAGAGTCGTGTTTGGATCCCAGAATGTGACGCTGAATCCCAGATTGGTACTTCTGATCCCAGTTTTCCAAGTTTCAGAATGGCTACGACGTGGTTAGGTGAAGAGTCGGCGTGACCAGTCGCATGTGTTGGGTCCAACTCAGCATAGGCACTCCGTCAGGCAGTTCGATAACCTTAGGGTCTACGCCAATTAGGATAAATTTCAAGGCCGCGGCCTGCTCGTGTTGCCAACGGTGTTTGTGACGACACCAATGTGGCAGTTGATTGGCGTTGTCAAGTTCGACGGACACTAAGCCAGCAAATGAGATACTGGATGGTATGAACTTGGTTATCCCTACGAGAAGCTTCATGACGTCAGCACGGACTCGTACAATATCGGTGTATCGGCAATAGTTAGCGGTCAAAAACCAAGTATTTATGCATGCTTAACATTTTGGTGTCAGAATATTCAAATACAACATTCGCAAGGGTCTCCAAATATATATTGATTATTGATTGTTGACGAGGTTGCCGCCATAATCAATATTGTAACACCCTGGCAACTTATTGCAATACGAGTATCTTATTGTATCTTGCATGTTCTGGTCGTCCTCGGTTGAGCGGACGACCGCTAAATATAAAAAAAAACCTCCCACGGGAGAGCTCTAATGAGGGTTTTGAAGCAAGCGTTTAGCTCCGCCCTCCTCCTCACTTTTTAATCCTCCCTCTCACGGCCAAGCCTCAAGCTTCTTGTCCTCGCCCAGCCTCGCAGCATCTACCCTAAGATTTTCAAGCCAAGAACTCTCTCCAAGACCCACTTAGCTACTTCGACCGCGTACTCCGTCACGATGGCTGTTCGGTTCACAGTGAAACAGGGGTTAAGCTCACGCCTAAGATGGACTCAAAAGTGGTGGTCGAGATGATGTCCCGGGATCCGTGTTAGCTTGGGCGAACCTGAACGGGGTGCAACAAGTTCGTCAAATAGGCCCAGACAGCAAGCTATACTAACCAGTTCAGTCACCTTCCTCCTTTTCGAAAACACGCAACAAATCTCCGCCCCGAAAACCTAAGACGGTAGCAGCACCTATCAGGGCATCGCTGAGCGTTATGTCGGAGATCCTAGATACTGATACAGCAGAACTTTCTAAGACACGCAGAACTGCAAATGATGTAAACACCGCCATTCTCGCCAGAGCACAGTTCCGCGAGGAAGATAAGCCGAAGTACATCGACTTGTCCTGGTTGCCTGCCCCTTCCGTCGAGGTTGAACGCTTGCTTTCCTCTATAAAGTGCATGCTTGGTTACTTACGAAAGAGCATGAGCGCTGACACTTTGGAGGCGATTCTGTTCCTTCGCATGAATTGGGACCTTGTGACTGACGAGGTCACATCTAAAGCAGTAGTGAAAGCCAGAATAGAGGATGTAGACGACAACGAGGAGTGTGATAACATTGAGTAGGTGCCTTTGGCTTCCTAACAATAATTGATAATTTTTAGTGGTTATTGAGCGAGTCGCTATAATTAATATTGTGACCCTACGATATCCATTATTGAACAATATCAATTTGTCTTGCCGACCCCTGCAACATTCGAGTATATTTCCGATCGCTTAAGGGTTAACGTGGCTAGGGGTGACACCGCAAGTAATCTGCTGAAGGCACTTCAAGCTGAAGTTGCGGTGAAAAGTTGGCGAAGGCTTCGGGATTATTGCTTGAAGAGATTGCAGCTTTTTTTCTTGTAAATCACTCCCGCTATCTATGTAACTTTGCCAACTCCCCTGAGAACATCAAGACTAGCTCCAGTTACTTCAACCAAGCAATATCGAAGGTGGACGGGAAATGGCAAGATGGTGGGTCTGAAGAAACTGAATCAGGCTTGCGAGGGAGGCTTTCTATCAGCGACCAAAAACATGGTGTCGGAGGGGAGAGCGATTTTGTATAGCAGCCACTATCCGTAAGTTGGGATGGCTGCTTCTCAACAGGATGCCTCCACACACACACACACAGCCGCGATGTATCTCAAACAAACGATGCCAAGGACGATAAAATCGCAGTTCAAAACAAATTCATTTCTCGTGCACCCAGCGGTATCTCCGTAAAGATTAAGCGGCAAAGCTGATTTTGACAGGAATTGGCGGTCAAGCCCAATCATAAAACAGTCAGCAGCGTGTTGACATTTGGTATAACCACTGCTTGCACCAGCCGAAAGGTTCGCCTCAGATGCTTGGCGACACTTCGGAATCTGCGTGTCAAGGTGTGGCCTAGAAGAGACGAGGAAGAAGAAGACTTGCATTGAAGGCGTCGAATTGAATTGTGATTGATAAGTTAGTTTGTTGGGCCTAAGGTAGGATGGTGACCATCCAGATAGATATGGATACATTAATGCAGAGTACATAGGTGATGTAATACATGCAAGTAACTCGTGTATGTCATTCCGGTAGTACCGGTTGTCCAGAAAGTAGTCTAGTGTGGGACACTTCAAAAGGGAATCCATCCGGAAGAGTCCATCCGTAACAGCCGCTCTGTCTCCGACGGATGGAGGTAGCCCCTGGCATCGCTACAGAGAGCTCTAGCGTGTCGCTAGTCTATTCGCGGTTTTACGCAACTTCCCATGGCTCTAAGTACAACCCAAGGTCGTTGAAAACGTCTTGTTCAAATAACTTAATAATAGAACAGTAACGAGGCGGAATGCTGCCTGTTTTGTTTCTTAGGAGTTTTTTTGAGTGGGACATGGCCAGTTTTGTATCACAGTCTTATTATAGAAGTGGGACACTTCTTCTGGACATGAAGGAGCTGGGTTGGGAAGTGCTAAGGCCAAATGCATCTAAGGGTTGCAAGCGCTGAAGCTTTACGCATCGCTTGCAACAGTGCGTTTATTTTGGTGTACGGACATCCCAAGATTGTGGATGCGATGGAGTAGTGTGTTTTGTGTTTTGTATGTATATTATTGAGGTAAGTGTAGGTGGCTACATCGTCTCAAGTGCATTGCTTGTTGCGATGCGGTTTTTATTGAGGGTTGCTGGTTTTGGTACTGTGTACCAGTTGTACCCATTAACCGGTCAACCCGAACCGGTCCAATACGATCCCGCGATGATTACGGTACGTTGTTTACGCCACCGATGATTAGACGAGTAGGATGATTGGACGAGTACAGAGTGTTGGTGATTGGATGCACCAAATGATTGGATGCAGACTAGGTAGTGAGACAGTGTAAGATCCGATCAATCAATCACTTTCGAATCTTCCTTCTTCAGCTCAAGTGGTCTTCACTCCGGTCTCCGCACCAAGTGCAGAACTCACTCCGCTCAGCCCAAGCCTCGCTTCTAGACCTCAACACCTTTATCAGGTCATGAGCCCTAGCACCATGTCCTCTGCACATGACGCCTCGACCAAGATTACCATCGACAAGTTCAACGGTGATAACTACGCGACGTGGAACTGCTACATGCCCGGCGTGTTTCTGACCAAGTCGGTGTGGCATGTTGTGAACCGAGAAATGACTCCGACCTTCGCGGACCCCCGGGCCAAGGACGAGTACGTCAAGTCGAGCAACATCGCTTTCGGACTGATGTTGCTCCACATGAACGCGGACTATCATCACGTGGTTGATGACTGCGAGGAAGCCTGGGCCGTGTGGACGCGCCTGAAGACGCTGTACGGTGGATCGCAGAAGGCTGGGCGCATCTACCTGAAGCACCAGCTCTTCAGCATGGAGATGTCGGAAGGCGGCAATGTCTTGCATCATTGCAACGAGGTCCTCAACATCAGCGCCAAGCTCAGCAGCCTCGGCGCCAAGATGGAGGACGAGGACGTGGCGATCTGCTTGCTGCGCAGTTTCCCCAAGAGCTACGAGAACGTCGTGCTCAACCTGGAGATGAGCAATGCAGAACTGCGGTCGAAAGACGTTGTGAAGGTGCTCACGAAAGAGCACATCAAGCGGCAAGGCGAGAAGACGGCGACGGTGAAGACTGAGAACGCGGCCAAGGCGTTCAACACCGACCGATAGTCTCGCCAATGCACGTACTGCGGGAAATTGGGGCACGTGATTGACAAGTGCTGGACCAAGCAGAAGGACGAGAACCGAGGGCCAAGACGCGGCGGCAACGGCCGTGGACGCGGGGCCAACAACATCCAGTGGAGAAACGACAGCGACAACTACAACTACGACTACGATCGAGTGGCGTTCGCGGTTTCCCTGGAATGTGGAGTTTCGACGGGCAAGAATGTGTCCGGGATGTGGGCGATCGACAGCGGTGCCACGCACCATATTTGTAACTACAAGTCCAAGTTCGCCAATTTGATCGAGCGAAATGAAGGCGAACTTTCGGTGGCCGACGGCAATATGGCGGCCATCAAGGGTGCGGGGACCATCGTGGAAAGAGTGGTCCTACTTGAATTTCTTCGCGGAGCTCGACTGGTGGGTTAAGAAGTAAAATGAACTCTGTTTGGGTTAGGATTCACATGCAGACTAAGATCTTCTTCTCGATGGGTGGCCCTGGAGGCAGCACAGCACACTTCTTCTGCAGAGTGTTGGTCCTGATTTATATGGAAGCTTGAAGGGTCGCTCAATGGGTTGATCTTCAGGTCTGAGGAAGATCCAAGTTGAAGCACGAGACAGCCATAGTGAAACCAAGTGATTCGCGCCAGAAGTCTGGGGAGGAGCTTCGATCTTCAGAATAACTTCAGGAATTCTGGGGATAAGGAAGGTGGGCGAACTCCACAGGGATGGCAGCACGAGCGTCAGCAGGATAATCCCAAGAAGTACCTTGATGCTTCGTCTCTGCCGCTCTTGCCAATCCCTCCTTAGTCGAAGTCTGGGGAGGATCGCACGCATCCTGATGTACTTCTCAGCACGGGATCCAACTCCACCTTAGACTGTCGTTTCCAGGGGTTCTGCATTCCACCACGTCTTAAATCCACAGACTCACTGTAAAACTTCAGTTTTCACTTGTACTTCCTCAGAAATGCCGAGGATACAGCTCACAGTCCGAGGTTCCACGTACTTAGTCGAAATCTCCACATTTCCACCAGTCACAGTCGCTCAAGTACCATCATTCTCAGATAATGTACCCATGTAGCTTCAAGGAAGATTCCTCTTCGGAAATCCGGGACACGGTTCCGTATCACAATCGCGCGTGGAGTGTTTGAACAAGGACGGAGTACGAGTGAAGAACATTGGTGTGAAGCACTGAAGAACGCTGGCGTGTGCGCGACACAGTTGGTTGTAGGAAGACGAGAAGTTGGTGAGCACGAGCAGGTGCTGCGAAATTGAGATGTCATGGAGGGCACGGCCGAGAGACGCAAGAGAGTGGAGTATGAAGAAGTTGTGGACGAGATATATTAGTGAACGGTATGATGAGGAACATGTGAGCCTTTGCCGGATGGAGCGCAGACAAAGTGACAATGGCGCCGACGTGGAACGACGGTTTGGGTGTAAGGGGGATGGAACGCAAAAAGACCTTCTTGTTGAGAAAAGTGACTACGAGTACGACATGATGATGGCGGAGTACTACACGCTCAAGCTGATTCCTTTCTGTGGTCTGAGATGGTAATTCTAGGAACTTCTGGTGGAGTTCGAGATGACAAGTCTTTTGGTGATTCGGTTTGGCTGCGATTGTTTGTTGCACGGATACGAGGGTCTGTTGGGGAACGGTGGCGTCTGAATTCACGGTTGCTGACTTCGAGACATTGAAGCGGCGGTTCTACAACCGGTTCATCCGGTTCACAGCGGAGCAGTTGCTGCAGCGGCTTTTTGATGCCGCGCAGGAGCACGGTGAGCTTATGGCTGCCTGGGGCAGGTATGTTGTTCGTTATTGTGGCGAGGCACAGTTGTTCAACGAGACAGTGAGGCGCCATATCTTCGAGAACGGTCGGCGCGTTTTGGGTGGTATCCCTGAACGTTCGATTTAAGTAGCTTGCGAATAGGTGGTGGCGAAAGGATTTCACCTTCCTGAGCGTGGAGATAATGCGGTCGGGATACAAGTTTGGAGTCGTGCGCAGGGCGCGAGTGAAGCAGTGGACGGTGGCTACTTAATTTGCGATGAGTTGGAAGGAAACGGTTTGACAACGGAGATGGACAGCAAAACGCTCGAACGATCGCCGCACGTTATATTTACCGTTCGTAGACGACATACCCTCAAGCACCTACGTAAATAAAACAACGATTTTTCAAATTAAAGTTAAACCCATTGCCAATGATGGGAGAGCCCGTTGTCGCCTCCTGCATTGCGCTCTTACAGTGGTCGTCCACGCAAATGATCTAGACCATCAACATGTAACACAGATCAGCCGCGATATGGCATGCTGCGATGAAACCAATTGCACATGGTCACTGGGATCTCGCTGCGTCGCATCAATGGCGCGGATCCCTGGGCTTCCGCTGCGACGCACGCACGCATTATCATCCCAGTCCCATAGCATCACCAATGGCACGGGGCCACTGGGTTCTTGCGGCGAGGCATGCGTACTCTACCCACTTGGTGCTATGACAACACCAACGACACGGTATCATTGGGCTCTCGCTGCGACGCACACACACACACACACGCCCCACCTGGTGCTATTGCAACACCAATGTAACGGGGTCTCTGGGCTCTCTAATGGCCAGCGCACTGCCGTCGGCGACGAAATCAAACCTAAACAAACTCACATCAACAGTTAGAGCATCCAGCGCACCTCTTGTCACGAGTACATCCTTCGAGATCTCACCGGACATCTACCAAATGCCCCAATCACACACCGCGTCGCTGACGTACATATTGATAACATGTCCATCTTGACCTCCAGCTTGTTAGCATGCCCGCTTTGGATTAGATGTCATGCCCCGATCAGCGCGACCGTGGCCGCGTCGGTAACGTCCATCAGCACACGATTCGCTTTCTGGCCTTGATTGAGTGACCTACCTGCGTAATTACCCCCCTCCGAGCTTTTTGCGATTTCGATAAGAAAATAGAGGTTTTACCCCTAATTAGGCTCTCAATAATGGGCCATAAGGCGCTTTGCTCGCGCTACAGACCAGATAAAAAGTGTCGATTTAAGCCATTTCCAAGGTTTCAATTTTGAACGACAGGGTTGCTAATAGTTTATTCGTTCTCTCATTTTAAGGCCATGTGGCGCAGACCACGCCCCGAGGCGCATGAAACGGCCGAACGGCTCCGATGTCCGTTTCCGAAGTTGTTCGTTAAACACAGGTTTTGGACTCAATTCCAGATTGCAAACCTAACCCGTTTCAAAGCCTGATACTTACAACACGTAAAAAACTAAATCCAGGTATAAATCCAAGTACTACGATTATAAGGTGGGGGCTTCGCCCCAAATACACGCCGCCGACTGGACCTTTCAAGTACACCATTTTCTGCATCCTGAGTAGCGTACACTGATATCGTCAGTTTGCTGAATGATAAATCTGGATCTCGATTTCAAAACACTACATGTTTTGCTCATGGAAGTGCCTACGTTCACCAATCAATTAGACATAGACAGTCTATTAACCCTAATCCCCCCAAATGGCGCGCAGCGCACAGCGCTGCAAGATTAGGGTCAAACGGAAGGGCTCGACCAACCAAGGTTTAGCATCGACGTCCGAAGCGAAGTCTTCGCGCGGTGTGCTGAACCTTGCCAAATACGCTTCCCCCCCCCCGCCGCCGCACATTATAGGTGGGTTAGGGCTCGGGTGTAAGGTTGCTTGCAAGTTGCTCGAAAATGGACAATTAATTGGTGAACGTAGGGAGAACCTTTGCTCTTCGGTTAACGCGTCATTACTACTAACCTTCGTCCGAGTTTGTAGCATAATTCGCCATGATTGTGGACGAAGTGCGTCTGTGACATTCATTGGTAGAGAGAGATCAGCGTATGGGATCAACCTCCGAGTGGGCTCAGCGAGCCCACATCTCGTGTGTAGTTGACGCCCCTATGGCCACCATACCAGCTCCCAATGAAAAACACCGAAGTCGTTGAAACTACATGCCGTCTCCTTCAATGTGTTCATCACTTACAAATACTAGTACAGATTTTATTCTTCAATTTTACTTCTGAATACCAAGACTTTAGTGTTACATTTCGCACCTCAATGGACAAAGTTGTGAATGGTGTTGTCCAACCGCCTAGACCAACTGCCTAGACAACCAGCAACAGTTTTCTGGAGCGACTCACATGCCTGCTGCTCTGAATGCTCAGGCCCCAGGGTCTGCACGATGTAGTTGATGTCATCGCGACCTGTAAGCTCGGGCATATCGGCAGGCACCATGAGGAGCAACAGCGATACTAACAGGTGCATGTGTCGCCGCAGCACATTGTACGCGATGCTCGCGATATCTATAAACGTACGAAAGTCTTCTCCTTGGGTGCCACCCATGACGTAAGCCATTTCTTTCGTGAATACGAACGGGGAGCGCTCGCGTGCCATTCCCATCTATAAAAAAAAGAAAATCCCGCACGTTTTGTAAGAAGTCGAAGCAAAGCACAAAATCTAGCCACAACAAAACTTACGCTGTACTTCAGGTGCCCAAGGAAGTGGCCAAAGTCGATGTGGAAATAGCGACCGGCCGAAGAGATCTGTAGATACACGTAAATCGGCAAAGGTTAGCAGCCGGTCTTGACCATCAAGCTGTACTCAAGCCCGTGAAAAGTACCATAATGTTGTCGTTGTGACGATCTCCAATTCCAAGGACGTAGGTTGCAATACAGTATCCAGCACAGGAGCGTGTGAACAGGTTTATGGCTGCCATGTGGCTCTTCGCATCGGGGTTGTTGGCATGAATCCATTCCGCAAAAATTGGATCCTTGAAAGAGCCCATAAATCCGCCACGTTTGTGTACATCAGCAGTCGTGACCGAGTTGGGCACTATCTGCAGAATGCCCGTCATCGGAGAGGTTGCCACACACTTGTACGGCTCCATTGCCAAATCTAAACCCTCTTCGCGCCACATTTCGTCCATTAGACGGATCAGCTGAAGCGTCAAGCAATCCTGACGCACGTCATCACCAGCCTTGAACATCACTGTAACAGGGTCGCCGCCCTCTTCGGCATTCTCAAACACAAGCCACAAAGGCTTCTTCGCCGAGTCCATCACACGGCACTTGCTCACAATGATCTTACCCACTTCAATACGTGGATCAAGAGGAAGTTGAAACGAGCCCGGCAGAAGTTCGTTTAGCTGTTCCAGTCCCTGCTGCATCGCACGCTTCATTTCAGCAGCACCGTCTTTCTTCTTCGCCTTCACGCTCTGACAAATGCGCTCCAGCATTCCACCCTCCGAGAAAAGCTTGTCCTGCAGCTTCAGAATGGCACGCATCTTCGAGCTACACACATCAAGGTACGCGTTCAAGATCGTACCATACCTCTCGCGGTACTGGTCATTGTGAGATTCAACTTTCATGCTCCAGAAGAGGTCGAAACCGATCTGGTTCGGGTTCTTTATCGCTCGCTCGATCAGCATCATAACCAAAGGTGAGGCGTGGTGGTTTTCATACTTGATAGCCTGCACAAGCTGCGGCAAGAAGTAGCTGAAAGTCGTATCGGCCATCTGGCCGAGCTTTTGCACCGCAAACGTACGCACACCTTCGTGAGCGAAATCACCATTCAGGAGCTCTATGTACGCAGCTTGGTGGTCAGGTTCGGCCCAGCGCGGTAACAACGATAGCGCTTCGTCGGTCTCAACAGGATCGTCCCAGTGAACGCATGCCAACACTCGAGGCAATGCTGGGAATATGTCGATTAGTTCCTCTCGATATGTCCATAGTTGAGTTTTCTGGTACGGACTGAAACTGTACAGCGGGTCCAGCAATATGAGTTTGCGCAGATCTTTTAGGCATGAGTCACGCTGGTTGGAGCTGTCACTGCTGTAGGAACCGGACGCACGACGTTGCTTCGACGAAATGCTAAGTCTGCTGAACTGGTCACTAGTACTGCTTGCACGTGGGCTTTCTTCCATGAGCAAAACCTCTCCATTGTTCGTCTCACCCAAAGTGATAGTTTCACTGAACACGGATCCGTTGTTGGCAATAGTTTGGATTGCAAGCATCCACGCCTCGCGAGATTGTTTCGTGTCCGCCGACATGATGTACTCTCGTGACGATCCCATCGGTCGCACTTTGAAGCACCATGTTTGACGTACTCTTCGGGTACCGCTGTTAACTGGCGCTGTCGTAAACGTCTGATTCATATCATCGGCAGTGCTGACTGAACAATTCTTCAACGAAATTTGCTTGCGTGCAGCGGTTTGATCATCAGCGTAGCTTAACGAACAAGTGCTCTGATCCGCGATAAACCAGCGGCGTCGCCAACGGGTTAAGGTTTTGTAGTTCCCCACCTTTCGTAGCCATCCTTCCTTGTGAAGCATGTTGGATCGGCTACTCTGGCAAATACTACCACGGTGCGGGCGAATACTGGATGCAGGCAAATTGTTTTCTCTCCAATCGAATACAATGGGGGCATCAAACTTGCAAAATTCAATGTGAACCAACGGCTCGTTTGGTATTGCTACATGCGGCACCGGTCCTTGAACACATGAATGCAAGTTATTCAGCATACGAACGTACGTTGCACCCTGCATAAGCTTCCCGTCGACCTCGAACGCATTAATCCCAGTCACAAGCATTTTTTCTTCTTGTCCGTTTGATCTGGATGCACCTATAACCTTCTTGATGCCAATCACTGTTAATTCCACACGCATCGTGCGCGTCACGTCGCAAATATCAACGTTAAATTTGTGCCACACGGGGTTGCTCCACTCGACAAACAACAGATCGTTTCGTTGCGCTTTGAGTCGCACATCGGTCGTGTCCACAACAGCATTTTCAAGCAACTGGCCTCCGTCATAAAGCGCGATACGAACTATCACACTAGCGCTGGCCAGCTCGACTCGACTGACAGTGGCGGCTTCGCTAGTTCTCTTCAGCACACACGTGGTGCGCGGGATGTTGAGCACGCGGTGAATCCGAATCATAAAAGGCTCTTGAACCATCACACTAGGAATCGGCCCCTTTCCGCTCGGTTGCGTCTGGTCCAAGTCAATCTCCCCTAACGTCGTCATTTGCAGCGTTGTGGACCTCTCCGTTTCCATGATTTCGTCAAGTTGGTTCGAGCTCTTACTCACTCTAGGATCGCCTGCCAGCTGAAGATTATTGCGAATACTGAGGTTCAGCATCGCCGTCTCACGAATAATCGACTTGTGAACGACCGTAAGTCTGATCGTCTTCTTCGTCAACAGACATTCTCGCACGTGAACGTACTCGTTCAAAATCCTATATCGATCGATCATATAGTCACGAAATCCTGTGATCTTCAATAGATACTCAGTAGGGTCGTACGGTTTCAACGGTGCCGCATCCAGTGCCTGCTTGTAGCAGTTGAAAATGTGTTCCACGATCTCACCCACCGTATCGCTTGTAGTCACCGCCATCCGCACATCTGTAATAGCTTGAGCATTCACCTCTCTCAACTGGAATTGCCTCTTGTAGATAACATGAATGGCATTAAATTTGACCACTCCACAAAGTGCCTTGACCCATCGATGATATTCCGTCTCAGACTCTGCAGCCAGCACCCACGTCCTTGCCGTCGTAACTAGTAAGAAGCCATAAGGCTCCGACTTGTTGTCCATAGGCTGCAGCGACGACACCCTGTCTAAATCAATACATCCTCTCTCGTAAGCTTTCTTCTCGTCTCTACTGAGTGGGATGCCGTGTTTCTCTGGCTTCTTCTTGTAGTAAGCCAGTTTACTACCATCCAGTTCCATGTATCTCTTCTTAAAGGCTTTAATTCCTTCCCCTCGTTTCCTCAAAATCCCACTTACAAACCTCGTTGGGACAGCATGGGACACTTGATGTTGTGAGATGATGAGTGTGGCGGGGATCCGGGCCACACAGTTGAGGAACTGCGGCGTGTCCAGTGCGAACTTGGTCTGATTCTTGTGGGCCACCCAATCACCGTCTTCGACGCGGAACTCGGGCGTGTTGGCACGCACTTCCAGGTCTGTGGGGGAGATCTCAGCATGTGCATGTTGCAGTAGCTGCCCCACGGCCGAGCGAAAGTAGAGCGACTCCTTGCAGTGATAAAGTCCGGGTACGGGCTGCCAGCGCTGGCCATCTGAGCTCTTTCCGGCAAGCGCTAAGGGGTTCATGGACGAGAAGGAGGGGACTAAGGAGGTGTCAACGTTGTCGAAGGCTTTGTTGGCTTCGTACGCCGCATAGGATGAAGAGAGCGACGTGGAGCTGCTTGACGTCGAGTCCACGGAGCCGCGGCTTGACAGCGTGGACAAGCGTCCCAACATGTTGGCAGCTAATGACGTGGTTATGGGAGTTCTTTCTCTTGGGTTGCGACTTGGAGAGTGGGCGCTTTGGCAAATAAGCTTTTTTGCTGTGTGAACCCATTGAAAGCGACCTTTGGGTTAACCTGTGAAAAATGCTACTGTCTATAGAATATTTTAGCCGAATAGGATGTTTACTATGGTGATGTTAAAATTGTAATGTGAGACTGCAAAACGTGATAGTAACCACCGTTTGGATTGGATGCAAGGTAGATATATCTCCCCATGTCGCTGCCAGTTTCATGCATGGTGTCTATCTGTGGTTGACAGAGTGCTCCGCATGGCGATAGCTGGGTAGACCTCGATACTTGCCGGTGGACGTCTCGTGCCACGCACAACTCACTTGTTCACAAGTTGAAGTTGTTTGGCAATTTGCAAATCCCGATCTTTGCTTTTGGCCAGTCTGATTTCGTTGACGAGTCTCAGGTTGCACACCGCCAGTAAAACTCTCGCGAATGCAAACACCATTAACGTCACTGCTTTCTTATCACGGAGTATGGGCATGATATGGCATTCGTGACTAAAACCTTTCGCCTAACGCGGATAAACGCCCAAAAATATCTTGTCCACATCAACTCGGACGCTACAAATTGCATTTATTATTTTTCAGGAAGCCAAACTACTCAATCCCCGCAGACTGAGCGAATGTCAAAACCCACCGAGTAATCATCATCTTGTCTGGAAACAGTGGCGCGGGGTGTCATGGGCCTTGGCAGCATTGGGAAGTGATCGCGCGGGGTCGCTACGATGGCCACACCCTCGCGATAAATCTGTTCAGCAGCTTTCTGCTTTTTGCGCGTCTCCACGAATTTCTTCATGCCGCTGTCACGGTTCCATGAGTCCGTCAAAACCTTTCGGAGCTCCTCACGGTCGTGTGTCTGCTTTTTCTCGATCGCCTCCAATTCGTTGCGTACTCGTCGCAAAAATTGCTGATCGTCCTGCAGTAGCCTCTGCTTCATGTTGATGCGCTCCTGCTCCTTACTGGAGATTTGGTCCTGTAGCTGGTGCTTGAGCAGTTCCCGCACACGGTTCCGGTAACGCTGATCGTCGAATCCATGACGAGTTTGCTCACTGTCGGCGAAGAATGTACAGGCTCTGGGGTCGATCGTCTTTCGCTCCTGTCTTTCACTTGCGATTAAATCGTCGCGTTGCTGCATTTGCATTCGTAGGTGGCGCTGCAAGTCCTCAGCAGACATCCGCCGCATCTTGTTTTCAAGAGCCACTGTGTCCTCGTCACGCCGTTGCTGCAATTGCAAGTCGAACGCGTATTTCGCCTCCAAATCCACGTCGTTGGCCAGATTTGAGATGTGCCGCTTGAAAGCTGACTCCATCACGCGATGTTTGGCAGAGCTTTTGCTTGTGGTGGAGCCTGGAGAGAGTAGCGCATCATACATTTGCAGCTCTTCCTCAATACTCACGTCGTAGCTAAGGACGTTTTCAAGGTCGCTCCGGTTCGTGGGTAGTGCTTCGTGCTCATCTGTCGGGAAAACAATGTTCGTAGCTCTCGTTGCTCGTTCGTTGTTGTCCACAGTAGATAAAGCTTCGTTGTAGTCAACTATATCTTCTGGTGAGATGTCGAAGTCTTCCAGGTTGCCTAGTGTGGATGACGGACTGCTGATCATGGAGCGGGCGATATGATCTTCCAGTACTCGTGGGAACTTCAGTGGGTCAAAAAGCACGGAGATACAACGATTCTTAGCAATCAAGCGTCCAAAGTTGAAAGCTATGGATACGGGCACACCCGTGCTCGCCACCGTGCCAATCTTCTGCACCATGTCGCGGATAGCGCTGAAGACGAGGTCTTTGGTGAGATTGTGTGAGAACTTGATGGCGATTTTAGTAAAATTGACGTCTTCGAGTGACGCTAATTTCGCACTGGGAAGTGGTGGCCGCTTCTGTGAGAGCCCGTAGGTTTTGACGAATGTGTCGGAGAGGAAGAAAGTGGGGCGCAGTTTGGGCTGGTTGCGCGCGTTCGTGAAGGTCTCCCATGTGATAGTTGCGAACGTTGCAATGTGCACTCCCTGAAGCACACAAGGTCAATACGAACAATAACCGAACAAATAATTAACGCTTTGTAGTCGAACCTTGCCCTGGTTGAAGCGCGATTCGATCCAGTCGTTGAAAGCGCGCCAAACATCCTCCAGTATCTCCCGTTTCTTGTCGGCAGCGCATTTCGTGCGGGACAACCGAGTGCTGCAGTCGTTCAGCAAGTGCTTCAGCGTGTACAACGACATGCTGATACTGGCAGCACTTGAGAAGTACTTAGTAAGAGGCTCGTTGAGTTCAAACTAAGTACTATTCTTAGGCTTCACTTTGCGCCTCAGAACTCTTGGTCCTTCATCGGGGACTGTCGACAAGCAAGCGTTCCTCCTGGTATCCACATGGATAGCAACAGTAGCAGGAAGCAATAGCCATGAATAAAATATTATACTTCTCCTTGTAAGTTTTCGTTATGTTCCACGACTTTGGGAGCAAACCTCTTCGTGATCGTTCGTTCAGATATGATCAAAAGTGAAAATCAAGCAGGTTTTCGTGGTCACAAGCAACAGACCATCGATGGGTAGTCACGCCTCGATCGTTTGAACTGCACAATTTGTCGAAAGCATTTTATTTGTTTTGAACAAACGTATGTCTGTTGCTGCTCCAGAGTTGGCTACAGTACCAGTATTGGTGTTTGTTTTCCCTGGAAATGAAAGATGTGAGTTGCGGTGCGTCTACAACAGAGACGTCTTCAACAAGTCTACTGTCCGAATTCTCTACACTACTGCACTAGGTATGTCAGCTCACAACCCATGCTTCAGCAGCAAAAACATTTTTGCAGTGTGCAGCATGGGAGATGCCAGCGACAAGCACACCACTACACGAGTTCCAATCTTCATCATGACGCAGCAGCGACACCCAATATGTGTTGAATAAAATCTTTTCTTGCCCTCCTTGTAAATTATGCTATGGTACAACTTCCTCGCCGCGAGGCCATCCACTCGCTCTCTCCGCTCGCTTCATCAGACTCTATGGTGCGATCATCGCTGCGCGAATAAAAATCTCTCTGTCTCCGCTTGAGACGCGCCGATGAACGCCACCAACACTAGTTCGTTGTTTGTCGCTCTAAATGTCCAGCACTCGCAGAGTGAGACGCCGGGACATAGCGATCTCGGACGACTCCATCATCATGCGGTAGATGCGCTTCTCGCTACATCCGGCCTTGGTGAGCATCGTCACGCGCTCCAGTGGCTTGAGCCAGCGCACCTTGCGGCGTCTCTGCGTGCGCTTGGGCTTGTCGCTCTTCTTCGCGTCACCCTTGGACGTCCTGGGCGGCGAAGGTGACGCGGTGTCCTCCTCCACCTCGTCGTTCTCGGTCAGATTGGCGTCGTCCAGCGGCGTGCTCCACACACAGCGAGGCTTGCGCGCCAGGCCGATGGAGGGGCCTCCATGCTTGGGGACCGAACTGCCTCCGAGGCCCACGCCGAACTCGTAGACAGTGACGGTGGACCAGCGCACGCACTTCTTCATTGTTGTCAGGTGGCTTCTTGCTCTCGATCCGCTCTCTGGAAGGGAGGGGGCTTTTCCGAATGAACGGAGGCGGCTTCTTTTACGCGCGGACTGAGTGGTGTTCACTTACTTACCGATCAGTCGGCAGACATGCTGAAAGCAACAGACCCATCCATCGCTTGAAAATGTATGGCGTCCAGTATAGACGCGCCTCTGCCCCCCCGTTCCCGCCCGCGATAAAACAGGCTTTGGAGCAACGTGCGGAAAGGGGTGACTCGTCGGATTGAACGACATTAGAATCTATAATCCATACAACATGAGATGACGCCTATCCTCTCCTTGCATTTTAGTTGACCAACACCTAGCCGTTTTGTCGTCGAATCTACAGTATCGACACAAATGCACTTCGCACAATCGCGCTGAGGCCAGCTGGGGCAAGGAAAGCAAGGAAAAGCTGCCGACCTGTTCAATATTAGGTAGGCCAGCTACAGCTGCAACGGTCTAGATTGCGCGCTGCAACGGCCGCCTGCCGCTCGTGCAGCACCGGCAGGGACGTGGACGGTGGCTCCACTGCTGCCTTTAGCGAGCTGCACGGTCGCGAGGTACAGATCTGTACGCAGCATCAAGAAGTGCGTGACCTCGCAATCGTCGCTGACCGCAACGTCCTCCAACGTGAACTCGTATACGGGCTCGCTGAAGTGGATCTGCACCCGGAAGCGGCGTGTTTCGCTAGCTGCAGCAGCAGTAGAAGATCCCGTTGAGTGCTTGTCGTCCAGCCGCAAAATGACTTGAGGACAGGCATCGCCTGCATCGCCACCACGCTCGACACGTCAAGAGTGAGCAACTTACAGACGCACCACTCCATACTCCATACTACAAGGATGTTACCTTGCAGGAGAGACCGCACCTTCATGCGGTCGATGGGGTCGGCAGAGGCGAAGCCGGCAACGTCGATGGGTCGCGCGCCGTCGCATTGCAGATCCCTACGCCACATACCACGGCCAACGATGTTAGGTACGCCAGGGACCACACAATTCGCTTCGTAACAGGACTGGCGCACGGACTTGTCCGCGCCGCGATGCAGCAATATCTTGACGACTTTGTAGCGTCCGAAGAAGCTGGCGACGTACAATGCTGTCCGCTAGATTGTCCAGCATATGCAGGGTGTTTAGCCCTGGTGTCGCACGTGTTTCTCTAGTACCGGTAGTCTCAAACCTGGTTATCGCCCTGCCAACCCAAGCGTTCGCCATAAATGCCACTTACGCTGCCCTGTTCATTCCTCCAATGGCACTTACGAACACCTATCCAGCCATATTCCGACAACGACCATAACCAGATGTGAGCGAGCACTGCAGCCCACATGACCGAAGCCATTGCTTGATATCGAGCTTCGCAACGCACCCACCTTGGTGAACACAGCGCGGGGTGCTCAGCGATGTAGCGCTGCACTTGCTCCACTTGGTTGTCGCGGATAGCGCGGTAGAAGGCATCAAGAGCAGACGGCGCCACAGCGTCATCAGACTGCTTGTCGTGGCCACAGGTGCGGGTCCACCACGGCGCGCTGCGCTGGCAGAGCACTGGCGGACTGCGAGCATTGGTTGCCACGTCGAAACGACGCGAAAAGTGTAGGTTTGCTTCGTTTTACCTCACTTTAGTGACTCTCGGATGATCAGTACGTAATCAGCGTGCAAGCCCGAGCCACAATAGTGTGATGCAGTGCCTCCACGTTCGAGCAAGCATGGTAGCAGCGGCCGCTGCAGCGTGGCAATCCAGGCATATAAACCGATCTTGCACGAAAAATCGAGATTGCCATCACCATGTTTAATCGATGAATCCAAATTTCATGATATAAGTTATGGGTAGGTTTTCGAACATGAACCCACGTTCCGTCGTTTCAATCTAAATCGGGCGCTCTGGCTCGACATACACTGAAATCCTGTCACTTCCGTTTCCCGCCGTATCATCAAGTTTCCTATCTGATATATTGTTGCAGGTCTCTCCAACGAATAGATAGCGGGGTAGGTGTATTATATTGGTAAATCCTAGCTAAATCCAAGGGTTAAGTCCTGCGGGAAGAAAGAAGGCGGTGAGGGGAAGAAGAGGAAATTTCACCACCAGGGCCACAACACCACCTGGCCCAGCCACACAGCGGAAGAGAGCGAGCTTTCCGTCCCCAGCAGCTTCGCCCAGTCTCGCGCCGGAGCAGCGAAGGCAACAGCGCGTGCGTGGCCTTAACCCACTAAGCAGGAGAAGCAGCGCGTCGGCTACGGCACGTAATTCTGCCTTTAACCGTAGAGAAATACGTCTAATTATGCTTGTTACCTTCGTAGATGTTCAGTCTGAACCCGCGGCAGTCGATGCAGTCGGTGCTGCAGTCAAGTGGCAGCTCCGGTAGCTCAATGCGCAGTACGTCCTTCATTTCGGCAGCTTACAACAACTACGAAGGCGGCGCGAGCTTCCGCAACGTGGACATGTCGCTCGTGCCGTCTTTTGAGGCGTTAAACCCTTACGCTAAGGCGGGACGCAGTATGATGGGTGATGACAAGCGCTGGCAACCTGTACCTGACCTGTTCCACTCGAAGGAATCACTGTACTTCCGCTCTGCAGTGGGTAAAGTACTGAAAACAGCACATGAGGAGATCTCCCCTGCTGAGCTGGAAGTTCGAGCCAATACGCCCGAGTTTAAGGTGGAAGAAGGCGACTGGATTGCCCACAACTCTAACCAGAAGAACCAGTTCGCACTCATTACGCCACTCAAGACGGTGGCCAGGATCCCTGCCAATCTCATCATCTCGGATGAACCGATCTCACTTACGCAGCCTATCAGTAACCACATGGGGGGATATCTACGCAAGAAGGGGGAGAAGAACAAGGCTTTGAAGAAAAGATACATGGAGCTAAGCGGCAGTGTATTGGCCTACTACAAGAAGAAACCGGAGAAAAATGGCATCCCATTGAGTAGGGATGAGAAGAAATCGCTAGAACGAGGAAGAATTGACTTGGACAGAGTATCGTCGTTGCAGCCCATGGAATCCAAGTCGGAACCGTACGGGATTCTGTTGGTGACGACGACCCGTACGTGGGCCATTTGTGCGGATTCGGAACCGGAGTACCAGCGCTGGCTGAAGGCACTGTGCGATGTGGTAAAGTTTAGCGCTGTTCACGTTACGTACAAGAGGATGTTCCAATTGCAGGAAGTGAGTGCGAAGGCCATCACGGATGTCCGAATGGTTGTCACGACGGGTGATACAGTTGGGCAGATTGTGGAGCACATCTTCAACTGCTACGAACAGGCCCTGGATGCTGCACCGTTGAGACCGTACAATCCAGCAGAGTACCGACTGAAGATTACAGGATACCGTGACTACATGATTGATCGATTCCGTGTGCTGAACGAGTATGTGCATGTTCGTGAGTGTCTGCTGACCAAGAAGACCATTCGTTTGACTGTGATCCACGAGTCGGTGATCCAAGAGACGGCAATGATGAACCTGAGCATCGGCAGAGACCTCCCTGTTAGTACTGGTTCGATGAACAACATCGTGAACCAGTTCGCGGATATGTTTGATGGTGAGCGGGCAACGTCGTTGCAGATGACGACTCTAGGGGACGAATGGGAGCGACCTTCGGTGGACCGCAACCAGTCGCTGCCGAGTGGCATTATTCAGCAGCCGTTCGCCATCCGTATTCGTCGGGTGCTGAACATCCCTCGTACGACGTGTGTGAGGAAAAGGTCGAGTGAAGAAGCCATCGTGAGTAAGGTTCCGTTGACGAGCTCGAGTGTGATTGTCCGCGTTGAATTGTACGACGGTGGTCAGTTGTTGGACAACGCTGTGATCGACACGAGTGATGTTCGACTGAAGGCCCAGCGGAATGACTTGCTCTACGCCGAGTGGGAAGACCCTGTGTGGCACAAGTTCAACATTGATATTTGCAACATCACTCGCACGATGCGTGTTCAGCTGACGGTTTTGGGCGTGAAGAAGATTGTTGGTAGTTCAGCTTCGAATATGGATGCAAGCGAGGAGAAGATGCTGGTGACAGGCGTGAACGCGTTCGAGGTGGATGATACGCTTACACAGGGCCAACAGTATGTGCACATGTACAACAACTTGCACTCGTGCGTCCAGGGACCTGTCCCTCATGTGACACTTCCCAACGAGCCCATGATTCAGGTTGAGTTCTCCAAATTCGATGCGCCGATTAAGTATGACTGGAACGATGATGATGGGTCGTCTGTGAGTGACCGCTCTCACCGACGCAGTATCATCACGAGCAGCCGATCTGTGATGCTGCGTAAGGAAGGATGGCTCCAGAAAGTGGGCAACTTTTCGTCTTTGACTCGCTGGCGTCGTCGTTGGTTCGTTGTCGACCAGAGCACTTGCACTCTTAGTTACGCCGACGATGAGACTGCTCCTCGTAAGCTGATCACTCTCCGCAACTGCTCTGTGACGACTGCAGATGACATGAACCAAAAGTTTACTACAGCCCCGGTGAATAAGGGCACACGGAAACTTCGTCAGACATGGTGCTTTAAGGTGCGTCCAATGGGATCGTCTCGTGATTACATCATTTCTGCAGAAACAAAGCAAGATCGCGAGGAATGGATGCTTGCTATCCAGACCGTTTCGAAAAGTGACTCGAGCATCAGCGACTTCGGTAGCAATAATGGAAGTTTTGAGGAATCAATTGCATCAGCTCCTGTCGCTGAAAGCCCCCGTGTAGAAGAAAGCAACGACCAGCTTGACGGCAGAAACATTTTAGAGAGTATCGCTCAAGACCGGCGCGATTCAACCTCCCGGAGTAGTGGACACAGCTCATCTCAGCGTGAGCCGGAGCTCAATGAACTGCGCAAGCTCATTCTGTTAGACCCGCTGTACCGCTTCAGTCCATACCAGAAGGAGCAGCTATGGATGCACCGTGAAGAATTCATCGATATCCCGGCGGCACTTCCTCGGATTCTCTCGTGTGTTCACTGGGACGACCGAGATGAATGCGAAGAGGCTTTGAAGCTACTTCCGCGTTGGTCTGTTCCTGATCACCAAGCAGCCTACATCGAGCTCTTGAATGGTGAATTTGCTCACGAAGGTGTCCGTACATTTGCAGTCAAAAAGCTGGGTCAGATGGCCGACACTACCTTCAGCTACTTCTTGCCGCAGCTTGTGCAGGCCATCAAGTTCGAGAACCACCACGTGTCACCGTTAGCTATGATGCTCATTGAGCGTGCCATTAAGAACCCAAACCAGATCGGTTTTGACCTCTTCTGGAGTATGAAGGTGGAGGCGCACAACGATCAGTACCGCGAGCGATATGGCACGATCTTGAACGCTTACCTCGACGTGTGTAGCTCGAAGATGCGTGCCATTCTGAAGCTGCAGGACAAGCTTTTCTCGGAGGGTGGAATGCTTGAGCGCATTTGTCAGAGCGTGAAGGCGAAGAAGAAAGACGGTGCTGCTGAAATGAAGCGTGCGATGCAGCAGGGATTGGAGGCGTTGAATGAGCTACTGCCGGGCTCGTTTCAACTTCCTCTTGACCCTCGTATTGAAGTGGGCAAGATCATTGTGAGCAAGTGCCGTGTGATGGACTCGGCGAAGAAGCCTTTGTGGCTTGTGTTTGAGAATGCCGAAGAGGGCGGCGACCCTGTTACAGTGATGTTCAAGGCTGGTGATGACGTGCGTCAGGATTGCTTGACGCTTCAGCTGATCCGTCTAATGGACGAAATGTGGCGAGATGAGGGTCTGGATTTGGCAATGGAGCCGTACAAGTGTGTGGCAACCTCTCCGATGACGGGTATTCTTCAGATGGTGCCCAACTCGGTCACGACTGCCGAAGTGCACAGGCGTGATGGTATGATGGGCACGTTTAAGGATCCCAGTTTCTCTGATTGGATTCGTGCGAACAATCCCGACCCTAGAAGTCACAAGGCTGCTGTTGATCTTTTTGGTCGCTCCAGCGCTGGCTACTGTGTAGCTACGTGTGTGCTTGGTATTGGTGATCGACACAATGACAACATCATGATTGCGTCTTCCGGTCGCTACTTCCACATTGATTTCGGCCACTTCCTTGGTCATCTCAAGTACTACAAGTTGGGTATTCGTCGTGAACGCACTCCTTTTGTGTTCACGAACGAAATGGCCTACGTGTTGGGTGGAGTAGAAGGCAAGGACTTTGCCAAGTTTGTAGACACAGCCTGCACGGCGTATTGCGTGTTGCGGAGACACATGCACCTTCTGGTGTCGCTGCTGTTGTTGATGGTTCCAGCGGACATGCCAGAGTTGACGGGTCGGGATGACATCAACCACATCGTGACGACGCTTGCGCCCGAGGTGTCGGATGAACGCGCTCGTGAGTCTTTCGAGCAGACGATTCACTTCTGCCTCGACAGTCGGTTCAAGCGTTTTGATAACTACCTGCACAACATTGCCCACGCGTTTGGATAAGGGGGAGCGCGCCAATCCGGGCATTAAGGCTTGGGACTGGCAGTTGCGTACAGAGCGAAGAAATAAGTAATCGCAGCCATGAGTACCAGCGCGGTGTTGCAGTTTGGTGGGGTTAGTCCTCCGGTGTGTGAACTTCGCGCTGCGAGTGAAGAATAAAGAAAGCAACAGTACTCTTCGAGGACGGTGAAGGCTGCAGAAGTTCGTGGTTGTTGCTACCAGATTCGTTTGGCAGGTTTTCGTAGCAAAAGTGTATTGTTAATATCCAAGTCCACTTGCGGCAAAAGTTTGTGCTTTCATGTTGCCTTTCACCAGTCGCATTTTCCCAAGACGAGTTTAATACTCGGTGTTGTTGTTCAGTACTTGGTACGTACGGTGCTGTTGCAACAGACTCGGGCTTAGGCTTTTGCACGCAACATCTCAATGATGGTTGCTTGGCCCATACTTACCGTAGTACACTCCACACCCAAGTGTACACAAGCGTCTTGATAGCGCGTTGATACATGTACTCGCAGTTTGCAAGCCATAGAGTGCTAAATCGATTATTTAGATCAGTTTTTCACGACAACGACGAAAGTCGAGAAGATCCACCGAGTTTTGGAAAATGTAAATATATTGGCGATTTGCGAGTTCACGTCGAGTCAAGCAGAATATCTTGCATCAGATAATCCTATCCATCTCCTCTCTTCACCCTGCTCATCGCTTTTCACTCAATGAAGCACGGGTTTCAAGCTCGCTCGTCTCTTTCTCCGTCGAAAGAGCCGCGTCCATATACTTGAGCTTACATCTCCTCCATCAGAGCGTTAAGCACCACCTGCACGTTACCATTGCACTGCTCCAGACGGTCAATGACGACAGCCGTCTCCACACCGGGGAAGATGTCGCGCACCATCGAGAGCTCGGCCGACCACTTGAGCTCCTCATCCGTCACGACGGGGACAGCGGGGGTCTCCACGACAACGGGCGTCTCTTCCACAGCAGCAACAGGAGTCTGCTCCGTCACCTGTTCCCACTCGCTGTCGCTGGTGGCAACAGCAGCAGCAGGGACCTCAGGCTCATCAATAGCCTCAGCCTCCGTCTGCTGCTGCACCTCCTCAGAGGGAACGACCTCCGTGTGGGCAGGGGGCATCTTCATGTTCTTGATCTCACCAACGACCTCCTTGGCAAACTCGCTGATGCCTTCAGCAGCGCACTTAATGCCCTCGGTAGTCTCCTTAACAAGCTGGTCGAAGGGGATCTCCTGAATGCTCTGACGCGCGGCGTTAAGCGACTCACGAGCGTCATTAGCCACAGTCTTGAGCGCCTCGTTGGTGTGACTGAGACCCGTCTGCGCCGTCTGCTGCGCCTTCTCCGCCCACTGCTCGTGCTTGACCTTCTCCATGGCCACGTTAAGCGTCTCCACCAGCTTCTCGATAGCCTTAAGGATCGGATCGGCCACGTTCTCCTGGAAAGCCACAGCCGAGCGGGAGACAGCCTCGAAGCGCAGGGACTTGGCGCCCTCCACGCCGCTCAGGAACAAGCGGCAGGCTTCTTCGTACTCGGCCTGCGATGTCACGTTGAGGCAGTCGCCCTCTGCATCCGTGTACTGCACCACGAAGCTTCCAGGCGACAAGTTAAACGTCTCGGCGAACAAGGCGGTCAGCGCCTCCAGCGAGAAGGTCGCCAGGTCCACGCGCAGGCGGTGTAGCTCCCCCTTGTAGTTGATCTTGAGCGCGGTCTGCTTGGCGTCCATTGTTGTCTTTTGAGTGTCAGTTTCTCTCTCGCTCTCTACGGTTCCAGTTGGATAATGAAAAAAAAAGGTGAAGGAAAGAAAGCGAGGAAAACCTCTCAAATCTGATTTTTGTTCTCCGACGTCTGTTCGTGCGGGGAAATGGACCAATCAAAGCGCGTCATTTTCGAGAAGGGTGGACCATGGGCAATTCGAGAAGCAACCGTCGAGAACAGTTTAAGTGGCGGCTAGTGGTCATGATGTCTCAATCACCTGATCAGCTAAGTAAAGCAATATGCCATACAATACTGTAAACTTCGTGGATACATGTACATGTACTGCTCACTCCATGTAAAATGCTTGCTTGAACGATGGGGGATTGCGTTGGACTCAACCAGCTGCCATACCCTGTGTGGCGCACACCTTTACGTTTGGTGCACCCCAATCCACACCCTCATTTTCAGCCACTTATATTTCATTAGCTCTTACCATTTCAGCCAATCCGCGTTCGTAACGTTTCGGTGCAAAATATACGCTTATCGTGCAATTGCTATTGCACGTGGAGGCACACGGCGCTGGATCTCCCGTCTTTTGTCTGCTTCCGCAATGTCCTCGGCGCCGACGTCCACCACATCCTCGGGTGGCAACATATCGCCGCGCCTGAGTCGCATGAGCTCCTCGACTGGCGCCTTCTCCTCGCAGTCGCTGCAGGGATTCCGCACTGTGTCGCTGCCAGGTCTGTTCCCTGGCACACATCTAGGCATCCTGGCCTCCGGGCTACTGGACAAGCGCCGCGACGGCGCCGTACGTGGTGGTTGGGCCAAGCGTCTTTTCATCCTGTCCACGCGCAGCTTGCACTACTACCGGAAGGTGGAAGAGGCTGAGCTCTTTGGCAAGGAACGAGGCCAGGTTTTGCTCTCCGACATCGGCTACGCTAAGGTTGTCATGCCTGAGGATGCTCCGGCGGGGACAGTTGAGCCTGGTCACTCATCCTACTTCGTTGGAGTGCTGTCGGTACGATGATAGTGGGGGTTATAGGTGTGAGAGGGCCGGTGTTGAGAGTTTTATGGTGTTTTTGCTATTTATGAGCAGAAGCGGAAGACGCTGTTGCTGTTTCTGCGTGCCGACTCGTTCGAGTATGCGAGCAGCTGGGTAAGTATTGTGAACAACGCGGTGCATACTGGCAAGGGCGTCAATTTTGCGCCACGATGGACAGTTGAGACCATGCAGACGTTCATTTCGGCTGCGTCAGGGTATGTGGTTGAAGTGAGAGGGTCAGTGATGGTGAGAAGCTTATGGTGATTATGATTGCAGCAACTTTGAAGAATTAGAGGCGGCGGCAACTACAGAATCACCTACGGAGGTGGAAGTGGCACCGACTGTAACGGTACGTTGTTATCAACGACTAGTGAAAACGATCAATATTGTCGAGGCTGACTGGCTCTGTTTGTGTGTTGTGGTACATGTATTCCGGTTAGCGTCCAACTCCTACGGTACTTGTTGTTAGTATGGTTTCGGGGAGCGGACCGAATACAACGGAGAGATTAGTCAAGCGCAATGTGGATTTGAATACCGAACTCCAGTTGGGTTCGTTCGAGCAAAAGGACACGTGCGTTATTGTGCTAAGTGACGGCGAAGAGCTTCACATTCCGCAGCGCTTATTGGGAGGCAATATCAAAATTTTACTCGCGACTGCCAAGCAGATCGAGCTCACAACACCGGCTCGCTGTCAACCGCTGCGACCACACATTGTGTCGATGTCCAAAGTTTTCGGTACGCTGTGTATTGCTCGTGATAGATATCTGATGTACGTATCCAGATTTTGGGATTTTTTAACTAATATTTTGCTTTGGCGCGCAGTTTCTTTCCGATGTGTACTGGCTCCTCGTGTACAACTTTCGCGACGAGACTCCGGTCCCCAGCCAGTGATGTCGTCGCTGCCCTCAACATTTACGGTGGCGTTTCCCGGGACACTCGGTGGTCTGTTCCTGATAAGTTGCCTGGTCTCATTTTACTGCGCAACACCTTTTGTTGGCTTAATGAAGATCACAATCGTACTCGGTTTGGTTCTTTCCGTCTCACAGATCACGCAGTTCGTCATCTGGTACGTAAGCCTTATCTTCATTCGTGACACCGCAGTCAGTACTGGGCTAACTTGTAACCCCCCTATTATCTGTATGATATTCTAGTTTATCAGGAACACAAAGTCAGAAGCGCTTGGGTGCCGTAATGTCACCGATTGGTGGATCTAGGAAAGCAGTGGCAGCAGTGGGAAATGATTTCCTATTCCTTTTAACTGCTGACAAGATCGAGGTGATAGAAGCAGATCAAGACAAGGAGCCAGCACTTTCCGATACGGCGTCTCCTGCTTCAGACGCAAATGCTGATGGAGTTACCGAGGCTGAAACCAATGCGATAAGTGGTGGACCAATCGCATTCTCGCCGCGATTCATTGCAGGAGAAAAGGGTGATGAAGAAAAGGGCCGCGCAAGATATCTGGCTACGCTGGAGTGGCGCAAGGAGAATAACATTGACGACATTTTGGTGACGCCGCACCCGAACTTCGAGATCATCAAGAAGTACTACCCGCAGTATTTCCACGGGAAAACTCGCGACGGACTGCCCGTATACTACGAACGGCCAGGTAAAATCGACCTTCCGGCACTCAAACGCGAGGGACTTTCAATTGATGACCTGCTACGTCACTACATGTACATGACGGAATACCTCTGGCGGGTGGTGGAGCCCAACGATTTAGGTCGCTCAATTACGGTGCTGGATGTGTCTGGCATCGGCATGTACGACCTCGGCGGAGAAGTGCTGGACTTTATCAAGCGCGCCTCCGCGTTCACCGGTGCACACTATCCCGAGCGTAGTGCCCACATTTTCATCATCAACATCCCCGGCTGGTTCAATATGATCTGGCGCATGGTGAAACCGCTTATCGACCCTGTCACCCGCGAAAAGGTGCGTTGTCAAACCATTATTTTTGCTTGCAACTCAGAAGTGTGTCGTGATCCGATACTAAGCATGTTGTTTACTTTTATGCAGGTTCACATGCTGAAGGGCAGCGCCATCCTGAAAGAGCTGGAGACTTTGATCGACTTAGAAAATATCCCGTCGGACTTCGGCGGCGAGGGTGCAGCGCTGGGCGACTCGGAGGAAGAGCACGCACTGGCAGCACACGTGAACAAGTATTTGTGAGTGATAGGCGACATCAACTAAAGTTAATGGATGAGCGAAAGATTTGCGCTCGTGTTTGGGTCGTAGTGCTGCTGCGTGCTCAGCAAGCAACAATCCTCCATTCATCCAAAATGGCTACAGTCTCTGATAATCGCTCCAGCTTTTCTATTGGTTCAACGATCGGTTGCACTTGAGTGCAACCTGATGGGATGCCCATAATGGATTGGGTGATTAGACACCACTGCTGACGCACGCCGTCTCGACCAGTGGTCGCAGTGCTCACTCTTGCATTCGCCATGTCGCTGACTAAGTTGCTTCTCCGCCGCGCCGCCTCGCGCTACCGTGCTCGTCCATCGCTGTCACTGGCGACGCGCGCGTTCTCCGACGTTGGTGATGGTAGCGTGTCCCTTGGCTGAACATGGCTACATTTTCATTGAACTAATGTGTCAGTATCCCTTTGATAGCACCACCCGAGCCTGTGTACTTCGAGGACATTAGCACTGCCTCCTACCGCATCCGCGATGGTATCCAGCAAACTCAGTGCGAGTACTCGCCGTTGCTTTCGCAGCGTATGGGTATCGATCTGTACCTCAAGAAGGATCACCGTCAAATGACTGGTAGCTTCAAGGAGCGTGGTGCCCGCAACGCGCTGCTGCAGCTTACAGAAGAGGAGAAGAAGAACGGTGTGGTGGCTGCCTCGGCAGGTAACCACGCGCAGGCACTGGCCTATCACGGTCAGCTACTGGGGATCCCTGTGACGTGTGTCATGCCCAAGGTCGCCCCACTCACCAAGATCGCCCGCTGTCGTGAACTCGGAGCACGTGTTGTGCTGCACGGTGAACATATTCTGGAGGCGCGTGACAAGGCCGAGGACTTTGTCCGTGATGAGGTACGGATGCATTGGCTAGTGCAGTGATTTGTGATGAGTTGATGAGACTGATGAGGTTTGTTGATTTTCCTGCAGAACATGGTGTACATCAATGGATTCGACCGCCCGGAGATTATTGCCGGTGCTGGTACCATGGGTATTGAAATCCTGAACCAGGTGCCGGACGTCGATGCCATTGTTGTGCCTGTCGGCGGCGGTGGGCTGATTGCCGGCGTCGCACTTGCCGTCAAGACTCTTGCTCCGAACGTTCAAGTGATCGTACGTTGTTGTGATGCAACTTGCCTCGTTGTGGTTGCATTCTAACGGGTAATTGGTTTTGAATTGCAGGGAGTGGAGCCGGAGTACTGTTCAAGTTTCACGGAGGCTCTGAAGGCTGGCAAGCCTGTGAACATGCCGACGCAGCCGACGCTTGCCGATGGTCTTGCCGTTCCTTGCGTTGGTGCGAACGCTTTCGAGCTCGCCCGCACCTATGTTGACAAGGTGGTGACTGTCTCGGAGCGTTCGATCGCTCTGAGTGTGCTGCGTCTCGTTGAGATGGAGAAGGTTGTTGTTGAAGGCGGAGGTGCTTCCTCGCTGGCCGCGCTGATCGACAACAAGCTGCCAGAGCTGAAGGGCAAGCGCGTTGTGCTGCCCCTGACCGGTGGTAACATCGACACCCCGGTTCTTGGACGTGTCATTGACCGTGGTCTGGCTGCCGATGGTCGTCTTGTGCGCTTCGTGGCTACCGTGAGCGACCGTCCTGGCGGCATCGCTCAGTTGACCTGCTTCCTGCGTGACTTTGGTGTGAGCGTCAAGGACATCTACCACGAGCGCGCTTGGGTGCACGCCAGCATCTCTCACGTTGCGGTGAAGTGCGTTGTCGAGACTCAGTCGAGTGAGCACGCTCTTGAGCTTAAGCAGCGCCTCCAGGAGAAGGGCTACCCGCTTATCTGGGAAGGTTTCCAGGCCCAGCCGGTTGACCTCTGAGCAGACGATCAACCTTAAACTTTCGTGCACCATCTAAGTAGAATATGGATGATTTTGTTTATTGCTTTCCCATTCCTCTGTTCCTGGGAACCTTCATCGTCTACATCTCAGCCAGCTCTCCTAGGTAAATGTTCTTGTCACTGCTGCAGGAGCCCACAATGGGTTCTGTAGGGTGGAAGGTAGCTTCGTTCACGCTACCTTTGTGCCCCGGGAGATGGTAGCGCAGGTTGCCCGTCTCGGCGTCCCAAACGTACACGTAGCGGTCGGCCGACCCGCTCGCTACGAAGCGCATATCTGACGACCAGCCACAGCGGATGAGCGTGCGATCGAAGCTGTGCTTAGCGCCCATGAACGTCATCTTGAGACGCTCTCCCTTGACGTAAGGTCGGACATCCCACTTCCTCACCGTTGAGTCCATGGCATTGGACAGCAAGTAGCTGCCATCGGGGCTGAGACTCACACCCGTGACAATGTCCGCGTGACCCTGCAGTACCGTGCTCACCTCGTCCTTGCGAAGATCCCACATCTTGATGTCTCCATCTAATCCCCCAGCAATCACTTGAGAATTGTCCCCTGAGAAGCACACGGCAGTGACCTGGAACTTGTTCTCAAATGACTTGACAGCGCGCTTGGAACGCACGTCCCAGAGTTTGGTGGTGTAGTCATCACTACCACTGACAATGAGTGTCGGGCCGCTTGTTACGGGGCAGCAGCTGTTGACTACAGACGAGTGGCCTGTGAACTTCTTGACGCGACTGCCGCTTTCAGCGTCCCAGAGGCCGAGCGTCTTGTCGGCCGAAGCAGACACAATCTGTGCACTGTCGTAAGTCCACTGCACCTCCAGCACCGCGTTCTTGTGACCGCTCAACACGTTGTAGTTGCGGCACTCGCCATACACGTCCCAGAGCAAAATGCTGCGATCAAATGAGGATGACGCCAGGTGCTGTCCACACGGACTGAACTTTAACGAGTACACGGCGGCGCTGTGGCCCGAGAGCAGCATCGTCGGCGCCATGAGATCCGACGTCCGGTCCCCCACGCGCTTCGGCGCCACCACCGTCTGGTCCACTGCTACGATCTCCGTCACACGCGAACGCTTGGCCAGCTGCGTCTCCCCCGCGGGCGTCAACGCCGTCGAAGCGCCCGCATCCTCGTCGCTTCTCAGCCGCCGCTTGCCCGCCATTTGCCGAATGTTTCCAAAAAGCAACGCATATTGGCAAAACATACATGTGCAGTTTTTTTAATTTCTTTCGAAATACGTATGTATTCTTTTTTAACTTCTGCCAAGGCGCAATTTCCCGCCATTTTTACTGGTACTAGTAAATACAAGTAAAATTGATAATAATATTGTATTAATCGACATTATAGTTGTAATTTATTCTGTGTCGGTAACTTCAACTTTCACCTGTACAGAAAAGTTCACCTGTTTCTTCACACTTACGCGGACTGCCCTGTGCACGCTTCGGACTCGTTCAATGCAGGGCAAGTCTGGCCGTTGTAGGCCGGATAGTTGGTGACGTAGCGGACGTGTGTGTGTTGCATGGTCTTCTGGTTGCACCCGGACCAGTCCGACCAGTCGGAGACGTTGCAGTCGACGGGATCACAAACTACTGTCTCGGAAGTCACTCCGCAGGCAGCTCCGTGGGTCTGCGGGTACGTCACAACTTCCCGGGTGCGGGACTTGATCCCCGTGGCGAAGTTGCACGCAGACCAAGCGCTCCAGTCCGAGAGGACGCAGTCCACGACGCATGAAGCCTCTTCGGTGACGCCGTTGCAGGCAGAGCCTCCAAACATCGGCTGTCTGGTGATACTGCGTGTACGAGTCTTCATGAGCGTCGTCGGGTTGCATCCTGACCACGGACCCCACTCACCAAGCTGGCACGCGACTGGATCACAGGACGCATCTTCAGACAACACGGGACACGCCTGACCGCCGAAGAGATCGTAGACTTTTGGTGTGCGACTCCGTGTCTTCTTGCCTGTGACGAAGTTGCACGACGACCAGCTTTCCCAGTCGTTCACCTGGCAGTCTTGCTTTGCGCAGTAGAGGGTCTCTGTAGTCGCAAGGCATGCAGCACCACCATACTTCGCCGGAGTCGTCACAGGACGTGTACGTTGCTTGGCACCAGTGTCTTTGTTACAGTCTCCCCATGCACTCCAGTCTCCAACAACGCAGTCCACGGGGTCGCACGAGGCAGTCTCCGTCAGCGATCCACACGGTGTGCCACCGAAATTCGCCGGCGTTGTTACTGTTCGAGTTCGCAGTTTTAGTCCTGTAGCTTCGTTGCAGGTGTTCCACGCGCTCCACACACTCATGGTACAGTTCACGGGTGCACAGTAGGCAGTATCCGTCAGTGCCAGACACGCGATACCGCCGTACAGAGGCTGCGTTGTAACTTGCCGGGTACGAGTCTTGGCGCCGGTGGTCTGAGCACACTCACTCCAGGTCGTCCAGTCACCTACGACGCAGTCAACCTTGGGGCAGTACTTCGTCTGCACGAGATCAGGACACACTACACCGCCGTCGAAGGGGTAAACGAGAATGGCGCGGGTGGATGTCTGCTTGCCATCAAGTGCCGCACATGCGCTCCAGTCACTCCACCTCGAAACGTAGCAGTCCACGGGCTTGCACACGACTTCCTCATTTGTGGTTCCACATGGAGTGCCGCCGAACTTGGCATCATTCACAATAGTCCGAGTCCGAGACTTTACACCATTGCTGCATGCCGAGTAACCCGACCACGCGCTCAACTCACACGCAATGGGCTTGCAGGCTATGTACTCAATGAGCACAGGGCATGCTCGTCCCCACCCCGACTGAGGAATCAAAACCGTGCGATTTCGTGACTGCTTCATAGTCGATATAACGCAGTCTGTGTATGGTCCCCAGGCACTCACAACGCAGTCGACGTTAGCTGCTGCGCTGAGCCCCATCACCACGCCGAAGCACACGAACAGCAACGCTGCCACAGAGTGACGTCGAGGCAGACTTCCCATGACCGCCACGGTTAGATGGATGGATGTCCTCCTTCTTGTTTGGGTTTGGTGTCTTGAAGATCAGCTTGTTGATTGCTTCTCTTGAACCGCTTTGGACTGTTGGCCCCAACAAGTTTTCTTGCGAGCACACCGAATAGAGCTCATCCGCTTTTAGGAACAAGATAAGATCGGCGAGACGAAACTCACCACGTTGAAGTGGTCCAGCCACATATAGCAGATGAACCCCTCAGGAAACCAAGGTGAGAGAAAGAGGCCGGTACAGTGATTGTGTGTGTCATAGATTAACCAAAGAGCATGCATCTGTGAGCGTCTCCAAGCTCTCTAAAGTCCTACACTCTCGTCACCTGCCGACCCTGAGTTCGATCCGAAAGACGAACACAGTGCTGACCTCTTGAGCTCTGGACATTCCTCACCTCCGTCGTGCGGATTCACGAGGATAGTGCGTGTGGACACTCGAGTGCCGTCCGCCAAACACTTGCTCCAGTCTCCCCAGCGAGACACGTAGCAGTCAACAGGAGTACACTTGGCGTCCTCCGACAAAACCTTGCAGACGGCTCCGCCGTACTTGGCCTCCTGCACAACCTTTCGCGACCGAGTCTTGTAGCCCGTAGCGTCGCAGCTACTGTACTCACCCCAGGCGCTGACCTCGCAGTTCACTGGTACACATGAGATGGTGTCCACGAGTCCAGGGCAGGTTCGTCCCCAGCCTTCAGCTTCGCGCACAATTTCACGTGTTCGCGTCTGCTTCAAGTTGACCTCGTCGCAACGTGAGTACTCGCTCCAGTCGGACACGACGCAGTCGACATTTGCGCCAGCCACGGCGTAAATTTGTAACGAGCCGAGCAACAACGCGAACTTCATGCTTGGTGTGCAGGTCTTGTTCAAAAATGTCACCGAGTTGCAGCAAAGTGCACTTCAATTAAATTTAGTGGATACCTATATAAAAAAGGTACATATCGGCTAATTTGACAAAATATCTGCTAAATTTGACAAAACGGTCAAAATGTACAACATGTATCGGTGGTTTTAGGTTTTCGCGGCATTTTGAAAAGTTCAACCAGATATTGCCCGCCATTCTTGACGAACATGGCGGAGCGCGAGGAAGTGGTGATCGATGGCGACTCGACAGAAGACGAGGAGGAAGTGACAATCGTCACGCCTGAGACGCGCAAGCGCCGCCGCTGCTCCAACATTTTGCTGGACCACGACGAAGGGGAGGATGAGCAAGAAGCCAAGACCGAAGATCAGGACGAGTCCAAGGAGAGTTCCACAGCTTCTTCCGCCCCACGCTGCCAGCAGCAGCTTCTACTGGGTAAATACGGCGTGTCTTCGCAGCCAATGACGCTGCGTACGCCGACGCCGACGCGTCGCTCGACCCGCAACATGCAGCAGCTTTCGATCTCTGCGGCAGTGGAACGAGGAGAACGTGGCCGTCGTCAGCAGCAAGAAGGAGATAAGGAATCAGTTGGAGAGGAGGAAGATGACGAAGATGACGAGGACAGCATCATTCAGCCGCCGTCCGTCAGCTCTATAGGCAGCAATGGACGCAAGAGCCGACGCAACGCGATCCAGGACAGTGACGAGGAGATGGAGCCGTCTCAGAAGCAACAGGAGCAGCAGCAAAACTCAGACAACGAGCAGGAGGTGGAAGAAATGTCGTCGGCGAGAAGACGAAGCTCGAGAATTGAACAGAATCGCAAGGAAAAGCAACACGCCAGTGTGCGGAAATTGGATTATCCGATGCTGGACAATTGTCTGGAAAATATGCAGAACTTAGGACCTCATTTTAATGGAATGGATGGAGATGACGATGACGATGAAGACTACCAAGAGTCCGAGCCGGAGGAACCTCTGCCACCACCGCCAAAGAAGAGGCGACGATCAGTACCGAGAGAGGGAGATCGGGATAACCGCGAGAAAGTTTATGCGGATGCTGGAGACGACGTGGACGACTTTATATGTGGCGATGATGAGATCGAGTACATGAACGACGACGAGGAGGGAGTGATCAGTGTCGAGTCGTCGGATGATGAGATGGGAGGCGATGATCCGGAAGAGCTAACCGCTATGCTGGCAGCAGGACGTTCTCGAGAAATTAGCGAGTGGTTTGAAATCTATATGGAGTATCTGGAAGAGTGCGTCATTGACCCGGATTTTGAGAACAAAATGCGTCGCAAGCGGTCCAAGGCCAAGTACCAGCTGTACGAACAAGCTGTCAATCGTGTAAGTGTGCCTGTGTTTCAACGGAATCATAGTGCAGTGCAAGATGACAATTGGCTTTTGGTGTTTGGTGCGCTATTATACAGATTGAACGGAAACTTTGTTCATGCCGCGACACTGTGCGCTCCGGTGTTGCCTGGCCTGAGGACATGGTGGACGCACTGAAGAATGCATCACTGTTCCGTTCAAGTCACATTTCTGCGGAACAAGATTGCGATGCCTGCAACCGTCGCCAGCATGTAGCTACCTACCACGTGGAGCTCGCTGGGTACGCTTGTGATGCTACTAAGATCTATGGCAGCAACTGGATGCGGCAGTACGTTTATATGTTTTATGTGTTATCCACGGCAATTCTGTCGATAACCTGAACTAATCTGCGTTGTGCGACGTTCAGCTTGAAGGAAGCAGCGAAGGAGGCAGCCCCCGTCCAAATTTCTTTTGAAATGGGCAGCGTGTGCCACGCGGTAAGTTCTATTTTATTGAGCATTTCTGTGACGTGGATGACCAAAGCTGATGAAGTTTGGTCGTCTATCTAGCGCACGCTAGCATATTGGCAGTTGCTACATGCCAAGCAGTGTTGGTGTATCCTGATTGACGCCAAGCTCAAGCAGTGTGCCGGTAGCACAGGAAAGATTCCGGATCAGTACCGAGACGAGTTTTTTAAGAAGGAGTTTGGGCGTTACAAAAAGCTTGTGGAGTTGGTAGAGAAGTTTGCCGAGGACTCCAAGCGGATCACCATCTTTATGCCAAACGTGTGGAAGAAGATTTCACGACGCACCGTGACAAGCGATTTTCTCCCGCTTCCGTCCCGTGTGCGATCCCTTACAAACCCGAAGCCTCGACGCGGCACACTGGATGCGTTTGTCGCCGAAAGCGAAGAAGAGGATACTGAGGACGAAGAAGCAGTAATAGAGAAAATGGAGGAAGAAAAACAAGGTGCTGCGAACGGAAATAACGATGACGATCAAGCCACAGATGACGAGGAGGAGGCAAAGGAAATGGAGGTGATCTCACCACACCGAACACCTCGCTCGGAAAGCAAAAAGGAGCAAAAACTCCAGCTTGCAACGAAGGAAGAGCAAAAGAAGGAAGAGCCGCAAGCCAAAGAAGAGAAGTTTGTCCCTGAGAAGGACATCGATGACCTTATGTGTTTGGTGTGTGACGCGAGCCCCCGCAATGCTGGTGTCGTCCATGGTTTGTACCTTCACGTGTATTGCTGCTACGCCTGTGCTAAGCGCCAACATCGCATGAAATGTGGCTGCATGGTATGCAACCGACCCATTGACCGGGTGCTTCGGTTGCTTCCGCTTACGGTAGATGCACGAAAGGCTATTCGGAATCAGCGGAAGAAGTCGTAAAGTTGAGTGATGAAACTATCGTTGGTAAGCAACTGCAGCGAAAATGATGACCAGCGTGTTTATTTGGTACAAGCTTGTCATGATGCTGCTGTGTGCTCAGCGCTTACATCTCGTTCCCTCGTTGTAGTCGAAAAGGTAGAGCACTAGGTTGCGACCAGCGAAGGGAAGGAATGCCCTTTGAACTGATGGGTGTTTCTCTAAGAGATATTTCACGAACGTCTCGTACGTATCGACAGGTGTGCCATCCTGGCATTGTCGATCCGGAAACACCCGGCTCATCACGCAACAAGGCACAATAGCAAATGGCCTGCCCAGCGTCAGTGCAGCATTGACAATAGCTTCGGTGGCTTCATCCGGGTGCATTCCAACGAGTACGGAGCAGTTTGTGAACAGCTCCGTGTGCAGCTTCAACGTTTCATTGTCGAGGCAGCGGAGTAGTTGGGGGCTCATTTTGCGGCCTTGGGCAGATTCAGCTTTGGCCACAAGCTTCCGATTGTATTTGCCGAGCTTCATGGGTCTCTGCAATGCACAAGCACATCAGGGTTAGTATCGATTTACTGATCCACCGTAAAATCAACTCACTGTGTACCGGGTCAATTAGTGTTGTTGGAATACCTCGCTGGATCCAGAGCTGAATTGGGATGTCTCCTTTTCCGCCAGCAACATCTATGACGCCCGTTCCAGCAGCAAGATACTCCTCTCCTAGTGATTCCACAAGCCAGTCGCAGAAGATGCGGCTACGCTGCGCCTTGTCGATTTTGGAGTAAGGGTCACCGCTGTCGCCAGCAAGATGCGCAGCTTTTGCACGCTGTTCAAGTCGCTTCGCCATCCAGCGACGTCGATTCTCCTTGAAATCCTCTGGACGACCATGCCAGAAGTGGCATTGCTCTCCGCGAAGACAATTGGCACCACCAGATGACGAGAAATAGTACTTGCACGCGTTGAAGCCGTCCAACACGACCATGTTGGTGTACTTATTCGTCGCGCCCGCCTTTGACGAAGGTGGCAGCACATACGAACCCTTAACAGTAGCCGATGAAGCGTCTCCTGTCGAGGGATTCGTGCTGTTTGTGTAGCTGAACACGGTACCATCGTGATGCAAGCTCCAGAGCTCGTCCACCTGGATTGAATGCAGCACAAAAAGCCATGCGTCGGGATGTCCCGGTTCGTGACGTTTGCGTTGCAGTGTACCACGAGCCGTGACCAGGTCCCCGAGGTGCACGTCCCAATTGATCTGGCGAATAGCCGCAAAGTCCAGAATATCGTCCTGTGCACGGATCATGACCTCCAGTAGCTCTTGTCATGCATTAACACAGTCATAACCATAGTTAGCTTAGGATTACCATTGCCACAGCAATTGTATATTGCAGCCATCGCACCTCTATCTTGCAGCTGGATGTCGCCGAACACGAGACCTTTGCTGCAGTGTCAAAGCGAAGAAGGTGAGACGAATGAATGCTCGCTTGGTTCTGAATAATTTCACCGACGTACGACAAGTGGCGTTTGCGGACGAATCGACCGTGTACTGAGACAGTCGGCGGTTCGTCGTTGTCATCTAACGTCAGCGGTGGCAGGTCCTGCAGCAACTTGACCAGCAGCTCTGCCGCTTCGTGCGTCCCAGTCATTTGTTTCAGATGAAAGCGACGAGCACCGAAAAGGCACACACGCTCTAATCGCAAATTACATACACTCTAATCACAAATGACTATTTTTGTGAAGTTGCAAGCTGCTTGCTGCAGTATCATGACAAGCTGCGTTAGCCAGCGAGTACAACAGCAGTCTGTGCTCGTTCCAGGTGGTGTCAGATATTGCGGATCTTGCACCTTTGTGAAGCAACAACGACGCAGGCCTCAAAACTGTTGCCCGCAAACAGGAAAGCCTCGGTAAAGCCCAGCGTTGCTGAGTCAAACCACCGGGTACGAGCGCTTAGTGCTGGAGACTGCCCACCGCCATATTGGCGCACGACTGAGCAGTACGATTGAAGCAGCCAGCAGCAGTTGGTCCGTACCCTTGACCAAGCAACCTTTAGCATTGCACTGTCCAAAGGTGGTGACGTAGAGATCATGTAAGGCATGATGTATGATGTCGACGGACTTGTACGCCTTGCTTGAAGTCGCAGGCAAGAGAGGTGACCTGATCCCATATTGGCCACGCATTCGTGGTCAAGTTGCACTTGAGTCAAACCAAGCACCGCAGGATGTAGCGTTCAGGAGGGCAAAGTTCTGGCTGGGATGGATACTCTTTACGTGCTAACGGCAAGAATCCGGTGAGCCGCGTCACGCCCAACGCCGCCGCCAATGCCAGCAGCTCGCCAAACGACCAGCCCAAGAGAGATTCAGCATCATACATGTACTCTTCCATTGTGGATACTCGGTGCGAGTTTAGGCAAATTGCCGCGACTGTTGAAGCGACAAGATCCGCCAATCATACTATTCAATTTGACTAACGCCACATAAATTTACAATATCCTGCGACATGTCGAGTACAACATATGACCACGACTGCATGTGGCGTAGGACACCCAGAAATTCAGCTTGTCCAAACCCTTTGGCGCTTCCCCTTCCGCAGTCTATTGCGGCTTTCAGTCAGAGACGAAGAAGTCGCAGCTTGAGCCTTCCAGGCGTCTTACCACAGCAGCAAAAGCAGCAGCGCGGCCCCGCCACGCACCTCCGTGGACCCAGCGCACGCGGCAGACTCAGAGCAGCTCAACGCGCCGTTACACGCCTTTAACGGACGCGTATCGAGCCAAACAGACACAGACGACAGCCATGATGCAGACGCAGCCACTGCCCACGTGCGATGAGTACGACCCACTGGACGAGCTGGAGGAGCCCGGTACCAACTTCCTGCAAGGTATGAGGATGGTCTCTTTATTTTTATATTTTAGTGAGACTTTCTAATTTGATATAATTGTATGGAACGTCAGACTTTATCGTGGCCCCGCAGCCGACCCAGAGCGATACGCCGCTTAGCAACTCGAACGGATACACGTCAGAGGAGTCAGACTACTCGGTGGTGACCCCGTCCGATGAACAGAACTACCAAGACATGTCGTTCCTGCAGGCTGCCAACACCAGTGAGCTTGTGGACGTCGTAGGCGACCTCAGCACAGGCGACCTGACGGTCGTGAACCCTCAGCAACCCGAGCAAAAGTTCGCAGGCAAAGTCATCAAAGGAAAGGTGCGGATCTTAGGACCTCTGCACTGTTTATTGTGCAGGTTCTCATTCTTTGTGAACCTGACCTTGTTGTGACAAAATGTGCTCTCTGTAGACCTCCAAGTATCGCGGCGTGACGCAGACGAGCAAAACCTCGTGGGGCGCCAAGTATAGCGCCAAACGCATCACCAACACATGTAAAACTCCGGAGGAAGCTGCTCATGCTTACGACGAGTATCTGAAGACCAACTACCCACAGAAGTTTGCCAAGTTTGCAAATTTTTGCGACAAATGCGGCAAGTTTGTGAACCCCCTGGGGTTGCCACAGTTTCAAAGCGAGTGCGAGTGCTCGACCAACTCCCCCACAGGCTCTTCCTTCTCGCCAAAGAAGGAGGTTTTCAACAGACAGCAGATCACGACCCCCACAGCAGGTACTCCGTCGCTGGTACCACCGACGGCCCCGTCTCCTGCAGCAGGTCCTTCAACCGTATCTTCAAATTCCGGGCTGAACATGATGGGAGCTTCCAGCCACAGCCTGGACCTGAATCCTGCCGAGGAGGAAAATGTCAACTTCCTCAGTCGCCGCTCCAGTAATTTGTCAGTAAGTTCGCTCAAGTTCAGCTTTTCAGAGGACACGGAACTGTTCTTCGCCGAGTCTTTCAATGACGTGGCCAAAATGTCGTCGGACCGTGGTGGTGCAGCTCTGGTTGACGAGCAACAGCAGCAGCAGCAGCAGGACCAAAAGCGCGACAGTTTGCCCATTGCTGTTATCAGCTCAGCTGTTGACTCGTTCACACAGGAAGACAACCTTGACCAGATCATCAAGGATATCAACCGCTCTTCATCTTCCCATTCGTTGCTGAAGGGAAACGCAATGGAGGGGCGAATGGATAATGGCAGCATGGGTAGCTTTGCGGCCACCGGAAGCAGCAGTGGCAGCGGAAAGATGAGCGACTTGAACAATGTTGGTAGCGTTCCGATCGAACCAACGACAACAAACTCCTTGGACTTTGATGTGGATGAGCTGGATGAGTTGACGAAATACTTCCTGTCGGAGAACGACGCTGCAGTTGTCGTGCAGCGAGAGATGCAGTCAAACCCTGCTCTTATGCAGCAGAATCCTGCTATGATGGGAGTGCAGAATCCACAGTTCAAGAAGATTCACAGCCTTGACTTTGATTCCGACAACACGATGACCAGCAGCTCGTCTCGTAGTGGCATTGTCATGAGTGAGGTGAAGCTTGAAGACACCGAAATGATGAACCCCTTCTTGGTGGCACCTGGCGCTGGGAATTCTGGTCTGATTATGCCTCCAGGATCACCGCCACCAGCTATCATTGAGATTCAGACACGGTTCCTCGAGAAGTACTGGCGCAATGACCGCAAAAACATCCAGTGCTTCCCGTACTGCCCGGAACATGGAGACTATTACCGCGTGCGCATTGAGAACCTGACACATCGATGCAAGGGCGTCTGCCGCGCTCCTGTGAAAGCCCATGTCTCCATTCCCGCGCCCGCAGGAGCATCTGTGGCTCAACCTGGCCTGTTGGTGCTAGCACGTTGCAACAGTACATTTTCTCGCAACATGACCCTGACAGAGCAGCAGTCGTTGAGCCTGCCTGAGATGAAGTCTCTTCAAGGGGTTAGTGCCGTCGGTGTCATTGACAATTTCGCCCCCCTTGCCAACGATGGTGGGGGCGTCCAATTCGACGTGACATTCCACCCAGATGTGTGGAAATTCGAGTTTGATCTACCCAAGAAACGGCGCCACGTGCAGAGCTCGAGTCCGGCTGTGGCATCGCACGGTGCTGACGGTGATGCTGGTGGAGATCCCCTAGCAGCGGAATTTCTCTACTTTTTCGAGATTGACGTGTTTTACTCTCGCGAAAAGGCGACGTTTGAGCGCTTGGGTCACACGGAGTCAATTAACTTCCAGATCGGCAACACACGTACACTCTTACGTCAGCGCAACAAGATGGTTGAAGAATTCAACAGCAGTGGCGGACCCCAGACACACACTGGTCAGAACGACAATGATAAGATGGTCGATGCCGATGAACTACCGGAGAAGAAGAAGGTGAAGGTGCATCGGGGTCAGCGCGAGATCTTGTCGGGCACATCCTTTAGTGAGGATGGTGGCGTAAGTTGCTGTGGATTGACTGGCGGTAAGCTATCACTTGGCTACATTACTGGTGAAGGAATTTCCTCGTCATCCAAGCGCGACTTGCTGGAGGACAAGACCGCACCAATGGATGTCGACGGATACTTCAGATCTGATTCGAAGGACTCGATATTTGACCGGGAAGCAGGCTCGTCAGAACTTCCTCATGTCAAGGCTGACGTGTGGAAGGATGTGGACGGTGACAGCGAGGATCTGCAGCAGAATGCCACTTCCGACTATCGTCCGTACGTCTCGCCGAAGCAGAAGAGTGGTTACTTGCAGACTGCAGAGTCCCCAGTGGCAACGGCTATCCCGATTAAAGCCAGCACAAACGCACGAGCTGCAATTCCTACGTCTTCGGCGGCGAAGGAAGCGTACAGTCTGCCAAAGCTCCTGGCGTACTCTTTCGCGTGCGTGCCGCTTTCTGTGCTCTTCATTCCAGTGGGCATTCTACTGCTACTAGGACTATTGGTGATCCCGCCCGCTGCTTCAGGAATCGTCGGTGCGCTGGACGCATTGTCCGACATGGAGCTGTCTCGCGCTAACAGTAGCTGTATCTCGAGGGATCAGCGTATGGTTTTGAACCGTCTTGTCGAAGAGAAGGTTGACTCGACCGGAAAACCTAAGGGCGGTATGTTCCGCTATCACGGCAAGGGCGAAGTGTGGGGTCGGATTTTCTACTTCAGTGGCGCAAAGTTTGTGGTTTCCATTGTTTCTCTGATCCCGGCGTTCGTTCTCGCGTTGCTTGCTGGACTTCTTTATCCGATTCGTCCAGCATCTGCTGCCATTGCGAATGCTGCTTGCGGCTGTGCGCTCTGGTCAAGAAAGTACACACGCGAGACAACAGGCAAGCCTTTAGCAGGCGCTACGCAGTACGACGAAGTTGGCGGACTCGTATGATCAAGCGGTGCAAGAATGTCATTATTCAGAAAAAGGAACAGCCTTCAGCGGATGTCAGGTAGTGTATCGGAGTTACGAAGGCAACAGGTAGCTTTAGTAGCGCGTACGAAGCGCCCACTTTAATCTTGGTTTTGAGGTCATGATCGATGTAATTTATCATTTTCAGCACTTTCGTTTCAAGCGTTGACGGTGAGGTCCTCTCATTCAATGTTTATTGCCCTCCTCTCGCTTTCAGCGGAAGAGCTCAATCATGATTCATGATTCATGATGTCACCGAGTATCTCGCAATGCCTTTGCAAGACGAAATGAACTCCATCCTAATGCAAGAATCTCAAGGCAACACGAGCTAAGATAAAACAAAAACAGACCTGAATTTAAAGTTTTCTGCTACGAGCGTGGACACTCCGTGGGCGCCTTCTCCTTGGTCTGTTGAATGAGACTTCTCCTTTCTCCTGAAAGATTCGTCGAGGACGCCGCGTCAATTATGTCCAGTCTCGCAAGGGCTTGACGGGTGCTGGCTACTGCTGCGTTTACTTGGAGCGGAATTCCTCGCCGCCCGTGACCATATCAAACTGGCTGGCGAAATCGTCTATCGACATCTTGCTGGTGTCGTCTTCCTCGTCGTCGAAGACCCACGTCGTACCCGGAACATACTTGGAGCCCTCAGCTTCCGAGCCGGGCGGGCCCTTCGTTCCCTTCGCGTAAAGCGGTCCCACGCTGCAACATTAGACACCACAAGATTCAGTTAGAGAACCATTACAGAAACGACTTCTCGACGTTTTCCTCCTTACCCAGGGAGCGCATCTGCAATACCAGCCGTCATGCAGCTCTCGCCAATGTCTTCAATGTTGTTAAGCAGGTTCCGCGCCAGGTAGGTCGTATCTCCTGCCTTCTTAAAGAAGCTGTGCTTCAGCAGCGCCGAGGTGCCGGGACTACATGCAACAAAGCCCGCCGGTTATCGTCAGTTGTGGTCATCAATTGTGTGATCGGCAGGTTATCAAGCTTACCGCTTGGATGGGTCCTTCTGCAAGCAGAGCTTGACCACGTCCTTAAAGTGTCGTCCGAACTGGTGACCACTTCCATCATCCTGGAAGCAAATTCACACATTAAATATCCAGCACGACTGCAATACAATGTTTTCATAACGTACATCATACGTGCGCAGCGAAGGCGGATCCTCCTGCAGCGTGAGCAGCAGCACCTTCATCGGTTGAAAACGTGCGTAGGGCGCGTATCCCTTGGCAAGTTCCAGCGCCGTGATACCAAGCGACCAGATGTCGGCCTTGTAGTCGTAGCCGCGCACCTGTTCCATGACCTCAGGTGCCATCCAGCAGGGGGTTCCCACAAACGTCTGTCGGTTCTTCCGACGGTCACCACCTTCCATCATCCAGCCGGAAACGCCGAAGTCAGCAATGACAACGTGGCCCTCACTGTCCAGTAGGATGTTACCGGCCTTAATGTCTCGGTGAATCTGTCCGTTCTCATGGAAATACTGCAGACCCTTCAGAGTCTCGTGCAGAATGACAGCCACAAATTCCTCCTTGAGACCTTCACCCAGACCCTTCTTCTTGAGTAGATTCATGACGTGTAGACACGATCCCTTGTTCATGAGCTGCGTGACGAGCCACAGTTGGTCCTTGTGCACGAAGCTGCAGTAACACTTGAGCACGTTCGGATGATTCGTCATCTTCATGGTCTGCACCTCCGCGCGGATGTCCTCGAAGCTCGTCGTGATCTTCTCCAGGTCCATGATCTTGATAGCCACGTGGATCTTCTTGGGCGCACAGTAGGCCTTCCATACCTTAGCGAAGGCGCCCTGACCGATCTGTTCGATGATCTGGTACTCACTTGCAACGGTGGGCCACTCGTCCGCCATGACTGCTAGCTGAAATGAGGCTTACTGGTGGTGGATACTTTCCTGCTGCCAAAAGCGCTGCGGCAAAGACGGCGGAGGTTTCGAGGCGGAACCTGGAGAGGGTTCGGGTGCGCGAGAGGCAATACTACAGTACCGGTATACGGAGACCAAGCAAATTTCGAGGTGTGGCGCACACAAAGAGGCAGATAGTGACGTGGACCACAACGAGAACAGAGCTTACGGTGCGCCAAGCCCTATGTTACAGAGATGTTGCGCCACGATCGGCATGGTGGCTGCCTTGTCGTGCCAGTTCCTATCGTGCCAACTGACGTGAATTCCTATCCAGGATATGCTTCGATGCCAGCACTTGCATTCTCCATGTTACTTAAGTATGGTCAGCAGGGCAGCACGGCGGAAGTTGCGGCTGCGTGGGCATTTTATTGGCAACCAGGAGGCGCAAGACAGTCTGTTGTTTATCATCTCGCAGGCATGAGCTTGATGGAGCGCTGGCTGCGCGCAATCGGCTCTGATACCCGCTGTCGATGTCGCGGCGAGCGGGGCTCACCCAGCCACACGTTGAAGGTAAGTGGACATTCGTGCTGCAAGTATCTTTTCGCTGCTCAGCCTTTTGCAAGTCGTCGAGGAGAGTGGCGATCGACTATAATAACCTGGGCAAAATGATTCGAACGCTGATGCTTCGTCACGATTGACAAGCAGTCACTGCTGTATTTGTGGGCATCCAAAAGCCTCTGCAGCAGGCAAGCAGCAAAAGCAATGGCGCAATGTCCAACGCGGCAAGCTAGTCTTCACTGAAGACTTCAGTGACGAGCTCCGGCCGCATCTTCGCACGGCTCTGGCGTCGTCGAGTTGCGAGAGGAGGACAACAGCTTACCGCTACAAGTTAACGCCAAAAGTTAGGAGCCAACCAAGTCCTCCGCTACTGAACCCGGGAGAGGTTTCCGCTCCAGGGTTGACATGCGTCGGGTAGGCCAGACGGACCTGCTGCATCATAAGCAGCAACAGTCGTGCCGCCTGTTGTTGCTGGCTCGAGAACGCCACGTCTCCGTTTTGCTACTAGCAAATTGCTAGAGTTGAAATCCCGCGGGACGTCGGGATACGCCTGGAACAACCCGTCCCCTACACACAACACACACACAATTGCACATACTGAGTGTAAGTGAACCGCTTATGCCACGTACTTTCGCCCCCCTCGTGCGAGCCAAACCGCCACTTTGTTTCTCACAAGCAAGACGGCACCAGGCTTTCAGCAGTAAGCGATGATGAAGACTCCAGCCGGCGTGCGTATGCGCATGGCTCTCAGCCACCAGCGCAACCTCCGCTACGTGCTGCTGACGGCTTGCGGCGCGTTTCTGCTGGTCATGTACCTGTTGACCAAGACGCCCACGCCTTACACTTACGACAAGCTGTCGGACGAGGAGGACAAGCGTTTTAACTCACAAGCCATCATGGACCAGTGGCCAGGCCAGTGCCAGATCAAGAACTTCGAGCAGTTACGTCGCATGTCCATCGTCTACACGTGGGTTAACGGCAGTCAGCCTTGCTACCGTGAGCTGCGCGAGAAAGCAGGCGGTAAACACGCAGTCGGCGGCTCTCGTGACCGTGAGATCGGCGAGCTTATGTACTCCATCCGCTCACTTGAGAAGTACGTGCCTTGGCACACAGGCCAGATCTATATTGTGTCTCCAGGCCACATTCCGAACTGGGTCGACATGAACAATCCACGTATCAAGGTCGTCAACCAGGACGATCTGTTCCCAGACTACGCCAAGGAGTTCCTGCCCACTTTCAACACACACGTGATTGAACAATTCCTATATCTGATCCCTGGACTCTCGGACATCTACATGCAGGTGAACGACGACTACTTGTTCACGAAACCCATTGCGCCTCATGAGTTCTTTACTTGTGATGGTGGCATCCGGTTGCTGCATGAGGCTGGTCTCATTTCGCACACCCCACCTACCCCCAAGAAGGGAATTTGGATCGCTTCGGTGCTTAACACGCAGCAGGAGATGGATCTACGTTGGGGCAAGACTGACCGCCACTTCATCAAGCACGCGCCGTTTGTCTACTCTCGTCGTGCTTTTGAACGCATCCACCAGATCTTCGACCGTCCGCTGTACATGACGCTCAAGAGCAAGTTCCGTGGCAAGCCTGATATGAACATGCCGCTGCTGCATCACTACTACATGGTGGCACAAGGCAGTGAGGAGCTCGGTATCCCTGTCTACTCGCCGCCTGAGGAGGAAATGGCCGGATACAAGCTGATTCTGATGCAGAACAACAACATTGACAAGCTCAAGCAGACTTTCAGCCAGATCGTGGATGGCTCCACACCTTACAGCATTGTTGCGCTTAACGACGAATACTCGGACATGCGTGTGGCCGACACGGCACTTGAGTTCCTCAACAAGTTCCTGCCTCAGCCCAGCCAATACGAGCGCAATCCTGACTCAGAGCCTCATGCGCTTACTGTGCGCAAGCCCGGCACGTGCGAAGTGGATCCGACGATCCTGTCACCTTTCCCGCGGCGGGTGGAGGCTGCACCGAAGTACCAGGTGATCGCATACCGCGAACTGCGCTGGGTGGCATTCACAAACTCGCTGCTGCGTGGTCTGGGCTTCGGTCTGGGTGCGATTATAATGTACATCTTCTACCTGCTCGTGTTGCGCCGCAACAAGGCACCAGTGGGCTCTAACGGCGGCTACGATATGGTGTAAACGACTGGATGGGGAAATAAGTGCGGAGTGTTTTCGACGAGCGAAGGCAAGACCGTCGACATTGCGGGCCAGCTGCATGAAGCGCTTTAGCCCGCGGAGACGAGGTGGTTGGTAGGTTTAGTACGTGTATCTGCAGCACGAAGACAAATGTGCACAAACTCGCCAGCGTTCTGTGCAGAATAGACGTTGCGATATCTTTTCGTTCCGATGGTGTTGGTTCCCCATTTCATGGAGTGACGTGGCATTCCAGGTAACAATCCTTTGTGCACAGCGATCCAAGCAGAGTGAGCTTCAGCCATGCTCCAAAGTGAGGTGACGTGCATTGCGATCGAGCATGAATTCATTTACCAGTATGCTTCGTCTACGGCTTTGAAGCGAGAGAGTAACAACGACTCTAGCTACAGACATCGGTCGTTTATGTTTGCTTGGTAGTATGCAGTCCAGGAGCGCCCTTGCTCGTAAACCGGAAGATGTAGACAGAGATCACGGCTGCGATGGCCAGGCCGAAACCATAGCCAATGTTCAATGCCAAGTTCCACGCGAACGACGGCGTCATCTCGGCAAACGCACGCTCGTTGGGCGAGCGGAACCGAGTCACTGCCGGTACAGGGGCCCAGTCGGCGGCAACCTCATCCTCGACTCGAAGCGACATGAAGTCAGGCTCGGGCAGCGGGATCACGTTCGGGTCGTACGCGCAGTCGTCGCCGTGCCAGTTGCTCACCACGCTAACATGCTGGCCTTCTGGCAGCTCGAAGAAGGCAGGCTCTGGCAGCAGCTGGGAGTAGAATCGGCCAACAAGCTCAGCCGTCTTGGGACTCGTGTACTCATCATTCAGGGCCAGCAGAATCTCGGAGCCCTTGTTCTCCAGCGCCATCTTGAACTGCTTATTGAGCGAGTCGTCAATATTGTCCTTCACACGCACAAGCAGCCAATCGTCGCACTCGCTGATCGGGTTGAGCTCCACGGGAATCCCCAGCACCTTGGATCCCTCTTCCTGCATGAAAATGTGATGCAGCAGCGGCATGTTGAGGTCGTCCGGGTGACGCATCTGATGAGGTAGCATGGCGTCCAGCTCTTTGCCGAACTTCTTGTGGATCTCTTCAAAACCCAAGCGACTGTAGACGAACGGCGCGTGCTTAAGGAAATTGTACACGTGTTCTCCGCCGTACGTCTTGTCCGTGAGCATGACCGTATTGCGCACACTAGCCAGCCAAGCATTGGACTTCTGACTCGGCACGTGACGGATGTGGTTGATCTCAGTCAGCAGTCTCAGTCCTCCGTCACACGTGAAGAACCGGTCTGGCGTCACAGGTTTAATGAATAAATAGTCGTCGTTCATATGGATGAAGACGTCCGTGAGCCCTGGGATCTTGTGCAGGTACTGTTCAATGACATTAGTGTCAAAGGTAGGCAGTGTAGCTTTGCCCTTCGGCAGCAGATCATCTTGGTCCACGACCCGCACACGCGGGTTGGTCATGTCCAGCCAGTCCGGGATTTGACCGGGTGTGACGATGTAGATGGGGCCTTCAAGCCACGGTGCGAACTTAAGCAGCGAACGCAGCGAATACTGAAGCTCACCCATCTCCTTGTCTCTTGAGGAGCCGCCACGCGGCAGCCCTGCACGCTCACGGCGCTTGTTGTAGCACGTCTCAGTGCCGTTAACCCACGTGTAGACGATGGCGGCGTGGCGCAGCGTCTCGAGGTTAGCTACGTCGCAGCGCGAGCCGTCCTTGAAGGGTAGCCCGCTGATGAGCTCAGCCACGCGAGCTGGCGGGTCAGGCTCCTGTCCCATGAAGAGAAGCGTTGCCACGGTCAACGCGAAGCCTAGTAGCGCCAGGAAGCTCCGCATGGTGGACAGAGGTGGAGGAAGAGTCTGGCCAGGAACGGAAGGATAGCAAGAGTGCACAGATGTAGCTCCACGTACGTTGCGGAATGGATGCATCCGAAGATGAGTCGCTGTCCCGCGGGCCCGTCCCGCAAAACTAATTCGGAGGCTTATTCTTAGCTGTGTCAACAGCATAAAAGTATGTGGTAAACATAATATATGTGTGACACACAATGATTTGTATTTACCGCCAATCGCCATTTTTCCAGCAGCTCAACGACGTCATGGCCGCCAAGCCGCGCGTGCTGGTGCTGGGCGGCGCCGGCATGATCGGCCGCAACTTCGTTAAGTACCTAGTGGACCGCGACCTGGTCTCATCCGTGTGTGTGGCCGACAAGACGATGCCCGAGATCTCCTACTTCAGGTGCCATCAATACATGTAATCCCTACATCGTCCGAAATCTGACTGTGTCGTTGGCTGTGCAGCGCCCCGCATAAAGAGGCCTTTGGAGACGGGCGCGTTAAGTTCGTGCAGGCAGATCTGACGCGTGACGCCCATGTAGACCGCGCTTTCAACCCGGAGTTCGGCCCCTACGACTTCGTGTTCAACCTGGCGGGTGAGACCAAGTGCGGACTCTCCGAAACCGTCTACGCCTCCAAGTGCCGTGACCTGTCGGTAAAATGCGGTACGTCTGCTGGTACTGCTACATGTATTAGGTGTAACAACGTTGTTGGATTGAGCCGACATTTTGTCCCTTGACAGCCAAGAAGGCGCAGGAGGTGGGTGTGAAGCGCTACATTGAAGTGTCGACGGCCTTCGTGTACAAGTCGCAGGTCAAGCAAGCGGCCAAGGAGGACGCTGATCTGCAGCCGTGGACCTTGCAGGCTAAGTACAAGCTCGAGGCGGAGGAACAGATCCGCAGTCTGCCCGACCTCAAGGTCGTGTTTCTCCGCCTGGCGACGGTACATCAAAGATTGACATTTCTTATATTTTGGTTGTTTTCGATAAGTTTAACCGCTATTTTGTTGATGTGTAGGTGTACGGATCGGCGGACACGGCGGGACTCATGCCTAGAATCGTCTGCGCTGCTTCGTACGGCTGCAACTACCATTTTGATGGTTGAATTGAGTGACTTACGTTGGTTTGCCTAGATATGTTAAGCTGGAGGAGAAGATGAAGCTGCTTTGGGATGCAGAGATGCGTGTCAACACCGTACGACCGGCAATGTATTTTTCACGTTCTTGCTTGGATCAAGTTCAGACTTAGCTGACATATTCTGGTACCTTTGATTTACAGGTTCACGTGTTTGATGTATGCCAAGCGCTGTGGCACCTGACCAGTGCCGGAAACGATGGCGAGGTCTATAACTTGGTGGACAAGAACGACACCAGTAAGTGCTGCATGTGTAAAGATTATTCTCCAAGTATGACTAACCGCGTTTTGTGCAGACCAAGCCAAGATCAACGCTGTGCTGGAGGAGATTTTCCACATCAAGACCGGCTTCATCGGCAAGCTGGTGTCCAACCTGGCCCGTGTGCGCCTCGCTGACGTCGTGGACGATGCCAATGAGAAGCACATGCAGCCTTGGGCCGATTTGTGCGCGGTACGTTCTTCCCATACACCCGGATTCCTGTGTGGGTCTGGTCTCACCAACACCTTTGTGCCTGCCTCTGTTCATGCTTCGCTTTGGGCTGTCATTCAGGAACACGGTATTACCAACACGCCGCTGACGCCTTACATCGACAAGGAATTGCTGCAGCACAACCATCTCTACGCGGACGGCTCCAAGATCGAGTCCTCGGGTTTCCGATACGAGTATCCGACGGTGCGTGATGATGATCAACACTGTGTTGTTACATGTACACTCAAACTGACTGTTTGTTGACTTTCTCTGACTCATGTGGCAGTTGGAGACGAAGGAAGTACGTGGCGTGCTGGAAGAGATGGTACAGCAGAAGATCTTCCCGCCTATCTTGTCGTCCTAGGCGTTCGAAGCTCAGTTGATGTCAACCGGGCGATAGCAAACGTTAATACGATGTGGCGCCTTGGCTTGGGCTCAAGTTCCCATCTGCCAGGCTGACGCAGCCAGTCCTGCCAAGCTTGACACGTTAGAGGATGTCTGGACAATACATTTTCCAAGTGTAAACAACAACACGACCACCTGAGTTGTGCCTTGTCCAAAACCGGGTCCCAAATCGGGGGCCATTTGGAGCTCCTCGTCGACTTCTGACCTACCCACACAACCGCAATAGGCGACAAAGCGACGGCGGTGCTTCCCCCTCTTGCATCTCGCTCTGTGCTCGCCTGCGCTCTCCATACGTACCTCCACTCGACAGTACGTCGCGTGAGGATTCTTACCAGCTATCAGCGCGGAAATCCGAGCGGCAGAGCCGTCATACTCGCCTCCCATCCGTCAGTCGGTCGCCACCTGCTCGTCTGCGCCTTTACGTAGTCACGCAGGCCACGTAGAGGCTATAGATTGAAGCTCAAGTCACACACAAGTCGTCATGGAGGTGAGTGAAGCGTCACCAGCCGAGGACGAGTTCGACAGGTACCAGGACGCGTTGCCGTATGAAGAACCAGCCAGCTTAACGTCGTCCACCAGCACCAGCCCTGCGGACGGAGAACCACGCGCTGGCAGCACTTTAAGTGATGTGGATGCTCTACCTTCTCAGCAGATACGGAAGCTTAAGAGGAAGGAGCGACTACGTACGCAGTCTGAGAGTGCAGCGTGGACCAGAGCAAGTTTGAGGATGCGGCCCTCCCCTCCTGTTGCTGATATGGCAGCTACCCCAGCTATTGATGGAGCTCATAATCTCGCTACACCTGGAGGTGAAGAGCCTTATGACCAAGTACGCAACAGTGAGAGTGCGTTGTCGCACTTTACGAGAGATATGATCAATGGACTAGACATGTCGACTTTGACGAATGGCAATGACTTTGCCTATCGTCGACGGAGCCACGACAGTTCCATGTCTACTGGGATGGTACTGGGCAGTAGAGAGGGAGTGATCAATATGTGGAGACAACAAGGACAGATTTCTGAGCGAGCGTCCGAGATATTGGAAGATGCTAAGCTGTCGCTTCACGGGAAGGAGAAGAACTTGTACAATGCTTCGTTGCGGAGGTTGTCTGAAGCGCAGGATCCACGACTTAACACTCTTGGAGAAAGGATCTCGTCGACGACAGCGGCAGGTGCAGCAAATCTTATCACAGAACCGCCGTCGACTACGAGTAGTGTTCGTGGAGGTGAACAGCACGTGGATGACGACTTAAACACATCGCAGGTGAAGGAGGAAGAAAGCGGAAACTCAGACGTTGAAAACATGATCCCGACGCATCCAGGTCCAGTGGCAGCGCTGCAAAATGGCGATAAACCATCATTAGACCTCGATAAGGACCTTCAGGATATGGACGCCAGATCGCCGTCAGGAGTAGATGAACGCGACTCGAACTTCCGGCCACAATCGGCGACGTTGTATCACGAGGCGGTAAAGTGGGAAGGCGTGTTGACCAGAAGAAGCGAATGGCTGCGGAGATTGGAGAGACACTATTACGTGTTGGAAGGCAAATTTCTGCGGAGGTTCGCCTCGAAAGAGGCGTATCTAGCTTCTCGAGATGAGCCACTTGTACCTCACCATATTCAGCCACCGAGTGATCCCAGTAAGCCCGTACCTGGTAGTCCTGCAGCTAGCATGATCCGGAGGAATTCGAGCAGCCCAGCGTCCAGCAGTGCAAGTCATTTGTATGTGCTAGCGGGAGTCAAAGACTCGTCTAGCCGTGCAAACGGGTTCACCTTTATTACAGAAGACAAAAAGACTCTGCAGGTGACAGCACCTACGGCTGTGGAGAAAATCATCTGGATGCGGCTTGGACTTGAGGCTATTGTGGCGCTTCCTACGCTTCCCGTAGCACCTCTTGACATGGAGGAATTTTATGCAATGTTGGTTGTGCTCTACACAGCGCACAGTGGTAACTGGCGCACGGAGGGCGATATGGCTGTGACGTTGCCTCCGCCGTCAGAGCAAGTTTTTACCCGCTTCTTCCGGTTGCTTGACAAGGATGTCATTTTTTGCTCGAATTATCCGCCTTCAGTGCCGTTCCACGGCTCATTCCGTGGCCACTCTGGTGTAGTGACTTTCATGCATGACTTTGCGCGGCATACACTGTGGACCAACTTCAAGATCGGTGGCATGTCCGTGGATGGATCCATTGCTGTTGCTTCCGGCAAAGAGGAGCTTGAGAATCGTCGTGATGCCCGCAAATTTATTCAGAACTGGGTGCACAAGTTTACATTTTATTCGGATGGAAGACTCGCTCGTTTTGAGATCAACGGCGACGTTGTTGCAGCTAGTGCGGTCTTCAAGGTTCCTGGTGCAGCTACGACGCTCAAGCTTCCCCAAGAATTTAACGAGGTGGATGCTGAGCACGGCCTCGAAGGTATACTGCTGGTTAGGGTGATGCAGGGTCATGGACTGAAGGCAGGTACATCAGTCAAGAAAACGGTCAAGGAACCTAGTATTACCGTGCACCTCCAATACCGCGAGCAGCCGAAGGCCGGTGCGAATGGATCCACGTCTGGTTCCTCGTCGACCACTTCGATAGGACCCTCGACACTGATCGGCGGCATTTCGATGCCAAACCTTTCCAGGAAGTTCAGCTTTATGACCTCCGTCGCGAGCTCTGCCGCTTCCGCGGCGTCTTCTGCTGTTGGTGTTGGGCAAACCTCCGCATCCAACAACTCAACCCCAGTTACAGATCCGTTTAGCACGGGAACGCCTCGCAATGCTGGAGATGACTCATATTTGCCGACGCACCCCGTGTGGAACCGTATTCTCGAGCTCCCGTTCAGCCAAGTCATCGGCACTTTCTCGCTTGTAGTGGATGTGAAAGACCATTCAAAAAATGGAATGGAGTCCCAGCTTGGTTACGCTACGCTGAACGTTGCCAAGTATCTGATGGCTGCAGACGGTAATGAGCGCACCAAAAAGAGGGAAGAGGCAGCTATGGCTGCTGACAGCAAATGGTATTCGATTAGCAATGCCAAGGGTGAATACTGCGGCAAGGTTCAGCTGGGTATCACCTGCCGACGCGCAAAGCTTGCAGAAGATGGCGATGGCGTGCAACCGCGACTAAAGAAGAGCCAAAGTGTTGTGATAGACCGGAAGAACCCGCCGCCCTCTCACATGCTGCAATGGGACGCTACTCCTGCAGCTCACTCCCAGGCGCTGCTAGGAGCTGCAACTCCGGCACTTAAGAAGGGCATGACGCTTGACGAGTTCCCCATGGGTGGAAGTGAACACGCGCGCCGTCATGGCTGGGCTAACGTGAAGCTGTCCCCCGAAGATACTGCGCGCACACAATCAGCAGGTGCGATTGTTAGCAGCAAGGAAGAAAACGATGAATCGGTGCACAAGCGCTTCCCCGAAGGCAACAGTTCAGCGTTGCCCGCAGCTACGGATGCAATCATCTGCAAGGAGAATGCTGACATGCACACGTTCATGGTTTGCGGTGCTCCTTTCACGATTCCGCGGCATTACCAGCTTATCAAGGTGTGTGGGCGTGGCGCATACGGTATTGTGATTGCTGCCACGAACCTTCGCACAGGAGGTAACGTGGCTATCAAGAAGGTTATCGACTGTATTTGGCACCCGCACCAGCTCAAGCAGATTCTTCGTGAATGCCGATTGATTCGTCACATGGCGCACGAAAATGTGCTGAGCCTGCTGGATTTGATCCCGCCGCCATCGTACACCGACTTCCGCGACGTATACATGACAGTGGATCTGATGGAGATGGATCTGCACCGCATTATTTACTCGAAGGAGGTGCTGCGCGACGACCACATCCGTTACTTCTTGTATCAAATGCTTAGCGGTCTGCACCACATGCATCAAGCCGGTGTGTTGCACCGTGACCTGAAGCCCAGCAACCTGCTCATCAACTCGGATTGCCAGCTCAAAATTTGTGATCTTGGTCTTGCACGTTCCAAGGAAGCTGACGACGTGGGTATGACGGAGTACGTGGTCACGCGTTGGTACCGTGCGCCGGAGCTTTTGTTAGGTAGTGCTTATGGCGAAGGTGTGGATCTCTGGGCGGCAGGGTGCATTTTTGCCGAGATGCTGGGTCGCAAGCCTCTTTTCCCCGGTGAGACGTATGTACACCAGCTCCAGCTCATCATGAACGTGTTGGGTGTGCCGGAGGAGCACTCGTTTAAGGAGAACCCGCTGGCCAACAAGCTCAAGGGCCGTCAGCTATTAAGTCGTACTCAGGCGGTGGCTGGTATCGACACGAATACGATGTTCCCGAACGCGAACCCGGAAGGTCTGGATCTGCTGTGGAAGATGCTGGTGTTTGACGTGGAGAAGCGCATTACCGTGGAGGAGGCTCTGCGGCATCCGTATCTAGCTATGTATTTCGATGAGGAGCGTGAGAATACACCGGTGGAGAAGTTCCAGAGTTTCGACTTGGACGACCTGGATGAGACGGATCTCAAGGAGCTCATGTTCAAGGAGATCTGCCACTTTCACCCGGAGGAGATGGTCAAGCGTGCTCAGCAGCAAAAGGAGCACCCTGAGACTGTAGAAAAACTTCCTCCTGGTTGGGTGAAGCGCGAGTCGCGTAGTGTGCCTGGCAAGTTCTACTATAGCAACCCGAAACGCGGTATCAGCACGTGGATCAAAGAGGAAATGGATTAAAAGTAGGTAATAGCGCGAAGAAAGCTCCCTCGAGCGGATTGAAAGTTGTATGAATGGGGAGTGGAGGTCGTGCTTCCAGTCATGTAGAAAGCCCCACAGGACAAGATAAAATTAATGCTGCGTGTTGAACACGATTCGATTTGATTACTTGTAAAAAAAAAATTGTTAGCATGACTGATAAGAGGTAACATCGTCAAGGCACAACCACACACCTAGACACGCTAATTAGATAAGAGTAACGTCTCTTCAGCTCGCACTAGCAAGACCCATTACGGAGGGTAAATAGGGCTTCGGTGACGGCAACTGACGGCTGATCAACTTGGAGCGTGGCGAGTTCCACGCCATACAGGCGTCCTCTTGTAGTAGGTACGGACTGGAGTGACCACGATGGATCTTGAGTCCCGTGTGACTACCGGCAGGCGAGCCCCAGCTCGCACAACGGCCGAGAGTAGGTCGTGGTGGCAGGTAACGTGAGTCATATCGTCGTTCTTCTGAGGTGAAAAGCGGGTCTGAAGACACCCAGTAGTCCAATTCACTCATCATAGTGGACGACGTGGAGAAGCAGTCTTCACTGGAGCAGTACATCTCCAAAGACTCAATTGGTGGTGGAGATGAAACTGTGAGAGAACGCCTCCGTCCTGAAGGTAGGAAGTAGTCGTCCAGTAGTTCCACTTGATCCAAGTATGCTCCTTTAATGCGTTTGCCTCTGCAGTCGAAGTAGAAGGCACAATCGTCGTTCTCCTCCAACAAGCGACTGTAGAAAGCTGACAACATGCGACTACCCGAAGAAGCTGTGGATCTGTTGGAATGCAGTAGGAAAGCGTCCCAACTGTGATCACAGACAATTGTTAAAGAGTTGGCAATTTGCAATTTAAATGGCAGGAACGCACTTGATGGGGTCGTCATCCTCGTCCTGCTCGGTGTCGATACGTCCACAGCTCCAGGTTTTCTGCAGTCGATCGAGCAGTGGATCTTCACTTGGCGTGCGCTCTCGTCGCTGTCGGATCTCGTTGAAATCCGCGTCCTGGTCGCCGAAGCACACGAGTACTGCGCCCATGGTCGCAAATTGGCAAGTGACGCTTTCCAAGAATGACGGGGTTGTACCACATAGTCGTCCGGATTGAGGGGTGGGCGCCTCGAGGAGTCGAGGCAACTTCAACGTTCGCTATCGTTATCGGGGGTGGGATACTATTGATAGATGTCATTTTGTGGAGATGGATACAGTACGGATACGTTGAAAACGCTATTTTAAAACCTTTACAGTAGAATAATTCAGTAATGCGTGTGAAACGACGCGATCTTTCCCTCTGTGACAACCATACTCAGATTTTTGGATAGAGCTCTTCACTTCGTAGGTTTTTCTTCAGCCCAATTATTGTCACCTCTCTTCCGCTCGTGTTGCCACGGACACGTTTCAGTGTTTGTTGTTTCTTGTGAACGGCGGGCGTTGAGTACGGCAGACGCAACGAAAAAAAAACAAAGAAGCGCTCATCAGTTTCACCACCGTGTTGCTTTTTGTAGAAAACGGTACGTGGCAACGGCAACAGTACAGGTGGATCATGACGCACGCGTGGTCTAACGAAAATGGAGGCCCTTGTCCGGGAAGGCTTTTGACATTCCCCGAAATAGGCTGCAGATATCGAGGTGAATGATGGAAACTTGGTAAGAGAACATGCCATCGGAAGTTTCGTGCAGGACAATGAAGTGCTGTTGCTCCCTCGTTCTCGCGCCGCTTGGCTACTGACCAGTGAGTGGCAGAGGATGAAGTTGCCATCGTTATCATGTGTCTCTTGCCGCTCAACAGCCGGTTCAGGAAGTTGCTGCTGCACCAGAACGGTGGTTGCTGTTGTAACAGTGGGGAATTGATTGATGAGGATTCATACTAAAGACTCAAAGTACACGCTGGGCTCACAAAAACGGATGAGGACGGGGCGCGGCGTTGTCTTGAGCAGGTAACGTGTGAGCGCGTAGCCGATCTGTCGAGTGCTGTCGTCGCCCACTGCTACGATCACATAGCCCGCAATCGACAATTCTGGCTCGGAGTCTACTGCCGTAAAAATATTTGCGAAAATGGTACTTCCAGTTTTCAGGAAGTTCGCACCAGTCGCCAAAAAACTGCTGGAAGTTGATGCAGTCGAAGCAGCACTTGACTCTCTTCGTCGTCTGCTACTGTACGTGTGACGATTGTTAGCGTACTTCTTAACAATGGCAGTGCGACCGTCGAACGACGTTTCGATCTCCAGTCCCAGCGCTGCATCAGGAAATTCGAGTTCCACTTCGTCTGGTAGCAATTCTATCGGTTTCCGCTCGATCCTCTTGATTGCATCCGCCACGAACAGATCATAGCACCGCCCCAGATACCAATCTGGCACTTCTGGTCTTGCTGAGCCTGGTTCACCTCCTAATCGATGGTAGTTACGGAGAAAATCAACTCGGGTCATCTTGAACCTTCGTGCCAGTTTTGGGTTGTGAGCGTCTGTGTTGAGCAGCAACACTGAGAACGCCAGCGTGTACACTGCGTCTTCGGACGGACACTGGTCGCTGTCTGGGTTATTAGTGTAATAAGCCTTAGCAAAGGCTTGTAAGATGCGGTCAATCTTCTGAGCTTCACTTGGCAACTCGAAGCGACTGAGATACACGCGCAGAGCAATGTCGAATACCACACCTTCAAACTGGAAACCATTGGCGTATTCATGCAACACACTCAATGATTTGGCGTCCGGTTCGCCTAAAACCTGACCAACCTGCAGCAATTCCAGCATTTTTTTGTTAGGTAAAAGGTTTTTTAACAACATTTCGAAGTTTGCGCACCATTTTCGGGTCGGCATGTGGCATTTCGTGTAAGAAATCGGCGATTTCCTTGGGCGACGACGGACTCTCAGGGTCCATCAGACGCATAATGTGCGTCGCCTCTACAGTCGCTTCGTCCGGCAGCTTGGGCGGCGACAGGGACGCGTCTGTCGACGACGACGAGGGTCGAGTCTGTATTTGGGCAGCTCCGTTCTGATTCCGACGTCAAACACAGCAAAAATTGCACACATTAATTGCCATTAGTGAGGGTGATATAAGTACAACTGATAGAGAGACTGGCAGACAGCGAACGGACCTCGACGTGCTCTTCCGTGCCGCTCATAGCTACACAGAGTCCGGACTTTCTTGAGACAATAACCAGAAGCGTAAGAGCAACGCTATTGTATATGGTGTGGTGTACATACCAGAAGTGTAACCTCAAGAGTAACCTTATTGTATATGGTGTGGTGTACATGAGTGATCTTGAAGCGACGCGATGCAATGTATCAATTGGATCTGGTGCGAGTCCGAGTGCTATGCCTCTCCCCAGTAGCGACAATAGGATGGAAATGCGGCATGTTACCCTGCCACGAGGTTCTATGGACGATTTGCAGCGTGGCGTCGGATGTGTGGAGCTTTTGGCACAGTTGAGTCCTCCCGGGGTGAGCGACAAGAAGCCCTGTGCATTCGTGGACGTGGCTTTCCACCCGTTGAAGCCATGGGTCGCTGCTATTGAGCAAAAAGGCTGTGGAATTGTATGGGACTACGAGACAGGAGACATCGTGACGGATTTTGACTTGGGCGAGTCTCAGGTCTTGGATGATGACGAGACGCACGGTAGTGAGGCCAGTGAAGACGCAGCGGAGGGGGCAGAGTCTGCTGCAGTCTTCAACCCTGCAGCTGCACCCAAGGGACTTCTTAGTCGAGCTACTGCTTCCCCGTCGGCGAGGTCTGTTCAAGGAGCAGTCGCTGCTGCAACTGCTGCTAAGGGACTCTTGTCTCCTTCTGGAGCTTCCCTCATCAAACGAAGACGTCCAAGTCTGCAGATGCTGTTCTATGATCATGAAGTTATAGCGTGTACTACGCAGTTGCCAGCGTCACGCACTTGCTTTGACGAGTGGCTGATCATTGTGGCACGCTCGCATATCGTGATCTGCGACCTTGATCAGAACGGGGCGGTGAGTTTGAATGCGAAAGGTTCTGCTGCAGTTACGTCAAAACTTATTCATCATATCGTGCTGTATTTCGTAGGTGCACCACCTTGACCCTGAAGACTTGCAGCGCGGTCTCCCTAGTAGTGTGGCGATCTTGCCCTCGGGACTGCTAGCTATCGGCTGTCAAGATGGGAAAATCCGAATTTGGAGCCCATGGCAGTCGAAAACGGTTGGTACACTTGATAGTGGATCCCAGCGAGGTAAGATCAAATTGTATGTTGTTCCATCAAGGATGAGGCCAACTAAACGACTTTGACTTCCTGCAGATGTCCAGCTCATTTTGCTTACAACGCCACCTATTTTGATGAAGCGAAGCGGGAGTGGATCTCTTCCTGGAGCGGAAACTCGCCTTAGCACGCAGCTACATCATCTTGCCTGTGCCACTTTGGATGGGCATGTTGTGACGTGGCGAGTTTCTCTAAATTCTTCCACCGCTAGTTGTGACTGTGTGAAGACGTCAGAAGTGGAGCTCAGAGACGTCTTCAGACAATTCGACACGGTGAATGGAGTGCACGAACTCAAGTTTCACCCGCAGCACGACGTGATGACTGCGGCTTGTCGCGATGGCACCATTTTCTTCTTTGATGTTGCGCCACTTCTGGACAGCAACAAACCGTACGTGGCAGTATTGAGTCTACTATCTATCTACATGTATACAGGTAAACGGAGACTGATTCTTGTAATTCGTGGATGCACAGCGCAACGCTCACCGGGCTTCTCCCAAATAGCAAGCTTCAAAGTATCGTCGTTTTAGCAGGATCTCAGAAGGGCTGCTTCATGGCTCTTTCCATCTCTCCTTTAAACTCTACTGTGCGTTTTGATCTGTCGACGTATAGCCTTCGATTGTCACGCTAACTTTATTGTTTGTGCAGTTGGTTGTCTCGGAAATCGGTGTCAAGGGCCGCTATTGTGGAAAAGACAATGTGCCAACTATCTTCACGGAGTTTTCAAGCAACAATACTCAAGAGTCGAGAGACCTCCGAGGCTTCGTTAATCTGGTACAACCAGCGATTATTAGTGTGCTTACTTTGGCAATGATTTTAACGTTTCTACCGTTGCTTTGTCCTTGTGAAGATGCCATCCAAGAGATTGAAGATGGTGTCACTCACAAGTAGCGTTCGCAACCCAGGCGAGTTGTGCTGCCTCACCAGTTTTGGCTTGCTTGTCCTCAAGACTAGCTTTTTGGCTGCCCCGATGCCCGTGTTTATCGCTCGAGGCACGAAAAACACTCCAGCAATCGGATTTCCTTCCTCCATGATGATTGGAGTGCGAGTTCTTGGCGAGAATCCTCAAGACAAACCGCAACTTCACATGGTGCAAAACGGAGCAGAAGCCCAGATTCCAGCCACAATTGAACGCTCTCGTGTTCCTCAGTTGCACTACAATTCTTGTCAAAATGGGTTCCTAGCAGCACTCTTGCCTATTAGTGGACATCTCGAGGTAACAGTCTACGATTCTCACCTTGTTTATCAACGTAAAGTTTACTCATGTAATTTACTGATGCGAACAGATTTTGCAGGTGGGATTGAAACCTGTGCCATCGAATGCTGTCGATCTGGAGACGATATTTGTGGCTCATGCGTTTGGCTTCGCGTGGCATCCATCGCATCCTCTTTTCGCTGTTCTTGCGGTAAGTTTCTAAAAAAAATGTTGATTGTCTGTATCGTAATTCAATATTGATTTATCGACTGTTGTTCTTGTTGTCACAGCCAAACAAAGAGCTTGCTGGTAAGCTGACTCGGTCGAATACTGCGTCATCCATTGTGCCAAACAAACGCTCAAGGTTTTTCTTTGGAGGAAGCAGAGCGTCCGCTGCAAATGCGACTGATGAGCCTGATGCCCGTCAACTACGAGCTGCTGCGCGAACATTGACATTATCGATCTACAAACTCACAGGGGACGATGCTGAGGTTGATTTTATCGAGACAAGTTTCGCAAGTGGTGAAGACAATGTGCTCCACGTTTTCTCGGGTCCATTACTCGGCGTTGTCAAATACGTTGCAGATGTCAATACTCCCGACCCATTACCATTAGTTGCTGGAGGTGCAATTGTCAAGCGAGCACGTGACAGCCCCGCATCGTTGAGTAGAGTCCAGCGAGCACAGTCATTTATGCTTGGTCTTAGTGCGATGTCATCGCCAAAGATGACGGATTTGAGACTTACTATGATGTCTCCATCACTGTCTCCATCGGCTTCTCCCACAGCAGCACTTCTTGAATCAACAGATTCCGCAAGTGATTTGACTAAAACATTCCTCGAGTTTTACGAGTGGAGTCACGTTATGGGGTTGGCAGAAGGTGAAACAGGACTACGGAAGCTTGTCGGAGGGTTTGCTATTGATTGTCCACTCAGTCTTGAATGGGACACTGCTACTCAGAATCTCTGTGCGCTAGTGTATCTGACTAGTATCAAGATCTACCGCTTCAGCAATTCCAACGATCAGAGTAAGCAAATTGACGGAGCGGCTACTTGTACGATGGAGTGTCTACACGAGATTCCTACTCCGTCACCGGCGATTTCCTTGTACTGGGTGCACCACACGCTCTTCTTCACGACAGAAGATGAGGTGAAGTGCAGCGTGATTTCTCGAACTCGGTGCTTCACTTTAGCACTAGCTTCTCGATGGGTGTTGAATGAAGCTTCATGTGCCACTCCAGTTAGTGATGACGATCTGAACCAATTCCCTCGCCCCCAGGTAAGAAAACATATCTTGACTTGTTGCTTCAGTGTTGAAAGCTAATGTAGTTGTGCAGATTTTCCCTGCTGGAGCGACAACTATCTTGGGTGTTTTAGACCAAAAACTCGTGTTGGGAGGACCACTGCAAGCAGTTCACATCCTCGACCTGTCGAACCGAGTCCTTCAGTGTGCGATGCTTGTGACTGCGGGGTCTGTCGTCCAAGCAGCAGAACTTGCTCAACCGCTTTGTCCGGATGCCACTGAATGGTTAGGAGCTGTTTTTGAGGCGTTTGGTTACGTTTCAATAGCTTTACGTCTACTACCGGGTCTCTCACTGTCGTTGAAGGTGAACATGTGCATCAAGCATACCCAGTTGGAGTCGTTGGCGAAGTTACTCGGTGATCTCGTTGAGCAGGAACGGGACTCACCGAATCTCACGGTAAGCGCTAGTATCCTTGTCATTGTTACCAGAAGAGCTGCTAATGCTAACCATTTTCTAACAATTTTGTTAGGGCTCTTCGCTCTTTCAGCGTGCGTGCATTGCTCTCCATCGTGGAGAAATGCAAGCACCTCTCAAGCAACTTGGCTCGATTCTGATGTCCCGCAAACGTCATAACGATGTCATCTTCGTAGGCTTTTTGCTGCAGAATGACGAGGTGAGTTGTTCAGGAATGTGCATTTACATGTATCTATTTGTTAATTCGTGTAACCTATACCGATCTCTGATGTTTACAGCAACTCGTCCAAGCTTACGGATCTGCTGAGGAATGGGGTGCTGCTTTCCATGCTGCAACAAATTCAAACCGTTCACCTACTGCCACAATGCCAACTCCAGACGTGATACTGAACAAGTGGAACACCAATGTTGCAAAACCTACTGCAGCGTGGAGAACGTTACTCGAGAGACAAGGAATTCGACCTCCGACAACTGTGAAGCTCCAAACCTCAGGATGTAAGTGAACTAAGCAGAACACACATTCATCTTGTATTTTTTCAACAACTTCTAAGTTGAAATAGATGAAACTCTCGTGAATCTATCCACTACTGCCTCGTTTCAGATCTTAGCAACATTCGAGAAGTCGCACACGATCTCGTAGATCTCAAAACCTTTGTGCTTCACGATGGTGTTGTCCTTGGTTCCTCGTAAAGAACCTTTGGCGGTAATTGATGAGCCTACCACCTCTAGTGGCAATAGTGATCACTTTGTAGAACGCGTGGTGTTTCACCCGGTACGACGTTTATCTGTTGCCAATTTATCTAGTATTCAACTAACGATATTTGTTTAATGGTTCATGTTTCCAGAGTCGTGGAAGTGTCGTGTGTGTCAAAGGGGACACGTTGGAAGAGCTGGATGTCAATACCGGAGCTTTACTCTGCCACATCACTTTCGACTTGTTGGCTTCCAGTAACGTGGACTTGATCCTCCCTGCAGGTTCTCACTATGTTGTGGGGTTACTGCAATCTCGTCTTCTCATTGTCTGGGACCTTGATGAATCGGTGCTGCTAGCCACTTCAGATGCCGATAAAGTTCATGGAACTCGTCGAGTTACGACACTTGCCACTTCGCTCTGTGCTGATCGTTGGTTGTTCTTTAATGCTGAAGGAAGCAATAACGTTCGTGTCACACGTGTTGATTCTCCACGTCCAGCTCGTGAAATCTTACGCAAAAGTGCTCTTCGTGGAGGTTCAGTTGTATCGTTGGCATACTCGACAGAGCATCATTTGCTCAGTTCTGGATGCAACGACGGCACTATCCAAGTTTGGAGCATTTTATCAGATGAAGTGGATGCTAGTACTGCTAGAAAAGGACAGGAGACAACCGATTTTGCCACTCCACTCTTCGCTGTGCAGTTGACGCAGTCTCCAGTTGTGGAAATCACCATTGGAATGTGTACTGGATGTGGTGCTAACGGAAGCAGTAGTAACATGTTCCTCGCTGCGGGGTACCAGAACCGCCGTGTGGATGTTATTGCGATGAATGGCCAAGCTCACACTTGTGTCGCCTCCACCATCATGTACGTACGTACTACTAGCTTTTTCTTGTCAGCTTGTGCTAACCAAATTTTGATTGTATTTTGCAGGACTCCTCCTCAAACTCCGGATTTTTCCAGGTTGGGAGGAACTCTGACGTTGGCAATTCATGCACAACTTCCAGTGTTGCTGGCTCATTGGCGTTCAAACAGAAGTGAATTTGGTGTTGATGCCATTGCGGCTTGGGAGATCAATACGGGTGGAACTTTGATCACGAGTCCTAGAGGAGGCGCAGGAGGAAATAGTAGCGGTGGAGGTGCCATGACCGATTGGTGGCCTGTTGCCATCTCCTCAACACTTCGTGGACTCAACATGCCAACTCCCGGAAACCAGAGACCTCCTGTACTTGCCACGGATGTCACACTCTGGCAAAACTCGCTTGCAGTCTACGCTAGCACCATCGACCGTCGATCGATCTTCCTTATCGACGTTCAGCCTAACCAGACATCAACAAGTACAGCTGAAACAGAGCCCAACACTGTTCTCGCCTTGAGCACGACGTCACAGCTCACTCTTGCGCAGTATCACGACTATCCGACAGGAATTCCATCGTCACAACTACAAGTTGCAGTGAAAACCAGCGCCAAGGGGACTCCAGTGCTCAAACTCCAGCGTTTTTCTCAACTCTCAGGAAGATTGACAGGTTCAAGTGACCAACTTCCAGATTGGAAAAGTGAACGTGGTGTTCCTCTCGTGCCATTCCAAGTACAAGCAAACAGCCTTCAGTCAGCTGTGTGCATCAAACTACGCGAGAAAGGTGACGATGCAGCGGCAAACGGTGTACGTCCGTCTTCGTTTTCCTTCGCAGTCCTGGATCTCGAAGTTACGGTGGATACTGGAATGACTGATGTTGTTATTAACCCCGACGACGAAGATGGAGCGATCGCTCCAAGTTCTTTACCAGCGATCGAGTTGAAATATGGTTCAATTCAGCATGACGCTCGAGATGTTTGTTTCGGCATGAATCCATCAGTTGATCCATCGAAGTCTCAAGTTTATCTGCTGCTAGTGCTTTCCAAAGCTGGAGACGCGATCACTTTCCAGACGACACGAGATCCTGGTAACGAACGTGTGAAGTTGAGTCAACCCGTTCAACGCGTATTTGCCACACCATTGTTACTTTCAGCAAATTCACCATTCCAAAGTGTCATTGTTTGCAAGTTGCTATACTTGCTCGAGTCAGGAAATCCTGAAAAGCTCGTGCTCAGTGGAGATGATCTATCAGTACCAGGTGAAAACTCGTCGTCGTGGGTGTGTGAACCAAACGAACGCGTTGTCGACGTTCAGTGGAATTCATCGTCGTGTCCACAGATTGGACCTCATGACTCACAGCAACGTTTACTGTTGGCTGTGATGACAACTCGACGTGTTGTAGTTTTATCTCCTGAACTCCGACAACTGCGTACTTACGACTTCAAGACTGATCTTATGGGGACACCGGAGAGTGTGTTGTGGTTATCTCAAACGTTGTTGTACAACACCACAGGAAGTCAAATACGCTATGTCACTCCAGTCGCTAACCACTTTCAAGACGATACAAGTCGACTTTTGTGCAGCATTGCAGCTGACCTTGATACTCGCCCAGGTTTCACTCGATCCAGCATCCAACTAGTGTCTTTGAGTGGTGATCGATTGTGCTACTCGGTCTCTAATCCATCGACGTTGTCCAGTCGACTAACACTACATTCAGTAGCGTTATGTGAACCTCTTTTGCTGGGCTTTCCAGTGCCCAACGCTACTCTTCGACGTGTCTTCGAACGTGAAATGGTAGCGTTCACGCTCATGAATGACGACAGTGATCGCCCAGTATGTTCAATCACTGATGTTGTACTGGAGACTGCGTATCACACCTTTGGATGGAAAGATAAGGTGTTGAAAGTGTTGAAAGCTTTAATCAACTCGCACGAGAAATCGTCTGCTGCTACAGACGGAGGAGTTGCTCCTGCTGCTCCGTCTTCAAACTACAGCAGAACATCCCTACTGTCACGAACAGTAATGGGTTCGATCTTCCTTGATGCTCACAAGTGGGAAGACTTCTTGCGAGTTTTTCTTGCTCATGATCCAGCACTAGAAGAATACGTGCTTGCTATCGATTCGGACGGAGCTGCGAAGTTACCGTCAAGAATGGGACCTACAGCTCGACGCTTTAAGCAACTTGCTGCAGTATTTGACAGCGTCGGTCAACCTGACTGGGCTATGCGGTGCCTTGATCTATCTGGAGACGATGAAGCTCTCTTGACAATGTTCCTCAAACTCAACACTGCAACTGCTTCGTCTTCAGAAGTTCTCGATGCATTGCAGAAGTCTTGGACCAAGTTAAATCCGCCTTTGAGTGCTATCACGAAAGCTGCTATGGGGCAGACGCAAGATCTACAGGCTGGACAACATGATCCGTTCTCGATACTCTGCTGCGAGACTCTGACGCAGCCTATGCGTCGTGGACGTCTGCTGAATAGTGTTGCTCCACTTGATCGTCTCAAACTTCCCGTCGCACCAACTGACAAACTGAACCAAGACGATAGTACACATGATACCACACGTGCAGGCACGTTACCTTGGAAACGTTTAGCTCCAGAAGATGCGAGTGAATGGCTGGGTGTATCAACTAAAGCTCGAGTTGCTACGACTGAACCTCGTGCGTTGAATTACTCCATCTTCGCAGCTGAAGCTTCAGCACTTAGTGGAGTTCTGCTCGGTGTTGATCCAGCTTCCACATCAACAGCTTTCTCTCCATCCACTCAAACTGCCTCAACAGAAGCAGCAGCTAGCGCAAAAATGACTATCGGTCCTTTTCAAGACGAAGAAGATGCTGTGGTGGCTTATTGGCGATTCGAAGAAGGTGCTACAGCAGCGGAGAAGTTGAGTAGTGGTGAAATAGCGTCACCTGATGGAATCGAGTGTTTGGACACGTCCAAACGTGAGAATACGCTACGTCTCGTTGGTGGTGCGGTGAATTTCGTCGAGTCTTCAGCACCTGTCGATCGTGGTGAGCCCGGTAGAATTCCTGAAGAATTCGCGTTACGCTTCCCTTCCTCGGAATCGCCTTCATCTTCACTGTCACCAAGTGGTTGGGGAGCTCAATGCCCCATCCGACCTGGCAGCACCTTGGACATTGCCACGACTTTCGATGAAGACCCGTATCGACGTGAATTAACCTTCGAAGTGTGGATCCGCAACTACAAAATGTACGAACAAGTCCAGAAATTGGCGGAAAATGGTGATGAAGTTCCAGCAACATTGTCTGGTGGTGTTCGTCAGGTCTTGATATCTCGCAAACGTGTCGACAGTCTTGACGATGGAGTGAAAGGTGGAGATGTATCCGGTCCAGCAAGTTGGGAGCTGGTTATCGATGAAGATGATCACTTGGTGCTAATATTCGGGAACCAGCAAGTCCGTTCGACTCAAAGGATGGAGCACAATGGCAACCAAGGTTGGCGCCATGTCGCCTTCACTGTGGATGTTTCATCACCGCAACGTGTCGGACTCAAACTCTTCCTTGACGCTCGCTGTGTCGGTGAATCCCAGACGACACCAAGTAGTCAAACTGTGTCGAAGCCGTCCAAATTGTTGCTTGGATGGCGCATGCAGGACTTGGAAATGACGGAAGTTCGTCTATGGGCCACAGCACGTTCAGCCGATCAATTGAGTGACATGCGTGAGAACTACTTGGGACTTGCTGAAGCCAAACGCCGCATGAAAATCGCCATTCACCAACGTAATTGCACGTGTGAAAAGTGCGTCTCGAGACGTGCTCAAAGTGTTGCAGGTGCTGGAATTGGTGGAACTCCTCGCTTGGAACTTTCACTCAGCACTCCACTTGCTCCACCTTCTCGTCAACGACGTGTTGTCCCACAAGCCAAACCAACCTCGTAAGAACCATCAAAGCACAAGAAGGAACACACAGAGTTGGTTGAGTCAACAAGACCTTTTCATTATCTTTCAAACCGATTTGTTAAAGTATCCGAATAGGTTAGAAACCCACTCAAACACCGTGTCGCTGGTAGAAAACCTCGCAAGAAACGACCTAGCAACCACCCTACAGGCACTGCTTGATGAACTTGTTGATCTCCTCACCGCGGTTACCGGCGTCACCGCCCTCAGCGAAGTGCAGGAGCTTCTTGGTGTAGCCTCCGTTAGGGGACGACAGCTGGAAAGGCCACAGGAAGTTAGCGGCCTGCTTGAAGTGCTCGCCGACCGTAAAGATCTCGTGGATCAGGTCCTCGATACAGATGATGCCGACGTGGCCAAGAGACTTCTCGATCACCGAGTTGTCCGTCAAGGGGATACGCTGGCCACGGACCTTGCCGAATCCACGCTTGTAGATCAGCTCACGGGTCACCTTAAGGTTAGGGTAACCGTAAGTGACGAAGGGCTCAACCAGACGCAGCATGTTGATGGTGGCCTTGTTCAGCTTGACGAAGACGCCGTTCTGGATCTGACGCAAACGCAGAAGCTGCAAGATCTTGCGGACCTTGGGGGACACGCCAATGATACCGCGGATACGGATCACGAAGGCGAACTTGGCCTCAGCAGGCACGTAGAAGTTGCCAGTGGACTTGGCCTGACGACGCAGGATCACGCTCTGCTTCTCAAGCTGTTAGGGTAACGGCAACCGTAAAATTGTTAAAGTTAGGGTACTGTACTGTACGTATAGTCTCCAAAAAGTATAACGTTTTCTTACCTGACGGTACTCCTTGACGTACTTCTCAGCGCTCTTGAAAGCGATCTGACGGACCTTCTTGCGGTGGACCTTGTCAGCAGCGGCCTTAGCGACACGCTTAGCCTTCACCTGCTCGAGCGTACGACGCTTCTTGAGGATCGACTCAGGGACGAGACTGTAATAACAGTTAGAGACAGTAAAAGAATTAGGACGGGATGCATTAAGGCATCGGTTAAGCCAGGCCCAAGGCCATTCCCCTCTGAAGGAATAGGCGTCTCCCGACACACCCGTCATAGTTAAATTTTAGTGGAGTGGCATCTCATTAGAGTAACGCCACACACACCACGATCCTCCACGTATGTTGCCATTAGAGACACATAGGGAGACGTTAGAGAAACTCCAATTGAAGTCTCTCCGTATCGATTTTAAGAGAAGAGCGAGTCTCTATTGAGGACGTCGCTTTACTCTCACGATCCGACCATACGTCGCCCTTACTTAGAGCAAAGGGTTGATAGACGCAGGCGAGTATCCATGATGTAGCAAGAAGAGAGAAGGCGCTTGGAGCTTCAGACGGCGACGTACACTTTCGGGGCAGCGGGAGCCATGGTGTGAGTATTAACTTCCGGTTTGAAAAGTGAGGAGCTGCAATGGACGGCGGCGGAATTGAATGGCCAACACGCGACGCTCGTGATGACTGGATGAAAATAAATTTATTTTCAACCAATAGATATGATGTACTGTGATAGAAACGAGACAGCGGTAATAATGCATCTGATTGGAGGAAAAGAAGTGTCGGATCGGAATAATGGGATCGCTGCTGTTCAACGCGGCGCTGCTGGGCGGCGGCTTCGTACTGGGTCGCGTGCCGCTCCTACCGCTCGCAGCTCAGACTCTGGACGAGCTCAATGAACTCCCGATTGAGCGCAAGGTTGGTGTGAAATTTTGGGTGTGTTTTTGTCTATATTTCGAGATATTAAAGCACTTTAAATGACCAGGTGGTGATGGCAACGCTTGTGACGATGTTGGTGGCGCTCTACGTGCTGGGAATTCTACTGCCAATGCGTTGGGTTGCGGCACAGGAGGCGCACAAGGCGGCGAAGCGACTGGAGCAGCCGGAGACCACGTCGTTCCGTAGAGAATTGCGGCGACGTGGCAGCTACAGCATGAGTTACGTGACGGACATTAAGGCTCACGTGTTCGCACGCTGTTAATTAGAGTAGAAGAATTGATTAGTGAGACAGAACTATTTCTTGCACTAATTGGGTTCTACTGTGTGGACGGAGACGGCAGTGGACTTGAGGATGACTTTCTTCTGGAGAAAAGCGTTGTCAACGAACGCTTGGCCTTTATCTGCTTGGGGTGTGCTGAGTCGGCGGAGGTCGGCGTTGATGGAGTGGAAACGTCAGCTTCGTAGTGGTCACCAGACAATTCGGAAGAGCGTCGCGTGTGCCACTCGTGAAGCAGCTCAGTCGGACGAAGCGATGTTGGAGTCGGTGTTTTGGAGGGATCGTCAGTGTCTTTGACTTTGCTGTTCGATGCAGGGGTTATAGCTTCCGGTTGGGCTGCGAGAGGAACGACTGCGCCTGTGTTGGATGGTCCTGTGAGCGAGGACACCGTCGTGGAAAGAGACTTCAACGGTGCTAGACCATCAAACGCCGCCCACCGAGACGGATCGAACTGGTCACGTAAGAAGTTGCCGATGTTGGTGAAATTCCGGCCGACTTGGGAAAGCACGTCTAGCAGAATGTCGCGTCGAATTCGCAGGAGCAGATCCATAGGAGAGCACGTTTTGTCGCAGTACACGAGAGCATGAGTTTTGACTTCGAAGCCACGCATGTCTTCCAGAGCTTGAGGCTGTGAGGCGTGGGGAAGATGGAGGTGCGGGGTGCTGCTATTGCCCAGGCCGCTCTTCTTGTTCTTGTATGTAAGCACCACCTCAACAGCCCCCAGTCGAATACGCTTGAACAAAATACTGTTCTTGGCTCGATCCTTCATCTCGCTGATCTCTCGCTCCGCAAATTCAGCGTGGTGTTGCTCAGCCTCATCGGATGAACTAAACATGGGCAACTCGTTCGACTCTGACAGATTCGCAAGCTTGAAGATCCACTGAGATGGATCATCTGGTATATGGTGAAGCGTTCCTCCTTTTGCTTTCCGACCGGATGACAGCAGTTCTTCATCGCGATGGGTCCGCCCAAGGCTCAGAGGGTGTGCTGCAGCCTTTCCAGCGACCTTGACAGCCTTGATGATAGCCGAACCAACACGTCCATCACTGGTGGAGCTACTAGCTGTTCGAGCTTGCAAGAATTGTGATCGTACTTCTTCTCGTTGAACATCCTTGGTGCTGTTGCCACTGCTTGGTGGTGAGAAGAAAGTCACCAACTGTATAATAACCTCCTGGGTGATGCAAATCTGTATCGGGTGCACGTTCACCTCGAAATGCTGCACAACAGTGATGCCTCCCACAGGTTTCGCTATCTCCGCATCAACACGAAGGAACATGTCATCTCCTTCCCAAGATCGAGAGTAAACTGGCAACAGCATATCTGGGTAGGGTGTTCCTGGACTGAGGTTGTTGACCGATAAATCTTGCAATGTCAACGCGAAATTCCCGGAGTGGTCCTCAAAGAGCTGCATCTTGAAGCACAACGAGCGCACTTGTGCTCGAACGATGTCAACGTTTTCACCGCTGAGCGTCAATGACGCACGATCGAGTGTGAATTCAATATCCACGTTGGGTAACGGGTTTGGCATTAGCTGCTTCTGGATTTCGTTGGCCATAAAACGAGTCAATTCGGAGAGCGCTTCGAATTGTTGTGTCAATCGCTGCAACTCGTCCGTAAACTGTTCGTCATCGTAGTGATGTGTAGCCGTAGAGCCGATCATACTAATGCTTGTTGTAGCTGAAGATACAGATGCCGACGACATTTTACGTCTTCGAAACAATGGGGATGTTTCAACCTCAAACGCCAGACTTCGAGCACTCTCTGTAATTGAGACAGCAGCCATGGCACGCTCATTCATGCGGTAATCCCAACCACACACTTGTCGCCACTCCAGAGCTGCAATTTTCCATTTGAGCTGCTTTTTCAGTGCAACAAGCTGGTGTAGAGAACGCTCTTGATGCTGAGCTTCTCTCAAATAACCGTGAAGAATGTGAGAATGGTCTTGGTGCTTCTTCTCGGCGAGTTTTGCATCGATCAGCTCAGTCGCAGTGGCTATAAGTTTCTCGAGAATACTTTTCGACACAAGATTGACCTGCACTTCAATGGCAGGTATGTCCAGTTTCACCTTGTTCTTGACAAGGTTCTTTTCACGATCAATCCAAATGGTAACTTGTGCAGGAATTGGTGCGATCACTTGTCTCAATAAGCCATAGGATCTTGGACAGTACGATCCGTCTGCTAGTGCTTTGAGCCAGATAGCATGCGATTTCACATCAACATCCAACGGCGCCGTGAAAACTTGAAACCCATCAACGTTCAAATCGATACGCTCATGACTGGAATCCGATGACACAGCGTGTTGCAGCGTACCGGCGTTTAAGGCTAGCAGCACTGATCCTTTGTGAAGCTGATCTTGGACGCTGATCTGGATGTCTTCAAACTTGACCATAATGAATGCTTGTACCAGTTTTGAGTTTGTGGATAGAGGTGGCGTTATCTCCTCCTTGCTTTGAATTTGTTCTAACTGGCTAACGACCAAGGTAGATTTTCTCTTAACGGGTCGCACAGTGTCTGCATTAGAGTAAGGCGTTGGCTCAAACCGCTGAGTGTTGTCTGGGTTTACGGGGGCATCGGCGCCACCCTGAAGACAAATGCCACTGAATTTTGGATCTTGAGCCAGTGACGTGAATTTCTTCGGACTATGGTCTGATTCTTCAGCGATAATGCCAGGCTCTTGTGTTGTGTCTTCTTTCCGCTCAAGCAACGCTGCGGCCTCACTTGCATCACTAAAGAGTTCTGGTAAACTAGTAATAATGACTTGCACCCAAGTATCTGCAATATCCACTAGAGATCCTAAAGCCACCATCGTGACAGTCACGCGGACTTCTTTTGACAACAATCCAAGTAAGAAACCAGCACGTCGGAATTCCTCCAGAACATCGTTTTGGCATTCTTCGGCCTCGTTCTCGACCTCACCAGCTTCAGACACTACAAGTTCTTCCTCAGCGTCGCGGTAACTAAAAGGGTTTTCATGTGGAATGTCAAAAAACTCCAGAATACTTTGCTTTGGTCGTTCTTTCACTGCTGCCCCACTTGTTGACTGGGAAAAGTTGAAAGGTTGAGCATTCGTGACACGCTTCATCGGAGGGGGGCTGCGCAGCTTCATCAAAGCATTATCATGCGTTGGAACTCGTTCGGTACCTCCTCCGACTATCAATGCGACGTGTTTAAGGGACACAAGTGACTCTCCTCTGCTCCCCGACTCTGGTGTACATACACGCACTTGGATATCACGCGCATCCACATTTACATCGTGAACAATCCAGGCTGAGTCTTCTATAGTGAACGAAAGCCGACGCACTGTGGGGTCTCCACTTGCATCAGAGTCTTTGCTTTCTCCGTCTCCAAAAACCTCATGTGAGCTTTTTAATAAAGCACCAGAGCAGCTGATTTTGTCGTCAATGAAAGCACGAACGCCAACAGGGTGCTTTTCACTTGCATAGAGAGCCACGTCCAGTCCGATCAAGTCAAATTCCTCGATTGTCACGCCTACGAGAATGCTCAAAACGTCTGCAGAAGGCAGACTCAGTGTTATCTCGGCATTATCTCGACGCCGAAGCAGTGGATACTGTGGCACCTTCTGATAGACCCGACCAAACCCAATTAACCACTCAACACTTCTGCTGTAAAGAACGATAGCTGTACGAGCTGCCATGTCACGTTTAGACCACCCGTCATTTGGATTTCCGTTCTCTGGATCTGCAGGACAAATTCTTCCGTTGATAAAAACTGACAGTTTGGTTGCTTGAAAAACTTGGAACGGATTCGTGAAATGAGTCTCTTGCACGGATGCGTCAACTTGATCAGACAGATGCAGAATAAATCGTTTACCTGCAGCACTTGTGTTTTCAGCACCAATAAACTCGATCGGATAGGTGTAATGCATAGCTGGATCACCCAGACATCCCCACTTCAACCATACTTGAAGTTTCAGGTGGCTAAGCTCTGCAATGTGTGACAGCGATCCTGGCTCGATTTTCGCAGTCACCCGTGTTACGTCAATGTCGATAGAGCCACTGGAATACGCAACACGAACTCGGTGCACGTTAACCTCGAAGAAATCTGCTGAGTCGAAGGATGTAGCCGCACAGAGAAGACGTACACCCGCATCCTTCACCGTGACAGTGATCGTACCGTGGAGTAACCTGCGCACAATATCAACTACAGACGTTTGAAAACGTTTGTCGACATCTAATATTGCCAGCGGGAGGAACCCCAACGCTAACCCCGATAATTCATCCAACGCGTACAGATAGCCAGGGTTGAAATATAATACAGGGCTCGTGACATCGATAGTGAGGTTCGTAAAGCACCGTAGAGCTGCCATTAGATCGACAGGTGTGTCATCATATCCACTATTATATGCTGCCACGAACACTTGTCCTCCGACGCTCAAACCATCGCAAGTCATCAGTGGAGTAGGAAACCGTCTCATTCGGACTGTCAAGTCGGTGGCGATCGTATTCACCTGAACTCCCATGAACAGGAGACAGGATGGAGTAAACAGCGCTAAATCATGACCCTCTCTCTTGGACACTTTTTCGAGCACCTCGATGGCCTCGTCTAGCTCTTTTATACTGGCCCATGAAGCTGCTATATCGTCTTCAAACGACACGTCGACGTCGAGGCGACCAACACCAACATTGATAAGGGACCCGCTATCCCCGTCAGGTGTTTCATGCGCCAGTTTCTTCACTTTCTGGATGTACAACCTTGCATTCTTTTCTGTCAGAAGCGTCTTCATCTCTTTAGACGAGTCATCACAAAGTAGATCAGCATTCGTTAGCTTGAGGGTTGCAAGATGATCATACAGCATATGCGCTCGCAACTCTTGCTCAGCCAACTCCTCGATCCATACGGGATACATTCGCTCTAACCAGCTTTCAAGGGGGTTACCAAGACATTCAAACACAATGTCTTCAAGGCGTAGCCACAAATCGTGTTGATGAGAGGCGACTGGAGTTCGAAGGAAGAACTTATAAAACAACTCTTGCTGTGGTCTCCAGTACGAGGATACTGCCGTAACAAACTGCTCTTTGAAAGGATCAAAATTCCTCTGAATGGCGTCAGCGTAATATTGGAGAGGGAAATCGGGGTTTGTGCGAATATGAAGTTTGTTGATTTCCACGAATATGCCATCCGTCAGGGTCTGATCAAGAACTTTGGTTGAGCGCTTACAAGCAGAAAGCCGTTTGCGAAGCATATCCTCAAATTCACCAAATACGTAAATCGTCTGCTTGTTTAGGGTATGCCTAACACGAACGGTACCCACAGCCACCATCTCAAACGTATTCACTTTGATAGAAATGTCTTCAAAAAGCCACACCTCTGGCAAGTCGTCACCAGCAAAAACACCAACTGTAAGGTGAACACCAACTTCATCGCACAGCTTTGCGTTAACCGAGAGGTTTGTGGCGTGCAGTCGATGCAATTTGTCGCCCGACGCACTTATCAGATCAGCAAACAGTCTTTCATAGCGCAAGCACTCATCAATATCATCCAGTGGCGGGTTTAAGCCGTGAACTCGATTGTAGAGGCTATCAGGCGGAGTGCAATGAATGGCGTAGACGCTACGTGCACGATAAATCATTTCCCAGGATGAGAACGTAATTCGTCGGATGAGTTCCATGATCCGCAATTGTGTTGATATATCCCATTCCAATTGAACACCGTCCACGAAGAGGTCGACGACCGTTTTGGTGCTCCCAGCAACCTGGTTTTCTTCGAGCGAGAAACAATCAACTACAAAGAAAGCAGTATCATGGTCAATAGCTACCCCTGTCTCCGAGATCGAAGACTCTTTCCGACGGACTGTGCAGCTTCGTGATGCACGAGAAGTCAATGATTTCCTCTGAAATCGAGCTTGCTGGTGCGAAGGCATTGCCGAAAACAAGGGCTTTTCACCCGACGATCGTTGGCTTGGAAATGCTCTCGCATCCAGAATAGAGATCCGTAGTCGCCCTGTAGTTTCTTCGGAGCTTACAGCAAACGTGTCGACCGTGATACAGTCCGTCCAACGCTGCCCATCGTACGCGTAAGGGAATATAGCACAGATGCGTTTTGCAACGCACCGAAAAACAATCACTTCGCCTGGAGATACGCTGTCTTGGGTTACATCTTCCATTTGACGCATTGGTGACACTTTCAAACTTGAAGTTGTCTTCCACCCGCAATCGGAAGGCGTATCCTTATGTTCTGGGACTGGAAGTCTTGATTCATGCAGGAACGATGCCACGGTAAAAATTCCCAACTCTATAGCTCCTCCGATCGCATGCATAACCTCCGGTGCCCATTTCACTTCTACCCATTCTGCCTCCATTTCTACCTCTGCTGGTATCTCATTGTGCATCATTGTTGCAACGGGAGATATAAACACCCGCACGAAATCTAGTGACAATAATGAACACTTGACCCGATCGTTGCTGGTGAAATAGGATGCTTTCAAACGAGAGCACTGAATATCCACTTCTGCTCGAACACCCAGGTGGTCTTCGTTCACAAATGGATGGGCGTAAACGCTGATCTCCCCGAAGGATAAATTGATGCTTGGAACACCTTTCGGCAGAACGTCGCACGTTCGATCAAGAGAGATAAGGGTGACTTCGGTCTTCTGCATTTTAAATTGAGCATCTAGCTCGATTTCGCAATAATCTACAAACGACCATTCCTCCATGTGGTCTTTTTCTTCGATCAAAGGCTGCGTCGGCGAGCTGCATTCGTGCATGACAACTGCTGCTCGGTCATACAGCATGCAACACGACGCCACCCAAGGTTCAATTCTTTTTGAGACTATCACGTCAACGCCGCGACTACCTCCACTCATCGTAGACCGGAAGCATAAGGTAGGTTGTGTGACATCATTCTCGTCAACTTCGTCGGAGCTACTTGCACCTGTAACATTGGCAGAAAGCGTACCCTCTGCATTGAGCTTCAATCCATTTAGCTTCACCATCGGTGGTACGACGTTAATGTTGTCTACTTCATTTAGACGAACGAGAAGCGGTCCGAGCACCAAATCCGCCTTCCTCATCACCACTGGATAGTCTGAATTGACTTTGCTCATCGTTTCGATATCTTGCGTAGAATCCCCAGACAACACAACACTAAAGCCATTCAGTCCCAACGCGCATACAGACCCAGGGATACGCGACGAGCTTTTGTCAACCACATTCACCTCCAACTTGTGGATTTCAAAGCGAAGATCACTCGGGCAGGTCTCAGTAAGTCGCAACACAGTTAATACTTGTCGCGTGCTGGCTTCCACAGAACTGTCAATAGTATCAAAGTCTCCAGTCGGCGTATTCGATGAGAGACTCGAGTTTCCAGAGTACTGCTGCTGGTTCTTTGGGAATAAAGCTACTTGAATAAGATGTTCGAGATCGAGGCTTACTTGGATGTATTCTATCACGACCGAGTAAGCCGACGGAATCGGAGCGCGCAAGTCTTCGTGACTGTGGGAGACTGGCACTCGGACGCTGACTTCAGTGCGACCAAGCGCCGCGGTTGCATCTAGCCCTTGCACACTGAGTTGCATCGGTCGGGTTCTCGACAATGTCACTGTACATGAAAGCTCCCAGGTCTTGGTATGAAACATTGCATTCACGAAAGCACTTCCATGCTACGACAAGAATAAAAAAAATGTCAGCGTCTTGAAGTCTATCGTTGCATCATCTTGATAATGCAGACCGTACCTGGATGCTAAGCACCGGTGTGTCAATATCCTTATCTCTCTGGACAACATCCACCGAGATGGAACCTACACCCAGCTCGACAACGTGAACACAGCGAAATAGAAACAGCAGTCGTGGAATCCACACACGAACACCGTTCCACATGGGGTGTTGAATGTCCTTGAGTCCAATTGTATTGTCGAGCGTTTGCCACAACGGAGGCGACGCAGTCTTTTGCGCGGGCTTTGTCGTTACAGCATTAGTCGTCGTGACCAACAGTAGATGCACAGAAGGTAGCGTCAAGATCAGGAGTTTCTCTCTTTTAGGCGCGTGTAGGAACTTCCACAGCTGCGTCCAGAGCGAAATCTTCACGGTCGCCTCCGTCACGGAAATCTTCGTATGTGGGTCCACAGTGATGCTCCTGAGCAAGCCAGCTGTCCACCGATAAATTAGCACTTAAGTAGAGGCGCAGACTAAGACTGTAGTGACCTATACCTTTCATGATCAACGTGAAGACGGAGCCCACAAGACGACGCCATAGCTGACAATAAAAGCCTCGATGAGTATACTAACGGAGGCAATACCGGTACATCCACTGCGATGCCACGCACCTCAAACCCAGCTACGAACAGCACCAGACCTCCTACTAAGTGCAGTAGCAGCCCCATCTCGTTCAATATGGTGACTTCAACTGCACCGGGAAAGGTCGCTATTTAAATATGGGACCACAAGATCTTAATTGGTACTCCCGAGTCGGTCGTAGCAGTCGTGTAGCATACATATTTTTTTTATCGTACACCTGATACGACAAAAGTCAAAACCGGCGACTTGGACCTGAGCGGATGCCGCGGCCGATCCTAAAGGCGTTGTCCTCGTACGCGAGCCCTGTGCGGTCCTCGGACAGTGCGCCCAAGAGGGACAAGAGGCGTGTGACCCTCCGACGACATAGCGGCGCCAGTCGACGCGTGACCTTCTCGCCATTCACGAAGCTACGCGGAGACTCGTCGACCAGCTTTCAACTGCCTGTTCTTACTGGTACGAAGGCTGCAGAGCATTAATACAAGAGTAAATACGTGGTGTTCATAAGTTCTTTTAACTGACTGGTTGATGCATTTGTGGCTTGTATGTAGATGGAGAGGAGACCAAGGGTTCGTTGACATCGGGATTCACGTTCTCCAGCGCCACAGAGGCGGAGAAAAAGTGAGTTAGGACGTGATGGAGGTAGTTGATGAGTGTATTTACTAACAGGTAACGCCTTCTGCTGCTTTCTGAACTTGTAGGAACCAGTCAAGGCGGAAACAAGACCTGGAGACCATGCAGACGCTATACAGAGCAGCGAAACGCAGACCTCACAGTGTCAAGTCGCTGCTGCTGGCGAACGTACCTGGACTCAAACGGCTCAACACGTGGGCGAGCGACTGGCTGGACTATGCGAAAACAGTGCGCGACGCGATGCCGTGGCCTCGTCGTACACGCACCAAGAGACGACCGAGAAGGTTGCTCCGAGGTCCGTGGACGGAACTGGATGATGCAGATCACAAGTATGTGCAGCAACTCGCGCTCAGCTCGACAACATCACACCCGACGTTGCTGCTACCTGCGTCAACTTCGTCCAGAGATGACAACCCGTTGGCTATCGTCCATCGATCGCCACAGCCGGATCTCACACCAGCTAATCGAGGCAGTTTTACGAATCTGCTTCGGAAAGAAGGTATCCCAGTCGATGACGATGAGCGCCAGGCGAACCAAGCTATAGATGAAGATCTCCGTGGCGTGGGCCGTTTGGCGAAGTATCAACGCACGAAGAGGTGAACGCCGACGTCATTTACCTTCGACCGTCGGATGCAATCCGTGATAGATACTTGTTAGTTTTCCATTGTACAGCGAGCAGCAACAGCGAGTCAACATGAATCGAACCCGAATAATCTTCGGCGAGCGATGAATAAAATTTATTCATTTAATCCGATTTCGTGTCGCATTCGTATTCGGGCTGTTTCCGTTCCCTTCAGCTTCACTCTGACCCATACAAAAGTCCATACATTAGCTTACAAGCCATGATCAAGTTCTGGAGGGTGGCATTCTATTTATTAGCGGACCTTTGCTAAGACTCTTGGCCCAAGAGTCAAGAGGCAAGTAACGAGCGTTGCGAGTGGCTCAGTCGCATTGCACACCTGTCCCACTTCACGGAGGTGTTGAGGACTGGAGGCGCGGTAGCTGCATTGGGTGCATCGACGGATTGTGGAGCTGCTGCTACTACTGCGCACGATGGGCAATACGGTGTCCGCGCTGGTGTTCCAGCCGCCGCCAGCCACGTACGGCTACACGCGTCGCTACTTCTTCCTCGTGACCGCCATGCACAACCGGATCCCGGCATTCTTTATCCCATACGAGTACGTCGCACGCTATTGAGCGGGTCAATGGGTATTCATTTGAGCATTTTGATCGTTTACTAATGTTGAAACCCTCTGCAGTAAGGCTGAATACACCGTTCTCTTCTCTCATGGCAACGCAGAAGGTAGACGGGCGTTGGTTGGATATACCAATGGTTAGGTTGTCATTCTGACGCATTTTATCGCGCTGTGTGCGTGCAGATCTAGGGATGATCTATGACTGGTTTCGTGAAGTCAGCCGAAGACTTCAGGTGAGCTAGGAACGTCAATAGGTTCGATACCGTTGTCTGTCTTTCTAATGTGTTGTGTGTTCAGGCGAATGTAATGTCTTATGACTACGCTGGTTATGGTATCAGCGAGGGTGAACCCAGTGAAGAAGCTTGTTTTGCAGATGCTGAAGCTGCGTTCGCGTACCTTGTCAACGTGAAGAAGATACCCCCCGGCAAAATTATCTTGTACGTGCCTTGGCAGTCTGTTTCCTCTAATGCTGTTTGGAATACTAACGAGTTTGTCACGTTTTCTTTTCCAGATATGGAAGATCTCTTGGCTCTGGACCAACAACACACCTCGCTGTGAAGCAGTCGCACCTCGAGAAACCGGTAGCAGGCGTGATCCTTCAGAGTCCTGTGCTCTCCATGTTCCGCGTGGTGTTCAACTTCCGCTATACATTTCCGGGCGACTTATTCTGCAATATCGACATCATCGATCAGGTGCAGTCGCCTGCTACAATAATCCACGGCACTCGAGACGAAGTCGTTCCCTTCTGGCACGGAGAAGGGCTGTTTGAAATGTGCCCTCAGGAATGGAGGTGCAAACCGTTGTGGGTCACAGACGCAGGTCACAACAACATCGAAGCGTTCCTAAGGTGCGTGCTTACGACGTCAGCACTCGCTTGCTTCAACACGACTGACCTGAGTGTGCTATTTTCTGCAGCACGTTTGGCGATGACTTCTTCCAACACCTTATTGAATTCGTGCAAGTATGTCACGCAACAGCCAAAATCCGAGCTGAAGAAGCTGCCGAGCAGAAGGTGCTAATGACTGGTAAAACGGTATGAGTTCTCAGCGAACCACGCAGATAGAAGACGAAATAGTACCTAATATTGATCGAGAATGCTTTGACAGCGGTAAGGCTGTGAATGTGTTTGCAACACAAGGCCCTTGCTCCAGCAACTGCTAGTATGCTGACCCAAAAACGCAGAAGAAGAGCTGGCCGATCAAGTGTGAGAACAGAATGAGCAGATTTAGACGGACCAGCAGCATTCGTCATCACCTGATCCCGGACACTCTCCTCAAACAAGACTGACCTTGCTCTTCTTGGTTCCCGAGTGGTTTTGACCCCGCGAGCGCAGCGCACCTACTACGGACGTAGAACCATTTGAGGATTTGGACAAACCCTTCCGCACAGTGTGAGTTTTCTTACTGGTGGCTTTCCGCTTCCCAGGCGACTTCTTCTTCTTGAGAGTGGGAGAAGTCTCCATCTGCACGACATGCTGACCCAGTAGTTGTTTCTTGAGCTGCTCGATCTGTTGCTGCATCGCTAACTCCTTAGCTTTGAACGCTGCCTTGTTAGCAGCAATTGTCTCACACAGCTCATTTACCTTCTCACGCTGCATCTGAAGCTCCGACTCCACCTGGTTCGTGGAACTGACATGCTCTTGTTCCTTCAGGATAGCAGCCAGTTGATAGTGGAGCGAACCCTCAGTAAGCGAGCGGTGCAGACACTGCTCCGTAGCGTTGTGCAGAGCACTCAGAGCCACCGAGCTGATCTGCAGCTCACCCATTCTCAGTGTGAGGTTAAGTAGTGTCCGGAAAACGCGCAAAAAGTCCTGGCGCGAGATGACATAGAGGTTGGGGCTTCCACTGAAGTCCTGCAGCTCGGCAGGGTCGTTGTCCTCGCCGTTCTGCAGCACATGGAGCTCCCCAACCTTGTTCCACTGTGCATCTTCATCCTCCTCACAAGTTCTCTGTCCTGCCAAGTACTCAGGCTCATAGCTGTCGTCGTAGTCTGAGTAGTATCCTTGGCCTGGCTGGTTCTCAGCCTCTTCTTCTTCCGGCTCCTGCAGCAGCTTTTGGTCCACCAGCTCCCGTGCGTTATGCAAAGACGCCATGAACTTCTCCTCATCAGGTTGCCACGGCTGTGAGGTCTCTGTATCCATGTCCTGGTCGCCTTCAGACGCCGTATCACTATCAGAGAACGACCACTCACTGGGCTCACTCACGTCGTCGTCCACATCTCCCATCTCCTCTTTCCACGCCGTGTAGTTGGTTACAAAGTCCGTCTTCTTGTAGCGTGCACCTGGTTCCGTATCAGGCTCGTCGGATGCGTCCACGGGGCGACTGAACAGCGAGTTGCACTCCACCAGCTCCGTCACGTGGAAGGCCTCGGGTCCGCACACACGCCCCGCCGCTAATAAGCACATGTCGTCGTAGCCATACATGCGGATGCCGAAGTGCTCGCATGCACGCTTGACGTCGACGAGGCGGAAGCTGCGGCGTCCGTCGTGCTGCATCATGACTACCATGCAGCCTACAATACGGCGGAAGAAGTCGCTTATGTGGCGACGCACCTCAGCAGCTGCGCGGTCTGAGCTCGAGCGGAAGCCTGCGCGTAAAAGGAAGCGGCGTACGGTAGCGTCAGGTAGTACATCCTCCAGCGAGCGCGGCAGGCGGCCGGCTCCGTCGACGTTGCGCTTGCGGATTCGATACTCCATGTTAGTATGGACTGCGGCAACTTGTTGACTGTCGATTCCGCACTCAAGAATTCAAATCCTCGCGCCAAAGAGTTTTAGATCACTCCAGTAATCCGTAAAATGGTACTAATTACGACATTTTTACAATGTTTTACGGATAATTATTTTTTCAAAGGGGGGCGCAGTGTTGTGGCGGTAAACTGTTCGAAACGAAGGCGCCAAAATGGACGAAGACGCCCAGCAGCGGATCACATATCTGCTGCAGGAGATCGACGCCAACATCTGTGCGGCGCATCGCTCGGCTACGCAGATCTGTGGCACTGTGCGGCGACACCACCAGATTCTGCGTCAGATCCACGAAGCCTCGCGCGTGTGGCGGCCGCTTTTCGACTCGTTCACGCAGCAGCCGGCAGCGCGTCGAGCCACACGCACACCGTCGCGGTTCTCCAGGCCGTTTACGCCCGGATCTACTAGGGCTACAACAGCTACGCACTATAGACAACAGCAATTACAGGAGCAAGAGCGTGTTGCAGCTGAGAACGACAATGACCAGGAGGAGGACACGTCGTTCGTGTCTAGAGAGGAGACGTTCAAGACCACGACGCTCAGGAAGCACCAGCCACCCGCAAGCGACCGCCGCAATGCCTCAGCCGACGAAGACAGCCTGAACTTTAGTATTAACAGTGACAATCTACCAAAGATGTCCAGGACACCAATCATGTCCAAGTCGGCTGTACGATCCAGTGCCAAGACGCAGGAATCGACGTCGACGCTTAACTCAAGTGATCGCGGACGGTGGTCACCTAGGATGACGTCGCCTCCTCGCACAGACATCATATCGGTGCGTGTAATTGATTCAGTTGAAGTAGACTATTGTGAGACGAACTGACGGTATGTTGTGTTTTGCAGGGAGACCAACCGGAGACAGCGAATGCTGGACCACGACAGATCTCGACGCCTCCTTCAGCAATTAGCAGCGTGGAATACAACAGCAACAGCCCCGGTATTAACAGGAATTTGATGAAAATGGGCGAGTTCGAGTACACTCCGCCGCGTGGGAAGAAGTCCAAACCCAGCGGTGAAGAGAAGGAATCTGATGAGATGAACGACTCCGTTGCCACACCGTACGTGCCGGAGTTTAGCACGGTTCGCTTATCCACTGCGATTGAAAGAGAATCGACTGCCACTGGTGATGATGCATCGAGACTGTCGAGGACATCAGAAAGTGCCTCTAATCGGAAGCGAAAGCGATCAGATACTGGCGAGAACCGACGGACACCAGTGTACCCGAAGACCCACTACCCGGAGAAGGCCACGTCCCCATTCAGGTCTCCCAGCTTGCGCCGGAAGTACAGCAGTAGAAGCAACGTATCATCACCCAGTCATCGGGGGCAAACGCCGATAGCATCAACACCACAGCGACAACGAAACGAGGCAGTGATAGACGACGACACACCAAGGACCCCCGACTTTGATTTGACGTCACCCTTGTTGCGCACGCAGCTGAAGGCGATGACGCCAAACACCCCACTATCGAACCGTCTCGTTGGCGCTAGTCTGGACGTCGGCAGTGTTTCTCAGGAGGCGCAGTTGCAAGACTACGACGACTCTTTCAACGCTGGAGAACCGGCACCGAAGTTTGAGCTCTCGTTGCTGCCATCAGTGTTTCAGGTACAGCTTCTGCGGTGGTCTTCTTGGTTCAATGGGAAAGAGCTTCGTTCTAACCTCTTTTTGTGTATTTTTTGTAGCGAGGCGTTGGCGCCGTGCAGGTGTCGACATTGTATAGTAAATTTCAAGGAACAGACGACGACAAACCAGCGATTGTGAGTATTTGCACGCACGCAACATGCGTTTTGTTTGTTTCATGCGTTGACCTGGCATCGCATTGATCACTAACCGCCGATGCTTGCTTCATGATGCACAGAGCGTCGACCAGCTTGCAGAAATGCTACCCGACTACGGGAAGGAGAAGATCGAGATTCTGCTGGACACGCTGGTCTCCAGGCGACTGCTTCGGCCATTTGTCGTTGAAGGCACCATGTTCTGGCAGAGGCCATAAGTTTTGGATCAGACGATCATTTAGAGTTAGGCGATAAGGACTTCCGTTTCCTGGTAACGGACACAATTCAACAACATGAGCCTTAACGGATCCTATGACGGGGCGTTTCCTAGTGAAATCTTTCACCACCTACCAAAACGGACAAGGATATGCTGGCTTCCTGGTGGTCGGTGCTCTCGTCGCCGTCTGTGGGAGGAGGGGGCTAATGTAATGGGGATCGGTGTGTAATGTAGTGCCAGTCGAGAGATAGATGCAACGATGTACATGTACAATGTGCCTATGCGGGGAAAGCAACAGCTGTAGCAAGGACAGCATGGGTTTGAATTGAATGAGCGACAGCCAATTCAGCAACAAAAAAGCAAGTTCATTAAGCGAGTGTTTTTTTCTCTTCTGGAAGCTATCTCGTTTCTTTCTGGTAGACGGAAGCGCTCTCTTCCTCGTGGAAGGTGGGGGTGCACTGCGCCACAGTCGAATCATACATAACGGGCAATCAAAGCTGGGGTCGATCAATAAATAAATTCACACGAGCACGAGTCGGTGTGTAAAATGGCCGCGACGTGGGCGGGTCGCAGGGCGCCGTCGCTCAGTCTGTTTCGGTCGCAATGATGCCGGAAGCCGCCTGGAAGTCGAGTAGCTCGCTGTCTTCCACGGCAAAGTAGGCCTCCTGTAGATTGTCGGACACGAGTTCAAGCGACGACGCAATGAGCTTGGCCGGTCGGTCCTCAGCAAGGTCGAAGGTCTCTTCGCCGCTGCTGAGATCGAGCTCGTCGTCATCACTTCCCTCATCTGAAGAGGGCGAAGAAGACGCCACGCTCTTGGGGGACGCCAGCAACGTTAGCGATGAGGCCTCCACGGACTTGGACATGAGAAGAATACTGTCCACCAGCGCCTGGTTCTCGCGGCTCACATCGAAGTCGTCCTCATCGCTGGAAGCGTCGTCATCGGCAGTGTCGTTGCGGCCAAGCGGGTCGTTTTTCTTGGTCATAAGACGCTCAATCTCACGCTGGATGTTCTCCTTCTCGTCAGACTCGAGCACGTCAGCACCGCAGAACTTCTTAGCGTAGCCTGGCAGCAGGTGGTCCACGAAGTTGGGGTCCACAGGGTCGTAGAAGTAGCCATCGCCGACCTTGCGCTTGCGGCTTTCGCGCTTCTCGTCCAGGAAGGGCTGACGCCATTGCCAGGGGCACTTCATGATGGCCTGGTGACTGGACATGGGCGAGTTCATTGCTGAAGAAGTGGTCTTTGGGCTTGCTGGGGCAATCCGGTAATAACAGCGAGGAAGAGGGAGGCGAACCGGAGAAACGGTGGCTTTTGCCTTATGGAGGCGTTTGCAGTCTGACTCTTGAGCAAAGGGCTCGTTTGTGCGAGATCTATTGCTTCCCTTCCCCTTGTTCTCGAAGCGCAAATTGGTAGGCTATTTATACCAGCCAACCAAATTACACTGAGAGTGAAGTTCAGTGCACAGTTCAACTTGGGGCTTTAGCTCCGGTATTTAGTGTTGCAAGCCAGGTTTGCTGCGTTCAGTGCCTGTAACGTTCGGCAAAAAGCTGAAGCTGTTCGTGCACTGAATGTAGGCGTCGACGGTCAGCCGACTGCAAGAAGCCGTTGGAGCGCTCTGGCCCGCATAGGAACTCGCGGCCACGAGAAAAAGCACATTGCGTCACCGCTAAGGTCTTAATGATTGTTGGATGCGGTAGCTCGCCGCCGCCGCACCCAACTTTTGACAAAGCCTTGCAGCTGTGCAACGGCGCAATCACCGCACCGCCGCTGCTCAGCTCAGCAGCGGCGTTAAACTCCGCCGTCGAGCAACCGAGTCACTCATCGATTCGGCGTTCGACTATCATACTGCGTCTCGCAGAATCCGCCATCTACAAGCTGCGAAATGATGGAAAAGGATTGACGTTGCGCCGTACTTCCAGCGAAAAGTTGACCAGAAAGTCAGATGCCATTTGCTGGGCTCAACATCGGGGCTCCGATGCAGCAGCACCGCCAAAACTTTGCTAAATTGTGACAGGTCCGCCCGCGCGCGGCTCTACACGTAGGTCTGTTCTGGGCATTCATGCCTTGAAGCTGCAGCACCACTCGTCAATGTTCTCGATTAAGTACGACAAGTAGGTCCTTCGTAGCCAGTCGCTTGTTGCACACGCCCCATGGACATAGAAGATCCGCGGATTGAGGACAGTTTTTGGACGCGAGCCAATCACCGACGAGATCCGCGCCTCTTGCCAGGCGAAACGACGTTTGGCAGTCGGTGGTCGACGATGCAGTAGCCACGCATCGAAGCAGCCAACGCAGCAATGGACTGGGAGACCAACCTGGCTGCCATCATCAAGTGCACGGACGCCAGTCTAGCGCAGCAGTTCCGCCAGTTCGAGGACGTCACGGCCGAGTTCTCGGCGGTAGATGAGGCACCAGTACGCACTGGAACCAATGACTCGAGCAGCGACAATGTAGCAGCAGTGTACCTGCGCGAGACTATGGCGGCAGAGTACCGTCACAACCAAAAGCAGGAACAGCGACCACAACAGACTAGGACGCAGACACCGTCGTACTCGCGTGTGTTCGCGCGAGGACCAGCGACGTCAGCAGCACCGGGAACGACGTTTTCGGAGCATTTCCATCGACAACAGGAGCGGAAGCGTGGAGCTCCAGCAGCGACAGGGAGAGTGAGAGACAACCAGCGAATGCACCGTCGTGGTAGTGAGTATGAATCTGCAGAGGATGAAGGACAAGTGCAGGATCACGCGGTGGACGAGCCGCGTTACTCTACCACGCGACCGGCAGCAGGAGGTCCGTATCAGCAGCAAATGTACTCATCGCCGACATACGATATAGCGCAAATGATGGAGCAGGTGCGACTGAGCTTGAAGCTGGAGGTGGACGCCCGTGCTGCGATTGCGGAGCGACAATTGAGTGCATTGCTGCAGCTGTGCAAGGCAACATCAGAAGAGCTCGACCGACTTCGCGTGGAAGTGTGCGCGAATGACCGTCAACTGCACACGTTGGACCAGGTGCAGTCTAAGATCCGGCAGGAACTGACGACTCAGAAAGATATTGGCTTTCACTTGCAGTCAATGTGCGGCAAGGACGAGTCGTGGCGCATGCAGACTGAGAATCAGTTGCTCGAATTACGACAAATGGTGGCTGCACTACGTGAGCAGGGGAATTCTACGCAGGCGCTGGCGCAGGAGAAGCTATCGAGGTCTGAGTTGCTAGTGCAGTTTAATGCTGCAATGGAACCGATCAAAGCCCAACTGCAAGCGAATCTGCAACACCAGGCTCAACAGATTGCCGACATCGCACGCACTACGAGCTCGTCGAGCCTGTTACTGGATGGAATCACGCAGAAAGTGAATCGAGGCATTACAGAAGAGCTTAGCGAGCTGCGCAGCGACCTGAATGCATTAAAGCACCACGTAGCTAAAATGGATATATTTCAGGATAGCGGTCGTGGTGAAGGTCTCCATGGTCGATCACCGCAACCTTCCAAGGAAGAAATTGAAGCCAAAGTGAAGGAGGATCAGCAACAACAGGAGAAAAAGTTGGCAGAGTTACGGGAGGATCTTCAGAAAGAACTGTTGGCACTCGTGAAGGACTACGTGGATGCCCAAACCAAACCAATCCGACGAACGATTGACGAAAATGTAAGTAAATTTGTGGGTAAACAAGAGATTAATAATCTTCGGAGTGCTCTTGAAGAGGGCTGTCGGAATCGATGCGCTTCATCCATGATGCAAGTCGACAGCCAAGTGAAATCTGCTCAGGAACAACTTCGAGGCGAGTGTACTACAGCCGTCAGAGATACCTCTGATCGATTAGAGAAATCAATCCAGCAAACCGCGAGCACATTAACGACAGCCCTTGATGGGCAAGTGCATTCCTGGCAGACTAAACATTTGGACTTCGCTAAAATGATTGAGAGCGAGCAAAAGGAGCGAAAACAAGCACTAGACGAGCTGCATGAATCACTCCGAAAAAGTCGTCACCGGCTCGAAGATCAAATCCACACGCTGGTACAAGAGAGCAGATCGAAGTTATCGCAACATGACGGCGACTTTGAAAAACGATTAAAAGACATGGAAAAGCATCTCGAAAGCACAGTAGCGGACGCTCAGAAAGAAAACCAGACAGCTATGACAAGCCTGAAAAGTTCGATACAGGTGGAAGGTAGCAATAACACTGCGGAAATGGAGCAGAAGCTGAAGCGTCTAGAAGATGCTGTCTCGAGTACAAACTTATCGGTTGCTGCACTATCTAAATCCGTTGCATCGTCGACTACTACCAGTTCGTCAGCATCAAACACTGATTCGAGTGCCAAGGATGTTAGCTTGGCCCTTGAGAAACAAACCAGCGTATATGTATCTACGATGGAAAATCTGCTTCAGAAAATGCAGCTACAGCTTCAACTGCAGGCTCAACCGCAGGTTCAAATGACCATGGCGCCATCTCCGTATCATGGATTTTGGCCGTCTTCGCCTTATGCGGCAAGCCAGGCATCTCCTGCGCCACTACTTCACCTTCCATCAGCAGTAACTTCTTCATCTGCAGCAAGTACGGCAGATCAGACTCCAGTGACGCCAACAACAACCAGGTCTAAAAGTGTGCCATTAAATGCCCCACCAAGTTCCGGTCACCCTCCTGTGAACAGCTCGGTTAAAGATGAATTGACCAAAATGACAGACTCGATTAAAGAACCAACAAATGGTGAGAAAGCTGATGCTCGTGTGCGTACTGCGCTACCAGTGAAGCAGCCAGAGCACTTGACTGCGGTTCCAATATCTCCAAGCGAATCATCACCTGTGTCGTCTCCACCTACTGTAAACTTGACTTCAACATCGAAAGCAGCGTCCGGACAAACTGAACGGCAGAGTTCACAACAAAATCTCAATAAAGAAGACGATGCCAATAAGCGGGAGAATACACTTGCAACAACAGCAAAAGGAGCTTTGGCAGAAGCTGAACTTGCAAAAGCTCGTGTTGAAAACCGGCGGAAACAGGAAATGAAGCAACAGCAATGGCCTCCGACCCCCGCTGCTTCGGTGAATACACAAAACATCATCGACATCGGAGTCTCAGCATTTAATAAGCCCGATACTGTTGATACTGGAAGCCGCAGACCGTCCATCCCTGGAGTTCTGGCACCGCAAACACCGGTACTCACTCGATCAGCGTCTTCATCTGCACTACCGGGACAACCAGCAGCACCTCACCCTGTAGTGACTACCGTCGGAAAAAAAGTGATGTCACCTGCCAGCGTTCCGAGCACTCCGACGGCAGGTGGATCTACTAGGATAATAACAAACACTCCATCACTACCTCCCAGTATTCCACCTCAGACGGCAAAGACCGACGGAGTTATAGCAGTACCGGTGGCATCGAACTCCTCAATCTCAAATCAAATCGGTACCAAGAACGAAACTAAGCCACCACTGTCGATTCCAATTGCAAATAGTGCGCCACCGACTGCCCCCAAGAGTGAGATTGGCTCTGCTGGTCTACCATCAACACAACCAGCACCGAAAGGCTCTACACCCTCTTTATCTCAGCCAAATGCACCAAGGCAAAATACTCCACAAGAACTGACGCTTTCAGTCCCTGGTCCACCTGCAAAAGATGAAGCTCCTCCTCCTCTTTCACCACTAGCCAAGATTTTTGCACGATCAACACCAGTAGAAACAGCTCAAGTTGATGATGAAGAAGAAGATCTTGCTCCAGCACAGTCAGTGCCTAATGCGAACATCTCACCAGCAATAAACCCAGTGAAGATTGAGGAGAAAATACCCGTGGAAGCTGCTCCAACAACAGCTTCGGCATCTTCTGCGTTGACTGGAGCTCCTGTTTCGCACGTTCTGTGTGGGTTGTGCCGACTTCCTGTTCGTTCAGACCAAAAAGCTGAACACGAGAAATCGTTATGTCCTAAACGAATGGTAGAATGTGTTTCCTGTAAGCAACAACTGCAGTGGGTCAATTTGGAGATGCATGAACTCGAGTGCAACAACGTTCAGCGAATGACCGATTCAGTTAGTCCAGTTGCGTCTAGCGAAATGAAGCCAAAACCACTTCCAGATGCAGATACTGCTGCAGATTTTGGGGGATCACTCAAGAAATGCCGCCACTGCTCAGCAGATGTCCCAAGTCTGGATTTGTTGGAACACGAAATCAACTGCGACAAAGTACTGAAGCAGTGTCCGCATTGCCTCCGTCGCCAGAAAGTAAGCAATGTTTGCTGGAAGTTTGAACTTTATAAGTACTAATTGTGTTGTATCCCTACAGATGTCGGAATTACAGGAGCATATCGAAAACTGTGACTGCAGATTGGTTTCCTGTCCGAACGATTGCGGTGGCAAATTCCTGCAGCGTGGAATTCCAAACCATTTGGCAACACGTTGTCCTAAGAAACCTGTGGCGACTTCAGCACCCGTGGTAACCCCAGCTCCACGCCAATCGAACCCTGAAGCAAATAAACCACCCCCTCCGCCCCCAACTACACAAACCATATCTGCAATTCCCCCAACTGGAAAAGTAAACAACTCGAAAAATGGTTTAGATAAGTTTGTATTGTTCTGTTGTCTAACTGTTGTTGTTTATGCAGGTGGAGTGCAAATTCTGTGATGATGAGATCGAAGCGAGCAAGATTGATGATCACGAGCAGAAGTAAGTGTGCATCAGTTTTACTCATTTTTTTCCACATGAATTAGCACTCACAATTTGGCAAATTTTGTCTCGTGTGCCGTAGCTGCGACTGGACACCCAAGCGCTGCCAACACTGCAACATGGTCGTGATCTCTCGAGATCTACTGCGTCACGAGACGTCTTGCAAAACAAATATGAAATTCTGCCCACATTGCAACGAAAACGTAAGAAATTGCTGTCATTTGCATGCTCTAGTGACTATACTGTAGTTGCTAACCGTATTATGGATCTGCGTTCTCAGATGCCGCAGTCTGCGTTAACTACACACGCGAGTCGATGCTCAAAGCGCCCAATCAAGTGCATTCGATGCTGCCAGCTCTTCCCTGCCGATGCAATTGTTGCACATTCTACGAATTGCAAATTCGTGCCAGGTACAAACCCAACAACTCATAGTTCTTCTCCACAACCATCTCCAAATGCAGCGTCACGAACTCCGATCAAGATTCCACCGCCTCCTCCTTTTCCTCCACCGCCTACTGCAACGACTCCAGTGCAACAAAATAATAGACGTGCAACAGAAGATCCTCGGATGACTGTGGCTTCCCCGCGGGATATCGTTAGTGCAACAGGTGCGTTATTTCAGACGAATAGTGCACATTGGAGTCTCTGTCCTCATCCTGACACCAGTTCGTGACACAGCACCAGCAGAAGCCGACAGACTAGCACGTCGAAATCTGGCACTTTCACAACTCACGAACCCGGGAGGAACCCCCGAGCATAATAATGCAGCACGAGCAAGTGCGCCAAGGTTAGTTGGTGAAAGTTGTTCATCTACGATTGATCTTAATGTCTAACATCACTTTGATAATGTGTAGTATGTACCCGACGGCGACAAGCGGGCTTCAGAGTACTATCCACGTCGAAGATGAAGAGGAGGATTACGATGAAGAGGAGGACGAGGATGAAGAGAACGACGACCAATTGACACTCGCTCAAGGTGCTTTTTTGCTCAAAATTGTTGCTGCTGTTGAAATTTTCTGACATTTTAGGTTTTCATTCGCAGTGGTGAAGGAGTGGAGTGTTGAAAATGTTTGTCTGTGGCTTCATGAAGATGTCGGGGTGCCAGATGTTGTGGTAAGGAAGCAAGAGAATTCTAACACTGGAAGTTTTCCACTGACGATTCAATTGTTGGTGTAGCTTCGATTTCAGCAAAAGCAGTGTGATGGTGAAATGCTTCTCGAACTAACAGAGAGCGACTTGATTAACGACTTCGGAGTCAATGACCGTGTTCAACGGGAGCGTATCTTGAGTGCCATTGAGGCCATAAATACGAGTAATGCGTTCTCCGATGAGGACAATGAAGAAGATGAGGACGATCTTGAAGAAAGCGAAGACAACGAAACGACAGCCAATTCGCCATCGGCGCACATGCGCCACTCAGTTGGAGGTAAGATAGCCCATGAATTTAGTCTGCATCGAGTGAGGTACTAACAGTAATGCGCTTGTTCCTTGCAGCCTTTGCTCACCCTCGCGATATTCTTCGGCGGAAATCTCAGCCAACTCCGGAAAGACTACTGGGAGGAGACATGCCATCCTCTAATGATATGGTAAGTACACGCCAAAACCAGGATCGGCATCACTGAAAGACTAACCTCGTGGTAACTGTAAATGTGCACGTAGCTCCGTCGGATTAGTAGTGCTCTGGAAAATCCAAAACGTTAGTTGGAATGCCAACACGAACGCATATACTTTTTGCATAGTTTTTTTTAAAAGAAGATATTTAACTCGACCGTCGTGATGTTCGCACTGCACAGCACATCGTCAATGCTCACTCGTCATTGATGTGACCACCTTTGCGAATTTCGACAAGCGGCACGACAGAGGGTCGACCGTGAGCGCACTGGAAAGGCAGTTGACAGGTCTTCAGTTCTTCAATCAAGTCTTTGCACTGGCCAAGACTCAGTCGATCTCCAAACATGATGGCACTACGGCACGCACGCGAATGTAACAATCTCGTGATCACTGGAGGACGAATTTGTGAATGTGGATACGTCTCCCCAGCACAGGACAGAAGCTGGATAAAGTCTCGAAAATCGTCACCATTCGTGACTCTCTTCTCCACCTTCGGAGTTGTATACAGCAGTACACGGCCCTGATCTTGACCGAGTGGATCCTTGTGCACGAAGGAGGTTGTCTCCAGATCCGATGTGACGAGCTCAAAATCAAATCCCCAGCTCTGGATAAGCTCTTCATTCCTGCTCAACACTTCACGTTCCTTGAAATTTGAACGTAATTCAAGGGGAGGTTCATGTTCTTGGATTTCCACACGACGCAGAGATCCATCACGACCAAACATGTCTTCCTCCAATTTCTCCAATCGTACACGTTCGTCTGCTGCGTGTTGGTCAATACAGAGAACTAACTTGCCTCGAGAAGTGTCTGCTTGAACGAGAATGAACTTGCGATCAACTTGGCGAATCACCTGTAACTTCGCCAAAGTATTCTTGCTGATCTTTATCTCTCGAGCTCCTTTCAAGACGTGCACATTCTCCACTTGAAGTGCTGCAGCCAAATGTTTGACTGGAGGCGTCTTGGAGCAAAGCCAATGTCTCAAGATGCTGTTTGCTGGCCGTTCTGTCGTTCGTACAGCGAAATAGTCCGACTTGGTACCAGCTACGGTAGTTGCAGAGGGATTGCTGTCATCACGAGGTTCTTGGGTGTCGAAGCGCTCTAAACCAGTTTCATCGGGCTTGTCATCTTTACTTTGCCCAGTATTGATTGTGAGGTGATGATCATTGGTGTTGCGGTTGTTGCTTTGGCACAAGTCCAGCATGACATCTGCAAAGTCGTACGCATCCGGCTTGCTGCTTAACCACGGCGTATCCTGCGTCCATGATGTAAACGACAGAAAAACAAAAGTGAGCTTTTTTTTTTTTTTAAAAAACAAATATTGTCGTACCTGAGAGACATCATCGTTTTCTACCACCAGCGCCTTCCGCTCTCGCTCGCTCATGACTGACATCATCAATGGCGTACACTGCTCATCGGAAAAGAAGATGTCCCTCAGATCACTCTCCACTCGACCGGTGTCCTCTCCAGCAAGGCTTGAATCAATGAAATCGTCTTCGGTCGATTCCTCAGAAACAATCCAAGCACCATAGAGACTCGATCGAGCATGGAAATCCCGATCACTGTCTTCAAACTCAATCGCTTCCTCAATAATGTCGCTCCTAAAGTATAATCATGCATAAATTCTGTTAGGGTGCCACTTATTTTCAAAGGTGTAGGGAAGGATAACCATGCTAGCATACCTGGTATTCGTGATCTGACCACACGCGTGACACGTGTTGAGGGCTCCACACAACGACATTCCAGTACGAAGCTGCTCTTTCAGAATCTTGTGCTCTTCGTAGACGCCGGACAGTACTGGGTGGGTTTCATATTCCAATAGCTGATGTTCGTCTTGAGCAAAAACTTGATCCCAATAAATGTATTCCGGATCAACGTCTTCATCATATTCGTCGCTTCTCTGTGGAAAATGTAGCTCGCTACTTTTGGCATCTGGAGAAACAATAGGGCATGAGATGTTTAACAGTGGGCTACAATGTTCCCTAAATGAAGGACTCGCTGCTGGCTGGTGGTCCACGCTCTCGGTGGTGACCACTTCACGGGTGTTCAATTCTTGGATCTAAGCAGCAAAGAAATGAAAATTTGACCGCAAAATCAAAGATGAGTTGCCGTTTTGCCTCACCTCGACTTGGTTTGCTTCAGCCAGTTTCTGATCAGAACACGGTCAGACTTTCAGAATTCAAAAGGGAGTTATGCATTTGCTTACCTGAACGAATTCGAAGAGAAACTGGCAGAATTGATCAGGAGCTTTGAAAAGTACTTGTTCTTTCTTTCCGATCCCAGAAATGTCGTACTGGTCGCGGGGTGCTTCAACTTTTAAAACGAAAATGGGAATACCTAAAGGAAAATCATCGCATGTGAGGGTGTCAGTTATAGAGAAGTGTCAATGCCATCACATAAATCTTACTCGATGAATACTCCAACGCAGCGTCCGTTATCGCCCGTGAACAAAGTTGATGACACTCGTCCACCCATTTGTTCTCTAGGAACGCAAACTGGTAGTAACTTTTGGCCTGCTTGATCCCTTTCTCCAATCCTTCGCTTCCACTAGGAATGAAAGCGAAGTATCCTCGAATTGAGAATTGGGCGGTCTTTGACGAGAAACTGACGTACTAAACGCAGCAAAAAAAGTATGATTAGAAAAACATTTAGTCATGAAAAGAGTAAAACCACGACTTACTTGTAACTCATCTCCGAGTAATTGACCAAAATACGCCAGAAAGCGCTCACGACAGGATTTAGCTGCAGGAATGATCACCGGTCTAACTTCTCCACCTGCAAAAAAGCAGCGCACCATGGGGTAAGCTGCTATCTGACAAGGTTGTCCATCATTTCGTACCTTGGAATCGGATGTCAAACGACAGTGAGTGCCATATCATTGACAGACTCACACACAAATTCTGGATATTCTGGATCACTCGAGTTCGATGTTTCATGTTGCGTGATAGGTCTTTGCATCGCACAGGGAACTTTCCAAACAAATTCGACACAGAAACCTTTGTCCCTGGTGCGGAGTGTAGCTCTTTTGACCGTGCGTTGAAGACCACTGCACCTTCCTAACAGATTAGAAACGCAAAATCAAGGTAAGAATGGGCAAATATCCCGTTACCATCTACAAAGAAAGAAAGAAAGGCTTACCTGGAAGACTTTGCGATAAGAAGTCCAGTGCTTTTGGACGCGGCTTTCGATCTCAACGGTTGTAGCAAGTGAGATTAACTCGTACAGAAAGGCGCCACGACACCCGTAAGTCTTCTGTTGCTTTTGTTCACTGCCATCGCTCTTCGATATTGGAAGTTTTGACGAAGCTACACATTCAATCATCACCAATAAACGTCACGTGAGAATACAAAAACGTGCTCTGTAACCTGAATAGTTTGTCCACTCGCCGAAGCATTCACCAATGTACGTGTACAGATCGTCCGGCAGAAAACCGTCACCTTAACAAAAATAATTTTGTTAATGGCGACAACAGATACTAAAACATTCCTCTGTACCATCATCAACGGCTGTAAAAGACGCGTTCGCAACGTTAACCGAGATCTTGATCGTCTTTGCATGAGCGTCGATAGCATTGTAGATCACTGACAATCAATCCAGACTCCTTGTTAGCATCTCAACAACATTAGAACGCATCAAATTCGGTTCACCTTGCTGCACCGCCGTCTCCAAGTCTGGTAAAGCGTACGATGCCGTCATGACGTCCCGCGTTTTCTCGTCCAACACGTTCAGTGCCATGATGGTCGCTCTATTTTGCTTCCAAGGTGTCAAATTGCGGACTGGCAGCAGAGGAAAAAAAAAACACTTGCCTTTCTCACCTGTCACAAACTCGGAGCGAAGAATTTCAACATGATTAGTGGTAGTCAATTGCACAGCAGCAAGAAATATTTTTATTCTTCAACACTTGAGCAAAATGCGAAGTAGCAGACCAGGTCCATTTGACTACCCCAATTTGAAGTTGCAGCAGCAACCAACATTTTTTTTCTCTACAGCTCGTGGTCTACGAGTGTTAAAGCGTGCCGACGGCGTTAAACACGCGTTATGAGCACAGAAACCCGTCTGTGTTGACGATGCCATCAGCATTAACCAGAACTGTGGTAATATTTCATGCATTGCATTGGCTGTTGGCTTGATGAGGATATGTCTTGATGATGATATGTACAATGGAAGCGTCAACGTTATTTGATTTAGAAGCTCCAGTACATCTGCTCATGGTAAGCTACACTACATGCAGTCCGTGTTTACAATACGTTCCAACACTATCCATTACGCCGTTGCATCCTTACCGTAATGCAGTTGCCATAAAATATAGCATCGTAGTGCTGGGTCATGTTGCTCTTATCGTGGCTTCGCTGTTAGACCTTGTCTCAAATGCCATCAAAGGCTACATCGCAATACCATACAGTTTGCCAGCGGCGTACACATGCGTATGTGAGTCGTGATAGCGCCGACGTTACCTGTTGCAGCTCTACATGTAAGCCTGAATTTGGGCAGCTTGTTACTGGTATGGCAGGAGGAGTCACTCAATGCCAACGCGTTCCCTCACAGCGCATGGGTCCTGGTGCAAGCACCGTGCGACGTCGCCGAGCAGCAGCGCTTGATTTCCTGCCGATGTTGTTGCTCACTCCAAGCCGCCGCCTAGCGAAAAGAATTCATCTTGCTGCTGCAAGCAGGGTTCCGAGCGGGGGTTTTGTGGTTGCATTACCCCGGGGTAATCCACCCACCCACCCAGGCTGCAAGAAAACTGGGGTTATTGAATGCTGACGACTTTGCCCTTATTTGCACAATTTAGTAATGTATTAATAAAGGTAATTCAATTATAGCCGGTTTTATATACATTTCTAAGGGTTTCGATACCGTAAAACGGACAGTAGGGGATAGGTGTACAAAACCCCATAACGCAACCACCCCTCATGGTGTCGCTACCCAACCGCGTCGCTTATAAAACCCGGGTTTTTTGGGAACCCTAACTGCAAGCACGACTTTTTCGTGCAGGTGGGCAAAACATTTCTGACCAATCAGAGAGCTGAAAAAAAATCCTCCACTTGTTGCCACAAAAAAATTATTCTTGCTGCAATTGACTACACTACAGATATGGATGGATATACGCGTCTTTCCGACAGATAGATTTATAGGATTGTGTGGGGGCTGAGGAAGATCACATTTTAGCCAATTAGAAGACTGCAAGCTGGTTTTTTTTTTTACGAATTACAATCGTTACGGGTAGGTGAGCCTTTCCGACATATTAGGGGGTGTCAGACTAGAAAAATTTGCGCTAAGATCCCATGACATTTCGCCGCGACATCACATGTAATATTCAGCCAAATGGCATGTGATCTGGAACAGTTTTCCAGGGCGCGTCAGACTTAAAATATATTGCGCGGGAAATAGAGTTTAGCATGCCCAAGCCCTGGCCTCATTGCTGATGTAGTGGGCCTCCTCGCCCTCTCAATAATTGAAGAAGAGGTTGACGAAGACGTAGATGCTCCCCCTTTGACCGTCAAATTGACGCCTGGATCCAATGCCCCGTCCAGTCAACCGTTGAGGACCTTCATGAGATCTTAGTGCAAGTTCTACGGCGGGCTACACAACTGAGAGTGTAAATTGACACAGAAGGCGAGAGTTTGCAAGAGTATCTTCTAAACCTCTACGACGACGCTTAGCGTACTACAAGAGAATCCTTTAAGTTTACCTGTAGCACGAGTGAAGGCCACTGCGTTCTTCTTTTGCCAACATTCACAAGCTACGTGGAGCTCTCCACTGAGGCAGCTTACCGCGGCTGAGAACAAACAAGATGGCTACGTACAGCACACACAGCTGCCAAAAACGGCAATCAAACACTAGGGAGGTTATCTGAAACGTAATAAACGTTTACCAGCAATGATACGAAAGTCGCCCGGTGCGCGCTGGTTGATCGGTCTGGGGATTGCGCCACGTATGGCGGCTTGGTAGTGTCGGTGTTGGACCCCGAGTCGTCTGGGTGCTCGGGATCTTCTTCCTCGCAAGCGTAAGAATGCCGAGGCTGTGGCCTTGGTGGAAATCACACTTGTACAAATACCACGTGTTATTTCATAATCACCCACCTCCGGAGGTGGGTGATTATCAAATGACATGGGATTTTAGCGCGATTTTTCTAGTCTGACACCCCGTATTCCGACAAATATTTGTCGGAATCAGCAACAAAATATGAATATGTCTTTACAAACATCGAGTGTAGCAAATATTGCTGGAGTATTTGTGCGAATCACCACCGCGATCGCCTCATTCGAGCGGACGTTGGCCCAGGAGAACGATTGCATGGATTTTGTCCAAACTAGCATTCTTACGGACAGATCGAGCAAGCGTTTGGCGGCGACAATGGACCGCTTTGGATACTATCTCGCCACTAACGAAGGTAAGAAAGGTAAGCTAGCTCGCAACACTGCGACTTCATATTATAGACATGTGAAGCTGTGGTTGTTCGATGAGTATCCACAGTTCCGTGTGCCCACAGAGCTGATTCTATTGAAGCAAGGGAAGACATTAGACAAGCACTGTCTAAAACGTGAGAATGGTGGCTTTGTTAATAAGGCACCTCCTTGTACAAAGGAGGATTTGCGGGCTCTAATTCGTTATGTGTATAGCTCAGCCTCTGTCAACTCTGTCTACCAGGACGCAGCGCTGGCGTGTCTCATGTGGCACTGTTTAGGAAGATCCTCGGACCTGGGCTACACTCAGGAACAACATGTGTCATTTTCGGCTGATGGAGTCTTCTACCTTCGACAGCTGCGGGTGAAGACAGCAGAGGAACAGGGGCTCACCCTCGTACATGACAAGGAAGACTTCCTTACGTGTCCACTGCACACACTGGCGGTGGCGCTAGTGATGCAGAAATCCCCCTGTGTCTCACTGCTCTGGCAGCTCCCGGAGTCAGTGGAGCCCCATGCTGCTTTCCTGGATCGCGGCGCCCCTCTCGAAGACTCGCTGATGACTGACCCCGACTCCATCCGCACTGGCTGGTCGACATCAACTTCAGCCTCGGAACCGACGCCTACGGTTGTCTCAGGCGCCCCTGGAATCCTGTCGGACCCCGGCTGTCCACCTACAAGCACACAAGTTCAGCCAAGTACCGGTGTCCAGCAAGCGAGATCGAGGACTGGGGAGAAGGTCAGCGGCGAGGATGGTGTCCATGCGTACGTAATCCGTATGCTCAAGCGTGTAGCAGAGCCAGCAGGAGCTACGACGGACCAGACTTCCCATTCGTTCCGGCGCGGACGCGCGCAGCATGCCAGTGGTGATGATCGTCTTGCCACACAGTGGATGTTTGACCGCGGCGCGTGGGACATGAGCAACGTCAACAAGGGATTCGCCTATGTGTTCAACACGCCGCAAGAGGACATACAGGGGCCCGTGGGCTGGGTGGCTGGGGTGCAGATGTGGCTTCTGTCGTCGTTGATGTCGCTGGCCTTGATGTTTGACCTGTACCCCACCTGTACCCCACTAACGGTACGGCCCCTCCTACAGTCCGTAGTAACCCTGCAGTCTTTCCCGCAGCATTAGACGCCTCCAGGAGGCGTTTTGACCTGTACCCCACCTGTACCGCACCAACGGTACGACCCCCCCGACAGTCCGGAGTGACCCTGCAGCTTTTCCCTCAGCATTCGAGTCCTCCAGGAGGCGTTTTGACCTGTACCCCACCCGTCCGCACCTAAACGTGAGTACCAAGGTTGTGAGCGCACTTACTACATACCTCATCCGGTATTTTCCGCGGCTGAAAGAACTTGCTCCATCTGCTCCGGTCGTCGCGAGAATGGAAGAGTGCTTGAGGATTGCCGAGATTCCAGCAGCTGACTTCCTGGCGTGGCCGCTGCCTCTGAATGACAAGGCTGCACCACCTGCACAAGATCAACACCACGATAAAACGACACACTCATGTCCTGCAGTCGATCATCTTCTAGCTGTCATTCAGGAGATTATTCAGTCAAACAAGTCCCTATCCGCGCGCCTGAACATCGTCGAGGCTGCCCTACTCAAGCATACAAAAGATACAAGAGAGCGCTGGAGAGGAGCAAGCACACGAATCGTCAGATCAAGAGCCAAAACTCAAGCGCAGAAAGCAACCAACAACGAGCCTGTCCGACGCATGGTTTCAGTGGTACACGCGCGTACCTAGGATCTGGGACTCCGCTGACCGCCAAAGGAAGTCGGAGGCCCGCCAGGTCGTCGCCTTCATGAAACTATTTCTTGAGGAGGGCTTCGAGCTTAACACGGAGGCGGAGGACAACATGGACCAAGTCTTCAACGCTGGCCGTCGTGCTGGAAAAGCCTTGTTTGCGTTCCTGCAGTCACGAGGTGTTAAAGCGAGAGGAGCTGGAAGCGTTCTCCGAGCCCTCCGTCGTCTACACAAGAAGGGCGAGCTCGATCAACCCATCGTCGCGTACAAGCGCCTCCTCCCTATCGGCAGTATCGTTGACGCCGCACCTGTGGACACGCAAGACATTCTTGTAGTCGCAGGCCACGTGTAAGAAACACAGATAACATTCATGCAAAAATACGTTTCATTTGTTAGTGAACAACCGGAACAATCGGCACGCGCAGCGGCATCATACAGCAGCAGTAGTAGCCTCACACAGCACCAGCACTCTTCAGCTCCAACACGCGTCGACACACATCCTTATGCAGCAGCAGCAGCAGCTGCGCCCATCCACGCAAACCAGCACCAACCCCAAATGATCTTGAACGACCCGATTCGAATGAGCACCTCAGGGTTGAAGCCCTGCGCTCTGGCCCGTTGAGCCACGGTGTTGAGAGGGAATGGAGGGTGTGGGGTGGGAGGGCGACGTGATGACCGTACGAATCATAGCAGCTGTGCGGGCTTGTATGGGTCTTGGACTTGAGGCTTGCTGAGTAGCTTAAAAAAATGAAGACTGAACGTGTCGGCTGCACTGTCGGAGATCAGGGCCTAGGAATCATTTATTGTGGCTTGATGTCATGTGAATTTAATTATGGCCCCTCACCCCAGGGCCCGGCCTCATTAATGAATTTGCCAGCCCTGGTGCACATTGCTCCGGGACCAAAATCACTGCATATAGAAAAAGTTGTTTTCTCGGCCCAGAGGCCTCTAGAGGCGCTTTCCTCGCGCCTATGATCAACTTTTGATAGCTGACTGGAAACTAACAGTCATGATCCCTACTTAATATACCGGTTTCCTACTTCGTACTTAATGATTTTGCATGACCTGTCTTTCACCGACATCCCAATTGTCGGAAAATGTTGGGATGGCGGAACCGTTGCGATATGGCTCCCACTTCGGATACCCATGCATGAATCTACTTAACCGGGGTATTAATTACCAAAAAGATGTGTGAAGGTCGCCGTAGCGAATGCTATGACCATGTGACAAGCATTCCTTACTCATTCTAACGGGTACGATCGGTTTGAAGAGGCTACTCGAAGTTAGTGGTATCATAAATGGGAGCCATTTCTGTATTGTACATTTTCAGTATATAATAATTCTACACAGTAACCTATTGTACTGGCCACCTGATTTGATACACCATTTTTTTTTCAAATTACAATACCTGACACACTACTGCTTCGTTCGACCCAAATAAGCCGCTAAACGAAAGACGACCATCACATTGATGAATGTGTAGCCTTGGAATGTACCTCGACGCCAAAGTGCATTCACAAACTCAACCTGAATCCCCACCTCGGTAACCTAATACTTGGAGAAGTTTCTGTTAGATTTATAGTTGCGGCTATACTGTCGTCTTCTCGAGCGATTGAAAGGCAGGTGTGTTTCGTCAGCATCTTCAGGTATTCATTGATACATTTACGAGCTTATGGGGCTTCGAAGTTGCGGAGATTGCATTCGGTAAAGTTGGCGGATGTGGCGGAGTTCGTCCGTTATTCAACTGCACCTCGAGAAAATTTCGTAGCGAAGAGTCTCTGGCCGCTTCTAGGCTAGAATACTCACTTCAAGAAAACACCGCTAACCAACAAGACATACATTTGCTAGTTGAGCTTCTATCTACCCGACTTGTCGATATTTGAAGTCCTTCAAGTCGTCCGACCATCGCTTCCCTGTGCCACACGGTGCCACCGCAGTATTCGGGAGTCTCTCTATTAGGACGCCTGTTCCGGAGAAGCGTCTACCATATTTGTAACATTGTAGCCTTTTTCGAAGGTATTCAAGATGGAAGCAGAAGACGTTGACGCTTACAACAAGACTGCCGAGGAAGTACAGCTCCAAACCAGCGAGATCTCACAAGTACGAGCTGTTCTGGGCAGTCTATGAAAGTTAGAGAAGACGATCAACGATCTACAACGAGATCAAGTTTTGATGCTTGAATCGGTAACAAAGTTTGCCAACCGGACGGAACGCAAACAACAGGAAAATTACGAAGAGATAACGGCTAATCACGAGCTGCTACACAAAGTTATCAACAGTATGCGCACCAAAACGAATCAAGGGAAACTACGCAAGAGCATGAGCTCACAGAACTTCAGTCAGAAGTAGCCACCTTGCGAAAACAAGTCCAGGTGCTGGCGGCCAAAGCCCCCAACACAGGTGAACCAGCTGCCAATCCCGTACTCACAAGTCTGGACGAGAGCCAAGGTATTGAGTGGGACGTGTTCGGCCCAATGTCACCGAACGCGCCAGTATTTGATGGCAACGAGCTGGAGGTGCGCGTGACAAAATGTCACAAACAACGCGAAACTCCTATATATGGAGGTGAAACAAGTGAAGACATCAAAGTCTATGTGCTAAATATGATGAAGTAGTGCACCGCCTACGGATTATATTTCCGTAGAGATCAAGTCGATTTACGAGTCGGAGAGCTGATGATGAACCACACTAAAGGTATAGCGAAGTCGTGGTCGCTCCAAGAACATCAAGGAGATCAGCGGTGAAGCTACATCATTCGTAAGATGAAGCAAAGGTTCGTGACAAAATTCCGCCAAGAAGATTTGGTGGTCCAGTTCTTCGACTGTGCTCAGGGCAACCGCCGATTGGACACGTACAATGACAAATTTCGACGGCTAGCACGCACTGCTGACGTATCTGAGTACATCACGATTCTTCGGTACAAGCAAGGACTATCATCGGCACCACTTTTGCATCTGCTCGAAACAAAGTCTTTCGATACGCTTGATGAGTTGATAGAAGCGTCACGCACTTTGAATCTGCGTGACACAACTCGATCTGCCGAAAAAAGTAGTAAAAGCAGCAAACCATTCCCACCAACGACGGACAAGAAGACGGAATCGGCAAAATGTACGGCGTCGCGCTGCAATGAAAAAGGTCACACAAAAGACCGATGCTGGATGCTCCACCCCGAACTGCAGCCGAAGTGGTTAAAAGACACGAACAAGAAAAAGGGAAAAGGTGTCGCTGCAATCTCCAAGGTAGCCGACAATGCCGAGGGTAAGAAGCTCTGGTCGGTACTCAGTACCATCCAGAGTGATTTCGCTAAGCTCAACGGCGATTTGAACTAGCTGGCCCTGGGGATGGCGTCCTAAGGCCTGACACAGCCAACTCCAGCCGAGAGAACAGGGTCTTTGATCCTGGTAAGGAGGCGAATTCAATTTACTTCCAGTGGCAAACAGAGATGAAGCCATTGCCAGCAACGTATTGGATCAAGAACGTGAGCTATGTACGTGGAGATGAAATTCAAATTGCAAAGACTTTCTTCGATGAATGGGCCGACTTTGTCGCATTTCAGTGGAGTATGTGGATAGGATGAACTGGGGACAGTACATGACAGACACAGGCTCGATAGAGGTGACCTACGCCAACGGCAAGACGGAAGTCATTAGGAATCGGGCGATCAAGCTGACAGTCTTCGCAGATAGTGTGCCTGGGTATTCAACCGACTTTCAGCTCTGCCGCTTCCCGAGCCAGTGCGAGCTTATGCTTGGCGTCCCGTGGAAACGAGCAAGGAATCCTGTAATTGAGTGGGAAACAGATCGAGTCTTCACCCAGGAAGAATCTGTAAAAGTATCTCTTAATCGGAGCAAAACGACTAAAGAGGGTACGCGTGATGAGAGGAACTATCACTATTGCTGGCGTTTTGGAGTCACCAAGGTCATTAATCTGAAGCACGCTGATAAACGCGTCCGGACGAAGGAGGTCGAATTCATTGCGATCATCCCACCAGAGACAATCAACGCTCTCTACAAAGAATTGATTGGGTGTCCAGCAAGTGGAGCTCATGTGGCTAGTATCGAGCAAACGGATAAAGCTCAACTCCAGCAGACCACCGACATGACCAGCTTCAAGGATAATCCTGGTTTTGGACTTCTACAAGAGTTCACTGAAATTTTCAGAATTGAACTGCCCGTAGGTCCTCCACAGCATGGTGAGCACGAGATGGAGGTGATTGACCCTCAACGAGCAAGTTATACACCTCAATGGTGCCTCAGTCCCGACCAAGAGCGAGGATTGAGAGAATGGATCAAAGTGATGCTCAAAGCACAATTAGTTCGCCCGAGTAAATAGCCCCATGCAGCGCTAACGTTTTGTATAAAGAAGCCAGTCGGCTGGCGAATAGTTCATGACTACAGAGCCATGAACGGGAGAACGATCCGACAGTCAACACTATGCCACGCAAGGACATTATTCTCGACAGAATGAGTGGATCACTGCGGTTTTGCTGTTTTGACTTGTTATCGGGTTATTACCAGATACGGATGCGGCTGAAGGGCGTTCCGTTTACTGCAGCATTTCAGACCCCTTATGGTCTATTCGAATATCTTGCAGTTCGCATGGATCTGTGTAATGCTCCTGCAACATTTAACCGCATCGTTCAAGGGATTTTCGAGGATATGCGTGAGTTTGTGGCCACATACTTTGATGATGTGTACGTGTACACGAAGGAACCTGATGTCGAATCTCACCTTGCAGCGGTTCGAAAAGTATTTGAACGCTGTAAGGAGAAGAAGTTGTATCTGAAACTTTCGAAATCTACGCTGTGTTCAGCAGAAATACCATGCCTGGGGGATTTTGTGGGGCGGCATGGCGTTAGGATTGATCCTGACAAGGTTCGTTTAATTCAAAATTGGCCACGACCACAGACATCGAAAGAATTGCAGTCATTCTTGGGCACTACTGTGTATGTTCAGCGCTTTTGTAACGGCTACTCCGAGTTAAGTGCACAACTGTTCAATATGATTAAGGGCTGCCAGAAACGGCGCCTTACATGGTCGCCTGAGAGCTGTCGTGCTTTTGAAGAACTTAAAAAAGGGCATAGCAATACCCCAGTGTTGGCACTCCCAGACTTCAACAAACCATTCTTCTTGCGCACCGATGCGTCACGATTCCCAATAGGCGAATTCATATTCCAAATGCAGCCATCAGACACCGAGACGAAGGAGGTCGAGTAGCCAATTGCATTCTGGGGACGAAAATGAACTCTGCAGAGCTAAATTACCCCACACATGAGCAGGGAATGCTCGCAATTATCCATGGCCTGAAAATTTGGAGAGTGTATCTCGTGGATGGAGGATGCACCGTCGAAACCGACCGCCATTCGCTGGAACGGGTACTGACCCACAAAACAATCAATCGACGAATATGCAGGTGGTACGATGTTGTAGCTGAATTCAATCTTCGTTTTCGTTATATCCCTGGGTCCACGAACATTGTGGTGGATGCATTGAGCCGGCGTCCCGACTTCGCCATTGATTTCGAGCAACAGAAGCAGAAACAGATGAACGCGGTCTCACGTATCAAACCTTCACGTTGTTGACATTGATACGGCGTTCCCAACGCAGAGCAGGCTGGGCAAAAGCTACTCTCGCTAGCGCCAAAATTTTGAAATTCGACGCGGATAATTTGCTCGTGTATCACTACAAGCCAGGTGGATCGAGGAGAATTGCGATCCTTCCACCGACATTGAAATGCGGAATACTATTTTGTGGAAGTATCATGACATTGCTACCTCTGGTCATCCAGGTGTTGAAAACTTATCCAAGAGATCCAGTCTAGATTTGAGTGCACAAGCAAGTCAGAGAATACATCGCTACCTGCGAATCCTGCCAACGTAACAAGAGACGGTCCGTAAAACGTCCAGGTCGTTTACACCCTCTCGAGATTCCAACTGGACAATGGACTTCTATTGGTATAGATTTCATAACAAGTCTTCCAGTCACACAAGCACAACACGACACCGTGCTGGTAATTGTGGATCGCCTCACGAAAAGAGCGCATTTATCCCGGCAGTATCGACTATCACGGCACAAGAGCTAGCGGCTCTGTTTGTGGAGCAGTACGTGAACTCCCTGTTGATATTGTATCTGACATAGATTCAAAATTTATCTCTAAATTCTGGAGTTCGTGTGCAGAAATCATTGGCACGAAGCTCAAGATGTCATCGACAAACCAACAGAGGACGGACGGTCAAGTGGAGAGGGTCAATGCGATTTTGGCTAATTACCTTCGGCACTACGAGAGTGGATTCCAAAACGACGGGTCCAAGCATCTTGCCCTTGCAGAATTCGCGTACAACCGTCAATACCAATCAACAATCCAGATGAGCCCATTTCGTGCTGATTTAGGATACGAGCCTCGCCTACCTGCCGATTTACACCTGGCGGACAATTTCCTACATCGGTACCAAGTTTCTTGCTGGTCAGAGATAGATTTTGCGAGACTTGCAAGCAAAAGCACGGCGAGGAGCAGAAAAGATGAAGTTGCTTTACGACAAAGGTCGACGAGAGCAAACATTCGAAGATGGCGATATGGTACTGATTTCCACTCGGAATTTGACTCCAGAGAATATTGGTGCACTTAAGAGAATTTTTGTTGCTCGTTGGATTTCTCCCTACGAAGTTATTGAGGATATAGCATCATACAAGCTCAATCTACCAAAGGAGTTGCGTCTTCATCCTGTTTTTCACGCAATGGTGCTGAAGAAATTTTCGTAAGGACACATCGGGGGTCAGTCGAGAGACAACACTGCCACCAGTTCGCCTTAAGGATGGTACAGAAGGTCATTTGATCGTGTCCATCACTGGTCATCGCATCACCATTGAAGATATGAGTGCAAGTGAGTGGGCCATGACGGCGATATTACGTGGGAACCTACTGCAAATTTTGCTCTCTGTACCAGAGCTTATTCGAGAATTGCATCGCAAAAACAACAAACTACCAAGTCGAGCCTCAAAACGAATCAAGAACAAGAAAAACCTACATCGACAACATCAAGTGACATGCGTTTAACAATATTACTTCCATTCAGAGAAAGGTTCTCTCTGAAGGAGGTCGTGTGGCGGAGTTCGTCCGTTATTCAACTGCACCTCGAGAAAATTTCGTAGCGAAGGATTTCCGGCCGCCTCTAGGCTAGAATACTCACTTCAAGAAAACACCGCTAACCAACAAGACATACATTTGCTAGTTGAGCTTCTATCTACCCGACTTGTCGATATTTGAAGTTCTTCAAGTCGTCCGACCTTCGCTTCTCTGTGCCACCGCAGTATTCGGGAGTAGGACGCCTGTTGTCTACCATATTTGCAACAGCGGAATGATCGAATTTTACATTAAAATCTGACGTTATCTCGCGTCAAATCCTCGGATTTTTTTTCTGTCTGTTTGTAATTTGATACAAACGATCTATCTCCATATGTTTTCGTACACCTAACCCATTTACATGTCGCGTGCCAAAGCGAAAGCGCCAATAGATTTCCCTGGCACGTATTGCTGTACCAAACCGGAAAAAAATGTGACGAGACAATTGCACGCCCAACCAATTTTAAAAGAACGAAATGACACCAACGGATGCCCAAAACCACCACTAGTGACCCCCAAATGCGAAGATACGATCTTCGGGAGTATACTCCGCCAAGCGTATAGCCGGCAAAGTGAGCTCTCCTGAACATAGCCAAGTACGCGAATCTCTTGCTTGCGTCACGATTGATTCGAGAACATGCTCGCACATAATCTGCACTGGCTAGCTGAAATTCGAAGTCAATGAAATCCAGAGCCGAGATCGTTGAATTCCGACGTCATTCCCAGAGTCTGTAGACCTCAGGTGAAGACTACCAGAGTAACACGAACTGTTGAGTTGCTATCAGCACTTGAATCAAGCCCTACTCAACCTCACATGCACATACGAAGTTAGCGGTAACGCGTGCACTACAGCATACGTCTGTCCACAAGCTCTAGTGGCTCAGCACCGCAAAAATAAGATGAAAAGTGTGTGCATAGAATCAATGACCTTATTATCTTTTTGAGACTGGTACCACATAATAGAAGGAATACATTCATCCACCCCCATGAAGGAGTCCACAAGGTCCTTCCGCTGCTTCCAAGAAGCCTCAGTTCTGTTGTTTGTTGTTTCCGAGGGTAACAGCGTTCTGCCGTTCAAAAGAACACCACATGGAACGGCAGTTGTCCCAGTTCTTGACAAAGTACGTCTCGAATAGATGTTTCACAGAATCACTGCCCCTTCCTGCACGCTCACTCAAGCCATTGCTATCTGCACCCAACTGTTCACCTCCAGCACCTAACTCACCACGTCCAGCCCCCAAATCGTCACTACCCACGCTCAAATTATCAGGTTGCGCACCCAAATCACCACTATCGTTGTCCAACTGATCCGCCTGAGACCCTAGCTCAATCCATAAATAACCACCTTGACCCATGGCCATCACATGGTACGGCACTTCTCAAATTCACGCTCTCTCTTCGCGTACACAAAGAGGTTCCCGAGACCATGCATCTGCTCCCTTTGCGAGTCGTCGAGTCCGCAACCAGAAGAAACTATTTGTTTCCGTAGATATTTGATGACATGGAACTGGCACAATAGCACCATGCCATCTGGAAATGCAACCTTCAACACTTGACATCTCCGTAAAATCTTCGTCGATTATGACGCACTTGATGCGCGACCAGGCCGAGTTGTTCCGCTTAGATTCCTCCGGAGCAGTCAACACAGTCGGATAGCGCTCGTTCCGAAGCACTGCATGCTGAACAAACTGTCCCTTGCCGAAAGTGTCGTGGGCCACAATCGAAAAAACGTTGTACTTCTCCGTGTTTGTGCCGTGTGTAGCGTCGATCATCAATACTTCAGGAAAACGATCGAAAATCTCTCGCATGTGCCTGGTCTGGAGCGTGATGCAGGTGGCGATATTCTAGAATACAAATAGGTCAATAATACGGCAAAATATACAATTTGCCCAAGCTCATACCTTCCCATGCACCTCATGCACGAAGATGCGACCAATATTCCCCAGCTCCAATGAGAACTCCTTCATCCACTGTTTCAATCTCTTAGCGCTGGTTGGGTAGTATCCGAACGCTTTTTGAGCCTCCCAACAAGGTCGTGGACGTCTTGGTTGTTAGGATAGCATGCCAAGTTCTCGTGAATATACTTCATGATGCTCATCTTATAAGCTCCCCCTTTCGTAGCTGATCCACGGTTTGAACCACTTCCGGCTCCAATGCCGTTCTGTTGTGAGGGTACTGATCGATGTGTGTTTACGCAGCGGATGGTTGTGCTCCAACCGCGCCGTAGTAATCCGCCGAGCAATCTTGGGGACTTTAGCATCCACCACTTGAACACAGGCATTAATCTAGAGCAACGATCCATCAAAGTACACTTATTTAGCCCAGCCCAATACAAACGACCCAACTCGCCCCCCCAGTTGAGCCCAACTCAGCCCAAATGAACCCGAGTGAGCCAAACTGAATCCAACTGAGCCCAACTCATCCCGACGTGGAGCATTAACCCTACCTGAGCTTCGCACGGCAGCGCTCGCGACTGCTGTCGCTTCCTTTTCCATTGCCTCGCGACTTGTACGTGCCCTCGTGCGTACACACTATGGTCTTCGCGTAATTCACCCACTCTTCAGGCACCAAAGGCACTTTGGACCCAGATGACCGTATCTTGTTGTTTCTCTCGAGCACCTTGTTGTTTGTGCGCACGAGAAATCTCTGCAAAACAGCAACATAAGTAAATGATTATCTTAATATTAGCGCCATGAATCCTAAAACCACCGCGTATTTCATATCTAGTAGGTTGCCTACTCGTACTCTTGTATATATTCAAGCAATCAGTCCCATGAGTTGAATTGCTTATCCTCGAGAAGGGGCCTATAGCAACTGCGCACTGATCTTCGCTGTCTTCGTAGGGTACGCTGCGAGTGGCGGCTCGCCCCTGATTTTCTCCCCGCCGTTAAAGGGTTAATAAATGAGTGGTGTGATGGGAGGGGGCGTGTATACGATGTATACCTGTCGGACGGATATGGCATAAGGTTAGGGAAATCTGGTCACGAGTTGACGACGCTTACTTTGGCGCACTACTCACTCGTATAGATTTTTCAACCAGCATTTTGTCCACTTAGCGTTTCGAAAGTGATAGTGATTACACAAGTACAGTAGGAGCGGAGGCAAATCCAAGGATATTGGCAGATTCCCGAATTTCGGTCTGGAAGTATCAAATTCACGTTATCGAAAATGGTGTATCAATGAATATGGCCAGTGCAAAAGCTATCCTATCCTATTTTCTTGTAAGATCAAAGCTCAGCACCATCGGGAGCGATGTGGATAATGGATTGCTGTTGCTGCTCTTCATCCAGAAGTTTGCTTCGAAGCGAACTCACAGACTCAGTTTTACGTCGAAGATGCCACCTTCTTGGCGTCGACGACAAAACCGGAAGACTCCCGTCGCTGCAGATGCTGTTGCAACATATTTTGCCATTTATCGAAAGCAAAAGAAGTCGACACTATTCTCTGAAAAATGAGAGATTTCGACTTGTTCTGTTTCGAGTAGATGTTTGTCTGCAACGATGGCATCGGAAACGACCGCTTGAAGGTGTCACGGGGATATATCGAAGCTGGCCAAGCAGTAAGCGTGTAGACGATGAAAGCGAGAATTTCAACACAGAGTACACGTTCCATGATCACCATAGGAATAGTGTCCGACACAATAGTCGGTTTACTTTCTAAGTGAAAGGCCCGCAGCTGGAAAGTTTCAGGTCAAAGACATCCTCTTGCTTTTCAAAAATGCTGTAAAAAGTATTGCGTGGACCGGTGATGCCAATATCTGTACTCGTTGCGTCGTGCCCTGTTCGAAGTCAATTCCAAAATGAAGCACGATGCCGGGAGCAGAGAGGGCAGCCTGTACTTTTGAAGTACAACTAAGGGTTCAAGTCAACTGAGTCGTCCCCCCACGGAAAATTTGGGTACAGATATCGTTCACGCGTGACCTCTCAATCGAAGGGAAGGAGGCGACTCTAGGCGTCGACCACCGCGAATTCCACTGCGCGACAGCGGGGAGAATAAACGCAAACGTGACTGTTCTTACACTGTAAGACCTACAGCAAAGGCAATGACTGCTTCCAGCTTTCACTCCACTCGACAGGCGCGGATTCTGACGACAGACTTGGCGGTTGGAATCACAGTATCGATGTCTTGCGGTCAACCTTACCATTGCGGACGCCGAAGTCTTCGTGCTTCGATATGTGAAGTTCCATCCGCTACATCAGTTTTATGTACATGTATAGCAAAGCTAACTCGTTGTCACAGTGCAGCACGAAAGGATGAACGATACAACCGGATCAAGTGGCTCTACTTCAGTCAAACTAATCATTCGGAGGCAGGATGCGTCAGGTGGCGTGGCATTTCCTAGACACTAAATCGTGACGGAGCCAGAATTTGCATCTCGCGTTACGTTACTGCGATCAGCGCACATTTGGGCGAGGTGAGCTTGGTGGGAGTGTAGGGCTTTACCGCTACTTAGAAATGCGTAATTTACGGAAAATTACTGACGGAGTTTCTACATATATTTCATAAATTAAGAAATCGGTAATTTACGAAAATAAATGACGGACCAAATGGGGCCGTAAAGACCGCCCACGCATCGAAACTTGTGAAACTTTCTCGCAGTTACAATTAGCAAGTTTTCATTTGCATACTTAATTCGTCAAAAGACACATGCAACCATCCGAGCGAAGACCGTCCAAGCGGCAACGAGATGCTGGCGACGAAGACCGGCATCCGCTGCAGCGTCCTCGTCACCTCAGCTCGCGCAGTGAACGAGGATACATTTCCTCACCAAGCTCTCTAAGTTCTAAGCGTTCCACCATACCACGAGTGCATGAACTCTCGCGGCAGGAGCGAGTCTCACTGTCAAAGGTTTGGATTGACCATTCCTAGTCAGTGTGATCAACCGTTCTAACTGTATCTGCAGCCCCAGGAAATAGCCTACTTTAGTAAATACGCAGACGACGATGTGCGCTTCGATCGGTCGAATCTGGTGCGTTAAAGTCATTGGAAACCTTTTTCTTTGGTTGAAATTGAGTTTTTTTTTACTGACGTAAACTTCAGTTGGTGTACAAGCAGGCAGAGGTGGGTTGACACAAGGACATTGCACGAGCTGCAAATTATCGCTAATTTGATACGTTGTGTGTGTGTGTGTTCTTGCAATGGAATGATACAGATTGGAGCCAATCTGCTTGATGGACTCGAGGAGTATACGTCGAAGGATGAGGCAGATCCGACGGCACCACCAGCTCCTATCACTCCGTTGCTAGAGGCGTTGGAGTACTTTCAAGGAGAGGATCGGACCCGAGAGCAACCGCACTTTGTTACGTACCGGAACTACCTGAACAAAATCATGGGTGTGAGTTTTGGTGTTGTTCGGACAGGATGCTTCTGTTCGTATCTCTGATGTTTGTGTTGCGAATACGTTTGTAGACACCGTACAACAGCAAAATGACTGGACTTTTGAGGTTGAGAAGCGCGACGGCTGCGTGTATTTGGATGTGCGGAGGACACAACAGGATATAGAGAACAACCGCAATCCTCACGAGAATCAACGTCGTGGAGCGTTTGCCGGTCGCCGTTTTGAAATCTACTCCACCCATCCGAAACCTGGAACTTCGGATAGCGAACAGCGAACAGCGAACAGTGAACGAGGACGACGAGTTTTGCAGTATCTCCTCAATGACGCTAGGCGATAAGCGGCTAGTGGTCGCAGCAGAAATTGATTGCTACGAAGACAAGGGCGACGACGGACGTGAGTACATTGAGCTCAAAACTTTTCGGCTGCTAGAGCGCGACAAAGACCAGTTTGTTTTCGAACGCTTCAAGTTGTTGGCGTTCTGGATCCAGTCGTTCTTGGTGGGCACGCCAAAGATCGTCTGCGCGTTTCGCAGTGACGATTTCCAAGCCCGCAAGTTGCAGAGCTTCCGGGTCACCGAGATCCCGAACTGTTGTCGTAAGCATTGGGTACGTTTTGTCGCGTTATGCTAACGGAGACGCTGGGCCGCTGCGACTAGTCGATGTTGTAGACCCCCGCTGAGCTGATGTCTGTGTGTAGCTAACGCCTCGTTTACCTTTGAATTGTGCGTCCTAGAGCCCCGTCGTTTGTTTGAATTTCACGAAGACGCTACTGGACTGGATCTATGAGCATGCTGAGGAGGGTCGTGTGCACCACGTCGCGTACATCCCGCGGCAGCATGTGGTCGAGATGAACGTGTCGTCGGAGGCTTCGTTCCTGCCCTCGCAGAAGAGCTGAGAGCAGACCCACACGCAACTGCATTGTAGTGCATGTTACGCTGGCTGATGCTATCCTTACACAGGTATTGCAATGGTCAAGTTTGGGCAAGGCTACGTCATGTAGAAGCGTCAAAAACTGTTAGATCGTGCCATGATACGTTTTTTGTTGTTTGTTTCATGCGTTATAGCAGTTAGGATTAATTATAGCAACATCTTGAATGTGGGAAACATCAGGTATGCTATACAGCAGTTTCGACTAAATTTGTTGTTCGGTCGCGATTAAAAACTTCAGATGTACCGCCGTATGATCTGAGATCATTGATCTCGGACAGCGGCATGGCGTCAGGCTTGTCGTGCGTTACACTTTGTGGCTCGGTTGTAGTCTCCATCGAGTCTTTGAACTATCCAGTCGATTGCCATGCGGAGCTTTGCCCTCGTCCTATCGCCAGTCCATGCAGCCACCAAAGCTCGCGAGCCTGTAGAGGCTCTCGGCCATTCTCCCTTTTGCACTTTTCAGCATAGGACACTACTCTAGCTACACTCCTTCAGACAATGCAGGCGTGGAAATTCGCGAGCGTATTGACGCTTTTGGCCTTGAGCCAGCAGGTTGCAGCGAAGGAAGACAAGGAACGTCCGGGTATCTGTGAAGAGACTGAGGACTGCAAGGCCGACGGTTACCAGTGCGTGGCTCTGCAGACTACGCGTGCCGGTACCGACACGGTTAAGCAGTGTCTACCCAAGGAACAGGACACGGACGTGTGCTCGGGTCAGTATCCGGGTCTGTGCCCCACCTTCTCGTCCTGGGCGAGTCCGTACAACCAGATCAGCAGTGTCTGCACGTACAAGCCTGCTGAGAAGTGCGTGACCGGCACTAGCAGCAAGTCTGGTTCCAGCGGTGGTGTCATCTGTGTGTCTGGTGCCAAGGACGCCAACGGCGAATCCATCGATGCCATTTACGGCTGTGTCGACTTCGACACGAGCGCTCTTGAAGTGCTTTTCGGTGAGGACGACGCTACCGACCTGGCTGACGACCTGAGCACCGCTTCGGCTCTGATTGAGAACTGTCTTAGCACCAATGCTACCAGTAACTCGACGCTGCTGTGCGCTGGCCAAGGAACGTGCATCCCGGACACCATTGGATCGCTCAACTACACGTGCCGTTGCAACGTTGGATACAGCGGCGACTTCTGCGATGTCATTGATTCCAACAAGTGCCAGCTACCGGGACAGTGTGCTACGGGTGTGTGCAACCTTGAGACTCAAGAGTGCGAGTGTGCGGCTGGCACTACGGGTGACCAGTGCTCGGAGTGTGACGCTACGTCGGACAAGGCTTGCAACGGTAAGGGAACGTGCTCCAACTCGGTGTGTGAGTGTGAGGAAGGCTGGGAGGGACTCCAGTGCACGAAGGAGAGTGCCAAGAAGAAGTCGTCCAAGTCTGCGTCCAGCAAGGCCTCCACCACGGACACCACGACCGGCAGTTCGAGCGGTGCCATGTCGTCGGCTCGTCCTCTCAGCTACGTCGCCATGGGCGTCGCCTCAATCATTGCTGCTGCTTTCTTCAACTAGACGGACCATCCAAGATATGTAGAACTAATACACCATTCTTGAGTTTTCGAGTCGGGTGCGTCTTGCAACAACCACAACCGTAATTTCAATGCAATTTCCATGAGTTCAAACCCGCCAGTGTTAGCTCGTATCACTGTCATCCACTTACGGTAAGAAGACTTCGTCAGCTACAGGTTATTCATTCACTTTTCACTCTGCTTCACCCCGAAACGATATGTATCAAGTCGTCGACGGAGATCCGGTGTACTAAGGTGCATGCAGTAGAGCTCCAACCGGAAGGATAGGAACGCGACAGTTTTGTGATGCCACGTGAATTGTGCGCTTCACCTGCTCCGAAGTTGCGATGAGGCTGGCAAACTTACCAGTGATAAGTTTGCAAGCATCGACAGGACCTCAGCAATCCCAATTCGTCACATTCAAAAACCATCGAGTCGTGGCTGACGAAGAGCTGCGTCTTCAGAGAGTGCAACCTTGGAATACCAGCACGCGTTTCATGGCAAGTAAGAATGACTCGGTGTTCTGATCAGGCTGCCAACGTGCTGAAACACAAGTGCGTTGGTTGGCGTCATTGGGTCAGAACTTCATGTGAGACGCGGATGAAATCGTAAATGCTTCGAGTGAGGTCGATCGAAGCGGTTAAAGCCAGCGTCGCGTTGACTCAAAACTCGATCATGAACGGAACTTACGGACGTTGAAACGTCTTGATCTTGTAGGCAGCCCAAAGTGAAAAGGAGTTGACCTCCACTAACTCAATTACTACGGTGACGTTCTCCGCTGTCCAGTGTGGCCAGTAAGTGTCGCCCTTCTTCTCATGTTTCGCAGGCTTTTTCAGTCAGCAAACAATTGTTTGAAAAAGGTAGAAAGAATGTAGATCATGGGATGAAGGTGACGACTATTCTCGTCTTGCACTCTCACCTCCGCCCCTCACTAGATGATCCCTCAATCCCAGTCTTGAAGTCTCCCAGGCGTTAGCACACAGGGAGTCAATTTATCACTGACCACTTCGAGTCAAGACCAAAAAGTGTCATTCCAATTCGCCGATCTTCCCCTGGAATCGGTGTGCTAAGTCTCACTTGAGGCTTTAGCCCACTTCCAATGACTAAGGTATCCGACCGAGTTCGGTGGAGTCAGATCATCGCACTGGTCGGCTATAGTGTCCTCAGTTCATTCTGCCTCCTGCTGCTCGCCTACTTGCGTGTAAAACGCCATGTCGCTTTTAAAGGAGACGCCCAAGCCACACGCAAAGTCATTCTTCCAGCATTCGAGCCACTGTTATGGATCCTTGCGGCTGTCACCGGTGGTGTTGCGGTCTTCTTCTGTATCGCACTTCACGTCAAAATGTACACCACCAGCTTCCCAAGTCTCGACAGTGAAATCTTCTACGCCAGTCGACAATTCGTCTTCGTTCTCGCACTTGTCTTCCTTTGCCAGAAAAGTGTATCCGTACCAGCACTTCGACGTGCTGTCGCCAAGGCTGTACTTCTTGCTTCGTACACTATACCAGTTGTGTTGATGCTTACCCACTTTCTGCCTCACGAGACGACACTGTTCTACTTCGTGAGACTTTCCGTTCGCCCGTTGATACTCATCTTCGTGATCTACGTGTGCTTCACGAACCCACCGGCAGGTCGAGCCAGCCCATTAACTCTACGCGTTCACGGCATGTACATCATTGTATATCACTTACTCAGCACCATCAATACCCTTCTCCAAACCTACGCATCAGATTCCAGTACGTTCGCAGCGACTTCATACATAGTTTCGACCTGGGCGTCACTCAGCCCATTGTTCATTTGGAGCTTGCTACGTGCTGATACCGAGTACTGGCGAGGCATGGGAGAACGTGTGTGTATCCAGCCAGCGGATGGACAATCAGGACCATACTTGCAGGTGCATCTGGATGAAGCCATTTCGTCAAACAGGATACACATTCTCATCGAAATGCATCGAGACTTCCTCATCGACTTCGCACATCTGGAACTTCGTCGCAAAATTGGTGCTGGATCAAGCGCCTCGGTGTTTAGCGGTCGACTGCGACAACGCAAACCTGTCGCTGTGAAAGTTTATACGCCGTATCGCTTCACGGAAGAGGTTGTGGCCGAGTTCTCGCACGAAGCTGCACTTTGCGCATCGTTACGCCACCCAAACATCGTCAAGTTCTACGGAATGTGTGTATGTCCTCCAACCATTTGCCTAGTTTCTGAACTTTGCCAAGGTTCACTGGAAGACGTTCTGTCCACGGAAGCCAAGACTCGCAGTACACGTCGAGCCACGCGGCATTTGCTGGATCTTGGTGGTGAAGTTGAAGCTATCGAAGACCTTGATCGACAGCAAATGCTGCTCAAGATCGCGTACATGCTCGACTGCGCTCGTGCTGTTGCTTATGTTCACAGTTTTATTCCACCATTCTTACACCGCGACATCAAACCCGCCAACTTTCTTGTGGATAACGAGAACAACGTCAAACTCACGGACTTTGGTGATTCTCGACGTTTACCACGTGGGTTACCTTCAAAAACTGACAACAGCAATGGCGCCAGGCCTGACGATCCACAGGCGTCAATTGGAACTTTAGGTTCCATTGACTCTCCCATGCCGGCACCAGCACCCCCGCAAATCAAGATGACGGTCACCGGAACTGTGAGTTACATGCCTCCTGAAATGATCAGCTGCCGTACAGGACTCGCCACTTATGGTGAAGCAGCAGACGTATACTCCTTAGCCATCACTTTTTGGGATATCGTGTTTCCTGGCCGAGAAAAATACTCGGCCACGAACCCAATGGTGGTCTTCGAAGGAGTTTTGAGTGGATGTCGCCCACCGCTCGAAGACAACGACCCGACAGACCCCGATAAGGTTATCCCTTCAAAACTCCGCGAACTCATCACCAGTTCTTGGCACAGCAACCCAAACGCACGCCCTACCATGCCGCAAATTGTCTTAACCCTCGAGTCAATTCAAGAAGAATTGTTGTCTGTGGTGGCCGAGGACCTTAGCAAAGACTTTGACCGCTCTGGTACGGGGTGTCACGCGATCCCCATGGAGAAATGCTTCACAGGTGAATTTATGGTGGAACGGATGGAAGATCTTGAGGTTATTGACTCGCGTGGCGAAGGTATTCGCCTTGGTCGTGCACTTATGGACGCTGGCTTTTTACACCACCTTCGCCACGAACGAGGTTTTGAAGACACCAACACGATGTACTTCTTCGACGACAGCAACATTAATTTCTGCCAGCCACTTGCTATGCTGGAAGAGGCCTCAGGAACCTCGCCAGAATCCGACGATGAACCATTTCCACGACAAACTCAGCAAGAACCACCACCGACATCCAAACGTTCTCGAATCTTTTCGCGCTTGACATCCACGTTCTCCACAAGCGGCCAAAATTCATCGGGACCTGAAAGTGCTGTAGGAGTATCCGAGATGACCGGTTGTGCTTGTCGTTTACGTGGCCGGAAGGAAAACGTGCCTAACCATGGACATGATCGTCAACTCAAACAACGTCGGGTGTGGCGCAGGACCCCACCTCGACATCTATCTCGAAGCCAGAGACTTGAGTCTGAAGGTAGTAGCAGTTGCTGTAGCAACAGCGGTATGAGCTTCCCACTGTCACCAAAGCGATGCAAGCGAAAAAATAAGCATCACCAGGAGGATACTCTCACCCACAAGCTGCTCGACAATGTACAAGACCACACCATCGACATCGACGAAGAAGTAATGGAGTCTCTGTCGCTGGTACGGCCAGCAGCCTAGTCAATGTAAAATATCCAGCCCTTAGTATTTAGAGTTCATCGAATGATGCACACTACCTTATTTGGAGTAGAACGACAGCTCCGTCTCGTTTCGAGTCACCTCACCGAACGAGTTCTCAGCTGCAGCTTCGTTGAAGATGATGAAGTCGCGGTCTTTGCCGCCGTCCATCTTGAAAAGGGGCCCGACAGAAATGAGGCCTCCACCGCTGAAACGAGTGCGGCCCTTCTTGTTCAAAGACAACCGCTGAATGCTCTGAGCAAGCTCTGACGAGAGAGCTGTTGCTGAGGTGCATCGTTTCGTCATCGGGGGCGTCAAATCAAGGGATACTTGCGCTGGCGGTGTTGAGGTCTTTGCAGGTCGGTAGATCTCCACACTGGGCAACTCATCGTCAAAGAACGTCTTGTATAGCTCCAAACTCTCCGGGGGAACTGATGCGTCTCCGGTCTGCACGAGTTTCTTGAGATTCAAGGTCTCTTCGAACATTCTGTAGGCAAATTCAAACATTAGTCCTCATGTAAATAATAGGTACTAACACTAACTGATGACGCACTTTCGGTCTTCAGGGTCAGTTTTCAGCTTCTTGGCGACTAAAACACGAGCCTTCACAGTTTGCTCCAGTCCTGAATATGGCCCGGCTTGTAGCTTGAAAGTAGCACCAGCACGCACTTGTGCATCACGAAGGCTTCGCGCATCATCAGGGCTAATGTTGTTGTCTCGCATGTACGCCTCGAAGTACATCTTCACGCTTTCGTTGTCACTTTCCCATATCTGGGGCGACTGCTTCCCGACCACGTATCTACCGGTATGATCATATACTTGAGTTAGTCACTTGGAACAAGACGTTTGCGTGCAGAAGAGGGAAGACCCTACTGTTGGTACACAGGGTCAGTAGTAGGTGTGGAGCAATCACCAACGAACTTGCGGCGCCTGCCATCACACGTAGACAACCAGAAGAGAGTAGTTAGCAGCTAATCGATAGAAGCGATCCCGACACAATTCGGTGTACCCTCTGCTCAGCACATAGTCTTCGATGCTGATTTGGTCGTCTTTGCGCTTTACAACCGCCTTGAGAGCTGCCGATCCATGACCTCCATACTTGTTGATTGCTTCTGCTAAAGCAGCTCTTGAAGCACGGCGGGATTCAGAGCCACTGATACTCGTGTAATCCTCCTGATGACCATTCTTGTGCTCACGACCACTGTCGCGTGATCTACGATTCGTCTGGGGTGAGTAACCCACCTCTTCACCAATATCGGGAGCACTCATACTTCTGTAGGATCGATTGCCTTGTTTTGATTGTCCTCGTCGTGCTGCCTGGTCATAGTCGGAGAGGTTTTCCTCATCAACCCGTGCTAACCCAGATATGGAGGACGATGACGGTGTGGATGTCAAATGCGCGACAACAGCGCTCTCAGACCGCCTCTTCTCCTTTTCGTTTACCTCATCCGAGATCTCCATTGGAAGCATGAATTTGTACCCCAACACCTTGTCAAAGGTTGTCAGTTCCTCAGGATGGTACATATGTAGAAAATCATCCGAGCACGGAGATCGCGGAGACGCTTTCCGGTTCCCAACACCAGTTTGCTTGGGACCAGCCAAGGTCGAACCACAGAAAAAGTTGTTTTTGCTCCCTTTTCGAACAATCTGGTCGCATGCACAAGGTGCCTTCTCCTCCATAGGTGGCAGACAATACTTTGGCTGCTCAAATGCTTCCAGCGGCTCTTTCCACCAGTCATCCAGTACTCTTTTGCATTCACGGATGTATGCATCGCGCTTTGCCTGATCTCGAGTCGCTAAGACCACGGCGTTTTCATCAGCAGGTCTATTGTCATCGCTGTCTTCCGTACCATCACTATCGTCATCCAGAGCTTCCGACGACGAGCAGCAAGATAGCTGCATGGGCGGTGTACCGTAGAGCTCCCCGAATGCCCGACGCTTGTTTTCAACGTGGAACGCAAGGTTACGCCGAACATTTTCACATGCAGCCATTCCGTTACGAACCTCGAAGTTGTGGAGGTAGTAGTCTGAATCAAGTTCCCACAACGGCGGCGAGTCTTCCTTAGGCACAAAGTGCCCAAGGAAAATGTTAATCGCATCCTGCTTTGCTGTATCAGTAAACGAATTGCTGTAGTATCTTCGAATAGACGTGAGCAGTTCGCGATGCTTGACATTTTCCCGCGCAGCGCTGTTCTTTACGTTTTTGTGAGCCTCCGACCCACCGTATTGCATCGAGATCGCATCGCCCATCAGAGAGTAGAGCTTCATCAGCACAAGCACAAGTTGCGAGCGGCTCTCCAAGAGTGGCGTGTTCTTGATTCCCATCACGTAAAGCTGTTGCCCCAGTGCGCGCATACCAACGCTGAACTGACTCACGTTTGTGCGATCCAAACAGTCAATGCAGTTCGTTCGCAAGATTCCGTGCTGCTCCAGCCAGTCTCCAGAGTTTCTTGTGATGGTTGGAGATGGCGGAGGGTCAACCGGAGCCGATTCTTCACTGTCTTCTCCTACGCGCTGAAGGTTGCTCGACATCGTAAAAGCATCCCATGGTTCGGGCGGCGGACTGGGAAAGAAGGCTTGAGCCGTGCGCCTGTTGCCGTTCTGGTTGATCTGTCGCTTCGGCGCACTACAGAAGAATCCTGTTTGTGTGAGAGCCCACACTGCCACTTTGTCTAACGAGTGCAATACGTTCAGTCCCTTTTGCTTTGGACCAGACAACCGAGAGTAATCCAGCGCCACATACCGCACGCGATGCTCTGGGGGCATAAAGCTGTTGAGGTATTCCACTGCATTCATGTACTCATTTCCCACAATGACCTCGCGCTCTTTCTTCTCCGACTGTTTCACCAGGTTCAGCGCGACGATGGGTGATCCATAGCGCGAGAACAGATCGGCGAAGTGTTTCTGAGTTGCTGTGTACGTGGGATCGACACGATTTAGTACGATAGGCGGCTTTGGCAACGTTGCTGAAGTCTCCTGCGACCAAAACACTGGAATAGATCCGCGATGCTGTACAAAAGAGCTGAATTTGCCGGGACCCATGCTCTCATCTTCGATGATCTGCTCGGTTTCGACGTCATTTGCAGCTTTGCCCGTATCAGCCACACCACGTTTCAAGTAACGTGTGCCTGCAAAATGACGAGAGCGACGAGCAAGTAGCACGATACTCACGAGACGCCCAAACACTGAGCACTTGCGCTGTTCATAGCATCCCAGTACGAGAGGCACTATCAAATCAGCTGCAGCTCCACCACTCAAGCACGCCTGTAACTCGCGGGTCAGGTACGAGTTCCAAGTGAACATCTCCGCTGGTTCCGAGTGTTCCGTGGTCATGTTATGCTGCAGCGTATGCGTGATATCATACGAGTAACTAAAGTAGAAATCCTTCGTGAGGTCCAGGAAGTGGAAAAGACCCAAGTACCGCGCTTCAGCTTCTTCCTCTGGACTTGGATTGAACCACCGGTTGAGTCGAGTCCACGCAGTCTGATCCTCTTCCGGTCGACTCAAATTGAGCTGCTGTGTGGCTGAAATACCGTAGATCGAATTGCCTCCGATATTTCCAATTTTACGTCTCTGGGTGACGAAAATGAAGTAGTAGCCCCGTAAAAAGCGGATACACCCAACAATCGCCACAGCCGTGAAGGCTCTTACTAAATCTCCAGTGCCGTGCACACGTGCCAACTCCGCCAGTCCCTGCAACCTGGCTTCCATCTGCTCCCAGTCATAGATCCGTTTATCTTCTCTCAGCACTTCCCCCAACTTCTTGGGTCGTTCCACCATCCGATCCAACTTCATCATCCGAAACCTCGAATAATGGCGATCCGAGCACACGACGTAGAACGTCGATGGCGTCTCGTAGATCGTGAAGCGCTCAAAGAGCGTCTCGCACGTCGCCAGTGCCGGTTTGCGTCGTCTCAATGTCGGTCGTCCCAGTCCTGCTCCACTCAATGTGTTCCCTGCTGCAGCTGCATTCGCTGCCAAGTTGAGATTCAGACTCAACTGTGACGACGGGCGACGCATATGCTTGGGTCTTGTAGTCGGTTCCGACACAGGCGGCGTCACCAGTGAAATATGAGGCTTCACTCCCCTCTCCAAGTCCCTCTTCACTGTAATTAACGTCGTCATCCTACAATAAAATAAAAGTAAAACGTTAAAAAAGGATGAGGAACATTTTAGTTAAAATAATTAAATATTTACCACCAATCCACGTCATGACTGGACTCATGGGACGAGAAAGTCTCCTTCTTGCCTCGATTCATCGTTAACTCAATGCAATCGCGGCCGTCGCTGCGTACGTGGGCGAGTTCACAGTCTTTAACAGGGATGGAGACGATGCGGCTGCGTCCGTCCGGGTCTAGCGCCACCACCAGCTCACCTCGCTCCAGTGCGAGCTCACACCATACTAAGCTCCATTCCCCTGGCTTGCTACGGTTGAAGAGCCGTGGTGTACGGCGGTACAGCGGCCCCGAGACGCGCATGGAGCTCATGAACTCTGCCGTCGGTTCCTCGATATGATCTGATTCTCTATCGAAAAATTAAAAAATAGGGGAAACTGCTAATCAGATGGGCATTTGCTAACCCAAACCAGAGCTGCTCTCTAACTGAATTCGATCTATCCAACAAATTTATGCCGACTGTAATGCCGACCACTTCAACAACGAAAGTAAGTTAGAAGCATTAGCCGCAGTGGGCCGCCCTGTAGTTGTCATTACATGTATTATCGTGCGATCCCAGGTGCGCGTCGAAAGATAGCAGTGTTTCCTCAGGAAGCTTTCCTTTATTTGCTCTGCATCACGACCATCACGATCATCGCCATCGACGACAGCAGAGACCAAGGGTCTCGAATGCTCCGAACTCGTGGTACGTGCAGTAACCACAGACGGCAGGGCATGAAGTTCGCCGTTTGCAAACACCATTGCGGTCTATAGCTTGGCCGTACGTGGTACTAACGCCGCCTTCAATCAGATCTCGTTCCTGTTTAGTTGTTTGTAAGCTCCCTACAAGTCGCATATGTTGTCTATGGTAGTAAAGCAGCACAATGTGCACGCTCCTGCAACTTTGCGTGCTCGCCAGCTAATATCGTGCTCTTGAATGCGTCGTTGCCGGACCCTTCAGTAGCTTGCCGGGCTTGCGCTTGACCTGCTCGATATTTGTAATAAATGCTCTAGAACCGATAGATTATTAACAACCAATCAGATGACGCGCTGTTGGTTTGAAGTTGGTACCGATCAGGAAATGTCCATCCGAAGTTGGTACTGATTAGCAATTTCCCTTAAAAAATATTGGGTACTGTAATAGGTTAATGACATTGGATAGGATTTTTTAAAACTTCAGATGGATACATTTACGTGGGGTAGCAGCTCGTTAAAGACGGACTGCACATAGTCTCCGAGTACGTCGAAGCAATCGGATACGTGAAGTTCTAGTAATGGGGAGACGGGAGGCTCGAGTAATTGATACGCGAAAGTGACCAGGATCTCGGTCGTGAGCCAGCAGCACCAGGAAAAATGCAGTGACGTAAGAGCACGTGACTTGGCGAGTTGTTGCAGCAGTGCAGCGCCTTGTTCACCTGCTGCAGCATCGAAGCAGTCGACGATCTTGAGGTCTTCGAGGTATGGATGCGTCGTGGTTAACTGCGTGAGGAAGCGGCTGGACAGACCGAGACACGACACGAGACACAACGATAGAAGTCGCACTTCTTCTTGAGTCTGCACAATGTCGACGCCTTCCACATCTAAATCTTCCCAAGACTCGGCTTCAGTCTCCACCAAGCTGTTGGACGTGAACTGCCACGCTATGCGATGATCCGTCTCCACTTCGTCGAACAATGGGGTCAACGACTTCTCGTCTCGCACGAAGCCGATCGTAAGATGTTCCGTCGGTTGCAGTAGCAACAGCTTCACGTTGCCGTCGCTCATGGTTTTAAAAGCTGTTGTAAGTTCTGCCAGTCTGGATACCATCCACGGCTCAAATGAGGCGAAGAAGGCCTGTGTGAACTCGCACGAAGAGCTGTAGAGGTCGAAGGACCGTGCGATCTCGTATATACACCTGCCACAATGACCAACTGTAAGCTACACACTCAACCACCTCTTCCACCAATAAATTGTGGTTATTACCGTTCCTGCAGCGACGAGAGCTCGTGCACCGCCGACGTCTTCTGCAGCTCCGAAGCGATTGACAGCGCTCCTTCGCGCCTGATGCGCTCAATGTGGTCGTCCTTAAGACGCGCGTTGGTCCAAGCTGTCAGCACGTCTACACGCACTCTACGACGCACGGCATCGTTAGTCTCGGCGCGTCTCTGCTGGTCCCCCAGCTTGCACTGTGCCTGCCTGCTCTGTGCGTTCTTGCGCGTAACCTTGGCCACTTCTTGCTGCCAGCGCCGGAGCAGTACAAACCTGTTATGCAATAAAGCGGTCAGTTATGGACATCAAATTATCAGTAAATCGGCTCGCTTACCGCTCCTTCTTAGAGCCGTAGCCACCGCACTGTCGCCCCTTCCGGTTGCGCCCCATTCTAATCGGAAGTGATGGTACTCCATCTAAGACTTGACATGTACCGTAAAATATCTGATTAGTGCATCGTTATCAGTTGTTGCTGTTGAAGTGTATAATACTTGTAGCGCTAAACCGATAAAAATATTCACGGGTGGCTACTTTTACTAGTGTTTGAGCACTTACAGGTTGATTGTCGACGTTAATAATGGAGGTGGAGCAATCTGGAGACTTGGCGTCGAGTTCGGGGCATCGAGACTCAATGACGTTCCTATGCGAGGCTTCAAACCAGAAGATTTTATTCAATCCGTCGGCTGGAGAAGTGCATCGTCGAGAGCGAGGCGCCCCATGGCGTATCAAGACCGACGAGCAAATTGCTGCTTTGAACACTCAAGCGAAAGAGGATCAGCGAGAGAAGCGACGATGGGGACTCGCCAAACAGATGCAGGACGGGCTCATGCACAACTTCAACATCAACTACGGTGTTGCAGAGCTCGCGACGCTCATTAAGGAGGGTATGGCGCTAAAGAGCGATCCACCAGTAAGCGAGTTATCCCCACACGAGGTTGGATACGTTCAGTTTCTAGCTGCGGCTGAGAAGTACGACTTAAAGCAGATTGTCCTTCTGCTGGACAAGTTCCCCAGAGGACGAGCAGGAACAGGAAGCAAACAACGACAGTAAGGCAGCATTCCTATTCAAATGCATTCATATTATTTGCTATGACCACTGCACATCGACGTCTTCAGTAGCCATACTTTTCTCTTCGTATAGTTCTATGAGTTCTTCAATGGGTCCGTGGAGGAGAGGGCCGATCATACGATCCCCCAAGCAGTCTTGTCGGTGTTCTGGTGCATCCTCCTGCTCCATGCGCCACAACTCGTATTGGTGCGGCATCCGGAACATTGTGCGACGGTCGTTGAGAATATTTTCCAGCGATGTATCGAGCAGATACTTCACACGCAAAGACGTCCGCTTTTCCAGCTCGTCGTAGGGGAATGGTTCTCCTGTGTCATCGTCGGCTTTGACCTCCTGAGGCAGTTTGGCTAATTCCTCGAGGTAATCTTCCCAAGCAGCTTTGACAGTCTGGAAGAATTCGCTTTCAGCGGTACGCACTTGATCTCCGATTTCGTAGTCCACGCGATGCAGCCATTGGCTTTTCATCGGGTGAGCCATGTCCTCGCTCAAATGGTGAGCACCGACCCACTTTCGACCGAGACGTAGACGTACCACGCGAATCTCACCCGTGAGGAAGCCCTCTTGGCGCACTGCGATATGGAAAGTGACGTTAAATACTTGATCCACCTTAACGCGCCAAGAAGTCGGCGGCTGCCACACTGTCCATCGACACTTGTTCAACAGGAAGTCGGTTACCTCGGGGTTCTGCAGCTCGAGCAGTTGGGCCACTTTGTTCCAGGACGGTACGTCCAGGAGCTCTGGCCCGCAGTTGTAGACTTCGTAGTAGCGCTTGCTAATTGCGACCTTGCGAACACTGGGAGGAAGTAGGGAATACCAGTCAGTGTTGACTACGCTAGTCCTCTAATTAGCGCCGGAACGCACTCTTTTGTGTCAATGTCGAATGCCTCGGCGATGGACGTGGTAGAAATGCTCTTGACGAACCACAGCTTGGACACCACCTCAATGTGGTCGGCTAGTAGGTTGATGCGACGCACAACCTGCTGCTCCACCACTCGATGAACGCGCGAGACCACGAGCTGATCGACGACGGCGTACCATCTCTCAGCAACGCGAATGACCCGCACCGCAGCGACTTGGCCGTGCTCAAATGCAGCGTGTGATGCGCGGCGAAGCGTCTCAATGCGCTCTGGTGGGAGCACAACCCCCACGGCGCCGCCCATGGCAAGGCAGAGCAAACACTGCCAAAGATAGTTGAGACCACTTCAACATGCAGCGGACATGGCTCCACTTTTGAAAAAAGTGGAGATGAATCTCCTCTGCCGCTGCGTTCTTCGTCTTCGGCGCAAGAAGAAGCGAAATATTGTGCCAGAGTAGATTCAACATGGCTTGGCAAACAGCAGCCAGTGCTGCGAGACTTTTCACGACGCTCCTGTCTTGCGTCAAAAGGGGTTTCGATGCCACAATGGTCTGGTTATCAGACCGAAGTTCGGTGGGAATAACCTCGATCAAATCGTGCGCAATGCATGTCGCGCAGCTAGCGCGTTCAATCGTTTCGGGGGCGTTGCCGAAGTTGCCATGTCGAGCTTATCGTACTGTACGACGTTGAACCAGGGTGATTTCTGGAAACCCCGCTTAATTTTATGCTTTCTGTATGCAGTCAGATCAATATCTATTTCTGTATGCTTATAGTCGCCTGTCCAGTGCAGCAGCAGTAACGGCGTTCGTAATGCGATGAGGTCATGCTCGCATCGACTCTGCGTAATGAACGGCGGCGTGCAGCGATATAAGCTGCCTGCATGGATTTAGCAAAAATGTTCGTGAGTGGATTCTGAAGCAGGCTAAGGTGGAGTAAGATGCCACCAAAATATTAAAGCGGTACGTTGCTGGACGTTCGTTCGTTTCAGCTGTGTCACGGCCACTACAATTGGGCTTCCCTTTGGCAAGTTGCCGCCGTCTCATGACCGCCTCTTCCACGGTCAACGCCACCATCCGTTCCTGTTCTGTATTAATTTGTCAAACCTGTTTACCTCCTATAATTTATACACTCGCAACCCACTCACCAATAACTGAGATTTTCCTTGCGCAAAAACCAGAAGCGGTCGAGAAGGCGAGAAGAAGGACCGGACGGCGCCAGCGCTTACATTGCACGCCGCCGCGCAAGAAAATCGCAGTCGCCGTATCACACCCCAGAGTCAACTACTTAACGCGTCACCATGTCGAACTGGGGGCTGCGGCTGAACCCGTTCAGCAAGAGCTACTCGCAGCTTGAGATGGACCAAATGCGTTTCGTACACCAAGCTTATTGCGAGGCTATGGAAGTGAGTGAGGAGGACCTCCCCACTGCACTCAAGATGGACGACAACTTCTATCCACTACATAACCCTACAATCTCTGACTTTGACGAGAACTCGTACCTACGGAAGATGCAGGATGTTGTGGGTCTGCTGCGCAACCCAGCCGAAGCCATCATCTCCAGTATTTGCGCCTACCAACGTGAGCGCTACGACCGGACCTTCACCTTTTCAGGATACCTTAATGACCCACGCACACTGCTACTTGAGGAGTTCAAGGACTGGGCCATGCGTACACTCGCACCGGCCCAGTGCACCACCGAGTCGATCCTCATTGAGGTACGTCGCAGACACAGCTACGTGTTGAGACTGCAGCATGGACAGCAAGGATTGTTTCACTCTGGAACGGGTGAACGATCGCTACTTGGAACACTTAAAGATGTGAGGAATGTCATTGAAAGCCGCGTGCTTCCGACTATTGAGACGGAACGCGCCCACTCGTCGGCGAGAGAGCAACTGCATACATTGGAAGCAAGAGGCACGGACGGACTCATGCATGGTGTGCAGTTCTTGTTCTACGTGCTGCGTAACACCCCTAATACGCCGGCAGATTGTACAATCAGCAACTTGCAGAGTCAGCAACATGCAGGAATGAAGGACGCCATGGGCAGCAAGTCCGGACAGATGCTTGAGGTGCTGCTGACTACGCCATCGTTCAAGTACGTTTCAAGTGCTGATGCTTACGTGCATTGACAGGTATCTGATGTGTGGTTGGTGTTTGTGTTTTGTAGAGAATTGTTCCCACAGAACCAGAGTGCCATTATTTCTCCACAGGATTCACTGCCGTCGTTGCTGTTGACTAATGAGGAGGAGGAAGAGATGACACGTACTGCAGTATTCTGTGACACTGAAGCGAAGCCACAGGTGCCGACGGTGCTGACGCGCCAGCTTCGACGCAACTCAAACCCGAATGAAGTGGCGATTACTCCCGCGGAATTCCTACAGCAGAGCAATTCGGGCGTTGTTTCACTTCGTAAAGAGGTTCGAGAGGAGACGTTTGACGCCTTTACGAAGCTGCACGGTTTGCTGAAGTTACTCGCGGATTTGTTGGTGTCTTGCCGTAAAGCACGACAGCTCGCTGGTCCTGGTGGTGACTTGCTTGTGTACGGACCTGGTGGAGAAGAAGTCCGCCGTTTGATGCAGTCGCTGGAGGCTGTGCAGACTGAGATCAGTAAGGAAGTGAGCCAGCTCACGCGCATTGGTGTTCGTGAGTTGGACCGTCTTAAGCCCAACCAGGAGAAAGCCTGGCGTTGGAGCTTTAGCAAGGTGTTGCCGCTTGAAGGCTACTTGGCCCGTGATTTTGGCGCGTGTGTGGAGCCTATTCAGCGCATGTATGCGAGCGCTGACCCGCTGCACGTGCAGAAGATGTACAAACAATTCAAACAGGCCACAGGTTTATGGGTGGAGGAAAACAACTCGATCTGCAGATATGTCACGGCAGCGTTAGGTGGAGGCTTCATTGGAGATGGATCACAGAAGCACAAGCAGTTAGAAAACGATGAGGAGGAGCCCGAGGGTCATCCAAAGATCGAATTGCTGGAGGATGAAGCTCCGTCAGACATGAGCAACGCGCTCGTTGTAGCAGGATCTGGGTCGGATCATCAGCACAGTAAAACTCAAAGGGCCTCGTCGTCAACTCAGGAGGATCGGATCGTGCTGTTAGAAGATGACGACCAAGAGAACTATGCCAATGCCGAAAATCAGCTTGTGGTGGCAAACCGAGCCGTGGTTCCTGCACCAAAGAAGCAGTCAAGCTCTGATAGCGCCTCGTTCTTTTCGTCGCTTGTGTCGTGGAGTGTGGGTGCGAAGACGCCGCCGACATCAAAGGAGGGTGGCGGCAGCCCAGTCAACTCCGAAACAGATGAGGAAGACGACATTGAAAAGGGCCCATTGTCATCCACGTCGTCAAAGGAAGCCGCGGATATCGCTGCTGCTCAGGGTGGAGTGTTGGACACGTTGCTGCTTGTGCGCCAGTCAATCCAGCGAATCGGTCAATTGTCGTGGGGAGTCCGGACGTCGTTCCATACTTCGTCCATTGATGAGGGCGATTTTGACGCGTTCATCGTTCTGTGCTCCATTTACGAAACTGTTGGTGTCTCGTGCTCGAGTGACTTGCTGCTCCGCGTGAGGTTGCACCGTACGCGTCTATCTCAGCTTTTGAAGAAGCACATTCGATCAATCCTTAGCTGCGTCGTGGTGCTCCAGCGTCGGATCGTGGATGAAGAGAAGAGTATTCCGGGCATGACGCTAGTGTACCGTCGATTGAGAGCGAACCTTGCGGATTTTGAGAGCGAGATGGACGATCTGCTTGTCAAGTTCAAGCAGGTGATGGTGGAGTGTTCTAAGATGAAGGCGGGCATTCTTGCGTTGCCGTTATCACAGCAACGCGAGTCGAACGACGTTATTGGCATGGGCGCCTATGCGTACAACTCGATTAATGCCCTCGCGTCCAGCTTTGGAGCCTCATCCATGCCATCGGATGCCATTCTTTCACACGGCGAGTACATGACGCAGTTGAGGTCGCAACTGGATCTGCATTGGAACAGTATCTCGCACCTCTTCCAGAGCCTTCAGGGCACCGTGGAGGCTGTCAGCACCGTTGATGACCGTCTAAGGGTACGTGAAACCAGTTCTTGAGTGTAACTCGAGGCAAGCTGCTCACTGACACTTTGTTATTTGGTATACAGGGCTACGCGAAGTTCCCGGACATCACCGTGCCACCGCAGCAGCTGGATTACATTTTTGAAGTAAGCTCTCACTGCTGATGTTGAACCTTCCGCTGCTGTGGTTGCTAACTCGCTTGCGTTATTTATGCCAACAGTTCAACTACGACGGCTTCTTCCGCCAGACGACAAAGGACTTGGAGGTGTTGCTCACTTCTTTCGACACGTCCAAGTAAAGCGCAACACCCCTCCAATCCGCCTGATGCAAGCACTGCTCCTCAGCTCGATAGTTAGCCAGCTGAATGCTTTGCCAGCGACCCAGGTGCGATGTGATCAGTCGTTTGTCCTGCCTGTTTCCTGATTCCGCTGTTTATTATAAGACTTCCACACTTTAGTCCATGCCTTGGTCATCTTCACTACTCAGAGCACATCAAGAAAATCACTAGCAGGTGGCTGTACTGTCACCATAGCAACAGTCTGCGGGCCTGACGCCGCAGTCTCATGTGCTTTAACCGTCGTAGCAGCCTCCGCTTCTCTCTTCCTCTTCTTGAGCTTGGAAACCTTACTGTGCTGGTAACTAGAAGCTGTTGCTCCCTTCCCCGTCGCAGGATGCGTCGGAACCTTTGTCGTCTTCTGCACCGAGTGCAATTTCGACTCTTTGCCTCCTCTGTAAATACCATGAGTACTGTGTGTAGCAGCGCTGTCCACTACACCACTGATGCTGCTTGAGCCCTTCCCCACTGACAACGTGACCGTAAGTTTGCGACGCCCAACGCTCTCGTCCTTAGTTGTATTGTAGATGTCCACCTGATCGAAGCTCGGTTCACCCGCCATACTGGCGTAGAAGCAGCAGTTGGAGAAGAGATGCTCCGATTCGGAGTAAGGCTTGATCTTCTTGGGGTTGGCGTCCTTACGCGGCTGCTTGGAGTCGATGAAGCCGTCCCAGCCGCGGATAATGTTGCCGTGCGGCGTTTCCTCGAGGTACACAGCCTCCTCCTCCTCGATCTGCGCCTGCAGGGTTAATACCGTCTCGTGGGCGCGACGCTGCGCCTCGTACAGCGCCAACATCTCCTCGGACACGCTCTCCATCCTGATGGAATTAGAGAATAGAAAGTATGCGGAAATGAGAGGATATCAATTTGGATAATTTTGAAAGAACTTTTGAGATTCCAGATCGACATGGCTACAGTGCACATGGCTACACAACGTTCTCGGTGGCGTCATGGTTCTCCGCGACTTCAGCTAATGACATCGGAGATGACGGAGACTTGGGCGATGACAGCTTCAGATTCTGCTTTTGATTCCGGCTGCGATTCCTGGGGCTGGTGGTCGGCGAACTTATTGCTGCGCGCTTAACCGCTGCGATTGACTGCTCTGATTGCTGGTGTTGGTCGCGAGGAAGGCCGCCGAAAAGCGGCTTCAAGTATTTTTCATCAATGCGCTCCCATACGCCATGGATACCGCTAATGTTGCGACGATGAGTTGGACGATCAATGGGACGGAACGAAGTATCCGCGTCATGCTCGTCGTCGTCGTCCAGCAAACGCTCGTTTGCACCGTTACTGGAAGTACACCAACACCATCGAATATGTTGGCATGACTCGATAATTTCTAACGACAAAACTGTAGACGTACTCGTCAAATTCGCGCTCCTGCTCTTGTGTAGCTGTTAAGCCGAAATAGCGAAGCACTGGACTTGTGCCCATCCCGAAAACCTGTTCAACAATTCATTAGCAATGTTGCGTTAGACGAATTTACGATTGAGTCGTTCGTGACACTTACCAGAGTCGTGAACATGACGGTGAAAAGTGTCGTGCTTTGGATCACGCTTGCATGTACGCGGTTGGGCGTATATACGTTCAGAGCCAACGCAAATGCGATTGCCCCACGCAGTCCAGCGAACCAAATGACCACCATGTGGCTCCATGGTATCTTGTTGTCTTCTGAACGACCGAGATTCGCAAGCATACACATTGGGAACGTGTTCAGCATGCGACCCACGAGGCAAGCGATCATGTTGACAAGGATAAATCCCCAGTCCCACGTAAAGTATCCCGAGTACGCCACCACGCTCATGCCCATGTAGATGAAGACGAAGTTCTCAGCCATAAATGACGAAGTCGTCAGCAAATGCCTCAAAGCCGTTGCGCTCTCGTCTGCAATGTTGTACAGGTGGTAGTGGCTCATCAGCACACCCGAAAAGAACAGCGCCACAATACCACTCATCCCGACGAGATCGGCAATCACGTAACTTAAGTACGCTGAGAGCAGCACAATTGAAATCTCGTAGGACGGATACTGCTGAAGCGCTGGGTCGGCTTGTTTGAGCAAAAACGCTGACGTGAAGCACACGACTGCTGCCAGGCCGACCGAGCCGAAGCCGATTCCAAACACCTTGATGATAATAAGGCCCGCATTATTCAAAGTGACATCAGCAATACCGTTGCGAATGAGTCCCTGGAACAGCGTGAACGACACGATGGCTGCAGAAAATTAGAACCAAATTGTTAGTTACAGGCGAAAAGTTCAAATAAAACCAATCTGAAATAATTTTGCATGAAGAACTTACCAACGCCGTCGTTCAGCATGCTTTCGCCGAATACAAGGTTAAAAAGGAGTGGGGGCACGCCGTTCTTCTTGAACACTGATAGCGTGGCCACAGGATCCACAGCCGAGATAAGAGCGCCGTAAAGATATGCCTCCGCTGCCGTCAACTTGGTGATAAGCCCCATGTCTCCAATCCAAAGCAAAACGCCACCCGTAATGAACGTCGCGATCAGTGTTCCCACGATAGATAGCAGCATGATCGCGTTGAAGTTGGAGAAGAATCCCTGATAATCCGAGATAGAGCAACAGCACACGACATCGTGGTGAGCCCACCAATCTGTTCGGCCCTCGACATCAAAAACACAGCCACCATCACACATACCCTCTTCTTCATATTAAATCCAGCCTCCAGGATAATCGGTGGCAGCAATCTACACAATCCAAACATCAGAATTAATTAGTTCCTGGAGTTCCTTTTGGACCCATCTGTCCCAACCAACAACGTACGCGTAGAAGAGCACTTCCGGGTCCATGCCATTGTTCAGCGATTCCTTTAATACAGCACAAACTCCTCATTAGTCCATACACACAGAAACCTCCTACATCTCCACTAACTCACCATCGGGTAGAAGATCAACACGCCCACACCAAACTGCACACAATGAACAACAATCCAAAGGGTCAAACCGAATCTTCGCCTCCTTTCAGCTCTCTATGAACCCACCAGCACACCGAAGAAAATAGCGACAGCTGACTCGGAGATCAGCACCGGGTGCTGCGAACGGTCCAAGCGGTAGGCCACCAACACCAACACCAACTGCAGACTGGCGATGGCGCAGAGTTCTAGCCGCGTCCATTCCGTCCCGCCCTGCTCCTTCTTGGCTGCCGCTCCTGATCCTGTGACGCCGCGTGCCGCATCCAACACGGCATTGCCTGTGGCCGACGCGGAGAAGTCCGGCTCCCAGTCGTTCCCCATGGTCGTCTTGTCCTGTCTCCTCTCTGTAGTCGTCCCAAGCGCGAATGAGGACGCCGGATCAGAATGTGTCGACCTGGAACATGTACGGGACAATTTCACTGGGACACCCACCAAGTTCCCGCTTAAATACGATTCTATGACTTGATGTTTATAAGGTTTGGCAATTGTGGGTACCATCTCAAATAGCCCATGAAGAGGCACGCGATATCTAAAGCCATGCTTGATGCTCTTTGCAAAGTTTGCGCAGCGCAAATTGCACTGCAGTTTGCAACCTACCTAATTGGTTTCTGCAGGCCATCGCGCCTTCAGGTCCTCGAGATCTGCGCGAGTATCGACGCCTGGCAAAGTCGAGTCGACTTGCACTAACCGGATCCGGTAACCTGCGGATAGCACACGGAGCTGCTCAAGGTCTTCGGTCTCTTCAAGGTCCGACGAGGGCAGTGTCGGGAACTCCAGCAAGAAATCCTTGCGGAACGCGTACATGCCTACATGGCGAAGGTACGACGTCGTCTCAGGTGAAAACTCTCCGCTCTTGGAGTGCGGGATCATCGCTCGAGAGAAATAGAGCGCGTTGCTAAAGACGTCATGCCACACAAGCAGGTTACCCACTATTCCAATTGCAATCACTCATTCAAATCGACGCACCTGTTGCGGTCGCTAATGCACTTGACAACATCTCGACTGCGGGCGTCTCGCTCGTCAAAAATCGGCGTCGCAAGTGTACTCATGACGCTGTCAGGCCCAGCGCCGCGCAGGGCCTTGATGCAAAGGTCAATATGTCTCGGGTTCACGCCTGGTTCGTCGCCTTGAATGTTCACCACAATGTCGTACTCGCTCAATTCCTTGGGGTCCATGAGATGCAGCGCCTGCACGATGCGGTCCGTCCCCGTGTTACAGGCGCCAGTGAACACAGTGTGTCCACCCACTCCTTCAATGACCTTCAGCACACGCTCACTGTCGCTTGCCACCACCACTTTAGACAGTAGCTTCGAGCCTACCGCCGCCGCATATGTGTGCTCGATCATCGTCTTGCCGAAGAACTCGGCCAGCGGCTTCCCGGGGAAGCGCGTGGAGCCCAGCCGCGCAGGGATCACGCCCAGCGCCTTCATGGCTAAATGAATTTAGTAATCACTAAATAAATTTACTAGGACTAAAATAAGCCGTTACAGATTGGCCTATAGACGAGGCAGAAACGTCACTTCGCATTGCCGCACGAATATGCAGCTCGAGGAAGGTCTGCGCAAGCGCGAGGAGCCCGACGAGGGCAAGGACCGGCACAAGGCCACGCCTCACAGTAATTGCGGCTGGAGTACGGCGTTCAATGGCGCAACCAACTACGAGCGCTGGGTGAAGTTCATCGCGCTGGGTTCACTGGGCGTCTGGATGCTGTTTGTGCTCTTCTTCTGGCACACTGGTGTCGCTCCTGCGCCAGTGGCGAAGCAGACAGCGACCAACACGAAGAATTTCAATGCACAGCCTTCAATTTTGGACGGATTTCCTGATGAGACCAACTTTATCGCGTTCGGAGACTTCGGCACGGGCGACGAGAACCAACGCAAAGTGGCTTTGGCACTTGAGAATTTCACGGCCACGATGGACCCACCTCCAGCTTTTGTGCTGTCGACAGGAGACCAGATTTACGATCACGGGTAAGTGTTGTGACCAATGCTACTGGTTATAGATAGAAGGTGCTGACTGCTTTTTGCATTATAGTATTGAGTCTGCGGGCGATCCGTTGCTGTCGACGAACTTCGAGCAGGTATGATATGATACAGCAGTTTTCGGGCTAAGGTGGGTGAATGGGGCTGATCAAGATGTGTTTGCTATCTTGTTGCAGATGTATACGAACCCCAAGTTACAGGTTCCGTGGTATGTCACGATTGGAAACCACGACTGCGAAGGATCGGTTGACGCGATGCTCCAGTACGCTGGAAAGAAGGACTCATTGTGGTATATGCCGCGCCGATACTACTCGATTGACCGTCCTGTGGCACCCAAGACAATTATGAGACTTGTCGTTATCGATGCATGTGATTTGGTCTGTGGTCGTGAACCTCGTGACTTTCGATGCACGGAGCGGATGAACGAGCAGTCTTCAGTGGAGACCAGGCAGTCGCAGTACCAGTGGATCGAGCAAACGCTAAGTGCTGGTAAACCGGCGGGTGTGGAACGAATGTGGACGATCGTAATGGGCCATTGGGGCGTCTACAGTTTTGCTGGTAATGCCGACACACCGGAGTTGATTGATATGTTTGATCCTATGCTAAAGAAGTACAAGGTGCACGCGTACTTCAACGGCCACGACCACTCCATGCAGCACGTCCGCAAGGTAGATACCGACGGCTCGGTCCGCAACTACTTCATCTCCGGTGCTGGCGGCTACCGCATCCACAACCTGCAGCCCAAAGCTCGCGCAAGTCCGGACCTGGTGCACGCGGCATTGACACATGGCTTCATGTCCGTGCACATGACACGGACGTACTTCCGTGTTCAACTTGTGGACGACACTAGCGAAATCCTCTACACCACCGACGTGAGATACGAATAAGATAGCTACCAAGTTCTCCTACAACCAACTCAGCTATACACTGAGATAGATAAAACCGAGTACGTGTTTCCAGATTATTGTGTTGTGTGTGCTGCCGTCCGTCGCGTACTACTCCACTCATCGTCTGTTCTAATTACATTGCTGTGCGTCCTCCTCTCTTTTTCCTACAGCGGGCGGAATCAAGAGCTCCTCTGACGTTGTCTACGCGTCCTTCTTGAGCGAGTGCCAGCTGAACTCCTTGGCTTTGACGAGCTGGAGCACGAGCTGGTCCTCCTTGCGCTTGATCTTGACGTCCGAGACATCGTCGTAGAGCTTGGCCACTGACAGCAGGCGTGTCTTGCCTTCGTAGTTCTTGACCTTAACCGTGAGACTCGTGGCCGTCCAGTCGACGTGCGTATCCTCCTCCTTCTGCTCACCGATGCCCGGCAGCTTCAGGTACACAGACACGCGCTTCTTTCCGTCAGCCCACGCATAGTTAGCAATGGTCTCCGTCACCTGCGAGGGCTGCGAGGTGGCCAGCGACTGTGTCTTGAGCAAGCGTGGCGCTGCCTTGCCGTCCCACTCGTGGATCACCACATCCTCACGCTTCTTGTGCGCGTAGTAGTAACTGTTCGTGCCCTTGATCTTGATGTTGGAATGTAACGCAGAGACCTCCTCGGAGTTAGGCGTCAACTCGGCAGCGGTGTTCTCCATGATCCTAGGCTGACGGGTCGCTTCGAGCTGTTTACGGCTGAATGGCGAGTGTGCAAGTGCCTCGTGACTCAAATCGACAACGTACACTAGGTTCTAGAATTCGTATTTAGCCGCATCGTCGTACGTAAGCGAAACATGAGATTTGTGTATGCCACTCATATTTAGGCGCAAAACCAGGCGCGCGCTGAATTCAAAGTTTTGAATGGTCCCTTAACGCAAGGTAAATGATAGAAACTACCGGAGTATATTGAGCTGGTCACACCATCGAATTATTCAATAAGCTACTTTTCCTTAAAAATCCCTCGGTTTACAACAAATAGCAAACTAGATGAGTGGCCACTTCCACGAAGTTGTAGCACTCACTAATTTATATTCGGATTCTCGTGCCAGTCCATCTTCGACGGCAGTCAATAACCATGGCGAGTCCTAGCGCGGAAGTGCGACGCCTCGAGCGCGCGTCGTCGTCCTCCCTGCTCGTAAGCCCGCCCCCAAGCCGCACAAACTCCCGCAAGCGCTCGCACAACGCATCGGAATCAGATCTCCTCAAGCCTTCGAGCAAGAACAACTCCTTAGGCCTCTCCAGCGCCAAGAAGAGCAGAACTGATCCCTCTAGCGGTGCCAGTTGCAGCGCTAGCAGCAACAAGAGCGTCCGTACTCTCATATTCCTGCTCTTTAAAGCTAAATTGTAGTCTAAATGGTCCTATTTACGTGTGTTTTGTATCCCCAGGCGTCGGACCGCTTCATCCCAACACGCAGTGCCATGAACTTGGACCTGGTGCAGTGCAACTCGCCCGATACAGCGGCAGCCATTGAGGCTGCTACAAACAGGAATAAGACCAGCCCTAGTCGCTCAGGAGGAGCTTCGAGCTCCAACAGCACAGCCGAAGACGAGGAGAAGCAGATTTACAAGAAGAGACTGGCCAGCGCTCTGTTGGGCAAGGAGGACGACTCAAATCACAAGATCCTCAAGTTCACAAAAGCCAAACCGGCGGTGGCCCCGCCCGATTCGTTCAAGTCCACGTTGCAGGCCAGATTCTCTCACAACAAGGTGAGTGTGGTGCCGGCGGCTGCGGCCAAGAAACTGAACCGCCACGTCCCCTCTGCGCCGATCAAGGTGCTGGATGCACCGGAGTTGATGAACGACTATTACCTCAATTTGCTGTCGTGGGGAGCGAACAATATCCTGGCGGTGGCACTGGGACAGTGCGTCTACCTATGGAATGCGGTTTCTGGTGAGATTGATGAGCTCATGGGTCTGGATGGAGACGAATATGTGAGCTCGGTGCAATGGAGTGACGCAGCAGGTGGATCAGCACATCTTGCTATTGGAACGAGTGAGTCGGTCGTTCAGCTGTGGGATGTCACGGCCTCGCGCCAAGTGCGGACGATGAATGGACATTCGTCGCGCGTTGGTGCGCTGGCTTGGAACAGCTACGTGTTGTCATCGGGCTCCCGTGACGGCACTATCATTCACCACGATGTTCGTGCACGACAGCATCAGCTGTCGACACTGACGAGCCATGAGCAGGAAGTGTGCGGGTTGCAGTGGTCTCCCGACGGTACGATGCTTGCTTCTGGTGGCAATGACAATGCGCTGTGCCTGTGGAAGGCTGGCAGTATTGGTACGAGCCGTAGTATGCAAACACCCGCGCACCGCCTGGAGAAGCACACGGCAGCAGTGAAAGCAATTGCGTGGTGCCCCTGGGAGCGCAATCTGCTTGCTACTGGCGGTGGTACTGCTGATCGCACGATCAAATTTTGGAACACGACGAATGGTGCCATGCTGAACTCCGTCGACACAGGATCGCAGGTGTGTTCGCTGTTGTGGTCTACCACGGAAAAGGAGCTGCTGTCGTCGCATGGGTACTCGCAGAATGAACTGTGTTTATGGAAATACCCAAGCATGACCAAGGTGAAGGAACTTACAGGCCACACTTCGCGTGTGCTGCACTTGGCAGCGTCGCCTGATGGTGAAACCGTTGTTTCTGGTGCAGCTGATGAAACACTACGCTTTTGGAAGGTCTTCGGCCCCAACCGGAAGGCACGGAAGGTTGGCTCAACCACGGCTGAGCTGGGCAGTTCGTCGCTTTCGAGCGTCATGAGCATCCGATAAGGCAATGCCTATTGTTTTCGATGATGCAGTCACGAAAGCTTTGCGCTCCGTGCTGGACTCTACGTTGGTATGCTTTGGATTCAACGTCGAGAGCATGGTAGGTATTGGACGCTTATTGCCAATTAGTTATTGGGGTTTTGGGTATGCTCGGTGAATGCCTAATGCAGTATGTTTGCTTTGATAACGATCAGGTAGGCTGGATTGCTGGCGTCAATTGGACGGATTCCCTTGACCGAATGAACCAACAGGCTCGTACATTAGAAGATAAGGTTCGGTGAGCGTGACGAAAGTGTTGTCGGAGAAATGGATGCTGGCGATATTTTAATGAAGTTTTTGCTTGTACATGTATATCTATCCAAGGAGCTTCAAGGCTGTGGTGCTTCTTCTTACTTGCACGATCTCATGTCATCTTTCCCTCAAAAATAGTTGTGGTGCCCACCTCTGCACTGGTCGATTGGGTAGGGAGTTGTCTGTTGCAATCACAAAGCTTACCCTGCAGGGTTGGAAATGCCGAAGGGTGCGGTTGAAATGGAGGACGCGGTTACTGATGTCACGCGTCAAGCAGAATTGGTTGTGATGGATTATCTGAAGCACTACAACTCTCCGCGAGCATTGAACGCGTTCATGGACAAAACTTCTGCTTCGCGCGCGTCGGTGATAGCAAGCGAGCGCTTCTCAAACGACATGGAAACGAAAAAGAAAGCAACCGAAATTCCTATGAGTCTATTGGAGTTCTTAGTCAACACTACCAGCGCGAACAAGGCAAAATCACCTTCTAGCAGTCGACGACGAACTGGTTCCGGGACCCCGACGGCTAAGGAAGGCGGCACTGAAGCTGGTGTTGAGTGGTCCAAGGAAGAGGTCAGTACGTTGAAAAAGGCGATCAAGAAAACGAGTTCTCTGGAAGAAAAAAATGCACGATGGAAGCAGATCGCGGTGCTTGTAGGGAATGGGAAGACGAAGAAACATTGTTATGTCAAGTACAAAGAGCTCAGGCTGGAGCAGAGCAAGTCACCTCGTCAAAAGCGCTCCAGTAGCAAGGGTGACTCCGAGACAGATCCCAGCGACTCGAAAAGCAACATCAAACTCGCTAAAGACAATGAAAATGTCGTTCCCGACAACGGCAAGTCGACTGAGGACGAATCATTTCCCAAAGCAAATTCGTCGGCGTTGAAGGCTTCGGACGAACTACCGGTAGCGACAGGTTTCGTTGTATCTCGTCGAACTGCAGCACCCGAGACCAAAATCTCGCACACCTCATCCGATCTTTTGGAGGTGGAAGACTGTGAGGACATGGGAATACTTCTCGAGGAGCCAACAACAGGTAGAGCTCAACCAACTCGGGCGAGCACCAATATCGGTTCCTCATTTGCTAGTGTCACGACGCGAGTTCCGACCGCTTCGGACGTTGCAACAGTGCAGCAGCTACTTTTTGGTGCAAACAGGAAAGCGTTCAGCAGTCACTGGGAAGAGCAGGTGAGTTCCCTAGTGTGTGGTAAGATGCAATGTTGCCAGCGCTAAGTTCGTGGCTAACAAAATTTGGCATGCTGTCGCAATGATATTTCGCAGGGCTTCGTGTTCTCGACAGTGCGAGATCTTCAGTACGGACTGGTTCAGCACCAAGGTGGTCCATGTGGTATATTAGCGGTGGTTCAAGGCTACGTGTTACGTTTTCTATTGCAATATGCTCCAGTCGACTGGAAAAACGTAAGTACATGTTTTCACACAGCCACTAGAGAAATCGTGAGCGATATATTACTAATTTGTGGTCCGCCCTGATGTATGCAGCCCAGTGTCTCTCATCAACAACGTGCATTGGTGCAAGCATTGGCGCATATCCTCTGGCAAGCTGCACAGGCTTCTAAATCTTCTGAGTGCATCGTTGCCGTGAAAGACAATGTCATACCTGGGCAACGCAAATTCATGGCTGGCTTAAAGCTTCATGTTGCAACCACCGAAGAGGAAATCCGGCAGATCCTCACTGCGCACTTGCCCCAGTTCATGGAATCCAAAGGTTATGGTCTCGTACAGTTTGTGCTCTCCGTCCTGGTCACCAAAGGTGTCGAAACCATCAAAAGCGAAATGGATAAACTCGCACTGGATTCGGGTGGCCAATTGATCGGTACCCACGACTATTGTACGCAAGAAATCGTGAACATCCTGCTCTGTGGTTACGCACGCAGCAACGTGTTTAACGGCGACCAAGTGCTGGAAGGCACAAGTGCATCGGATCCTGACGCGGTTGTGCTTCATGGCATCTCCTCTCAGTCCGCAATCGGCTTCCTCTCACTGTTCGAAGCCTATCAGAACTTGGTCGTGGGATCGTACCTCAAGCAGCCCCGCGTGAATATCTGGGTCGTGTGCAGCGAGTCGCACTACACAATTCTGTTCGCAGCGGACCCGCAAGCTTTGGAAGATTGTGCACTTGAAACCCGATCGAGCCTCGACTTGCTGTACTACGACGGTCTCGCCAACCAGGACGAAGAGATCCGACTAACTGTGGACACGTTGGCAATGGCTGAGCAAAATGCAGCAACTCACGATGATCTCATTCCACCGCTGGATTTGGTGATCCGCACCAAGTGGAGTCGAGCGACGGTGGATTGGAATGGTGTCGAGCCATTGCTATAAGCGAAAAAAAGTGGACAAATTCACACCCAAGTTGCATATTCTTACAGAATTTAGGTAAAGAGGGAACTAACATGCGCATGTTGGTCATGAATTTCGCGTCGAACCCAGTGGCCTTATGCTATAGAACAACAGGTGGTTCCCACTACTTCGACTTTCTTAACCAATCAAATGTTTTTCACTCTACTTTAAACCAATCGAAAAGCTTCAATAAGACGGATTTCGGTTACGATTATCATACGCTCGAGTTACCAGTTGAGTCCAGCGCAAGTATGAGGCCATGTGCGTGCCTGCATTCGTTCCTGCTGGAACGAAGCGACGCCCTGCAATAGAGCGCGCGACTGGAACGGGGGGCGTGTCGGAGAGAGAAAAAGGTGAGAGGACAGGCCAGCGTGGCACCGACGCCTTCGCTCAACTCGCTCGTTCGTTCAACTCGGTAGCTCATTCACCTAAAATCATAAGTCAATAAGACAAGAATTCGACGCTTTTCGACGACCTCGAGCCTGCGTGCGGGATCGGCGCATGGACTCGGTCACATTGCGTGTCCGGCTGCTGCTGGGGGCGCTGGCGCTGGGCTACGGCGTCATCTTCGTGCTCTGTGCGTGGCTTGTGGTCTACATGCAGCATCATCGGTCCGGTGCTTTACGAGGAGATACTAGAGCTGCACGGAGAGTGCTGCTGCCAGCTTTTCAGCCATTATTATGGCTACTTACTGCAGTGTCATTATTGTACACTGTCTACTTCACATTGCTATTGACATTGGATACAGGACTGGGAGGTTCTCAACGCGTGAAATCCGAGGCTTATTACAGTGGACGCCTCTTTGTGTTCGCGTTGCCGGTGCTGTATCTTCAACAACGAGCAGTGACGCTGAGGGCATTGGTCCGAGCGTCGCTGCTTTCGTTGCTACTTGCGACGTATAACATTTTAATACTGTGGCTGGTGGATTCAACGCTTGATGCGGAAACAGCACATTACTTGACGATGGTGACAGATGCGCTCCCGATGCTGGTGTTTGGATGGGTGTGCTTAAGGCCGTCAGAGAGAGCGAGCCAGAAGACATTGAGGGAATACGCGGTGTTTGTGGGGATTTACTACGTGTTGCGACTCAGTTACAGCGAGTTGTTTTTCTTGGGCCACGACTTCCTAGATGCGTATTTTACGGTGACTCTGGCAAGTATTTTCTGGGGATCGTTGGTTCCTGTGGTGATTTGGCGAGTTCTCAAGGCAGATACAGACCACTGGAGAGGACTGGGAAGACGCGCAGTACACCTTCAATCGTTGTTTCGACAGAAACACCACTATCTCCATGAGCGAGTGTCGTCACGAGGACTTCATGTTCTCATTGAGATGCATCGAAAACAAATTATCGATTTTGCGTATCTTGCTCTGCAACGAAAGATTGGCGCAGGAGCTAGCGCAGTAGTGTTCCGAGGCACACTCCGCTCCAAGATTCCAGTCGCGGTTAAAGTCTACACCCCGCGCGTACTTACTGAAGATGTTGTTGCTGAGTTCTCACACGAGGCAGCATTGTGTGGAGCTCTTCACCATCCAAATGTCGTCCGATTCTACGGCATGTGCGTGTGTCCCCCGACGGTTTGCCTTGTTTCAGAGCTGTGTCGAGCCTCTCTCGAGGATGTTACCCGAGCCAGTGCTAGGCTGAGGTTACTGCATCAGCGAAGTCAAGAAGAAGAGCTCGAACAAGGCATTACCCCTCAAAACCAACTGCGGCGGCGTCAGCAACTGTTGATTGATCTTAATTACATGATTGACGCCACGCGCGCAGTTGTGTACATGCACAGCTTCACTCCGGCGTTCCTGCACCGAGATCTCAAGCCATCGAATTTCCTGGTGGATGACTATGGTACCTGCAAACTGACAGACTTCGGTGAGTCACGCAGCGTTCCAACAGTGGAAAAGAGCGGCAAATTGAAGTCTGTTCTCGAGGATTACTCAACGACAGCAGCGACTGCGGCAACGTCAGCTACCGTATTATTCGGAGAATCGTACTTGGGAGTGCAGACGCCTACTACGTCGGCCCACCTTGTGCCTCCACCTATTTCTTTGAGGCCCTCCATGCGTGATCGTGGACGAAGCGCGATGACTGTCCGTGGCACGGCGGACTATATGGCTCCAGAGCTGATCGAAGGCAAGGCTGGTACTGCAGTCTATGGCGAGGCCGCGGATGTCTACTCACTTGCTATCACATTGTGGGACATCGCTAATCCTCTTGTTCCCAAGTACCCGGAGGCCACGCGAAGCCATCTCCAAGTCTTCGACAGTGTCCTCAATGGTGAACGACCTCCGCTCAGTCCGTCGCTACACCCTGAGCTGCGACGGTTGTTTACCGATGCCTGGCACCAGCAGCCCGAGCGTCGACCGTCCGCAACGTACATCCTCATGGCCCTTGAAACGCTTCAGCAAGAGGTTAGCGCGCAGACCTCACTGGGTCTTGCTACAGCTCTTGAGCGTTCTGAAGCACCACCAATGGTGAATGGGCAAGTTCTCATGCAGCGCATGCTCGAACTTGGGTTCGTAGACTCAGCGTCAGAGGCTTATCGGATGGGAAACTCGCTGATGAGCGCCGGATTCCTGCATCACTCTCACCACCAAGAATCTTTTCGCAAAACGGCCGAGTTGTTCTACTTCGACTCGGATGTGCTGAATTTGTATGCTCCAGCCACGCCCGATAGCACTTTCCCGACACCCTCCAGCCCTCTAAACGCAGATTTCACTGAGGTACGAATGCCGCGTACTATCAACAGCGGTCGCCATCGTCATTGTTCAAGCAAGCAGCGTCGTCGTGCGACGGATTCTCCTGTTGCCACGCGCTGCTTCTCACCACCAGCTGAGAAAAGACGTAGCGCAACGACTGCATGCCATCGAGCAAGCTCTGAGATGCCTGCTTGTGGTTGTCGGAAGCTTGGGCGTGGCTTTGGTAACCAAGAGCGCAGCCAAAAGCGCCGGTTTCGACGGAACAAGAAGTGGGTCGCCATCCTGGAGGAGAGCATCTCGACTGGGAAGCTGCTCTCACACGATGCTGAGTCCCAACCGTCTCTAGCGGTGACGGATGAGTTCGAGGACTATGGCATCAGTGGCAACTGGGAAGACATGGAGTCCGGTGTGACTACAGGTATGAACGTCTCGGATGTCGAAGAGGACTTGGAACTCGACGTCACCGAGAGCTCCGCCAACGTCAACTTCGAGAGCGGCTGGGTCGCCACGCGATCGTCAGTCGTCATCATCTAAATTAGTACAGTAGAAGGCGGACTAGAAATCTCGCCGCATGCGTCGCTTATTTAAAATTGCGTTAGTGAAAATCGTAAGTTGAAGCTATAAGTTGAAGTGGTCTCCATTAAGTAAATCCTTTCCTGATTGGCTACAATTATTTATATCCAATCACATCCACTTTACTAAAAACCTCCTCAACCAAGAACAGAGCTGCAATAACCATGTTCGCCAAGCCCGCTAAGGTAAGCGGCAACGTGCTGCTCAAGAACAAGGACGCCAAGAAGCTCCGTCGTGACATGGCTGAGTGCTTCAAAGGCACATGTGACGGTCCTGATGACGAGAACCTCAAGCAACTGCTGGCCTCCAAGGCTTCCGTGAAGAAAATGAGCTTCCAGGCTCCGTCCCGCGTCGTTGTATACGCTTCCGAAGACACCAAGGAGCCGCTGGTCTTCGATGTATCAGGAAAAGGTGACCTCTGCTTCAGTGTGTACGCACTGTGGCGCGCACCGTCTTTACTGCCGCCGTTAATGGTGCACGCACCCGTGAGTGAGTTCGTACTACGTGGAGCAGACGTGATGCTGCCCGGCGTCGTATTTACGTCGGTTGAGCAGCTGCAATCACTACGTAAGGGTGAGATCCGAGCTGTTTATGCTCGTGGCAATCCCTGTGCAATTGGAGTGGGCGAGATGCTCGTGGATGCAGCTGAGGTGGAACGTAGTGGTAAAACAGGGAAAGCGTTGAAGCTCTGGCATGTTGTTGGAGACTCGTTGTGGCAGATGGGACCCCAGACTTTGCCTAATGAGGGATTTGTAGGTGGAAGAGTGGTGCCCATTGTAAAGGAGGAAGAAGCAGGTGTTACTTTGGAGGGAATCAAGTTAGAAGAGGAGGAAGAGGAGGAGATGAAAGATGCGGACGTGACTAAGGAGCAGATGGACAGTTATTATGTGGCAGCGCTGTTGCAGGCACTCAGAACGTCGAAGATTCGAGAGAAGGAACTGCCGATGCTGGCTAGCGCGTTCCATGCCAATGTACTGTTGCCATGTCGCCGTGCAGGTGTGTCGCTGAACATCAAGCATAGCTCGTTCAAGAAGATTTCGGTATTCTTGAAAGCTATGGAGGCGCACGGTCTTTTGTCCGTGGCTGACAATGACGGCGTGCAGTCCATCACAGCAATTTCGAGGCGCCGCCCGTACGTAGACTCTTGTTCTGTTACCCACAATAGCTTACCTCTAACTGTATTTTGCTGCTTATTTGAACAGAGATGTGCTGTCCCACGAGCCTTACCAGACCGACGAAGAAGCTCAGCAGGAAGAGCAGGCTGCCGCTAACAAAGCTGCAGGACTTCCTGCTTTTGTTCCTGGTCAATACGCACCTGAAGTGGAGGAGAGTATCGGTCTGTCGCCTGCACTCAAGACACTGCTTCCCTCTATTTTACCGGGTGCTTCTGCTGGCCAACCCTTGCAAAAGTACTGGTCAACTATTGAGATCCGTGACTTGGTCACTACGTTCATTGAAAGCCAAGGAGTGGTGGATGCTGGAAACAAGAAGTTTGTGCGGCTAAACGGTTTTCTCACTGACGCGCTTTACGGCAAGAAGGCACCTGCGGGTGGGTACCCAGAGCGTCTTGCCCGACCGGAGATCCTAAACCTGCTGCTATCCAAGTGTACGCGTTACCACCGAATTAAGCTTTTCCCGACGCATGCTGCGAAGTTCCATGGTGGCAGCTTGCGTCCGATTACGATTCACGCTGAAAAGTTGAAGCGCCGAAACAACACGACAGTTACATGCATCGCGTTCTACCAGCAATTCGGCATTGATGGTGCCGCTTTTGCAAAGGAGGCGCAAAAGAAGTGGGGTTGCAGTGCTGCTGTGCAGACGTCCGAGGACAAAAGCAAGGGCGAGGAGATCCAAATCCACGGTCAGATGGCCAACGAGGTTTTGGAATACTTGAGCACCAAGTACCGCATCAACGCGAAGTACTGCACCGTGACATACGGCAAGGATGTCAAAGCCAAGAAGAAGTAAATTGGCAAACATGTGTACGAATGAGTACATTGAACAGTGTAGTCTTGAAGTCTATCTAAATGGATAGGAGACGTTCTAGGAGGAGGTAGAAACCTCTTCTATCAGCGGTGATGAAGCAGAGGAAGTAGACGACGTTCCCGATTTGCGTTTCTTTTTCTTCTTGTTGCGAGAGGTGGTCTCGGTGCTGTTGCTGGTTGTAGTCGTTGTTGTTGTCGTAGTCGTTGAAAATGTGGTCGCGGTCGATTTGCTCTTGGTCTTGCTGGACGACTTTTTCTTCTTGGTCGTTTTCTTGCGCTGTTTGTTCTTGATACGTCGAGCCTCGATGGGATGGCGAAGCACGATGTGGTAGATGATCAATGCTAGAACGCAAGCAGGCGTGAGGTAGAACGACAGATGAGCTCTGTGCAAGCCGTAGGTGGCTTGAACAGCGGCGCAAATCTGGAACACCATCGGTACTAGAGCATGCATAGCCAGATCCACCTTGCTCTCTTCAAGGAAGTCCTTGTACTTGGCTGCCTCCTGGAAGTTTCCATTTCCACCACCGCACAACCGGCACGATCGGATACAGAAGTCACAGAAGTCCCGCGAGTTCTTGAATCGGTACACGCAATCGCAAGATACAACCTGGAATGTTGGGCCCACATACACCACCTCACCAGTCTTGCCCGTCACAACTCTGCGAGTCGTGCGGTCCTTGTACTCCACAAGAACCGCTCCAGGACCACCGTCCTCGAAAATGCACTTCGGGCAGTTCTCAGCCGTAATCTTGACAGTGCTCGCCAAACTGCTCGAGGACTTTCCATACGCAGAAGCAGCATCCTGTCCTGATGAAGCTCCAAAGAATGCCGTCGGAGGCAGTGGAATCATGCAGTCAAGCGATAGACTGATAAGGTACGTGAAGACGATCAAAATGGTGATGTAAGATCCACCTTCCATCAGCAGATCATTCGAGAGCTCTGACGGTGGGTATCGCACAATGCCAGCGAAATACGCAACTTTTCCTACCCATGGGAAAATGGAAAGCCACAGCACGGCGTACAGCGAGCGCTTCATGCGCTGGCGATCCGAGGTTCCATCATTGCTTCCACCCAGTGTCAGCAAGTACACAACGAAAACGATAAACGATGCCAGCACCAGCAGTCCCAAGAGTCTGGAAGACTCTACCGACGAAGGACTCGTGATTTGCCCCAGAAACTGCACAGCCCCGTGAATGATGGCAATGATCATCCAGCGACGAAGCTTGAGCCGATCAGTCACGTCATCAAAAACGGAAACAAGCGGTGATACAACAAAGCGCTGCAGCAACGAGAAAAGCTTTGTGAACGCGTACAGCAAGCCAAGCGAATAGGCGTAGAGAATGACAACCTCAGCTGCCATCGTTGCAGGAGCAACCCAGCTTTCCCCTTCAGACAAAACCTTGCCAAATCCAAAGTAGCCCACCGCGACTGCCCCTGCAAGAGCGAGTACTGCAGCATTAATCTTGCTCAATCCTAGATTGGATCTGCCATTCGCGACAATCGTCACGGCGTTTTTCAGAAACGCAGGAGCATGCGCCGCGGGGTGCAGCATTGACGTAAACGAAGGAAAACTCTCCTGACTGAGATCTTGAGGCGAAGCCGTTGACTGCAGATTGAAGCGTGTCTGCCATTGTGCAACTTGAGCGTAAAAAATCTGCAGTACCAGTGCGTACATGATCACGATCACTGTCATGAATCTTGTGCGCAGCAAAATCGTCAAGAATTGCGGGAGAAGCAGTGCATATCCAGCGTACTCGCCGGGGTAATAACCATCCTGCACGTAGCTTCGATGCAGCGAGACATTGTCACCTATCTCAATCACCGCATCTTCACTCTTCACCTTACCAAGCAGCACCTCCTTCGCAATCGCAAGTCGCACGCTCGGGTTTCTCACAAGCTCCCTCGTCTCCAGATCAACTGCCTTATACAAACTTCTCGCCACAACCTTCAACAACTGATGGCACCACAACAAGCAAAAGTGATCCACAGGTGTCTGCACAGTCGGGATCGCCGACGCTAGTGCCACAAAAGCCTGCGACGAGTCTGCAATTGTATCCACACTGGTCCACGCCGTCTGCACTAGAGTGTCCTTGTGTCCTCCCGCAAGGGACACATACACCACTTCATCCTCCTTGTTCTTCTTCACGTGCATCCTGTCATACACAGCGTTCATCTCTGCATCAAAAGGGAACGACGGCTTCTCGTAGGGAACTCCTAGAGTCACAACATGCTGGATAGATCTTTTCTTGTAATTGGGCAATAATTCCGCTGTGCGAGCCACAATTCCGCCCATGGAATGGGCCACAATGACGACACTGTCCGGGATGACGACCTTCTTGTCCTTGTTCCTCATGTTCTGTCGTTTATATTCTCTCAAAATAGTCCGCACCACGTCATTGAGGTACGTTGCCTGGTCTGTGATGAAGTTGCCATTGAGACCTGTGGGTTCCTCATCGAAGTCAAGTGCGAACAAGTCAAAGAGCGTCTCGTCCGCGTCCCACAAGTGACGTGACAGTGAACGTGCCTGCTTGTAACTGCCCATGTGACCAGGTACAAAGAGTACAGGAACACCAGAGAGGGACTCGCGCGCGAGCTTCATGTCAACGCGGTAGAGTTGATACTTTGGGTGTGAAGGCACAGAGCGCCACGTTACAGGCGAATACACAGGCCACGACCACGTCATCTCGCACGCGGATTCATACTTCTTGGTGGATATCACGTCGGACACGTACAGACCCGTAAGCAGGACGCTGAAGAGCGCCAGGAAGGGCAGCAGCAGCCAATGCGCGGCCATCGTGACTTGGATAATGAGCCCACGTGTTCAAGTGTACATTATGACACAGAACATGGCTACAGACACTAAATGTTATGGCTACAGACACTAAATGAATCATCGATATAACATGTAAATTCATCAAAAGTGGATAGATATCGAAGCGAAATGCGGGTGACTATCAAGCGGTGGCATGGCGTGGCGACGTGGAAGTGGGGTGTGGACGAGGAGTGCTGCGGTATCTGCCGCTACGCGTTCGAAGCATGCTGTCCGGACTGTACCATGCCTGGAGACGGCTGTCCCCCTGTGTGGGGCGCGTGCAACCACGCCTTCCACATGCACTGTCTTATGAAGTGGCTCGAGTCGTTGCAGTCCATGCGCCAACACTGCCCCATGTGTCGCCAAGACTGGAAGTTCCGCAATTGACAGCAACCAACACTCCAACCAGCAACAACCTCCGAGTTAATAACACCAACAAAAATATCTATCGATTCATTTGTTCTTCCTTGCAGTCTGTGATTATTCTGCTGTGCCTAGTGCTGGTGCACTCGGGCCAGTTTGAGTGTGCGTTCGTGGTACAAATTACGCTGCGGCAGGTAGGTAGCAATGAACTGCGCCACGTCAATGTCACCATGTGCGAACTGCGTGGCGATCTCGTCTGACTCGTTGTCCACGTCTTTCGCTGCGGCCGAGAGCTGCTCCAACAGTGCATCTGGTCGATGGCGCTGCACGATAACAAGGAAAACCTACAGTTAGGACGCATTGGTGAGTTATATAAAGTGGAGATGAGAGACGTACTGCAACGATGCGCTGCTGTCGCGCCTGCTTCTCCGCCAACGCTTGTTGTGCGGCACGCAGCTCTGCCCGCTGTGTCTCGACCACTTCCTGAAGCTCGCGTAATTCGCTCTCGTAACCGAGAGTCGTCTTTGCGATGCCCATATTACTGTGCAAAACCTCGTCTCGCAACTGTGTGAATTCTTTGACCGAAGTTAACTCCTTCACAAACTTCTTCAGTGCACGCTTGTCCGAGTTCAGCTTATCGAGCTGTGAAAGACTGCACAAGAACAAGTCAGCGCTCTCTCCATGACATACAGAACATCCACTTGCAAACTTACGATAATTCTTCCAGTTCTGGAAAAATCGCAGGGATCGCCGGCATTTGTGTACGCTGCATTTTGCTCGTATCCGGTGTTTGCTGCTGCTTTGGCTGCTGAATCTGAGCTTGTGGCGACTGTCGGCTAGGTGACGCATAACTTGCTCGTGACCCCGGATACTGTGTCAACGCCACTGCAGGTGAAGGGGAACTACTTCTAGCCGGAGACACTGGCGGTTTGCTGGCCGACGCGCTGTTCGCCACTACCCGCAGCTCCGTAACAATCTCCGTGACAATCCGTCCGAGATCTGAGTGTGCCGTCCACTTGTTCAGATCCGGATGGCCCTGCACGTTGCCTGCAGCATCCAGCCACCGATGCTGCAATGGAATCGACGCCTAAATACACTCAACAACATCAGTAAATACCATTGAATGTCTCTCAATTGCTGCACTCATTCTAAGCCCCACCTTAAGTCGAGGAACTTTGACGGGGAACTCGGTCGGCAGCTGTCTGCATAATGAAGAATATCGTCAGTTTTAGAGCGTTCCTGCATATTTTTCTGCGTATTATTCAGTGCAAACGTAGCTTACAAATGCAGTGTTAGCGGACCCCGTGATGTGTCGGCCACCGGCACATCGAAGGTCGTTTGCTGCTGGTTCTTGGCTCGACCTCCTGCGCGCACGAGACTCGCCAGCTGACGCCCTCTCCTAGGCCACAGATACGTCCACAGCGTGAGTTTTTGGGAGGATAAAGATAATACGATAGGGAAGAAGGGGGTGCTGCACTCACAGCCGCTCGAGCTCGCTCAGGTGCGTCTCCTGCTGCGAAGCTCGGCTCGAAGAGCTCCGGTACCCGAAGAACGACATCGCGCTAACTGATGCGTGCGATCGTTTTACACAGGGAAGGACAGTAATCCCTCGTTATAGTGACTCAAGATGGCTACACTAACTTCAACTACAACAATAGCATTGTCCTTAAAGAGGCAAAATGACGCTGCAGGACGAAGGCGATGTTACTGGTGAGACGAAGCCGATGCGTGTCTCTCTGAAAGAACTGACGGACGCTATGGACACGGCGGTGTATGTGTCGGAGAAGTTCCCGTTGGTGGTGGATCCCAGTGGTCAAGCCACGCGGTTCCTCAAGTACCAGCGCGGCACGATGCTCATGGTGGCCAATCCGACCGACATGGCGCCGGATTCGTTGCGTCGACATCTTGTAGGCGCGTTAAAACACGGCTCACTGCTTATTATCAACTTTGACACGTTGGTGACGCTGGAGCTTGAGCAGTTCTTCGCTGCTGAGAGCTTCCCACGTGAAGTGTTTTCCCGCCAGCAGTTGTTCTCTCCGGAGGTGTTTAGTAGGTTGTTACGACCAAGTGAGGGTGACCCTGAAGCCACGGAGTTTATTATCAACGACCACTTCAAACTCGCAGTGCTTTGTAGAGCTAAGGAGCCTCCACCTGCAACGGCGAAGGAGATGTGCGTCATCCACGTGCACTTGCCATCGGAAGGTGGCAAGGCAGATAGTGATACTGCTGACTTCGCAAAACTCCTTGGTGTGGCGAAGGAGACGAAGAGGAATAGTACTGAGCTAGTGGAGGCAGCCTTTGACAGTGAACTAGACACGGTCGTGAGCTGTCTCGACAAGAACTACGACATTGAAAGTGAGGACGGGCATGGACACACCGCACTGTCGGAAGCAGCTTGTCAAGGCCATAAAGACATCGTGAGTTTACTGCTTGAGCGTGGAGCCGACCCAAACAAATGCAATGATGAGAATCGATCGCCATTGTATCGTGCGGCATACAATGGACATCTAGAAACAATTCAGCTTCTGCTAGATAGTGGAGGAGATCCCAGGATTCGCTCAAAGCAGGGTGAGACAGCATACGACGTGGCCAAAAACTCCGAAGCCCAAACTCTTTTAGCTCCATGGGACCTCGCAAGGACAGACAAACTTGTTGAGGAACGGAGAAAAGTGATCGAAGCCAAGTGGCAGGAGAGAATCACGAATCACGTGGAGCGCGAGCAGTTCGCACTAATGCAGATCCACTCTGAGTTGCTGGAAATCGCCAGAGACGGTAAGGTTGAGGAGCTCGAGAAGAGACTGGAGCAACTTGCCGACGAAGCTTTGGAAACCGGTGAACGTCCTCGTGCCTGTGCGGATATTCGCGACGAAAAAGGTAGCACGATGCTTGCAGTTGAAGCTCAGTTTGATCACGTGGAAATGGTGTCATTATTAGTCTCCAAGGGTAATGCTCTTGTGGTGCAAGCTCGCGAGGTGGCGGCTGCTAGTGCGTCAGCAGCACAGAAGGAAACTGCAACGAAAACTTGCTCGTGTGTGGAAAGTCAACGTCAATTCACGAGACTGTCGCGGCTGGACTCCCGTTTCAATTGCTGTATTTCATGAAGCGAAGAAGAGTTTGCGTGTTCTTCTGGATAACGGGGCCGACCCAAGTCTCAAAAATCAGTACAACAAGAACGCGTACTATTTCGCCAAAGATGATCTCGACGCGGCTAACAACATTGTCAAATCCAGAGCAGAGGTAAGCACGCTCAGATCATCACCAGTACTTCCAGATGTGTATAACGTAGTCTGTTCGCTTGTGTCAGATCCGCCAAGTGCTGATCGACTGGGAGAATGAACATCGGCCTGCGGCGGTGGTACCAGTGGCAGCATCACCGGAGAAAGCACCTCCGAAAGCTGGCAAGTCAAGCCCGAAAAGAGTTGCTGGCAAGTCCCCGAAGAAAGCTGGATCAGGTTCCAGCGCACCAACTCCTACAAATGCCGCCAAAGCTTCCACTGCAAGTGACACCAAAACCAAGACGCTTAAGACAAAGAAAGCTCCCACCAAAGCACCCAATTAGCAGCCCAGAGTTTGGTCACTTGGTTATCCAAACTTTCCATTACTTGTACTGATCAACAAAACTGGGAAACAATCCTCTGTCTAACATGCAGCGATTGGAGCCGCCTAGTCACGATCGATTACTCCACGGCTATTGGTAATAGCGAAGGCCATCTGCTTCGCTAGCACAGCCTTGCTGGAGTAAGCCGGCAAATGCAGCGTATTTGTGCATGTACGTGCAAACGGCAGAGCACGGTCCACATCTAGGTTATCAACGACGCGGCGGACGACCTCGAAGGGCGGCTTAAGCGCCTGAAAGCCTCCAGGCGGAAGATTCGGACAGCCCGTAGCGTACAGCAGGAATGCTCGTCGCTCTGTGGCTGACATTTTCTCCAGTACTTCGAAGAAAAACTGCACTGGTTGGCTGTCCTTGGTGTACCCGTGCGCAAGCTTCGTATCCTTCACCAATGACTCCACATCCCATTCAATATCTTCCTCGCCACACAACAGCGACAACAGTTCCGGAACAAACAACAATCGCAGTTTTCCCAATGGAAGTACCTCACTGATGCCTTCACGGAAAGCCAGCACCTGCGCATGAATGCCGCAGTCGAGCCACAACTCCAACACCGCCCGTACGTATAGTATCAGGTTGCTTGCAGTCACAGCAATCTCATCACCACCAGCAACCAGAGGCTCCTGCGAAAACGGATCGATAAACGTAAACCCGACGGCATACAACCAGTCCTGGACGCCCATCCGATCGATTTGGACATTCTGCTCTCCAGCATCGAGCTTTTTCGAAGCCTTGTACATCGAGTGCAGAATTCGACCATGACTCAAAAAGATGTCCCCTAGCTCTTCCAGTCCAAAGCTTTCTCCAACCACAAGCTTCATAAAATGAGTTGACAACGGCAACGGAAGCAAGCGCTCATCCATCAAGGCCTTTCCTGCCAACCTACCCATCATGCGAAAACGCTCGACAAGCTTTGGGCTTGGTTTGCGGTGAGGGTACGGAAACAGACTGTTGGAGTGACGAATCACAGCTGCATCGTCAGCAATGTCATCGGTGATACCAACCTTATCCGCCCATCGAGCTTGATCTTTCACGGCCTCAGCCTCGTCATCATCGCCAGGAATCCAGTATCGATTCTTTTGATTCTCTGTTACCACTTGCAACGCGTGTGCTGTCGTCGAGTAGAATGCGGCCGTCACTCCAGATCCGTAGCCCTTCTCTCCAACAAACACCACATCCAGGACAGCTTTGCGTTTGGCGTGCATTTTCATCACTGCCTCCGCAGATTGCAGAATGTTTTCGCGATGTACCTTGACGCGTTCTTTCGGGATTGGCGATATGGAGATTTCTTGGTTGTAAATGCCGCCTCCCACCATTGCAGACATTGAGTCGGCTGAGCCTTCCTCGATATTGAGCTGGTTGCGGAACCAGTGCAATGAGCGCGTACAGCCAAATGACGTAGACCGGAACAGTTGTTCCCGTAATTCACGTGGGAAGAAGAACTTGCAATGAGTCACCAACGCATCACACCATGGCGGATAAATACCACTACACATGGAGAGCACATCTTGCATCTGTGTCTCCAGCTTATTATACAATCGCGGGCTCGCCCATAGTCCTTCATCGAGAGACGCCGCATCCGCGCGGAACTGAAATAAATAGCGGAGCAAGCGCACCGCACTTGCCACCGAGTCAGGCACGACGATCCCATCACGGGAGCCGCTGCTAGTCTGTGATGTGGTGATCCGACTCAGCCACTGCGACGCTTCTGTAGCGCCATTTGCGTTCATATCATCAACTGCAACAATACCATGCAACAACAACCGTGCAGGCGGTTTAGACTCCAGAGCCGCTAAAGACTCGAGCGAGGCAGAACCAGAGCCCAGCGATTCAGACGAGCTGGTGTTCGAGGAAGATTGTGTCTCCCATTCGACTTGGAAATCGCAATAGAGTTTGTATGTCAGCTTCCACGGCGGCAGGCCAGCATCTGCAGCAGTTGAGGTCGAGTCACTGCTAGAGGCACTAGAACAGGTTCTAGCACGGTATTCTTGCCGTAGATCCTCCACACATTTTAGCACATTCTGGTCAGCAGGAAATCTACGAAGCACCACAGGCTGTAGCAGCGTTTTGCTGCCAGACAATTTCGCATGAGCAGTTTCGGGTGAATCTTTCTCCTCCTCTTCGTCGTCCCCACTGCTGCTGCGAGACCCGCGAGAAGTCAACGATTTCTCCGAATAGCCTCGCGATCGCAAAAACTTTAACAGTTGCTTCGACTTCGCTGCATCCTTGCATTCATGGACCATGAGCGAAACAAATCCATCCGGCTTCAGCAGTCTTCGATTCGTATTGGGATCTGCGAACTTCGAAAAGGTAACACAATACTTCGCATTTGATCCGATATGACCGTACTTGGCCGGACCACGCACTGCGAGCATGAATGCAATAAACTTCTCAATGTCCCAAGGAGCAGCATCCGACACGGTCTTTCGTTGAGCTACTGGCGACAATTTCCTCCGTTTCTTCTTTTGTGACGCTTCAGTGGTCGAGGATTCGTTGAACGAGTTGAAGACGTCTAGCAGGGCCTTACGAGCACCATCTTTTGCCTCAAATCGCTGCGTGGATGGATCCAGCTGAATAAAAAGTGGCGCAGCAGGTGCGTCCGTGCTCGCCTTGTTTTTGTCGATGCGCTCCAGGCCAACTTCGGGCGAAACCACAATTCGATCCTGCGCTGCAACGCTAGCATCACACTTTCGAAATCCTACCACCAAGTTCACCTTCGGCAACTGTGAACAAGTCATCTTGGGCTTGGCGCCCTGAGGCTTAGCATACGTTTGCACCGTAGACGAACTCTCTTCGCTCGGCTTTTCTTGCGCAGACGATTTCCGCTGCCTGGCCACATTTGCACTAACAGAGGACGAGGATGCCAATGCCAGCGTTTCTTCTTCGGCTTGCACCTCGCCCCCGATCGGTTCATTCGAAGGAGAGTGTGATTCAGCACGTTGTGCAGCTGCTGGAGCTTGCTCGGTCGTGTCGACGTCGCTGGGTGCATTAGTGCCACTAAAAGCCGAGTTGCGCGATATCAAACTTCGGAGCTGGTCCATCGCCGTACCAGAAGATCCTAGCCCACCCCCTAGTCGATTTTGCTGCAATGACCCTGCTACTCTTTCAAACGCACGGTGAATGGCAGAGGTGTTACTGTCTTGGCCACCACGCCCTCCACCAAACAATCTGCTCGAGCCGCTGCGCCCTGATGCCATTTGTAGTGCCGCTAATAGGCGAGAAGGGCCGCGACCTGATAAGACACCAGTATCGACTCCGAAATTCAGGATTCGATCTTGGTTCACTTTCACAGCGAGTGAAGGTTGCGCTGACCCAAACGAAACTTCCACGAGAACTGTGGATGACTCACGGATAGACTCCAACCCGGAAGGGAAGCTCTTGATCGTTCCCGCCACACAGAGGTCCTTAATAGATGACCCTGATGGGGGCAAAACCCACACACGATCGCCAACGCTACCTGCCAGCAACGAACTGTCCCGGGCTGGGAATAATCGCCGAATACTCATCGCCTCAATTCGGTCGCCCTCACTTCCGAATCTAGAAGTAGTTGTCTGTTGTGGCGGAAAGCGGATACGATCCTCCTTCACGCAACTTTTTTCGATATCAGAATTGACTTTCACGTCCAACAATTCGTTTGCAGAGGAACGGCCATTACCGTAAATGCGAGTGACTTCTCCCAAAGAGCCATCCACCTCAATTACGCTGCCCACTTGTGGCTGAAGCGCCCGCGGGCGAAGACAAGCAGCTGGTACCTTGCGAACAATTCGGTTTTCAGCTAGGAGTTTCACAGAGTGAGTAGTCTGCGCTGCAAGTGCTTCTTCGCACGTCTGATCATTTTTGTCACTCGATTTGCGGACTTCGCCCGAATCGTTCACAAGTACTGCCGCATACCAAGCTCCTGGTAGACATGCCATTTTCAGCACGCCAGCATTTTTTACCTCCACTTGAAAGGCGGCTTCGTTTTCAAGTTGCTGGTGCTTCTGAGCGGATGACTTCCGTTTACGCTTATTGCTCTTTCGCTTCTTTTTGCCGTCTGACTGTCTTCCGCTGTCAGCGGAGTTTAGCGATCCAAAAAGCGCAAGATCCAGTGTAACGCTCTCGTATACCTCCACACTTCCAATCAATTTGCACTGGGAATCATGAAGAACCATTTCAGCTAGATCACCGTCTGTACCGCCAATAGGTTTGAGCAAGTGGTGCGACCGCGTACTATCATAGCCCACAATTAAGAACTTCCTCCACTTTCCCTCAACCACTTTCTGGATAGAATGCCCCACCAGATTGAGATACAGCAATGACAAATCTGAATCAATCACAGGCATGCAGCGAGATACCGTTCTCTCAAACGACTGGAAATGTGTCAATGGCGATACGTTGATAGATTTTCCCTTTGGACGTCCAGAAGAACCTCGGTGCTGTCTCTCACCAGCGCTTCTGTCACCAGGTCGCATGAACGCGATCTTCAGTTGTCGAGTTAGCGGATAAAGCTCTCTTCCCTTGCCAGTGTTAAAAGCAACCAACGGAAACGCCTCCTCCTGAGTAATGATACTCTGCAGCCGAAAAATAAGATGCTTCAGCGCAGAGGGGCAGCGCTCAAAGGCGCGCATCAACGCCATAGCCTGGGCTTCATCTAACTCGCCCTGTGAGGATAGGTATCGAAGAACGGCAGGCAACAGCTCCGACTGCTTAAATTCGTACGTCGTGATAGAGTTCGACTGCTCAAAAAGATCCACCAAGTCGACCAAAATGAGCTCCTTCTCGCATGAAGGGGACCTGTCCGAAAATTCCTTTAATCGCCGCGCAAGGTTTCGGAGCTTGTGAAGGTGAAGCATACCACTTTGAAGCATATCTGCACGAAGTGATTTCAGCAAATCCAGCCCTCTTCCAAAAATTGTGTCACGAGGGCTGCCGGGATAAGCTCCATCGTGAGACGTACTGACCCAGCATGCCGATGCATCGTTCAACTGCTCGATCTGCTCACTGATACCTCTCCGTTCAATTTGATGAAATATAGAAGATTCCTTTGACGACTTCCTCACCATCGCTTGCAAAATTCGAACTGCTAAGATAAATGACGGCAAGTTGGGGTTGTAAGCTGCTGCTGCACCTCCCGTCTTAGTGCCCGTTGAAGCAGACGTTGGCGGCAACGGCAGAGAGTTAACTGCATCGGAGCTAATCTGGTGATGCTTTTCGCCTTGAAGCAAGAAGTGTACTGTGTCCAAAATGAGCACCACATCTGCTTCATTTAGTGCGCGAATAAGCTGTGACGGTGCCATTTCCAACACACAGGCCATAGTAGAGATAACAGAGCGCTCTACATTCTGGATATCCATATCGTGCACCACTGCTAGGAGGCATTGAGTAATGGTGAGACTAAAATCATACACCTCGTCACCTGTGGCACTGAAGGCCTTTTGCTCGAACAATGCAGCTTCATCAAGGCAATCTTTATCACTCCCACTCGATGCATGTCTCCGTCTGGCGGGGTTCGAACCGTTGCCACCAGTTGTATTTTGACGAGTCTCCGCAGTCTTCATCTCTGTTTCGGATGAAACTGAGTCAAGGTGGCGTTTGTTGGACGTTGCTGCCTCGCTTGAGATGGCACCGCCGTAGTAGACCATATCCTCGTCACTCGGAATTTCTTCGTCACCCACTTCCTCATCACGTTGACCGCCAAACCCTTCTCCATCGTCTTCTTCGTCATAATCATAACCCATGTAGTATCCTTCCTCACCTTCAATTTCGTCATCATCCATGTCGTCATCGTCATCTCCATATTCATCGTCATGATCTGAGGGGTAAAACCACGCTCGACTCCTACCGCCTGCCATTTCATCGTTTTCTGATAAATCGCTGTCGTAATCTCGCATGCCCGCTGTACTCTGATGCAGTTCCAGCAACTTCTTCATAGGGGACGAAATTGATTCCACCGAGCTATTCTCACCTGGTATCTGGTCGGCTGAGTCCGCAACATCCACGACAGTTTTCTTTGCTCGATCTTTTGCTTGCACGCGTGCTCCACATTGCAGCAAAAAAGCAGCGACATCACAGCGGCCAGTCCTAGCTGCAACATGGAGTGCCGTACCACCGATTCCTACTTGGTGAATGTCAGCACCTCGCTTCAGAAGAAGCCGAACCATTCCGAGCGATGCGCACTCCACCGCAACATTGAGTGGCTTATCGATCTCATTTCCTTGGACATCAAACAATTTAGGAAAGTTCAAGTCTGCGCCATCCTTCAAAAGAACGTTTACAGCAGGAATTGAATCTGCTCGAATAAAGTCGAGCAGTAGTGTGGATAGCACATCTGGATCTGGCAGCGAGTTCAAACGTTGGCGATTGCGCCCATTCCGAGGCGATCGCGATGCATCACCTTTCGAAGCAGGAGGGGCTATTTCCCCTAAAGCAGATCCATCCGTCGAGTTGCGACGTGAGCTGTCCGCAGCCCCCAACGAATGTTTCCTGCATACCACTCGAATGAGGATTGCCGTGAGCTTCAAAGCGTTGGTCCGGAGAGCTGTCGACGAAGACCGCAACAATGGCAACATGCCGCTAAACAAGTCTGTGTAAATCTTCTCCCGAACGAAAATGTTGACAAGCCACGGTCGGCTGTCGAATAAATGGAGCAACAGAGTGACCATGGAGAGACGTGATTCTTCGGACTCTTCGCCGCTAGTGTTTACCACGACTGCAACAAAATTGCGCAGAACTTCAGAAGTCAGAAGTTTTCCAATAATCTCAGGGCGGTCACGAGGGGTGCGATGAAAAATAAGCAGCAAACACTTTGCTGCCTTGACATGCAACGGGGCGTGCTTGTGATGTAGAACGTGGCGCAAGAAGCCAGTCAACTGGAAAGCAAGCTCCAGCGTAAGTTGTCCATCTTGAGACACTTTCTTAGGAGATGATTCCCAGGAAACACTCGGCTTTTTACTGTCAGTCGAGCGATGTTTCTGATTGGACTTTCCGCTCCACCGCAACTTCATACAGCACTTCTGTAAAATTCCAAGCGCTGTCATTATAATACTTGGGTGAAAGCCACCGTCCCCATCCACAAGACTCTGCAGGAAATCAAGATACCCAACAAAGTTTCCAGAAGCCAGCAGTTCACGCAGAGCGACCGCCTCAGTACTGCACATACTCGACAAACCGCTTAGGCACTCTTCGACAATCATCTGCGCACCCTTTGCATCACTGGAGTTGTGAGTAGCTGTGCTGTTCTTGTTCTTCCAAGCTAGAAGATCGGCGATGTACAATCCAACAACCTCCACTGTCTTCGCCCGCGCAAACATGTGCCGGTCCATCTTCATCAAATAGTTAATGGACTGTACAGCCAAAAGTCGAGTTTCCAGTGGATACGTCCGCTCCTGTCCACGAAAAATATCTGCTAGCACTGTCAGCAACTCAGGGTCTTTAGCTGTCTCAGAAGATGGTCCACCACCAAAGCCACGAATAAGGAACGATGGTCCATCAGCCCACTCATTATCCGCTGACGCATCCATCATCGCCAGTGTGTGTGTCAATGTCTGCAACATGTCGACTAAGCGACTGCTCGTGGGTTCCAAAATTAGCTTCTTCAGTTCGTACATGGAGACGCCATAGGCCAATTTAGCTCTCTCCTGTAGCTTCTTCTCTCGTTTCCGACGTTTGCGTCTCTTCGTAAGTGTCTGCTTCATCTCTTCTTTGCTCTTCTTCTCGTCCGCCGTATTCTTACGTGCAACTTTAGGACGTAGCACGTAGCAGCTCAAACACGCGCGTCCAGTGGACAGTGTGTCACAAGCTCCACAGATCCACGTGTCCTCTTCTTCTTCATCATCACTGTCCTCGTCATCGCTGTCTTCGCTAGAAGAAGAGAGCGAGTCATCTCCTCCAAGTGCCTCCGATAGTCGGGCGATACTTAGACTCGGAGGCCGCGGGTTCAGCGTCCCACACACGGCACAGACGCGCATGGCCGCGGGGTTCACCATAGTGCAGGCTGCACAGCTCCAGTCCGATGCTCCGAGGGAGCGCGGGGCAGACGGAGGTGGTGACGGGTTGGGGGTCTCACACATCTCGCAAAAGCAGCGCGACGCCTCGTTGAGAAAGGTGCAGGCGGAGCAACTCCACTGTTTGGGCGTCTTGTCTTCTTCTTCTTCCTTCTCTTCTTCTTGCTGTTCCTTGGACTGTGGATCTTCGGTCTTGCGCTCCTCGTCATCGCTGTGATGACTGGTGCTAAGCTTGCGCTTGCCGCCACCGCTGCGGCGCTTGCGGCCGCCTCGACTGGGCGCGGAAGGCTGGTCCATACTTGGTTGGGGCTTCCGTGCGGTTTTTCCACTGGCTAAAGAAGGTCTGAGGCACTAGGTACGATTTTCGAACTTAAGCGGTAATGACCCACTTCAACATCGAAATGGAGCAATGCTAATCTACACCGCGAAATAGTAAGCACTTTCTTAAAAGAGCTACGGATCCGTGAATGTCAGCAACTAGAGCAGGAACCCACTTCATACTCTGCAGCTTCACGGACTTGATACTTAGTATTACATCAACATACATGTAAAGTAAAGCCTTCAAGTGCCTACAACCTTGTCCATCAAGTTTTACTTAATACCTGTTACCACGGTAGCACTATCAACGTATTTTATCGGGTTTTCATTTGTTATGGAAGGAGCTTTATAAACGTCTTGATTTGGTGGCGACGGAATTAGAGCTGCTGTTGGTTGTGCGTTTCGTTCTGTGCACCGCAGAGCCGCTGGTGCAAGTAAGATAGCGTGAGCCGGAGACAGTCGATTGCCCGTTTACTCACTAGAGGTCATGGCGTCCTCCACACGGCGAGGTAGCATTGGATTGGATGGCGCTGAGTCTCAATATTGCGACCTATCTGTACGTTCCAACATCTTGCTGGGGTCAGGTATGCCGTACAAGTACTGACAAAGTTGTGTTATGCTGCAGGGACGAGGACTCACCTCGGGTCAGATTGACCGCACACTTCGGGTGTTCGCAACGGCCGACACCATCGACTTATCAAACAACGAAATCGACAAGATCCCGTTGTCAATACCCGCTAAAGTCGTGATATTAGACCTTTCGTTCAACGGCATCGCGAACATTCAAGGGATCGAACGTTTGAAGCTTGTGCAGGAGCTGCACCTGGCGTTCAACCGTCTCGATGACGTGAGTGCACTTGAATTCTGTCCACGACTTGTTCATGTCAACTTGAGTGGCAACAGGTACGATCATGGTCAAACGCAGGTGGAAATGGTGCGCTAACGTTCGTTGCGTTGAAGGCTCATGAACACGAAAGGACTGGAAACACTCGAGTACTTGGAGAACCTTGATATATCTGACAACCTCATTGAGTTGTACGTGAGAGAGTTTAGTACATTGGTTATTCCTGCTAACACAATTGTTGCTGCGTGCTATCTTGCAGCCCCGAAGCGCTACGAGCACTTTCGCTGAACCAGAGCCTAACGCATCTAACGATTCGTGGCAACCCCCTGACTCAAAAGCCTGGATACCATGTTTCCATGTTGGATATGATCCCAAGTCTTCTCATGCTGGATGACAAGAAGATGCGAAGTACGGCTAAGTACAAGACGAAGGAAGTATCAACCACCAAGTCCCTCTCATATTGTAAGATAAGGTACATGCTACTCTGGATTGGTGATGGCACTAAGCAACCTTCTTTGTGTTGCAGCGCGGCTTTACGATGATAAGAAGCAGTTTGTAATTCACAAGCAAACTCGGCCGCGTCCTGCTACCACTATACAGCCGCTACTTCCAGGAGATCCAGTGTCAAAATATGAAGGTACAATGTTTCTACCATCCCCGATAGAACCCACTCACGAACGCGCTCGAGCGGGTCTTCTGAAATACCAACAAGGCACGGGACCGATATCACCGCCACCCGCACCATTTTCACCCAGTATGTCCAAGGCCCCCAACTCGCCCTCGAAGTACCGCGCTGCGCCGTACTTAAGTATGTACGACCGACTAGTACAGTCGAATGGCATTCATACCAATCGACCCATCACTCTGACAGTCAAGCCCATCTTAGACCCGAATCCAAAACCAAGCAACCCCGACATTGCAGCTTCTCGTCTACGGAAGCTAGTCACTAAGTCACCCAGCGAAGGTATTCGAGGTAAGTCACGATACCCAATCTCTCTAGCTATTGGTTTCATACCGTCAGTCATTGTCAATTTGGCCTTTGTAGCAGGTCCCAGTACACCAAGACATTCAGCAGCTTCTCGCAACACCGCTTCTAACCACGATTGCCGGCAAGAACCACAACAGCAACAACGGCGGACACAACCAAATACGCACAGTTCATCGGCCAGGCGTTCATCGATTAAAGCTGACAATCCACCACCCACACCCACAGAGCAATCCCTGGGTGACAAACAGAGGAACGTCTTGAGCGTGATCCAAAACCTGATTGAACACAAGAGACAAACATTAGCAACTCTCGAAGCGCAAAAGGTAGACACAGCAGGAACCCCAACTCGTTCGCGAGAGTACAATCTACCGGTAGCTGGTCAAATTGTGCGGTAGACCAGGCGATAGGCAGGAAATTACGCGATTGTTACCAAGTCGAATAAATATCAGTTGATGTATTCTACCACGTTGCTTCAATTCCATCGCTCACTAATATCATGCCGATCACCCAAGATCTGCATCACACGCTTCCGCGCCAAGAAGTTCCATGCAATTGACTGACGGGAAGTAGTGCAGGCGATCACGGGAAACGTCCACGTATCGTAGCTCTCCAGGGGATAAAGTCATAATGTCAGCCTTGCAACTTAGAGAGCTCGTTGGTAAACCAAAAACGTTGGCCACTGGCGGCTGGGAATAACGGAGGACTCTAGCATAAATGACGCCACTTGCCATCAGTTCCTCCAAAAGCGAGCGCAGGTCCTGCAGACTAACAATCTTACGCATCTTCTTGTGAACAGCACAGTCTTGAATTCCAGGGCAGCACATGACGATATTCACGACCTTGCGCTTCAACTTGAGAGCCATCTTCGTGTTGACGCTTCCATCCAAATGAAGCCACGGCCGTGCTACAACAGTGCCATCCTTGTCGAACAGGAAGTGAACCTTTTTGGCTGTTGAATCGCTCGTAATCCGGTAGGGACGCAACGCCCAGAGGTCTGCAAATTCCCGGAGGATAAAACGACAGTGATCATACCCATTCACTTCAAGCACGCTCCCTTTACGAACCATTTCATCCACCTCCCTCTGGATTAGAGTCGATGGCGTAGTGTTGCATTCCGCATGACTTGCATGACCAGATGCTGCGTATTTTTCGTCTAGCTCGTTGAGCGTCACCCCTGATCCAGCAGCTTCGGTAAGTGCGACAGACAACCATGATGCCACTAAAGGTTGTGGGTTGTGCTTCCTGCGCTTGGATTTGGCATCCTTTTTCGCCTCTTGGTGCATTTTAGTGCAGCCGGAAAATGCCTCCATTGACTTAATGTTTTGAACTTGCGTGTCCACGTCAGAAACTCCAAACACGGACTTCACTGACCAATACTCCTTCAGAAAGTCCTCTGGAAACACACCACCCCATTGTCGCGACAAATGACCCGCCAGACCCTTAACAGCCATTGCCCGCTGGATCTCACAATTACCCGCTGAGTGTTTTCCAGGTGCCACATATGACAGGACGAGATGAGAGAATTCTGAAACCATCGAAGACAATGCCACGGCAGCTTGTCCAGATGGCATGTTCACTTCAATTTCATGTTCGAAGTAGCGATCATTTTCTTCAGCCACCATCGTCGCCTCGTCAACATTTTCGTTGACGAACGAGGAATATTTAGCGGCCTCGCAAAACGTCTCCATCAAATAGTGAGGGATCCTCAAGCTTTTCATCTCGAACACTTTCGAGTGGACCTGAAAGCCCCGCTGTTTTTGATCCTTCCCTTCATTCGCCTGCGGTGTACGCGTGATGATTCCAGCCAACCACAAGTACCTCCATACTAACTTCACTTCACTTTCTTTCCAGTTACCCATGAGCATATCCGCAAGGACAGAGTAATAACTGGATCGTTCGTGCAGGATCACTTGCAAGGCGCGGCACAGCAACGCTGTCAACCGTGGCTGGCGCATGATTTCAACCTCTTCGCGAAATTCTCCACCAGGATTTTTCATCTGCGTGATGGTGACCTTTGCTCTTTCCAGCCTCGCTTGAATAGCTGGCGCTTCTAGTAGGTCATTTACGCGCAACATACACTCAATTGGCTTCTTCTTGACGACCTTCCCAAGCTCCTTCCATGAAATCAACGTGCGAGACAGGTTTGTCGTCCGAAACGCAACACGCTCTTCTTTCTTTTGAAGTGCTAAAGGCACCTCGACAAACCACCGGCACGACATTTGCTCGAGGTAAAGGTCTATCAATCTTAGATCATCTTCAAGGGCCCATGTCAAAGTTCGGCGAGTTCTCTTGGCACCAACTTGCTTGCGGAACTTACTGACACCAGTTTCGCTCATATCAATAGGAGTCATCAATCCCGAAATCGAGCCATTGCTGGGTCTAGCAATCCTGCGTCGCTTCTGCGAAGGCGCTTCGACAGCAGACACATCCGCTTGATAGTGTTTACGTTTCAGCATCTGAATAGGTCCTGCGGCTGCTTTAGCTCGAGCAGTACTGTTTTTTGTGCTCGTCGTTGAATGGGGGACCCATGCTTTTAGAACGTAGATATTGTGGTCCGATAAAGGAGCCGATTGAATAAGAGCGCCGTCCAGCTTGATACTCACACTGTTCGGCTCAGGCGACTTTGTACCCAACCGAGCTCCCTCGACACTCAAAAAGCGTAGCGCCTTCCAATACTCTTTAACGTCGTCCATTCCGTTGAAATCGAATTCTAGAGGAACGCGCCCGGTGAAGTGATCACTCTTGCTTTTGCACGAAAAACCCGGTGCGTACGCATACGAAGATTCGGATGGTAACCGATGCAACACGCTTGTTCCTTGCTTTACGCTGATGTAAACATGGCGCTTGACCGTGAACAGCCCTCCTGACAGCGTCGCAAAAGCTACCCTTGAAACAATTGAATCAAAGTCATCCGATGTCTGGAATACGTTAAAGAGGCCGGCCGAAGAAGAATCGCGCACTACCTGAAGGAGCCTCAGATCAAGCAAAACACGCACGATTTTCGAAAACCGATCTGCTTCGCACCCCCGCAGCTTCTCGACAAGCGATTCAGGCAACGCATCCCACGATCCACCTTTTGAGGTAGCCAACCGTACGGCTTCTTCTTCTCGATCAGTGAGTAGTTCTGGCACGCCGACAAGCTGGATGTACTCCTTTACAGTCAAAAGATCTAGGACATCTTTCAGCGCGAATGATGACTCCTTTAAACCGTCTAATGCTGAGCCAGACGCCATGTTGCCCTCTTGATCACGTGTTTCGTCAACAACACCCTGCGCGCACAAATGGTCCATTCGATTCCAAATTATGAAGTGAAACGCCCGGCACTTGTACATCATGCCGAAAAACATTCCAAGCCTGCGACTTTGCTTTTGAAGCTTTGCTAGCCCAAGCCGAGCCATTTTGTAAGATGCTGCGCTGTACTTGATAACCTCCTGGTCACGAGATTCGTCGGAGGGGGCCTCTTTCACTACGGTGCCACCGGTGCGGCGCTGCTTTCGACGATTGGTAACTACGACATAATCGTCATCATCGTGCTCCACGAGATTCGACTGGTATTTTCGCTGCTGCTCCTCCTCATACGATTTGATAAATTCTCGGATAGCTTCACGACTGCGCTGATATCCAAGCAAAACTGCACACTTCACCTTTCGATGCGCCTTCTGAAGGACTTGTTTTGGCGGCAGGGTAATATCCATTGTGGTCATTTTCTTCTCCTCGACAAGTTCATCAACAATACGGCGTACAGAACGAATGTCCATAGTACTGGCTTCTGCCATTCGCTCCATCTCAATCAAACCGGTACGTAGTTGATGCAGTGACACAACCTTCTCCATCTGTACCCGCTTCAAAATGTAGTTTCTTCGCCTGTCGATCGTTGATGCCCTCACTATTCCACGTACTGCCTCCATCATTGTGCCTGGTTGCGGTTGGCCGCTACTGGCATCGTTACCGCCCCCTCCTTTAGGCGTGCTATACTTGTCAGCTGTGCGGGTTACCCGCACACCAACATTGGAATCGGTCCGATTCGTGTTATTACCAGTTGCAGCTTGTTGACTACTTTCATCCCGTTTCTCGGCCCCACCGGGAACGAACATCCGATACATTGTACTCTTGCCCAGAACAACTTGCTCGACTGAAATATTGTAATTTGAGATCAACCCCTGAGCCAGCTTGTAAGGTAGTTTGAACGTTGGAACACCTAACACATCTCGAAGCTCAGGTACTGTTGCGCCAATGTCCTCCCGGTCTTGTATAGCTACATACATCTGCTCCATGATTCCGCGTTCAACAACGGGGCGGCCTACCCCCATAGTATCTGCAGGCCCAAGCTCCTCGAAAGTCACTGACGAGACCGGCCGTCGACCAGATACACGAGACGCACTGGATATGCCATCACGTAGACGGATGCACCACAGCTTTCGTCCAATGTACTCACCGGCCGTTTTGCATCGTGCCATAAACAATTGCAAAGGAAAATTCGGTTTTGCGTTCATCTGCTGGATGAAATAGTTCCGCAATTGCTCTTGGTGGCGTTTACCATAGCCCAACTCACGCCCGATATCGGCAAATACACACGTTCTTTCTCCTCGTGTTTTCATCATGCCGACTATAACCTCTGCCAGAGCTTCTTTCGGGAACGCCTGCCGAGCTATTGTAGCGGATGGCGAGATCATGGACGGGTGAAATTTGCTCGCGAACCGCCGCAAGTGAACCATGTTGAATCGCCTTTGATCAGCCGTCACGATGTTTTTTACAACGTAATTACAGGCAATCAGCATATCCAGCAGATAGTGTAGCTTCCGCGAGTCTCCAAATAGCCGCGAGTTCGTCAATACTGCAGCATTTTCCCCGCATACCCTCGAACGACCAATAATTTCTAACAGGTCGAACTGCGGTGAGATCGTGTCCATGGAGCTTGCGTCTTGTACCCCCAAATATTTTAGCCGCAGTTCCTCACACGCCACAACACCTAGCACGCCATCTTGATTACTCATCACAGCCTCTTCGTAGGTCAGTCCTCCTACATCCACCTCCTCTCCAAGGCGATAACCTCGTGGACTTCGTAATACCCACAGTGTCTCATCTGCAGCGTCTCCCGCCTCCTCCTTAATGCTGATTTCTCCTTCCTTTTCCTTCTGTTGTGTGTGTACCTGTCCATAGTTCTGTTTCTCTGGATCCTCCTTCATCACCACGTCATTAATCACTGCATCGTTCTCTCCATCATCCACTACCACCACGTCTTCGTCTCGGTTGCCATCACCACCGCCCTGCCGCCGCCTCCGTAGTCGACTAGTGCTATCTGACCTATCTCGACCTTCACAATCAGACTCTGACAACCTTCGACGTTGCTTCTGCGCCGCAATACGCCTCATGGACGGCAGCACGGGCTGCAACGGCTGGTTCTTGTTCTTGTGTCGCTTCGGCGTGCGCTCCGTCTCATCGTCCGCGCGCGTCTTCAGCACGGGCGACTCACTCGGACTGTTAAGTAGTGTGGTCTTCCACTTGCGCTTCCGTCGCGGCGTGGTGCCATCTTCAGCGCCACTGAACGCTGGCTTCTTGTCCGCGTCAGATGCGTTGGCCTCCAGAGGACGCATGACATGGAAGCTCAGCTGATTCTCCATACCGCGCAGTACCTGCCAGGCGTAGCGGCGGTAGGCCACGTCGTTCTCCGGGTCCATAGTGTCGAACAGCGCGCGCAGCGGCATCCCACAGCGGCCTTCGAGGCCGATTTCCTCCAAACAACGCGCGACGAACTGCGGCATGGAGCACTTCACGGCCATCACTTGGCGGCGCAGCAGCTGGAGATGGATCTTGCCTTGAGGTGCGTGTCGCGCTGGCGTCTCTGGATGGCACAACTAGGCCGCTGTGCGTGAAGACGTTAATATGCTACGCCTCCTTCTCAACAATGCGCGCTGCTCGAACCAAACTCCATTAGGTAGTGCAACTTTCGGTTATGTTGCACCAACAAGGCCGGGATTTGATTTGAAGTGAGTACTGTAGCGCCCAGAATTAACCGCAGACCGGGTTATCAGTACGCTGCGCTTTTGACTTTGTAGCAACAATGAGCAACTTAAAGTTTGCTGATGCAACATACTGGCCAGGCATTGAATTTGGCTAACATTTTGTAAAGTACATTTTGAAGCGAATTTGACAATTCTCATCTATAGTGATTTTTCGGTGCTTCTACTGTATATTTTCATTATTTGTCGAACAATTCGACTGCTTACTTACTTACGTTTAGTACACGTAGCTAACATCTCCCCACCCGGAAAGAAATAAAATGCTGTTGGTGCTGACATTAATCAGCATTCTTGGCTCTCCTTAGACATAGAGAGTGACTATTATTACAAACTGAAATTACTTGCACTTTGTATGGGAGCTATTGATTGCACCATTTCCTGCGAAATGCGCGGAGGGGGTGAATACCAACTTGCTCGGCAAGCCGAATTAATGCCTGGCGTTTAAGATCCGTGTGCAGAGCACGCGGGCTTAAACCCAGGACCAAGCATGGTCAGATCCCGCTCGGCCCCATAGGGTTAACTGTTAAGAGTCCACTTGATTGGACAAAATCATAACCAATAGGAAAAGCCAAGCCATCTTACTTTATAAGGGCACCTACTGAGTAGCACAAACAGTTGCCGAGGGATGTTTGTGGAGAGGAGGACGCGTGGCCTAGAGCCCGCTTTGGTTGTCCTCCTCACTTCAAAACGGGCGGATTAAAACTACAGCCTAACATTTCAGATACGTACTAAGACGTAAGCCCATGGTGAAAGAACACATTAGGAGTGGCCAAGTCCTGCGACTGGAAAAGTTCACTGGGGAGGACTACACCATATGGCGAGACAAGGTGCTCACGCACATCGGTACGCTGGATGAAACGTACCAGCAAGGGTTGTTGGAAAAGGACCAACCCCGGGCCACGGTTGTCATGATGGACTTCCTAGATGGGACGCCCGAGAAACCCGTCATTACGGTGGAAGGAGTAATCTCGCAAGAGGAGGCAAAGACTCAGCGCTGGCGCTATCAACACTGGACTAGGGCTCGGTCAGCGCTGTTGAACCTGTTCAACCAGGCGTTGCCTAACGTCTTCCTGAGCGGACTATCGGACCATGTGTCCATGATGAACCCGTGCGACATATGGAAGGAGCTTGAGCAGAAGTATGGGCTCGGTGATGCAGGGGGCGTAATCGAGCTACGCCGCCAGTGGGAGCGGCTGGCGTCGGCAAACAGGATCAACTTGGGTGCCCTATTCGCCCAGTTAAAGAAGCTTCGCAACGACATCAACCGGAAGATGAGGGGTCTGGTTGGTAAGGACATGGTGACGGAGGCCTGGCTATGCATGGATGTGCTGTCATCCCTTCCGAGTGAGTACTAGGGAAGCTCCATCAGCATGACGGAGGAGTGGTTCACGATTGAGAATGTTGAAGTGAGCCTTCGTCGGGTGTTTGGCGATCGTTCGAGGAAGGAGATCAGTATGCAAACTGAGAAGAGACGTCCCATGGCAATCAACGTGGCGAAAACGTTTACGGGGAAAAAGTGACGCCAAGAAAATTTCGATGGACCACGGTCGAATGAGTGCTTCTATTGCTTCGAAAAGAAAACTCACTGGAAGAAGCAGTGCCCGGTGCTGGCTGCGGACCGTGATCCAAAGAGGCCCGGTGGTAAGCTTCTCCGGTCTACCACCCGGAGTGCACCTGTTGTCGAGAAAAAGAAACGGGTGATGACAGTCAAGAAAGAAGTCAAGGCGACTACCGAGAAGGCGATGGGTAACCAAGCCGAAGAAAGGACTCCGGCGGAAGCTGCGGCTTTCGACCGCCAGCTGCAAGAGGTGATTGAGGATGCGGATTAATTTGAGTTCAAGGAACCCGTCCCAGCGAGTGATGGAAGCGACAGTGAGGCACCGATGCACTCAATGGACGTCGATTCTGAGGTACGGAAAGATTTCTGGATATTAATCTAGGTTAAAGCAGTTAACAGTGGCTGACAATCTATGGGTGGTTGATACAGGAGCTGGGCATGCAATAAGCTCGGATAGAAGGTGGTTCAGCCAGCATGGCAAAGGACGAACGCACACATTTGAGTATGGTAACGGGGGCACCTCATCAACCAAGCTACAAGGAACAGTGAGATTCAGTTTCTCAAGCCAAAGGGGTACTACAGTGATATCTCAATACACAATGTTGCCTTTGATAAAGAGTGCGGTAGTAGCTTGCTCAGTGCATATTACTTAGCCATCAAGGATATCATAATATTCAGGCAAAAACTGGGGAGTACATATATTTCTTGGATAGTAAGAACCGATTCATATTTGCTGCTGTAGCAATGGTGGGGTCACTGATGTACCTTGTGCGTGGTACGCGCCCATATAGCAAATGCTGTCAGAGAGCTGAGTAAGGTTCTGGCGTGCTATGATAAGAGCCATTATAAGGTTGCCCAGAGAGTACTAAAGTATCTGAAAGGAACGTCGACGTGCGGTCTCGTATTTGACGGAAAAAGTAAAGAAGTGATATATGAAATGTACATAGACGCGAGCTTCGCGAATGCTAATGAAAACCGAAAGTCAGCGACTGGGTATGTGAGTATTATGGCGAATGCGTGTATTACTTGGAAAAGTTCCAGACAAAGTACTGTGAGTCTTCCTACAGCGCAGGCTGAACTAATAGCTGCGAGTGAAGGAGTCAAAGAGAATGAGTGGCTATGGGTATTATTAGAGGAATTGGGATTCAAGCAAACTCAACCCATAATGTGTCGGTGTACACTGACATTGCAACGGATTGAAAGATACTTTGAAGTTGAAGAGCCACCATGTGGTGCTTTGAAGCCATCCGGCTCAAGTTGAAGTCAAAGATACTTCTCAAGTTGGAGAGCAAGTTGAAGTGCAATACCAAGGATCAAGGGCAATACTTATGCGGCTAAAGCGAAACAATAAGACGTAACGTTATGATACTATTATGACTCTCAGTTGCGTAAAGCCCACTGATTAAAGACTAGAATAGGACGGCTCATGATAACATGAGTCCGCACAGCAAGGGATCCCGTTGACCTCATCTAGGGAGGGAGGGGCAATCCACCAACCGCACTGTATGTCATCTTTGGACCAGATCTCCCTAAACTCTGGATGGAATTACTGCAGGCAAGCCTGAGCGTTGTAACTGTATGCGTCCTAGGCCCCCGAAGGATTGAAAGCGGCCTGTGGCGCTTAGTCGGACCAGGTAAATGCAGGCAAAACTGAGAGTGATTGAGCTGGTGGCAAAAACCGCCAACAAATGCGAAAAGGAAGGACAAAAGAGACAGAAATCATAAGGAAAATAAGAAATCATGAGGAAAAGGAATTTGGTGGTTCACAAATTTTGGAATGTGAAGATATCAGGGCAAAAGGGATGTACCCAAATACAAGTGAGGGAAAGTATATTAGAAGCCACCAATTTTGGATCGCCTGACCGACGAAAAGTCGCGCCACGAAGAGTCGCATGGTATTTTGGAAAGGACGCAACTTGATTTAAATATAGTCTCTGTCCTCGGACACATACTCACATTCAGATTTTTTTTTTACATACTTTAAAAAGTACTGCCATTTCAACTGTCATGTATTTGGTTTGCCGGTAGTGTCACGGTTAAAAGCCCAACAATTATTGTGCTTTGCAGAAGAAATGTCGCTCCTTTTTATAGCCTAGATCGAGCGTGGTCGGAGCATAAAACCAGGCATAAAAATGTGATGGACTAGATGACCATGGAATTATTTATCTGACATTGTTTTGCGTTCCCAAACACGCAAAAAGGGCCGATTTATAGGAAACCGATGTCGATTTGCCCGGTAGATCGACCACGAGGCTTGATTTGGCATGTCGTAGCCCGATATATTAGTACCCTAGATAGAGATGGATTTGTCCTTTTTTATAGACCTCAATCTAAAAAATATAAAACGTCCTCGAATCATTATAAATCGAGGATACAGCCAAGTGAAAACGACAAAAGCATTGCAAAGCACAATAACACAAGTTATTTATATGAAGGTCACAAAAAGCGGCTGTTTGCTATGATCCAAGGACATTTACATAAATCCGGATGCAAGCTTTGTGCATAACCGTATTGCTAATATAATAGCCGCGCGTGTGCTCTACAGAACGCGGCATTAGTCTAGCAGGGGTATGAAGCACAGGGCGCAAGGCTTCCAGCTAAACACGCCACCTCCAGCAATCTAACGACAAATGGTCCCGACCTTTTTATCAATTTGGGTCTTTTCTAAAAATAGTATACTGAGTTTCATACAAAATATTGGGTAACCATCCCGGAAAAGGGCAGGAACATCCCAATTTGCCTTCACATTTCGTGTCCGTGTCATACCACATCATCCAGACGGATGGCAGAGCTGAAACATCGCCACAAGACGTTTTGCACCGTACTGTATACATCACCAAAGTTTGGGGAATCATAAAGCATTTCCAGATTTAATGTGTTTCTATTCAGCATAATTTGAGGTGACCATCATGCGGATAATTTGTGTTAAACTAACTCTATGTAAATTCACACAATATATGTATTTATATTATGTGGTTGTGGGCCAGGTTGTCGATAACGACGAGACTTCTCAATAAAAGAAGTCCAAGTACAACATGGGCGCACCTTCCCCGAGTATCGGCTATTTGACGGTACCGACAGTACTACGAACCGCTGGTTCGGTGCGCTCACGTACGAGGACTGCTCAAAACGTTGTTGGCACGGATCAAGAAGCAAATCAGACCTGGACAAGCTACCTTCGGTATACAATATGTGAGTAGCACGACGATCATCAGTGGCCAATTCGCATCCTACGTGTCGGTGAACAGCGATCATTGTCATGCCCGCCTCTGGCCTGCTGAACTTGTCACTATATCAATGAAACTGTCGGTGTCTTGTGGAGAGGGCGCTAAAAGCAAAGTGCGCCCCCCGCAGTTCAGGCAGATGGGAACATCTAGAAGCTTCCACAGCTGCCCTTCATATGCCTTCTCAAAGGTTTACATGCATTTGCGTACAGACACAAGCAAGTTCGCTGTTGGTGGAGCCTTTTTCCAAATCGTTGACGGAACTGAACGCGTACACCAGTCAAAAGATGAAGTCGGCTGGGGTCTGATTACCCGGCTCAACAGCAGGGGCTCTTGGCAATTGTCCACGCGGTCGCTGTTTTTTTTTATCTACTGCTCGTGCAAGCCACCAATTCTTAAGACCGACCACAAACGTCTCGAAGGTCTGTTTACTCAGTACGATATCCTTGTGGAGTATCAACCGACGTTCTCGTATTTTACCAGTGTAAAGAACGTATAGTAGACGGATTAAGCCGACGACCAGACTTGGAACCAGAGACAAAGTTCTTCCTTGACTAAAGTGTGGTCAGCTTCGAGGACGCGTCGTTCAGCTAGTGAAGTGACCGCGAACAGCGAACTGGGTACGGGGAAAGATTAAAACCACGCCATCTTCTGATGAACATCATGTCATAGGGATGAATATCATCCCATACAGATTGATTGCATTCCATGCGGAATGGAAAGTGTGCCATGGTTTCCGCATGCACATTTCTTCAGAAGAAAACAACACGTACAGAAAATATTCGTGTTCTTGCTTGCTATCGTTTCAGCTGCATATTCTCTAGAAGAAGACAGACTACAAAGAAAGTTCTAAAATAAACTTATCTGAATTTTGATACACTTAATTGCAGCAAGAAAATTCTACCGAAGAAACCGGCTACGCGAATTCGGCTCTCTATAGTGTAAAACGTCTAAATCCGCGGTATTTAAAACGGTTATATTGCCTGTCTGACTTTAGATAACGTGCGTATTCAAGAAAGGCTATTTTATTTTCAGCATATTTTCCGCCTCAGAAGACGTTCCTAGATGAAGCGCGTGAGTAGTGTAGGCGCCATCTCTCACGTGCCCATGGTCGACTGAATGCTTGGGCTCCTTCAGCTTGAGCACGATATAGCGCATGTAAGCACGACTCAGGAAGTCCCGTCGTTGAAGACTATTATTTTAGAAAAGAGACCACAGAACGAAGCTCTCTCAGGCAGGGACTCCTGGTGCTGACATACGATGGGCTGACGCAGTATACGAGGCATCTACAACAACACGTTATCTAGTGTTAGCAACATTTACGTAACAATACAATCACAAATGGTGAAATCAATATAGCACACCATAAGTACATCGATCCCTGTAAAATGACTCCTCTTCGGCACACAAATGCGAACACCTGGTACCTAGTCATAGCAAGTGGGCCGAGCAGAGAAGTCGAGGGCCAACGTGCCGATACCATGCGGTCCGAAGGAAACGAGAACAAATGGGATCTCACCGAAGGAATAGTTGCGAAAGAGTAACTTGATAAGGATGAGTCAAAAGACGAAGAGATCTAGATGAACTGAAGTGTCTAATAACAACCAAATACACTGATCATACGTGCGTTCACAACCTCCGAGTGCATATTCTCAAAGAAAACTGATATAGGTGTTGAGGTCTGGAAGCGAGGCTTGGGCTGAGCGGAGTGAGTTCTGCACTTGGTGCGGAGACCGGAGTGAATACCACTTGAGCTGAAGAAGGAAGATTCGAAAGTGATTGATTGATCGGATCTTACACTGCCTTCACTACCTAGTCTGCATCCAATCATTTGGTGCATCCAATCACCAACACTCTGTACTCGTCCAATCATCCTACTCGTCTAATTTTCGGTGGCGTAAACAACGTACCGTAATCATCGCGGGATCGTATTGGACCGGTTCGGGTTGACCGGTTAATGGGTACAACTGGTACACAGTACCAAAACCAGCAACCCCCAATACACCCCCTCCATGCGAACACGCGTGGATGCCGAGAGCTGCCGTCAGGTCCGTGTGGCGAGGTCCCGGGAGCGCCTTCGTCACGATGTCCGCCAACATCACAGAAGTCTCGCAATATTCGAGCTTCACTTCACCACGCTTGACTTCGCCGCGGATGTGATGGTACTTGATGTCGATGTGCTTGGCGCGACCGTGGTTCACTGGGTTCTTCGTCATCTTGATGCACGACTGGTTGTCTTCTCGGATCTTGAGCTCGGGTCCAGTATCGTTGGTAGCCGCCAAAATCTCGCACAGCAGGCGATGAATCCACTTGCCTTCTTGGATCGCCAGACTGAGCGCGATGTATTCCGCCTCGCTCGTAGATAGCGAAACACTTGACTGTTTCTTGCTGCCCCAGCTCACTGGCGCACCCATCAGCATGAACGTGTAGCCGGACGCCGACTTGCGGTCCGAGAGGTCCAGCCCAGTCCGCGTCGGAGTACCCGCGAAAGTCGATGTTGTCACCCGGCTTGAAGCAGATTCCATGCGCCTTGGTGCCTTGCTGGTAGCGAAAGATGCGCTTAACCGCAACCCAGTGTTCTTCTTGAGGGTTCTCCATGAAGCGCGACACATAGCCCACCGCGTACGCGATATCCGGGGAGTAGCAGTCATCAAGTGCATCAGGGCACCAACAGCTTCGCGAAACGGAGCGTTCACCTTGGTCGCTGCGTCGCTTGGAACCAGTCGAGAGCTCATGTCCACCGGACTCACCACAGCCTAGCACTCGTCCATACCGAAGCGCTTCAGGATGTCATCCACATAACGCCGCTGGCACATCGTCACGCTGCCGTCTGGGCCGTCTACCAACTCGATCCCAAGGACGAACACACACTTGCCGCTGTTAGTCATTTCGAAGCGTGTCTTGAGGTCGTTCTTCGTGCGTGAGATCAGCTCGGGTGAACTTCCGGTGACCAATACATCGTCCACGTAGACCAGCACGAGTACACAGTGACCATCAACAACCTTGATGTAGAGGCATGGGTCAAAGGCCGAAACTTGAAAGCCGATAGAGCACACAAACTCGTCGAAGGTCTCGTTCCACACGCGCGAAGCTTGCTTGAGACCGTAAATGGCCTTCACCAATTCCAGGCAGTCGAAGTCACCGTCGAGCTCGACGCCTTCGGGAACCACGCAGAATACCAGCTCCTTCATTACGCCGTACAGGAATGCCGTCACCACGTCCAGTTGGTCCAGCGGCCAGCCAAAGTACTTGGCCAAAGCGATCACCATGCGCAACGTCACGTACTTGACCACCGGTGAGAACGTCTCGGTGTAGTCGATGCCATACTTCTGCTGAAAACCCTTGGCCACGAGGCGTGCCTTGTGCTTCTCGATCGATATATCCGCTTTGCGCTTGATCTTGAACACCCACTTGGTACCGATGGCGCGTTGTCCGTTGGGTAACTTGGCAGCACGAAACACACCACGATGTCGCATCGACTTGAGCTCAGCACGAATTGCCTTGCGCCAGTGATTTGGTCCGGGCCGTTCACCGCTTCTTGGAATGTCGACGGCTTCGATAAATCCACACCTGCTTCGACTGCGTTGGCACTTGCACGCCAAAACACAGGGGGAGTCGATTCTTCATCTTGATCTCCAGATTGTTCTTCTTCGTCTGCGTCTGCTCGGTGCGAAGAGGAGTCGTTCGGCGCACTTGCTTCTTCCAGTCCAGGTCGATAACGCACAGCTCGCGATCTTCTGGCAGCTTCATCTTCGTCACTCGGGCGGCTCTTGCGCTTCCCTGCCTGCTTGTACTCCGTCTGGCGCGAACCGTCATAGTCGATGTCGAGCGAGTCAAAGTCCAGGTCGTCGGCACCTTCATCGGAAATCGGCGGTGAAAGTCCAAAGGTCGATTCATCGAAGTTGACATCGCGGCTGATAACCACCTTCCCCGCCTCGATGTCATAAAGTCGATTTGCCTTGGACACTTCTTCGTAACCCAGGAGCAATCCGGCGCGAGCCTTGGGATCCCACTTGAGCCGCTTCTCCTTCGGAGTCAGGATGTACGTCCGACAGCCGAACACACGCATGTGCTTCACACTCGGCTTGGACTTGTATACGATCTCGAACCGAGTCTTGTGCTCGATCTTGGGTGACGGCAGGCGGTTCTTCACGTAGATGGCCGTCATCGCCGCCTCAGCCCAGAAACACTTGTCCAGCTTGGCGTGATGCAGCATGCTGCGGCCGATCGTGACGATAGTTCGGATGGCTCGATCTGCCGTGCCGTTGGTCTGGTGCGCGTACGGAACCGTGGTTTGCTGCTCGATGCCTTCGTCTTCGTAGAAATCCTTGAGCGAGTTAGTCGCAAACTCACGAGCTCCGTCGTGCCGCACAAACTTGACCTTCTTGCTGAACTGCTTCTGCACCTTCATGATGTACGACTTGAAGCAGTCTTCGCTTTCCGACTTGGCACGCAGACAGAAACGCTTCATACATCCGCTGGATTCGTCCACGATCAGTAGCAGATACTTGCTGCCCCCAAGCGAGTTTTCCTACATGGGTCCGCAGATGTCGAAGTGGAGCAACTCGAACGTGTCGTAACGACGCTTGTCACGGTTGCTTGGAAACGGTTTTTGGACATCTTCCCTTGCTGGCAACCGCGACACAGACTTGGTCCGCTCGACTTGGAAGGTGCCTTCGCGTCCTTGATCATCTTGTTGTCGACCATCTTGCGAAGAACCTCGACTGGAGCGTGACCCATACGCGCGTGCAGGTCGACCGTCTTTCCACTTGTCGCCGCATTTGCTGATCGATGAGGTGTGCGAAGCCAGTAGAGTCCATCCACGAGATCCGCCATCGCCACCACTTGATTCGAGTCATTGCGCGAAACGTGCATCTCAGTGCCATCAAACACCACTTGGAAGTTTCCATGCTTGTTGATCTGCGGTACCGAAAGCAGATTCTTGCTCATGTTTGCACGTATAGCGCGTTCTTGATCTCGATCTCGCGCTCGTCGCCGTTGGGCATTGGGTAAGTGATCCACTGCTGGGGGCCTGGAAGTGATCTACCCCCTCCATATCTCTACCTGCTAGGTGCCAGGACGAGTGGGCTATATTATACGGATGTAAGTGTTCAGCGAGGCTTCTAAGAGCGATTTCTATTGGTGCTAGGCTGAATAGTCGACGTACGTGTGAACTGTTTTCTCCTTTTAAAGGTGAAAAACCAGAGAGAACAAGAAGCGTGCGTGTGAATAACTCTGTGTATTGGAGTTTACGTGTTGGTGTTGGCTGGTATAGCTTCTCAATACTCGGGTTTGATACTAATTCCTGAGAAAAGTACTGCTACCAGAATACACAATGTGCGCGCCAGACCGATATCCAAGTTTGCGCGAACGTTTACATCGCATCAGCTAAAACACCTGAGAATTTAAGTTTGCGTCTCGTCACACGATTTTACCGCTATCTTCTTAATTCGACTTCAACCAACTTGACCAAACCGTTCCACAAACTCACATGGCCTTCACGGGCACCACGGTATTCTTCCCTTCGCACTCGGTCCAGCTTCCAACGCGTACCCCTGCGCGCTGCCGAGGTGTATCCCCAGATTCATCACCAACTCGACTCAAGCAAAACCAGACGCTCCAGATCCAGACAGTACGATATTCTCACGGTGCGATTCCAACTCCAAACGTTTCATTGCTACCCGCAGCACCTCGCCGTTCTTCCCTCCTGCAAACTTCAAACTCTCAACTTCAAACCCCAAATTCCAGATCGATACAACCGTCACACTTGTCTTATCGTAGGCCGAGACTCCTATCAACTTTCAGACGGAGATCCCCGGGCACTCGATTGCGGGCTTGAACACTCCACTCGCTCTCGGACTCGGTCCTCCCTCACAACGAAGCCAGTACCCTGTTTCTCCACCACGTGTTGCGAGTCGTCCTTGGTTGGGACGGCTGCCGTTGTATGGAAGTAGAACCGTTTAGAGAGCTGACAAAGAAATACAACAGAGTCAAATGCAAAAGCTTTCAACTTGTTGTCTCTGAGGTGAATTCACGACTGACCTAACCAAACCTTTGGTCCGGACGCTCTGCTAGCCTCGTACCTCTGGGGCCCCTAGCATTTGTACCCACACGTCTTTGTACGCCACTTTCACAGATGATCCGTGCCCTCATCATCGCCGTGACACCCCTTCCATCCGTACAGCCACGTACTATATCATACCGCCTTACTCGTATCCATGTCTTACGGCCTGGTCATCGTCGCATGACTAGGGCGCCTCCAGTTCCAGCACAGTCGCACCAGCTTCCATGTCTTCTCGGGATTTCTTACTCACTACTGTCCCACTTCTCAGCATCGTCCTCGATTTAGCAACCACGAAGGAGCAACCAGCATATCTTTCATCTGCTGACTTCAAGGATTCTCACACCATCTGCTCCACTACCCGACACGGATCTAGACCGTGCCCGGGACGGTTACTCTCAAACCCACTGAGGACACAGAACTCCTGATGACTTTTGGCTATCTAACCGATGTGAATGTACATGACATTCACATGTCAAGAAAGCTATGCAAGCCGGACCGGGTGTGTTGAAATAGTCATGTGGAATCAGAAGGAAAACGAAACGAGGTGTAGTAAAAAATCGAAAATTGATGCGACCGAAAAATAAAGCAATTGAGGTGGGCAAAGAGTCAAAAATGAAAAAGTAAAAAGCACCTCACTTTTTACTCGTAACGTTATCTGCGGCATGACCAGTCATCACCCACGGCAAAGCCTATGCGTGGTTTCGGATGGACAAACAGTTTCGCTTCATGTTCGCCAGTGCCTTGTCCTTAGGCGCTCTTGTCCGACAGGATGGAGTAAATCATCCCCGCAATCTTCTTCACTGATTTGGGTGAAGGAACACCAGTTTCCATCAAAATTGCTCGCTCGGCTTTGTCGTCCAAACTTTTCGAGAAGACCCATTCCAAGAAGTCCGTGACCATACTGTACACTTCGGCAACTCTACTACATTCGCAAGGGCTTCGCTCCCCACATAAGCCTGAGCAAGGCCCTGTTGGATGTCCTCTCGCTTCGCCAAGGCAATGCAACGCACGTCTTCCCGCGCTGAAGCACAACATCAACGTTTCCCGACAACGGTTTCTTCGGCCAGGAGTCGGACATGATGTTTCCATCATGCACGAAACGGGGAAGGAGTTGATGTTACTACATGTATTAATGTAAGGCTCTCCCTACGTTCACCAATTAATTGTCCATTTTCTGCATGTTCAAGCAACTTGCGAGCAACCTTACACCCGAGCCCTAACCCACCTACAATGTGCGGGGAGGGGGAGCGTATTTGGCAAGGTTTAGCACACCGCGCGAAGACTTCGCTTCGGACGTCGATGCTGAACCTTGCTTGGTCGAGCCCTTCCGTTTGAACCTAATCTTGCAACACTGCGCGCTGCGCTTGATCTTTGGCCATTTTGGGGGGATTAGGGTTATTATCCTTTCTAAGTCTAACTAATTGGTGAACGTATTGTAGACACTTCCTTAATGTAACATGTTACTTAATTTAGTTTAACCTTTTTTAGAAAACGATTTTTAATATATATATATTTAAAAATCTTATCCTGGGTTAACTGTTTTTCTATCTAAAACAACTAACAGACTTCGACGTCCGTTTGTCACGTCCGCACAGCATCCCATTTGAAACGCACTTGCCACCCATTCGGTAAAAGTGCCGTTTTGCTGCCGCGAAGCGACGGTGGCCTCCCATTGGCTATTATCGTTTCGTACCTACTCGAATATTATGTACACACACAATCGTACTTATCACGTGCGTTATGTAACATTCGCCCCCATTTAAAAAGCCAAAGCGGCGGGGCTCAAAGCCGGACGAGGTGCGCCGCGTGTAGACGTGTCAGTTGGACATGGCAGCATCCACCACTATTAGACATAAATATAAGGGGTTTCCGTGGAACGCTTTACAAAGTATCAACTTTATTGCTACACCTGCGGCTCTACACGAAGCACAAACGTGATTATGCAACTATGATCGGTTAAAAAAAAATTGATTATATTAGCAATAATTGACATGATTGACCAAACCCAAAATCGCCAAAAAAAAACCTTTACGTGCGCCACTTGCGCCGCCCGAATCGTGATGCCGCCGATCGAGCCGGACGGCCTGGGCTACAGCTATGTCTGTGTACCTGTTGCGAAGCCTTCCTGGCGTGGGAGTCCTTTGCAGTGGGCTCGGCCAGAACGGGCGCCCGCCGCTGCATTGCCTGTGCCAACGGGCCAAACGCGGCGGCATTGTGGCACCGCGCGGTGACCGGTCAGCCGCCTCAGCCGTTGCCGGACCCACGACAAGAGCATGCTGACCACGTGGCCGACGCGATGGGCCCTTTGCCAGTTCACCCTTTACGCGCGGACCAAAAGCGCCGCAAGACCCGCACCCGCCGCAACAAAAATAAGATGCACAGGGATTAAATTGGCTACATAATGAAGTTACCCCGTTGGTTAGGATTGTTTTCAAAATTCTGTTTTAACCTGGGAGCCTTCAAGACACCATTCCAAAGGGGAGAACGCGAAGCCAGACTGTGGCCCATGTAAGCCTGTGGCCTATAATAGGTACGAAGCTGGCTAGCAACACGTAAGACGCGTTGTACGAAGCTGGGTAGCAACACATTAGGCAGATTGTACGAGGCTGGATAGCAACACGTTTTGAACGGATTGTACGAAGTTGGATAGCAACACGTAAGACGCGTTGTACGATGCTGGGTAGGAACACGTACAACGCGTTCTACAAAGCTGGGTAGCATGCGTGGTACGATGAACGCGCACATAGTGACGGTCTCCATTGTACGGTTGTGGCAAGCGTGAACTTAGCACGGATACTGAAAAGTATAGCGACAGCAGGCATGTGCACAGGTGCACCAAGCTTGCATAAACCAATAGCAATTGATGGACTTGATCAATGCGGGCCAATCTTCACTGCGCTACATAGTACAGCTATGAGGCACGCGGGTGGATACATTTGTAAGCACTCTAGAGCGAGTGGAGTGGTAGCTGTGACGATTGGGAAGTTGTCATTTTGCCCGGGTAGTAGGCGCAGTAGTTGAAATGGAAAATGTGTGTGCCTACTGCACACTTCAAATATAACGCGCGCTGTAAACAGTACTGTCTGGGGCTCTACCTGGTGACCCCCGGCTTTTCGCATGGACAGCTGTACGTGGCGTTGTCGAGAGTGACGGCGCGATCGAGACTCAAGGCGCAGATCGAGTATCCGGAGCCGGAGGAAGACGACGGAGCGTACACGCAGAATATAGTCTACAGACAGATATATGAGTAAGTGGTGCGAGCGATATCAGGAGAAGGAGTGTGCATAGTTCATAACAACAAATACATGTTCGCTTTGCATGGGAATTACAAAGACTATCTGTCCCCGCCGAGCGAAGCGAAGGCTGGGAAATTGAGTAGAGGAGCGAGCTGGAACAGTGAGCGACACGGAGTAAGACAAACTATGCCCCACCGCTCGCAAAGCGGGCGGCACTCGGCTGGTCAAAACAACTACTGTAATTTGGTGTCCGTTTGTCACCTCCGCACAGCGTCCCATTTGAAACGAGCTAGCCGTCGGCTGCCGAGCACAGCGAGGCGGCTCCCGATTCGCTAAAAGTGCCAATTACTGCCGAACGAAGGAAGGCGGCCTCCCACAGGCTGAATAAATTTCTTAACGTAATCCTCATGTCAATGGAGGGGAGAAAATTCGACTGTACTGCTGCAGCTCATCCAGATGATTCAATTCGCCTTTGACGTGGGCGGCACTCACAACAACTCGAAGCCCAAAATGGTGTGCTAGACATTAATTAGACAACGGCAGTTTCAATGATGTCATCCCAGTTAATGACAGCAAATGCATCTAGCGATTCTAGCTGCTCTACCACTTCGTTGACTAAAGACTGCAACTGAGCATTCTCGTCGGGCCCATCTTCTGCCGGGTCTCCAGCTCTTCAGTAAGACTGCCTGTTGTAAGTACTACCACGCCCAAACCACCCACTCGACGATTGTACAGCGTGGCGGGGTCACCATTTTGAACTTGTCATTGTGGTCGTAGGTGCGAACCGCCGAAGCTGATCACGTAGATACCCCACCCAATATTCTCGCAGTCGATCCTTCATCGGTTTGGTCCAAACCGCGTCGGCGGCTGGCACAACCTCGGCCCCGCGGGCACCTTCTCAAGAATGATGTTCAGTGGCCGCGCGTATTCTTCCACACCATCTACCCAGTGACATTAAAATCGTCTAGCAGCAACATAATTCGGGGACTAAACAGGTTACAATCGCCGAAATGAAAACACAGGAATTTCGTCGTCATAATTCCCGTAGATTTGAACGTCGTGTCAATCTCGAAGAGCCATAATTTCCTTCCACACTAACTTTTCAAACCCGTGACGAAGGCGAGTGTTTTCAGCTCGCACTTCGGTCTTCTTTGAAGGCTAAGACTTTACCATCAAAAATAACGTATATTTGTTGCCATCAGAGTCTGCTACTGACATCGCCGTGATACGTTCTTTGTCCTTTTTGCTGCTCTTCATCCAAACAGTCCTTGAGTTGGTGGGCACCAGTGTCGTGCGCGGTAGCATGTCAAGCAATATACCAGTTTGATCAGCCTTGTAGATTCGGGTAACATCTTCAATGTACACTCGGTGCCGAACCTTGCCAGCGAATTCTTGAGCGCGTAGAACAGCATCAGCCGGTGTTTCCTGTCCGTGACGTGTTCGGACGCGAAAAGACAGCCTGTGGCACCTGGTAAAACTGCGCTGCCACTGCCACGAAGCTGAGAAGTGCTCGGGTGGTACGCCTGCTTCTTGGGCGATTTCTCGGGCCCGTGACTCGAGCATAGTTGGAGAGATCGGAAAGCCTTCTCGGCAAAAGTCGTTTACCCACTTCAGCATGCGCTGCTCAACACTTTCTGGCCGCACCAAACCAAATCCTGGGTCTCTAGCACGCATTCGGCTCGCTAGTCGTCCGCTGCGAGCCCGTTGCTCCAGTGCATCACGATGACGACGCCACTTGAACACAAGTTTTGCTTTGCTCTACCTCTTTTCCTCCCCCTCCTCCCCCCCCCCCCAAGAAACGATTGAGAGTAGCCGCAACGCTTCTAGACACGTCCAAATGCTGCAGAACTTGCACCTAGAATGCATGAATGCAGCAGAGTAGGCTTGACGTACGCAGCGCCTGGGTTGACGGCCGTTGCTTCGTACGCGATGTCGGCCGCGCCGCATGATTATGACGGCAATTCTGAAGTGACAGTTTACCAACAAGCCAGCGGCAACGATCGTGGGGACGCTGGTTGTCGCGGAGCGACAGAAGCGCGTGCTCTGGTTGGCGTGTGGAAGCGCGAGACGACTGGCCGTGGCTTGACTGACAAGGCTGTTGGTAATCCTTAACTTGGCCTAGACTAGGAAACGGTCCTATTTTGTCAACCTGCTGATTACTTGGCCTTAATAAAATACCCCGCCTAGGACATGTTGCAGCCTTGGACAAGAGTATTGCGGTACCGACTTGAACATATTCGTACTTACTGCGACCGTTAATGGTGTGAATGTAACATTTGCCCCCATTTTGAAAAGCGAAAGCGGTGGAGCGCCACGGTTGACAATGTACGCTGCGTGTATGCATGTTAGTTAGACGTAAGAGGCACCACCAACCAACCCACTCGATAGACCGAGCCCCCGGGGCAGCTTAGGGGGAAGTTTAGTCTAGGTGGGGGTATTCCTAAGGGTTTCTATGAGTTTTTCTCAAAACCCCGGGTTCTTGCGGGTTTATTCCTACCTGGGGGTCTGTTCTTAGGGGCTTTGTCCCACCGCCCACTCTGCGTGAGAAGCACACAGTTGACGAGACCCGGTCCATTGACCACATCCCCTATTACTAACCGGCGATGCACGTTCTATATACATGCCCAGCGAACCCGTGGCAACACAGGGTAATAGCAGCTATTTAAGGCTATCACCCCCGGCCTACAGTGCTACCCGGGCGCCCAACCCTGGCTAACCTACTGCACAATTATGCAACTAAAACCGCTCCGGGCCGCAAGGCCTGTTGACGTTGGGATAAGTGATCGGCGTACTTTGATGGGAGCAAGCAAGCCCCGGGTTAGCACGCGCCCAACTACCAACTCTATGAAAGCCTACTGCTATGTGCGGTGTACTTGGACTTTCAGTCTAACGCGTCCCGTTACTCTGTTCGTTTCGCAGTGATGCATGGCGTACGGCCGGCGGAAACGCACGCGAGAGGAACCGAAGACGCTCTGGCTTAAACGAGTAGGTAAACGCGACACCAGCAGCACCAGAGGAGGAACGGGATAGACGACGTCGCCAGGCCAAGCGACGAAAACTAGGGTACAACGAAAACAAGGCATTGCGATCACTTAACATCGGAGAAGAAGACTAAGCTGTTGCTACAGTGGATGGGAATGGTCAAGCGGCTGCGGGGCCTCCTGTTGCGCCTGAGGGCTACGAGCGCATTGTGGAACAGCTGGCAACGGTAGCTACCGCACCAAGCACTGAGGAGGCTCGCTTGGCGGCAAGGCGAGCGCGGGATGTAGAGCGACAGCGAGCGAGACGCGCCAACGTGACTCCATGGCAAAGGACTGCTGTTCAGCAAAGAAGTACCGAGCGCCAACGTGCCCGCAGAGCTCTACAGCGCGAGGAGCAACGTCAAGCTCAAAAGACGCGGAGCCGAGTTCACCAACAAAGGCTACGGACTACCCAGAGTCAAGATGAGCGCGACCAAGTGCGACAACGCAATCGAGAACAACACGCTGATTGGAGGGCACAGCTACAGGAAGAAAACCGCAAAGAGGAATGAGAGCGAATCAGGCGTCGCACGGCTTGCCGTTGTGAGGCTCTTGCAAACCACGAGGACTTTCACTTCTCCATGGTTACCGGGCCTCGCGTGGTCGACGGTCGACATAGACTACCCCCGACTACGGTTTGCAACCTTTGCAACGCTTGAAAATGGTCTGGCGAGGCCAAGGTCGGTTACTGTCTCGAGAGAAAAGAGAAGCTGCCTCCTCTAAGACCGGCGCCCCCCAGACTACTCCAGCTGTACGGAGACATTCAATTTCGGAAGTACGTGAGGGCGTACAAGCAGGCGTTTGCGTTTACGTCGATCGGCGCTTACTGCTCAAATAAGAGCGTGTTTCAAGACGTCTGTCAGGACCAGAGCGTTACGGGTCAGCAAGGAGTTTCCACGTATCGAACATAAGGTGTCATGGGTCATTACTTGGGTTCACTACTGCCCTACGTTGATCGTAACAGTGGTGAGAGGACGGCTCCCAAGCCAAGTTTGCGCAAATCTATATCGTGGACCCGGACATGCAACGCCGTGTAGAAATACGTAAGGGTATTTTTGCAGATTTGGATCCAGTTGCGCTGTTGGACATCGAACAAATGATGCAAACGCATAACCCATTTGCCCAGCAATTCCCAACGTTCGGCGAGAAGGTGCGAGAACACAATACGGGCGAGGTAGTCAATGTTGTGTTCCGTCCGCACGAAAAAGCTTCGAGTCCAGGGACATACAACCTGCCTACAGTGTTCGAGGTCGGGGTTACTATGATCGAAGACGGAACCTGGAGCAGCCTCGGGACCTACTACTCTACACAAAGCAACACCGACTCTTGCGTCTGTTTAAGATGAACGCAATGCACGACCCCAGCACCCACTGCTGCTTCCGTATGGAGAAGTGGGGTGGACTTTCACGGACACTTACGAAGACGGTGCCGTTCGCAGAGGCAAACATGAGATGTCGCTATGAGAACATTTAGCATATCGACTGTACCAGAAGGTTGACGATGAGTCCGCGCTACATCAAGGCGGGCGGCTATTTCAGCAGTATTGCGTGGCTCAGCGGGCCAAGTGTGAACAAGAGCAACTTCGCTGTGTAGCTACGCACCAGAACGAGACTCGCACAGACCAGTACCGCGGAGTCCAAGATGAACTGCTCGATGAAACTACGGTCGAGTTGGGCTAAGGTGAGAGATTGAAGTACCGGTGCGTTAGATCACCCGGATCGAGCCCGCAGCCGAAACTGGCACCTCCTGAACCAAGTCGGCAAGAAAGTTATCCTACCATCGTCTTATTCGGGGAGTCCGCGCCAGATGTACCAGTCGTACCTAGCCTCCATGGCTATGTTCACGGATACGGTAAACCAGACCTTTTCGTCACGAAGACTTGCAAGCCGACGTGGGATGGGATCAAAGAGAAGCTTCCTGAAGGCAAACCGCTCAAGATCGACCTGACATCGTTGCGAGGGTGTGGCAGCAAAAGCTGGGAGCCCTTCTTAAGGACTTGGACGAGGGTGAGCTCGGCCATGTGGTTGCTCGGATTTACGTCGTCGAATTTCAAAAGAGGGGACTTCCACATGCTCACATCTTGACTATCCTGGCGGATGAGGACAAGCCACGCACCCGACAGATTATTGGCAAGTTGGTGTCGGCAGAGGTGCCTGATCGCGAGGCAAAGCCGGACCTTCGAAACGGTTATGACGTGCATGATGCATGGTCCCTGCGGTGCTACTAATCCAACGTGCGCCTGTATGAAGCTGACAAGTGCACAAAAGGATACCCGAAGCCGTTAGTGCAGTTACTCGGGCGAACGAAAACGGCTACCCAGTGTACAGGCGACGCCGTCGACCGCCCGAAGCTCTTAAGTTCAAAGGTAGAGAGTACGACAATGAAACGGTAAATCTGTGGTGTAGCAGGGATCACAAAATCTCGTAACGTGATCCAAACTCACTAACGGTGGCCCAGACTGCCAACTTTCGGAGGGGGTACTCCGCTTGTCCGTGACTTGTGTTACCTTCTCACCTTGTGTACCCGTTGGCTGGGCGGGTCACGCTCTTCCAGGTGGACTCCGAAGGTGTCAGGGGTGTCTTGATCTCTTGTACTTGGGCGGTACTTGGAGGTCTTGGCGACGATCACGCGGGTATGCTTCACTTGATCGTCCAGTATGTCAGCCGTACTTGATCGGATTTCCAATTGATCGCGTAGACTTGAGCGTGTGTTCTTGTCCTTCCTTTCCTGTATTGTTCCTTTCCGTGCTTGCCACTTCCTTTAGTGGGATCTTCGTGGGGGTGTTGGGAGTACGCCCTAGCCAAGCAATCTGGGGGCACTCTGAGTTGTCTCCTCGGCTGATCTTGTGAACACTTAGTCGTCAGGTGGGCCAATATGCGTTCCCAGCCTGGTATGTGTGCCACGTAGTCTTAGAGGGAGAAAACCGAAGGTCTTAAGTCCAAAGAAGAGAGTTCTTGTCTTTAGCAAATTGCCAACTGGCTACCTAGTCCACTAATCCTCCCTAAATCAGCCGCACTGGCTCCTAATCTCAGAGTGTTCGTAGATGTACCAAAAAGGTGGTACCCCTAATCGTGATCAGGTGATGTACCGACATGATGGTCACCATTGCAAATCCTGATCGAGATGGGTACGCCTGTGTCGGAATGATGGTACCATGACCAATCCTGATCAAAATGGGTACAGGTGTACCGAAATGATTGTTCCCTCCCAAAAGTGATCGGAGTGGGTACAAACGTACTTGAAAGATTGAACCCTCCCAAATCTGATCAGATGACTTTTCCAACCTTTGATCACCGCCGCACATTTTCAGGGCCCCACTCCTCCACAAATCAGGGAGTAGTACCGTACAATCCTTACCTCTCGCAAAACTACAACTGCCACAGCAACGTAGACGTGTGCACAGACATCACTGCGGTCAAGTACCCGTACAAGTACGTCCACAAGGGATTGGACAAGGCGACGATTACGGTAGAAACCAAGGGCGGGGAGGGAGATCCCGCAAGGCGGGAGCCAAACGAGATCCTTCGGTTCTTAAACGCAAGATACGTCTCCCCAGTGGAAGCGTGCATGCGGCTCCTCGACTACTCATCCAGAGGAAAACCCATGCAATCTCTCAGTTTACCGTACACTTGGAAAACGAGCAAGTGGTCACATTTCGTTCCAGCGATGACCCAGACAGAGTACTTATGCGGAAGTCGCACCATGCTGACAGCATTCTTCGAGTTGGGCTCAAGTCAACTCACCGATAACCAAGTGGCTAAGACAATCGAGTACCAAGACGTGCCCACGTTTTTCAAGTGGAACGACAAGCCGAAGACCTGGGTCCGCCGAAAACGGTATCAGGCTGCCCTGGGACGCATGATCCACGTGTCGTCTATGGATAAGGAGCGGTTCTACATGCGCGTACTGCTCTGTCATCGCACGGACCCAATATCCTTTGAAGGTCTACGCAAGGTGGGCGACAACGTCTGCACTACGTACCACGACGCCGCCTTACAATTGGGCTATCTCAACAACGACACCGAGTGGGTTGACCCCATGACAGAAGCCGCCTCTTTTCAGATATCATACCAGCTTCACCAGCTTTCGCGACCCGGTTTGTGTACTCTCACGTTGCGAATGTTCGTTCGCTGTGACACGTTCTATGATGAGCTCTCGGGAGACTTTGCCACCAAATTCAGTGATCGTGAATGCCAATAAAAAGATGACTTGATCAAGTTCCATACCCTCACGAGCCTAAATGATTTTCTACAAGCTAGCGGGATGGATCTAGACAAGTTTGAAGATCTGCCGCAGCTTGAAGAGTTCCAGGATTTTCTTGAATTCTCGCTTCGGGAAAACAACCTCATTTGCCGCGAAATGGAGTATGATAACTCTGTGCTTCAAGATATCGTCGATAACGAAGACCAACTGAACCAAAGTCAACAAGCAATCTACGATGAAGTCATGCAAGCTGTTCAGGATCCCACAGCCGGCGACAAGCGACGGACCTGGTGGTACAGGGAAATGGACACTGCTCAGGCACATTCTCGCAAAAGTGCTTGCGTCGTGGAAGATTGCAATTGCGGTGGCGTCGAGCGGGATTGCTTCTTTGTTGCTGGTGGGTAGCCGAACGGCGCACTCCATATTCAAGACTCCGTTGAAGCCCGACAGGAACTCAACTTGCTCAATCAAGAAACGGTCCCGCCTTCATAAACTAATCCAGAACGCGGGCTTGAACATTTGGGACGAAGCTCCAATGACACCTCGGCATGCGTTTGAAGCCATCAACCGAACTCTACGTCATCTTATGGACAACGAGTATGAACCATTCGGAGGAAAAGTAGTGGTGCATTCGGGTGATTTTCGGCAGATATCCCCGTGGTTATTGGCGGGATACCTGCGGAAATAATCGACGCCTGCTTAAAGTCTTCCCCGTTGTGGTCGCACTTCCGACAGCTTTTTATCTCACGGAGAACATGCGCGTGCGGTCCGCTAAGAATGAAATCACTGCCGAGGAGTTGTCTTCGTTCTCCGAGTTTCTGCTCCAAGTCGGGGAAGGGAGACACGAGTTCAACCCGTCGCTTGGTTCCGACTACATAAAGCTTCCAAACGATATGTTGATCGAAAGGCCGCCGGAGGAGGAAACTGAAGACGACGACGACGAAGAAATTCGCCCTGGTGCCATTCCCAGGGGGTTAAATCGGATTATCGACGAGAAGTATGCGGATATCAACAATCCCGAAATCGCAACCGAGGAGTACTCCGCCAACCGCACGATTTTGACGACGACCAACACGGTGGTGCGCCGTATCAATGAAGCCGTGACGCAACGGTTGGAAGGGATTGCGCACGAGTATCTGTCCAACGATTCGGTGGAAGAAGACGGCCAAGGAAACTTATTTGAACAAGAAGTTCTGCATACCGTCAATATGAACGGAATCCCGCCGCGCAAGCTAACTTTAATGCTGGGCGCCCCGATCATGCTGATGAGGAACTTGAATCCAGACCCCGGACTGTGCAACGGAACGCGTCTTCGTGTTGTCGAGCTGAAGCCCCACGTAGCATCATGACCGGCGAGCATCGAGCAAGGAGGTGCTCATCCCACGGATTGTGTTCATCAGTGACGGGGACGCGCGCGAGTTCCCGTTCCAACCGGGGCGCAAACCGTTTCCAGTGCAACCAGCTTTTTCCATGACCATCAACAAAGCACAAGCCCAAACAGTGGAAAATCTGAGGTTCTACCTGTTCACCCCCTGCTTTTCGCACGGACAACTGTACGTGGCTTTGTCGAGAGTGGCGGCGCAGTCAAGACTCAAGGCGCTGATCGAGTATCCGGAGTTGGAGAAACACGACGGACCGTACACGCAGAATATAGTCTACAGACAGATATTCGAGTAAGTCGATGCGAGTGAAGGAGGAAAAGGGGTCTGCATATTTCATAACAACAAATACATGTTTACTTTGCATGGGACATACAAATGACTATCCATCCTCGCCGAGCGAAGCGAAGTCAGAGCAATCTAAGTAGTGAAGCGAGCTGGAGCAGCGAGCGACACGGAGTGGGGTCAACGACTTAACCCGTTCGCACCTTGCAGTTTGGTCATGATCAGTTCGCAATATGCTGTTTGTTGGGAAGGTGGAGTTGAAAAATGTGGAGGTTTAATTACGTGTTGAAGGGCGTTCCCGGACCGATCTGCTCAGTATCCGTTGAGAAGAACTGTGTGGGTAGTGCTTTGCTGCAAAACAATCGCGGTCTCAGCTAACAAGAACGAGCAGAAGAAGAGGTCGATCGAGTGCTCCCACGACAGACTGACGCTTCACCTCACGGTAGTAGACGGAAACCGGCCTGACACAGATATCAAAGCGCTGTATCGTGGAGGTTACATGACTCAATTTCAAGCTGCTGCATTGTCTCCTGCTTCACATGTTAGTCCATTTCTTCCGATACTCATCGAGGAAGGGGGGCTTCCAGTGGGAAAAATCCATCTTATAGTGACGCCCCCAGACGACGTTCTCTGCAACGCACAAAAGAAGCAGCGCACGAATTGGGAGATATCTAGCCGAACACCACGTGCGCTCAACCCTGATGACCAGTATTTCACTATTTCGGCGGAAGCCAACAATAGATCGGGACTTCCAGGAGCGGGCTTGCGCCTTTATTGTCGATAATCTTTTCGTGACCAGTTCTAGGTTTTGAACGAGACAGTTCTGAATGAAAGGTGTGTCAGCTGGGTTGTTGGCCCTCCTGGTACAGGGAAGTCTGTCACCACTTTATCGTTTGCGTCAACGCTTGACACCAGCGAATGGATTGTAACGTGGGTTCACATGGTCAGGTTGGAAAGTCCATCGTGCATGTGCAGACATATGGATTTAGGGCATTTGTGGTCAGATCGGGCAAACAAGCCCCATCCTGGATCGTAATTGTGCCCTGTTGGGGAAAGGTCGTGTAATAAAGAAATGAAACCTCTGCGGGATCGAGACGACAGCATTCGGAGTAGGCTTTACGCATTCAAAACATATATAGCTTCTTACAGCTACCGAAACACCTTGCGTGAGCTTCTCGTGGGTGTGGTGCCCAACGGCTTCCAGGATGGAGATGCAGAGTGATGGTGGTCGCGATGGGACGCCCTACGACGAAATTCAACAAACGGGTGGCAGCTCGCAGAAAAAGCGGCGCTCGACCCCGTTTAAAGACAGTCACCAGCCACAGTATGCTCTCTCTATTCCTGAGCGAAATCCGACGAATAGTGAAGTTGTCTCTGTCACTTGTGGTTTCTGCACTGTGATTTGGCCGCGAGAAGAAAGTTGGAGCCAAGAGGAAGGCTACCAGCAACTCGAAGTTTTTCAAAAGGCCATTCCGACTTGAACATTACCGACAGCATCACGAAGGTCAACACCCAGTCAGATTGGTAGCTTACTAAGCCCTTTCTCCAGACAAGAAACGTAAATATTTTTATGGAGAACAGCCATTTCGCTCTACTATCCGTTCTTTTGCTCAAGAACATCAAGTTCCGATTGAATTTGCAATAGACTGTGCGATTTTGGATATCACAATTGGACAGGTCTTGCTAGAAGACGACGATGTTGACTTTTCGTGGAATCGTGTGCGTGCAAATTTACGTTTGAACGAATTGGCCCACAGTACATGCTGACTATCAAGAACCCAATTCAATTTCACCTGATTGTGGACTATCTCAGTGTTGGTATGTCGTTTCGAATGGCGTTATCCGTCCTGACAATGACTAAAGAACAGACTGGTTTAGCATCGATTAGTTCTTGTTCTCCTGACGTTCCTCCTAAATATGCATGCTTCGTTTGCGCGATTAACCTCCAGACAATTAAACAAATGATCTCTCACTCGTGGACTTTCTCGATAGCTTTCGATATGGAACCGATATGCCCATTTCCTACTTGGACTCTCGTGTTCGGATATTGTTTGGATCGAAAATAGTGAGTTTACATTTGCTAGCTATTCCGATGTGCGAAAGTCATACTGGTGAAGCAATGTTCGATGCTGTCTTTCCAGAGCTTGACGTTTTATACCCAATTTGGAGGGATGTGATGCTAGGCGTCACAACTGATAGAGAAAGGAAAATGACTGGCGTGTATAAAGGTCTCGCAACACGTTTCCAAAAAGTCTGTAAACCTGGTTTGATACATGTATGGTGTGGTTTAAACTAACTAGACTTGGTGCTTCAGAAGGCGTTTAAGACCGTGATGAATAAAACGTTTTACGACTACATGACACAGTTGATTGCATATCTCCGCCGCCACCAAAAACTAAATCGAAGTTTGGATTCGTCTGCTATTTCGCTGCAAGACACACGTTGGGAGGCGATGGCGAGGTGCTGCCAATGGTTTAAAAAGCATCGAAGCCGTGTGGTATCATACTTGAAGGAGAAGAACCCAACGTGTAAACCCCCTAATGAATGGTGGTTGGTAATGTCGTTGGTAGAAAAATTATCCAACCGCGCGGTAATCACCTTCCGGAAATTAGAAGGCAGCACCACCCTGATAACGGAGCAGGTTGCAGAATTGGATCGTTTGTCAAATGAGCTTACGCTTTTATTTGGTGCCCGAATTATATCGGATGATGATCGTCAAGATTTGGAAACTCTGAACAACAGATGGAAGTTTTTCACTTTCTATCTTGAGCGAACTCGAGCAAACACAGTTGACACGGATAACGAGAGCTTTTGCTACTGTAATTGCTAACATCATTGAAGCAATCAATGAGATCAGGCCAGCCAGAAACGATAAAAATGAACCCATCGAAGGAGAGCTTCCTCCAGCACTTCCACATGAGCTTGTACAGTTAGAAGGGCGAAATATGTCAGCTTTGATAGCCACCCATCATGAAAGAATGAAATTGCACTGAAGCGACGACGATATTGATCGTATTGAGCAAGAACATTCCAACCTGTGCGACCAATACCGACCTAATGATAGTTTTCGCCGCCAACTTGACGATTCAGCACGAGAAAATACTGTTGCCTCATTTGAAGAAAGTTCGAACACAGAGAACCGACTTTGGACGCAATTGTTTTTACGAAATCACCAATTTGTTTTTCCTTTGGAGGTGGCTGGCCATGGCACACGATCTAATCATGCCGATGATAACCGCATGCAAGCGGTTGGCAGTAGTCTTCTTCCCACTAGACAAACTGTCGACAATAAAAGATTTCATCTCCTCTGTAAGTGTTGGTTGACGGACTTGGGATGTGTGTGTGTCCATCATTGAATGATGTCCTTGTTGTAGAACAGCACAAACGCTGGATGACAAGCAAATGTTGAACTTGTACCTTCCCGTGCACTCACCATCTGCTTCCTCACATCGTATCGACTTGCAGATCGTTAGTTGAGACCTCATCTTGTGCACAAATGCGGCCAATTCAAACTCCGAGTCGACAATATGCTTGATTTGACAGGGGACAACGTTACTTTTGTCGATACTATGAGAGGGTAGAGTGAGTTTGTGTGCGTCCAAAGTCGGTTCTCTGTGTTCGAACTTTCTTCAAATGAGGCAACAGTATTTTCTCGTGCTGAATCGTCAAGTTGGCGGCGAAAACTATCATTAAATCGGTATTGGTCGCACAGGTTGGAATGTTCTTGCTCAAGACGCTCCAACCCCCACAACTCAATGGCAGTCATCGTGGAGTTGTGGGATGGGCGTTTGTACCATCAGCTCGACTTTAACTCTCTAGACCCTCTCGAAATGATGTCACTGTGTGATGCACGAATTGATGGAGATGATCTGGCAGCTGACCTGGGAGATGGATCAGCGACACAACCATTTCGCGTGGGGTTGACCTGTGCCAAACTGACCCGAGACTTTGTTGCAATTCAAAGTCGTGCAGAATGCACAACGATTGTACATATTGATAGTACGCACGGGATGATGATCCATGGATATCTTGTATTTGCTATGGGGTAGTCGGATAAATGTGGGAGATTTTTCCGTTGGTTTGCCTCTGTACGTCTCAACGGCGAGCTCTAGATGTTAGTTGGTGCCTGCGCTTTGTGAAACGAGTTTGTCGAGACATTTGTCAAGTCGTGTTTGAGCCACAATTTGTGATGGTGGATGCTGATCTAGCTCAATACAACGCTTGTGCCGAAGAATTGCCTCGCTCACGGATCTTGGTGTGTTGGTTTCATGTAACTCAGAACATCCGTCGTCAGGAAAAAAGGGTGTCAAAGAAAAACACGCGGCACATCTTTGATGAATGTACGATTGCATTTCTGTCCTGAAGACGAGCATCCCGCACTGAAAGAGCGCATTGTGGGTCGCTGGCAGGCATCTGATACTTTCGGACACTAAAGATGTTGAAGTGACAGTCAATAATTGGTGAATAAGCAACCAAATTTGAATAGATTGGCGAACAAGTCGCCAATCTATCAACTACAGAAGATCAATAAACTCACCGTACCTGTTGCTGTTCGTGCCATGCGTGGCATCTACACAGAGTGCCTCAGGAAACTTGCGAGCCATATTTTTCATATGCGCCGTCTGAAATGCAATGCCGTTCGTCAAATCAATCTGTTGCTGGATCGCGGAAAATGCTTATAGCATTCCCTGGATCTTCACTAAAATCTTGAAGTAATTGTGAAACGCGGACATCAACGTCAGTCGAAGTGTACGTATCGCGCCGCATCTGCGTGATCATATTTTCAACGTCCTTCGGCTGGATAGGTTTCCCTGACGCTTCCTTTAAATAACGCAAAATATTTCTGCGCTTGGCGCCACCTAAGAAAGTCAAATAAATGTATAATTGTTAGTACAAATCCGTCGATGTAGTACGTAGGGTGTCAATGTACCTTGCCATAGCGTCTTAGCGACCTTCTCGATATCCTTAAATTCAATCTTCCGCTTCTCGGCGTACGTGTAGTACTCGGCGGACCCAACGCTGTGATTGTGGGTTGGGCAGTGCTTCGTTACTCGAACAGTGTAGGAACCATCTTCAACTTTAGACAGCAGGGCATTCAATCTGGCCTTGCTTCCAATTGATCGAACTGCGTGATTAGTCCGGATCCCCTTTCCACGAGGATTGAATTGCCAGCCATGAGTGCAAATGAAGGTCTTCGAGTAGAACACCAGTTCCTCGTCAAACAAAACTGGCTTCTGCCCTGAGAGAGCAGCTCGTTTGGTTCGCCCTCGATTTCGGTCGCGGGTGGAGTTGTTCATCCGCAGCTTGTGAATCTGGTGAGTCTTCTTTTGGTATCTGTAAGAATCGAATATCATTTAGAATAGCCGATAAATAAAAGTTTGCGTTAAAAAAATATCGTACCGTTCAAACGCAGCCTCTAGATCCGCCCACGATGGAAACGTTCCGCCGAAAGTAGGCAAGGAGATCTCAAGCGTATTTCCCGTATCAGCCAGCGCGTTTTCTCGGCTATCAGCGCTTGGTTCTTGATGGACCAACGCCTCATCATTAACAGCACACTTGCCGCTAGCCATACTTGGTTCGAAATCAGCTCCTCGGGCAGAAGGATGAGCCGTAGGACTTGTGGTCATGACACCACCACGCACGATGAGGCCGTGACGGAGAGACAGAAGCAGGGAGAGAGTGCGACGTCTGCGTCTGCGATAGCAGCAACGAGCGGGGAGGGAGGGCTGAAGCGCGAATGGACGGCGATAGCCGCTCGCAATTTCCGAAAAATGTTTTTTTTTGTGGAAAAGTTGGCTGTACTGAGAATACCGGTATCAGCAAGGTAGCGATTTCGCTCTTTTTATGTCGAAAATATTGGTGAACCTAGACACTTCCTTAAAGAAACCTACGAAGCCTAGGTTTTTCTTTTGAAAACGGCAGGGCATATGTGAATGCTATTTTGATCAAACGCAGCAGAAATACGAATTCCAAAGTGAAGTTATCTCTGCGGATGATGAGGGATCACACAAATGACACATTGTGCGAACATCGTGCACGCAGTGGTCAGCTCAAGAACGAATTATGCCATGGACCGCGTCAAAATAGCCACAGATTGATCTAACCGAAGTAACCAACGTTACCGCTTGGTGAGTACCAAGCAATAACGTGGCTGTACTATGCGACAAAGTGAATATGCGGACAGTAGTGGAGGACGTGTGACAGTGACTTTGACGGTGGAGACGCACCAGGCAGCGTGATGGCGACGTGATATATAGAATCCAAGTTGAAGCACGATGGGTGGTGACCTACAGAACGGCCGGAGAGCTCCACACCTGTGCCATTGATATACCGCAGGTAGTGGCAGGCCAAGTAATGGCCTCAGTCTACGATTTGTGCTGTCGAGCACAATCGAGAGCGCACAAGGCGGTAGCTGCGAAGACGCCCTCAACGAGAACATTAGTCATGTACCAGCCTGGTACTGATACCAGCAATGTGACGTAAACCTAAAAATCCACGACAAAATGACTCTGGTGTGCGACTAGTGTGAGACAGCGGGGAACAACGAAAAAGCACTTGACAAACGCTGCAACACCCACAGCAAACAAGAACTGGCCTGTTCAATGATCTATGATCATCCGATGGCGCCTGTGCACATTTAGAACAAGTTCGATGCCCCGACCAGCACTGCGCCGTGGAAAGCACTTGAAGTTTGGTTTCTCCGTTCTGCCAACGCACGCTAGCCGTAGCGCCACCCGATTCATGATTCAGAAAAGTCCACTGCTTCTCTGAGCATTTATAGTTCTGTAGATAGCCCCCTGGACCCGGGTCGTAGACACATTGTGGCTTATGACAGCCAGCAATCCCGACCCGTGCTGGTTCGCAGCTTCAGTGAGCGAGCTAGTTGCTCATCTTATTCAATTTGGTCCTCGAGCCAACGAGGATACCACAAGGTACACTACGCCCAAGACTACATCCAGGATTGTGACTTCGCGGTTGCATCCTGGGTTATATCTTGTTGACTCCCCCCATTTGTATCTGGGCTCGACTATACGCAAAACCCTGAGGTGAAAAAGGCTGCACCGGCCTCGCCACAGTAGATTGCTTGTTCTAGTAGCTCCTTAACTTGGCCACAGGCTGCTTCGCGGTAGACTTGGAGCCGCGACGCGTGGCGGATCGAAACGTCGAACGGGGCGACAATGTCCTGCACCTCGAACGTATAATCGTTTAGTGCGCGTACAATCCTCTTAGGGCCGCGCCATACGAGTGCAAGCTTGTGGCCACTGCGGTCTGTTGCCACCGCAGCGAGCACAAAATCCCCTTGGCTAAACTTTTGCAGCTTGACCCCTTGGCGCCGAACGTGACGCTCACGGGCGGCACGGCGACGCTTTTCGCTAGCGTCAACTATTTCAGCATGCATTCCATCCAGGGCGGCGCGAACGCCAACAATATGCGCGCGTATCTCCTGGTCGATCCATTCCACGGAGGTGTCAACCGGATCACGAGGGTAGAGGATACGGCGGAGCTGGCTGCTGCCCGGCAGCACTGTGAACGCAGTGAGCGGCGACTTACCGCCCAAACGATCAGCGGGCATTCCATTCAGAACGGCTTGCACGACTGGCAACATGGCTGGCTAGTCGCCCACCGCGAGCCTTCGTTCGCTCAGCAGAGCCTTGACGCACTTCAGTAATTCACGGTTAACCACCTCGACCGTGCCGTTAGCCCACGGCGTGTACGCGGTCGTGAAGTGGTGCTGCGCGCCCAGCGCACGCTGCAGCCGTTCGATCACTTCGTTAAGATAGTGGGTCCCTTGATCGGACACCCATTGCAACACCACATCAAAGCGTTTAAACCAATCGATGAGACCATGATAAGTGTGGTCCGATGTAGCGTGCGTACATGCGATCCACTCCACATAGCCACTCATGCCGCCCTTCAGTACCAGGACGTACTTCATGCCACCCGCTCCCGCCACCATAGTCAGGAAATCAAAATGGAGGAGCTCGTTGGGCTTGGTTGCCTTCAACGTCTCCCCAAATGGGCGTGGGATGCGTCCCGTAGTCGTAGTCATACAATGTAGGCAGCCCGTCACGAACGCTGACACATCAGTAGCCAACGTCGGCCAGAAGAACACCGACTCCAGCGCTTGTGTTGTAGCGTGAGCACCTCTGTGTTCACTGGCATCTGCATGAGCCACAATACAGAGCCGCTGCTGCAGCTCAGCAGCGGTGTCTGGAATCTACACACGTCCATTCGATAGGAGCAGTCACTTGTACGATGGCGGTAACCTGTCCGAGCGCTTCTGCTGCGCTGCTTGCTTGTATCATTGGAAGACCTTGACGTCTCCTCCTCGTTCAAGTGAGATTGAGTCGCGCGAGCTGTATGACCCGCTCAGTCAAGCTTCGGCGCTGTCGGACAGTTGAAGATGCCCGACACCACTCCTCCGTCCCCGCTGAACGAGCAAGCGGACAAGATGCTGGATGATTGGCTATAATTCATGGTTGATTGGGTCGCTGTTGCTGTGCTCCAGTCGGCGGACGAAGGGATGACCAAGGACGTCTTTACGCCGCTGTTGCTAGTCCGACGCAACGGCGTCGTTTGCTGGAAGGTCCAAGCTGTCTGTGAACACGTTGATTTTCTACGCTGGTTTCGTGAGACTGGTAGCACCCGCTTCCCATTGCATCGTCAGCTCGCGTTTGGCTAGTTCCAACCAATGCTTGGAAAATAAAATATAAAATTGTACTGGATTGTGAGGAAAAAATAATCCGTTATTCCATATCTGGAGGTTCCCGTAATAAGTAATTGCAATAATTTTTACGTATTATTGGTATATTATTGGTGGTATTGTAGGGTATTTCCCACTATTTCCTAGATTTAGTAAGACGTTTAGCTTAAGAATCTGGTAAAATCCAATATACTTATTTTTGGTACAATTGATATTATACGGGAAGTTTGGAAATCCAATAATATGTTATTCCGTCAATATAATACTATATTATTTTATTATAATTATTTTTTCCGAGCACGCGTTTCAAGAGCGTGTCTTTTCGACTGGTGGAGGAGTCTCGTGATGAGCAGTCTTCGGACTCGCACAGACAACCTTCGCGCTGAGATGCAGGTCCTGTTGATACATAACCAGAAGGAGATCCAGCGGATGGAGGATGGCAGCGACAACATCGCGTCCGTGCATGATCTGAGCTCTTTAGTGGTCGACAGTTCAGGTGGTCGACAGTAATAGTCAATTTTAATTATTAAAATACTATAGACTATTACTTAGTACTGTTGTTATAGTAATCTGAGCGTCCCACTATCCAATTATTACTATTATTAAAGTATTACATCTGACCAGTGGTAGGAAGCTACTACAATAAGTACGAAAATCGTTCTACTATCTACTCCCTGATTGTACGATCTAGGCGACAACGAAATCACAATGAGCTATGCCCTGTTGGATTGATTTACATGTTAGTACCGGTGCGGGTTGATCACTTTCTACCCACAAGTACTTCAGCAACTTCTAAGTGATGTCTATGCCACAGTGTCAGTAGAGCCGTACTTGAAGTTTTTCGTCGCGTCCATTTTAACGTTGTTCTCGGCGCTCGCAGGGTCCTGGATCAACGCAGTGAATTCGTTGATCCTGAGTAGTGAATCTTGTTGCACCATTGCCATGTTCGATGAGGACAGTCGGCCTTGGTGGAAGGAAAACGACTCGGTGATCATCGGGTTCGACTGCAGCTTCGCGTACGGTACTTGGCGCCAAGAACCGTCTTCTTCGTTCTCAGGAATGTGCGAGAGGCTTGCACCTCCAGTCACGAAATAGTCCTGACTGCGGATCAGCACCGTGAGCTCCTCTTCAATCTGCAGCAGCCGAGACTCTAGGTCAATGTCGTTCGCATCCAGACCGAACGGACATTCGATCTCCATGGCGACTTCGTCAGCCATGAACAGGAATGTGCCCCATAAGAAGACCCAAATCGGTGTGTAGAGTCCCGAGTTCGGTACGATGACAAAAGTGTACAGTAACATGTAAGCAGCGAGTAGAAACTGCAAATACTGCATGTAGTTGAAGGGGATCGGGACGTTGGCAATGTTGAATACCGTCGTGTACAGGTTTGGCAGTTGGCGATCTTGATCTGCAGGTTGTTAGCATTAGGCAGCGTCAAGTGGCCACGACGTGTAGCAACCTGTACGAGACGCTTGAGCCAGAGTTCGGTGATGGTAGCACGCAGCTTGTGAGGTGTACGACGCACCAAAGCACGGTACGATTCCTTGTCCTTAATCTGTTTCTTGTGCTCCGAGCCACACGCGTAGAGCTCGTCGTACTCAGCATCCGTCAACACACCGGAGTCTTTCAGTTCGTCAATTCTATCACGGCCACGACAGTCATGGAACACAATGGCAATGTACAGGAACACCAGACGACGTAGTTCTGTGAAGAATGTGCACTTCTCCAATACATCACGAGGGATCGGGTGCTTCTTGTTGTGTGCGTCACCAAGGTGTTTACGTTTCTTGGTCAACTCGATTTCTTCCTCCCGTGTCCGACCAGCTCGTTTGGGCTGCCTCAGCAATGGATTCGTCGTTTGTGTCCTCCACGTTGCGTTCCTTGAGTCCCTCCTTGATGGTCGTGCTCACATACGCACATCCAGACCCAACAATCTCGCGTGCAGCTTCAGACAGAGCCCCAATTGCCACCATACCAGCTCTCCACTGAGTGAACGCCGAGTTCAACCGGAAAGAGATCATTAGACCCAGGAACGTGTTGAACACTGTCAATGAGTCCGTGAACGCCGTCGAGTTGCGGGTTGCCACTACAAACGGATGATAGTGGTTAGTGACCGCAAGAACCATGGCAATCGCCGCCATGAACAGTGCTCGCATCGGAGCTTGGCCATTCAATGCAGACCCATGCCAACGCAGCAATACTCCCCACAAACGTGATGTATCGTAGTAAATCATGGTTTATTCTCTGTCCTTGGACGCAGTTTCCGGAATGAAGTTGTCCCAACAGCGTGGCGCAAACCTTCCAAGCACTGGACGCCCCACACATCGATGAAATTCATCAAGGAGCGTTTGCACCATGCCCCCATCTCCCAGTCCAGAACGGTGTGCAGAATGCCTGCCCAAAATCCATCCAGCTGTAGTTGATCCGTCCTCAAACTTCGTGGCGATGGTGAAGGGCCTTCACTGAAGGCGTTTGGCTTTCAGTTGAAGTGCAGATCAAGCGTGTCACTTTTCAATTTTGTTGAAACAACGAACACTTTGGTCACTCGGTTCAAGTGCCAAATCGAGCACATTTGGGTGAGTATTTAGTGTCAGCTGCAACTCGGAGCTGTGCGGTGTTCCAGCTGGGGGTACGTCCTTATTCCGGCAGATGCTCGATGAGTGACTATCTCGCGTCGCTGTGAGCTCCAATGCTTTCGAGCTCTCCCGTCTTGCCAGTCTTGAAAACTTCCAGCAACACTCAAGTCATTCAAAGATGATCTACTATGACACGTCACATTTGTGGGGAGTGTTGATGCGTTGGCATGGGTCTGCACTGAATGGTCAAGCACCGATGCGTGCGTTCATTATGGCGATGGTAGCGTTGGTTGTTGCAGTCGTTAACCACTATCACCCCTTTGTGGTTCCTACCCGTGACTCGACGGCATTTACCGACTCCCTCACAGTGTTCAACACTTTTCTCGGCCTCATCGTCTCGTTCCGCATGAACTCGGCGTTCACACAGTGGCGTGCTGGTGTAGTTGCTGTGGGGTCGCTTTCGGAGGCAGCGCGTGACATTGTGGGCTCAGGCTGTGCATACGTGAGCACAACCATCAAGAGAGAACTCACCGAGGCAACCGACACAACAGAAGCCGAAGCAGTCAAGTGTCACGATACACCGGAAAAGAAGAACTCGGCACCAAAACGCCGCTCGTCGGTGGACTTCAAAGCTTCAACTATCCCTCAAGACGTTCTTGAGAAGTGCACATTCTTCACGGAACTACGTCGTCTCGTATTCTTGTACATTGCTATCGTTTTCCATGACTGTCGCGGTCTCGACGGGATGGATAAATTAAAAGAGGCGGGTGTGTTGACGGATGCTGAGTACGACGAGCTTTACGCATGTGGATCGGAGCACAAGATGCAGGTCGAAGACAAAGAGTCCTACCGGGCAATTGTTCGTCGTACTCCTCACAAGCTACGTGCGACCATTACAGAACTGTGGCTGAAGCGACTCGTACAGGTTGCTACGAATCGTGGACACCTCACATTGCAAAACGCTAACGCCCTCCAGTTGAAACTCGCACGATTGCCCAATCTGTACACGACGGTGTTCAACATTGCCAACGTTCCGATCCCATTCAACTACATGCAGTACCTACAGTTCCTGCTCACAGCGTACATGCTACTCTACACGTTTGTTATCGTACCCAGGTCGGGATTGTACACTCCTCTGTGGGTATTCATGTGGGGTATGTTCCTGTTCATGGCTGACGAAGTTGCCATGGAGATCGAATGTCCGTTTGGTCTTGACGCGAATGACATTGATTTGGAGGCGCGGCTTTTGCAGATTGAGGAAGAGCTTACTGTGCTGATCCGTAGTCAATACTACTTTGTGTCGGGAGGTACAAGTCTTACGCGTATCCCGGAGATCTCAGTTCCTGAAACACGGGAGTCTTTGGACAAGTCCCTGCCGAAGCCTGCACCGCTCCAAAATGATTTCTCGTTCCACCAAGGTCGCATCTCACCGTCTCATAGTGCCATGCTTCAGCAGAGTTCGCTGCCCGAGATTAATGAGTTCACCAAACTCATTCAAGATCCGAGCGTGACCAGCAGTAGTAAAAGCATCAGCAGCTACGGATCGGACTCTGCGGCGTAGTGCTGACGTAAAAGACAAGCAAGCATTTGAACTTCAGGGAAAAAAAATGTCTCCATAAGAGCAAATGCCGCTTCTAAAACAAGTATCTCCTCAATACAAATAGTACTTGCGTTGTATGTTCTTAGTTCATTAACGTTACCGTTTTCGACTTGATCCGAAGTCGCTACTGATGAAACACTGCGTTGTTTTTCTGACAAACGGGATTCTTACCTAAGCTTAGCGTCCAATGTATTAATATCTCCCGGGTCAACAATCTGCCGCTGGACGTGTATTCTAGCTTTGTCTTCAAGGTTGGATCAAGAGCGCGCCCTGGAGTGCGTCACACGCCTCGACGAATGTCGTAGCACCAATTTTTCGTATTGGCACGCTGTGGATAACGGGACTCAAAGTCTCCGCCGTCGTGCTTGAAGACTGAAGCGTGTATCGTTTCGTGACAGATGGCTACATGTATCCATCTGTACAAATGGCTACATTTTGCGCAAAGACAAGCTTTACAGTGCGAGGCGGAGATAGAAGACATTGAGCAGCATGGTCATGGCCAGCGACCGCAGCGCCGCCGAGGTGGAGCGCGTGAACCAGCAGCTGGAGGAACGTCACTACGAGTTCCGCTCCAACTGCAATGACGGTGATGGTGACGCCAGCGCCTGCCACAGTTGTGGCGAGTGGTTGGCTGTCGTGGACAAGAATTACACGGATGCAGCCAAAATGTACGAGCTCAATTGCTCCAAGAATGGATACGCCGCGTCATGCTTCAACCTCGGTCGACTCAAACGTACGCAATTGATTTACTGCTTTTAAGGACTGTAATTGATGCTGAGTTTTGTATTGTTGTGTCTAAAGTTGCTGGAAAAGGTGTAGAGCAGAACGACCCCGACGCTTTCAAACTTTTCGGTAAGTTGGTTAAATTGTAGTGAAATGATGCACATTTAACTGAATTTTATGTTTGAATTAATAGAGAAATCATGTGCCGCCGGCCACGCTGCTGGCTGCCACCACGTGGGCTTCATGCGTACGCAGGGTATTGGCTGCGAGAAGGTTGATGTCGATCAATTGGTTGAATGACGAAAACGACAGAGCTAACAACTTTCTTTCGTGTAGGACTTTGCTAAGGGCCTTGCAGCCTTCAAGGAAGCGTGCGAGCGCGACGATGCCAACAGCTGCAACCGTGTGGCGACAATGTACCTGTCCCCAGGACTCAAGAGCCCAATCAAGCGTGACATTCAGCAGGCGAAGACGTATCTGGAAAAGGCTTGCGGCGCCAACTTCGCCCCTGCGTGTCATAACCTGGCCGTGATGTACAAGAAAGGAGACGATAGCATCCCCAAGGATCAGGCCAAGTACGAGGAGTATCGTGCCAAGACGGAGAAGCTCATTGAGCAGGCGGGCGGCATGTCCTCCATCAAGTCGGCCTAAACTAACCCACGCCACTCAGTTCAACGCGAGACAGCACAGAAGCTCACAGCAAATGTTTTGAATTTTCTACACTGGCTCGGCATTTACTCTACGTCAACACTACTTCTTCGATATCGGAGTCGTCGAAGCTCATCACACTGTCATTTTGAACATCTCGGGTGGTGACAGCAGGAGCAGATGCAGGTGAAGGCGTTGAGCCCTCGGTGTCCTCTGCTTCGCCCTTCGAGTCGATAGTATCAACAAGCCCCATTACGACCGCGCTAGTCGAAGCCTCCACGGAATCGCTCTCTTCGCCTAAGCTCGGAATGCTCATGCCAAATGACATCTCCGACATCACAATAGACTGCGTGGGATCTAGTCCTGTTGCAGGCTCGATATCCGCGAACTCGCTGCCTGCTGAAAGTCGATCCGATTGGAAAGAGTCTGTAGGCTGGGGTGAACTGGCAGATTCAAAGTGGTCGGATCGTGTACGTAAAAGCGCTGGATGCTCTGAAATGCGCACCTGGGGTGCCCCCAAGTCGGCGGAGGAAGAGCCCACTCGCGGGAGATTCCACTGAGAGCGCACTTCTTGTTCCTCATCCTGCCACTTTGTTCGGTTGTCATCGATATTTCTTTGCACAGAAACAACTTTTTGATCTTGAGTTGACGAGAGTTTTGCCGCAACCAGCTCCCCAGAATGGCTTCTTGTAAGCGAAGTAGTTTCCCAGGATGACCTTCGCCTGCCGTCCATTGCTGTGTCCACACTGATTAACTTAATCTGGGGCGTTGAATTCTCGCGTGGCACCGTGGTTTCTGCGACTTGTGGAAGTTCCAGATCTCCCGTTGATACCCTAACGACAGCCTCTTGTGACCCCCCTAATGAAGGCGAGGTAGTAGTATTCTCATCATCTCTCCATTGCAAACTGCCAGCAGCGCTACTTTCAGCAATTGGCTCTGCAGATTTATCTTCCGGGTTTAATGACGCATCGTCAAGATGGAGACTTTCCACGAGGTAATGAACAGCTTCCTGCACTTCAGACGGATTGGCTTTCTCTTCTACTTCGGTATCAGCAACTGCAAAATCGTCCCTGGGTGAAGAGATTTTACCTTCCGTAAATTCGTCAACAAGATAGGCAGTACCCTCAGTAACTTCACCTCCGACAACCACAGTAAGTTGGTTGTTTGCGGAATAACGGCGGGCTGATGTCGTCCCTGAATCATCTTTGATATCGGTGGTCGATTTTTGGGACTCCTCCTCAGCCAAGTTTCTTTCAGCTGGCTGTTCCTCTGCAATGGGAGATTTCTCACCACTGACTGCTACCACCACTTCACTCTTCGCGACGTCAGTCGGTTGACTTGTTTTCAACGAAGCCCCAAAAGCGGCCATCGCCTGCCGAACTAGCCCTTGACTGATCTCGGATTTGGCGCGGGTCTCCACCTTGAACCTTTCCAGCGCTTCTTGCCGCGTTCTTTCCATTGGTACCCACTTTTTCTCGATGAGAGCGTTAACTGCATTTTCGCAATCTACCATCCTTGACAAGACCTCCGCTGGTAGCACTTCCAAATGTCCGTGTAGGGCCTGTTGGACAATCTGCAAGTTGTCCTCAGATAACCAGGCACTTTTCGCTGGAACTCCAAACCGACGAGAGAACAGCTCAAGTTGTGACAGGCAGCTAGCAACGCGTCCCTTTACGACGTTCTCGTCATGTAGAAAGCGACTACGAACGTATTTGTGTCGGGGGATCGAGCTGTAATTTCTTTGGGCTGGTAAATTACTTGACGCCGCTTTACTTGCCGCACTGGTGACAAAACAAACACATCGAGTCAATGTCAAAACGCCACTTTACTTTCAACGGTAGTTTTTGTCAGAAAACTTACCTTTGAGCACGTTCGTCAATAGCATCAAGAAGACCTTGACTGTGGATTTGCTGAATGTAGTCTGGAATGCGTTCATCATCTTTCTGAATAGGGGATACAGCATCTTCGGAGACAACTTCGTCAGTGCCTGAACCTGCGTCGCCAGTTCCTGACCCTTGTGTAATCGACTCGGGCACCACAGGGCTTAATTCTGGAGCGTGTGCTGGAACTGGGTCATCTATGATGCTCACCTGCACCTCAGAATTTATCAATGGTGCTTGGAAAACATCAACTGTTTGAATACTCGCATCTTCATAAGTCAAATTCAAAGGATCTGTTCCCACATCCACACGAATTGGAGCGCTTGGCTCGCTCTCAATTAAAAGGGGGCAAGTAAGTTCATCCGTTTGCACGGTCTCGTTAACCATGGCAGGTTGCACAGTTTGGGAGCTATAATCCTGCTGCACAGTAGCAGAGGCCTCGCATGACAAAGCCAATTTATCCGCTAGTTCCTTCTTTTTTCTTAGGGCGGACAAATGCAAGGCCTGGACCTTTGTCAGCTCCTCTCGTGCAGATGTCAGCTCTGCGTTCACTGTTTCGAGAGTTTGATGCAGATTCTTGATCTCTTCATCCGCGGCGATTAACGCATTATCATCTTTGTGCGGCAAGCTAGATCGCAAAACCACATTAGCTGCCATCATTTTCTTTTTCAGTGTGAGGAACTGGATCTGCTGCTTGAGATCAGCCAACTCGTCCTGAGCTTTCTGCTTCTGCAAGCAAATTTCATCCAGCTGTCGTTGGGAGTCCTCATGTTGCTGTTCGGATTTCAGTCTGGTAGTTTTCATTTCCTCCGCCAGCTTCGTCTCTGTGTGTAGACGCTCGTAAATCTGCTTGACCTTTTCCGCTTCTTCTTCAGCCAGTGACCGCAATTTCTCTTCATGTTCATGCAGCGCTCTCTCAACCTGCTGCACCATCTTCTGCATCGCAGATTCTGATACCGCTGTATCTTCACTTTTCATCTGATTCTCTTTATGCTCGACCACGTCACGAAAACCTCGTCTCATTTTATGTTTCACCGGCGTCTCCACCCCAATATTCTCCCGTCCATGTCGTCGTACCAAATGTATCTCCAAATACTCCGCCGAAGAGAACAGTTTGCCACAAAACCCACAAACACGAGCTTCCTGCACCGCCGGTCTCATCTCTTCCTCCGTCTCATCCTCCTCTTTCTCCATCAACGCTCGTCTCTTTTGCTTCGCTCTTCTCTCCGATATCAACTCCGTCAACAACGTCTCGATCGTCACCACCGCCGACGGCGAAGCTCTAAATGTCACAATCAACAATAATTTGTTTACCTACACACTCAAAATTACCATAAAAATGCCACAAAACCTACCCGTGAATCTGCAGCAACTTGGCAATATTCTGCAACACCTGGTGCAGCTTTTCCACTTGCTTGTCGCCGCTATGAGCTCTGGCCTTCCACTTCTGCGCTCTTACCACCAACTCATCTCTCTCTTTCTCCACCTGTCGCAGCTCCTGACTCAGTGACTCTAGCACATCACCATCTCTTGCACGCATGAAGAGTAGATATTCCATAGCTAACTGCAGTACACGCACGAGGAACCAGGCGTCGCGTGTCGCTGGGTCTTTCGTCGAGTTTGGCAGGCGAGCGAACGTTATATGCAGCGCATACGGCTCCAGTACAACTGGGTCACCTTGTCGCACCACATTGGCCACGTCCAGGGCGCCAAGAAGCCGCCAATTGAGCTTCTCGCTGCGCTCCCGCCAGCAGAACCTCCGCATCCGAGCCAGTTGAAGAATGAGTCAAGATATCAGACATCCTCCTATTTGATTGGTTGTCATGTTGATGTAGCCATCTCCTTTTTATCCAACCACAGATCATTATGTGAAAAGAATATCTACTGAAATATCCAAGATTATTTACAATTATCTACTGATTTAGTAGAGAATATATAAGCCAATCACTGTATCAGTTACTGTTGGCTGGTGTCCACTAGGCCATTCACCTTGTAGAGCTCTTCGTGCATCATGGCGGCGCTAGCGGCTTCCTCACTTAATGGCGTCAAGATCTACAATTTGTCGTCGGGTAAGACCTTACCGCAATGGCTGGCTGAAAAGGGCGGCAGTCGCAAGGCGCTGGCTAAGGACGAGGACTATCGCCGACGTGTGGAGTTGCTACAGGACTTTCACTTCCCCGTAGGTTCTCAACGTGTACGCATGTCTTCAGACGGTAATTTTGTGGTGGCCACAGGTGTGTACCCACCTTCTGTCAAGGTCTTCGATGTACGCGACCTGAGTCTCAAGTTCGAGCGAGGTCTGGACGCCGAAGTGGTGCAGTTCGAGGTTTTATCCAGTGACTTTGGCAAACTCGCCTTCCTGCAGGCAGACCGCTCTGTGGCCTTCCATGCACCTTACGGTACACACTACAACATGCGTATCCCCAAGTTCGGCAGGGATATGACCTACCATAGAGAAAACTGTGAGCTGTATGTGGCCGCGTCGGGTTCCGACGTGTACCGCATCAATCTGGACCAAGGTCGGTTTGTAGCCCCATTGGAGCTGCAGTCGCAGTCTTCAGCGGCCAATGTGGTGCAATTGAACCCTATCCATCAGCTAGTGGGCGTCGGCTGTGAAGATGGAGTCGTGGAGATGTTCGACTCGAGGAGTCAGCAACGCGTGGGAAGTCTGGACGTCGCCATGCACTGCGCGTCGAACTCGGACAAGCAGTTGGAAGTCACAGCGTTGAGATTCGACGATGATGGATTGACTTTTGGTGTTGGTACGTCTGAGGGACAATGTTTGCTGTATGATCTCCGTTCGTCACGTCCATTGCTGGAGAAGAACCATCAGTATGGACTACCCATTGTGGACCTGCAGTTCCACGACTACGCGCGTAAGGTGATCTCGTCGGATGCTAAGGTGATTAAGATCTGGGACCGTCGTGATGGTGCCGTGTTCACGAACGTGGAAACGCCCGCTGAGGTGAAGGATGTGTGCGTCGTGGAAGGAGCGCAGGGCAAGTCTGGTGTGTTGCTTGTGGCTGGTGAACAGGAGCGTGTCATGAGCTACTACATTCCGGAGCTGGGTATCGCGCCTAAGTGGTGTTCGTTCTTGGACTCGCTTACGGAGGAGCTTGAAGAGGAGGCACAGGCTACAGTCTACGACGACTACCGTTTCGTCACTCGTGCGGAAATTGCCTCTTTCGGATTGGATCATTTGGTGGGCACGCCGCTGCTCAAGGCGTACATGCATGGTTTCTTCATGGATGCTCGCCTGTACAACAAGGTCAAGGCTGTGGCGGATCCATTCGCGTACGACGACTGGCGCAAGAAGAAGCTCAAGGAGAAAGTCGAGGCGAAGCAGGCCAACCGTATCACCATCCAGCGCCGGCTGCCTAAGATCAATCGCGCTACGGCCGAACGTATCCTGGAGAACGATGCCAAGCGGAAAAAGAACAGCAAGGAGGGCAACGAGGAGGCCGACGCCGACAAGACGTTCTCGAACCCGCTTGGCGACGATCGTTTCTCGCGCATGTTCACGTCCTCGGACTTCGAAGTGGATGAAGAGAGCGATACGTACCGTATGCTGCACCCGAACGCTGTTAACACAAAGCAGCAGCGCAAGCAGCAGGAAGATATGGACAGTGATGCTGGCACTGACGCTGAGGATGAAGAGGTTGGTGGTCGATTCGCCCGTGTGGACGACAGTGAGGAGGAAGAGATTGAAGGCAGACCGAGTGACGAGTCCTCGGATGAGGAGGAGGAAGAAATTCAGGAGCGTGCACCGAAACCCAAGGGCAACCGGAAACCAGCACCCAAGTTCTACGAGATCGCAGAAGACGAGAAGGTGGGCGACCTTATGTCTTTCGGCTCATCGAGTGACCGTGCCGCCCAGCGTGAGAAGAAGCAGTTGGCCAAACTTCCTCTTGCAGAGCGGTTGCGCATGCAGCGGGTGACTGAGAAGGAACGTAGTGCCTTCAAGAAGGAGGAGACTGCGGGTGGAGGTTACATCCGCGAGATGTCCTTTGTCCCGCAGGCTGATTTACGCAAGCAGCAACGTGCGCGCGAGCGTGAAGGTGTCGACGCGGATGATGGTGACTCGGCATTTGGCAACGGGAAGCGACGGAAGAAGCGTGGTGTTGGTGGCCTGAAGCTCTCGAACCCCGCCGGCCGAGGCCGCTTCCGCAGATAAAAGAGATAGACAACAACACTCAACGATAACCGAATAGATTTTGCATTGCAGTACACACATGTAACACTGGATAATCTCTCGATTGACTAACCAGCCAACCGTGACCAACCGTCAGGATCTGTAGAACAAAACGAAGTGATACCGTTTGAAGTACGTGGCCTGGTGCACCCATTGACGTCTGTGAGATCTTTGCTATAGGGTTCATTCTTCAAAACTCCGTGAACAAACCAATTCAAGTCGCTCCGATGATCTACTACGACGCTGCGCGCTTGTGGGGGATTTTCCTACGTTGGCACGGGTCTGCTCTCAATGGTCAAGCGCCAATTCGAGCACTGCACATGGCGGTGGTTGCTTTAATCGTCTCGCTTGTGGATCGCTACTACCCGTTCATCACCACGACAACAAAATCGATCGCGTTCACCGACTCCCTGACGGTGTTCAACACTTTTCTGGGTCTTGTGGTGTCGTTCCGACTGAATTCGGCGTTTAACCAGTGGAGATCGGGGATGGTGGCCATGGGGGCTCTCTCCGAGGCAGCAAGAGATATCGTCGGGTCTGGGTGTGCATACGTGAGTACAACCATCAAGGAGGAAGTGAAGGAGGTCAATGAGGCAAATGGTGACGAAGCCAAACAATTTGAGGAGGACAAACCGCAGCCCATTTCACGTGATATTTTGGAGAAATGCACGTTCTTCACGGAACTACGTCGTCTGGTGTTCCTGTACATTGCCATTGTGTTTCATGACTGTCGAGGTCGTGACGGTATTGACAAGTTGAAAAACACGGGTGTACTGACGGATGCCGAGTACGACGAACTGTATGCGTGTGGATCTGAGTATAAACAAGAAACAGAGGAAGTAGAATCTTACTGCGATCTGGTGCATCGGACTCCCCACAAGTTGCGTGCTGCCATCACGGAGCTTTGGCTTAAAAGACTGGTGCAGGTTGCTGCTCAGTGTGAACATTTGTCGACTGGTAATGCCAGCACCTTGCAAGGCAAAATCGCACAGCTGCCTAATCTGTACACGACGGTGTTCCACATCGCCAACGTCCCGATCCCGTTCAACTACATGCAGTACCTTCAGTTCCTGCTCGCTGCCTATATGCTGCTTTACATGTTCGTGATTGTACCGAATTCGGGGCTTTACACGCCAATTTGGGTCTTCTTGTGGGGCACCTTCCTCTTCATGGCGGATGAAATTGCTCTAGAGATTGAGTGTCCCTTTGGTCTCGACGCTAACGATATCGACCTGGAAGAGAGACTGCTACAGATTGAAGAGGAGCTGACGGTGCTGGTTCGTAGCCAATATTACTTCATCACTGGCGGGTCAAGTCTTTGTTTCACCAACGGGTTCTGGTGTATGCCGGAATCGAAGCCGGAAATCACTAAAGCATTCTCATTCCATCAAGGCCGCTTGTCTCCGTCGAACAAAGCAACAGTACAGCCGCACATGCTGCCTGAGATTAACAAGTTCACTGCTCTCATTCAAAGCCCAGGGATGCCCAAGAAGAGGGTGAAAAGCCGCTCGACTCAAGGTAGTGGTAGTGGCTACGGGTCGATGAGTTCGGCGGCTTAAATCACTGAAGCAGTGCACTTCAAGTACATTTCTCCTGGTTTTTCTCCTGTACAATTCTTCTCTCAGGTCAATATTTTTGTATATTTGGTGGTTAACTTGTTCGTTCCGTGGCACTAGTCAATAGACCCAATGTTGCAGCGGGTCTTGGCTCGGGAGAATGTGGACGAGCGTAGACGCGAGCTATTTCGTGCTAGTGGCATCACCACGCACCGCCAGTTGCTGCAGCATCCTCTGTGGGATGTTGCTCATACTGTGGACATGTCGGTTCGCGAAACGGAGGTCTGTAAGCCAAGTTATTCCAGTGTTTTCAATGTTCACGGATTGAGACCGTCGTTTGTGTAGGAATTGATGACCAAACTCTCAATTCGACTGGCCCCAGCAAGTCGCTCTGTACTGACAATTTCTACAGCAATGATAAAACTGCAACGGGTTGTTGCTAATACGTTCTGGTTGTGTAGGCTTTCGACCTCTTCTTGGAAAGCGCCAACCATCCAACGTTCCTACGCACAGGACTGACCAGCATCGATCAGGCGCTGAATGGAGGACTCCACGTTGGAGCACTATCAGAGGTACGATGTTTTTGTAGTGGTGTGGGTTGTTTGTGTTTGTGGCTGAAGAAATATTTCTTTTTGTGTGAACAGTTCGTGGGCACTGCGGGAATTGGCAAGAGTCAAGTGGCCATGACACTTGCGGTGGTGTGTGCTATGGATTATCCGGACAATGGCGTCATGTTCTTTGATGTAGAACGCAATTTTAGCGCCAAACGGTTCGTTTGGAAAATGGCGCGATGGAAACGTGGATTCTGATTCCGCTTTCTTTGGTGTAGGTTGTTGCAGATTACCATTGCACGCCTTAAACTGATGCATGCAGATCAAGACGCAGATATCAATGAGTTGGCTGCAAAAGTGATTAAGCGCATCCGTGTTGTGAGGGTCAACTCGATTGCAGCATTTGTTGCCAAGTACGAGATTTGTGAATTGATTCGAGGGCATCGAATACCGCCCGTTCTAAACTACCGTTTCACTGTGTTGTTTCTTGATTGCAATTGGCAGGTTCAAGGAGATGGAAGACGCCATGCATTCACTCAAGATTAAGCTCGTTATCATTGACTGTGTGACAACACTATTCAAGAAGGTAAGATGGTGTTTCATTCTTTCTCTACTATATTTTCTCGAAGTAGCTTTCAACTAATGAAATTGCTATCATCGTATCAGGCCGACGCTTTAACACATGCTCAGCGTCAGCATCAAATGCTACGAATGGCGAGAGACTTAAAGTGAGTCTAGCATTACCTTCGCTAGCTTGGGAACTAATACTTGCCCTTCAGGTTATTCGCGGACACACACCGAGCATTCGTTGTCGTCACTAACCGTGCCACCACAGTCGAAGGCGAAGGTAGGAATTCGTGTTTCTGGTTCTTCTGCAGTTGCTGTGTTGTCTTTGCAGTTTTAACATGATGCTGCATTGGAGGTGGACTGTATACAAAGCCACAACTCGGCGATAGCTGGGCGCACTGTGTCACCACAAGGGTCTGCGAAGTGGTCTTGTCATGTTTACAAACTTCAACATCTTTGACATGGCTGTGTTTTGCAGTTTATCATGGAGCGGCATTCTCTTTCTCGTGCGATGATCATTGCGAAGTCATCCGTTTCAGGTTACGTCGTTCAGCCGTTTACGGTCAAGGTGTGTGTTGGTCAATAGCAATTTCTCCACCAACATCACACTGACCAAGGCTTCATACCAGGAAGGTGGCATTGAACTTATTGAAGACGAGGAATTTTCACGACAAGCAGACTCGGAAGAATTCGCCATCCACGACGACTTACTCAGTGACCTAGCAATGGCTGCACTACCCATGGTGGATCCAGCGTGTACACTACGTTCAACTCAGCAGAGCAACGCAGAAGACCCAGACGCTACTCAACTCGTCAGTCAAAGCGACGACGAGTCTCAGTCGCATCAACAAGATGAAATACAAGAAACTGAGACCAGCAGCTTCGACATCGTGTCCGACTCCAACTCGGAAGACGAAGACGACTCCTTCTACTGGGACGTCACTGAGGAGTGAGAAAGTAAGAAATTGGCAACAAATCCTCTGAATGCAAAGCAGACAAACCCGACAGTTGATCAACGCCGTGTCGAAACATGGCGGGAAGCTTAGGAGGGTGTATTTAGTCCGACGCACGCCCAGCAACTAGCAACGCTTACGCCTTAAGAGCGAAGCGGCGCTTGGGGTAGTACGACTCCTTCTTCTGCTGCTTGAGGGTCTTGAGCGACTTCTCGTGCTTGGAGAGCTGACGGCGGATTGCGCGCGTCTGCTTGCGGCGCAGGTCCAGAGGCACGTGCTTCTTGCTGCCGAGAGCGGCACGGAGCTTGGCCTTCTGGTTCTGGTTGTACACCGTCAGCACACGGGCGATCGACTTGCGCACCACGCGGATCTTGCTCAGCTTGGAGGCAGCGCCGCCAATCACCTTGGCCACGCGAAGCTGGGCCAGCTCCTGCTGGTAGTCGTCCAGCTGACGGAGCAGCTCAGTCTTGCTCTGGGTGCGAAGCTCGTGCGCCTTGATCTGGACTGTAGCAGTCAACACACACAAGTCAGCATTGGTCTATATATCTGACTGCTGAGGGCAAACGACGGGCAGCGAGCAGGCAGGCAGTGGGTGATCTCAGTGTTCTAATGTCTTCAGTCCTGTGGCGTCCTATAGGTTTGTGTGTCTGTCGGTTGATAGCTCTGAGTGTCCCTGTTATTGTGTGAACATTGTCGATGCCTGCGTGCTCCCTGCCTGCCTGTCATCATGCTCGTAGTGGTCATTGCTGCGTCCATGGAGCTTAGTCTTACCCATTGTTTCCTAGTTGATGCGTTAGCTTCGAACTTCCCTTTTGTTGCGTGGGCGAGGCAAATGGAGGCGGCTCGGCGGGCCACTGGTTGGCTGGACGAATGACTGGTCGCTGCTGGCGTCTATTTTTGACTTCCCGGAATAATTTCTCGAGCGACATTCATGCGACACCACCGATAGTAATCCGGGAAGTCAAAGTCCGTACTAAGTACGAGTTGAAGTGGAAGTTGCCTTTTGTTGCTGGTCATCACGGCTGAGCTTGTCGAGCTTCCTCTTCCTCGACGTCTCGCTGGTCCTTGGTCACTAAAAATTGAAGCGTGGATCCTTTCAAGTTTATGAGCTGCAAGAGTTTGTCCCGTGCGAGTTTGACGTCGCCTGAGCTCTCGAAGCGGTCGCTCACCTCTCGCACCACGTAAACCTGCATCTCTTCGCTCAAACTCAGCAGCTTCTTGGCGTGCGGCTCGAAACCGCCGTCCTGGTACAGATCCATCCAACTGAACAATTTTAAAACCGACCAGCAATCAGTAGAGGGGCATGCAGCGAGGAATTTCTGTGCCTTCTTGCCACCGAACTGTCGGTTTGGAACCACCTTGTCGTGACAGAAGCGGGCGCCTTCGATGGCCTCCATCTCACGCTTCAGAGATATAACTGAAGTGCTGCTCTCCTCTGGATTCACTCCACTTGGCACAAACACAACGGCATTTCTACGTAGCGACAACTTCGGCTTGTTTTTCGGCTGGAACGGGTTGAGTAGTGCAACGAGTTTGCTCTTGGCCAACTCCACACGTTTTACCAACTTTTCACGATCCTCAAGCTCCATGCGCTCGATCAGCTCCATCGCCTTGGGCGGCGTTGAAACGCGTCTATTCAGTACCACATTCCAGTACTCCTCTTTTTGTTCGCGCTTGTCGTACTCGACGACCCATGCGTATTGAGCGATGCGATTGAACTCGATCGTTTGCAAGTACAGCAAACGCGCCCTTCGGACAGCAATCTCCACGATCTGCGAGAGTTTTAAATGGAAGTCTCGCGTGACATTCAGCGCCACTTGCACTGGAGGTGTGTATGCTTGTCGTAAGGCTCCGTCTTGGTCGTAAGGTTCGATGTCTTCCCAGCGAATAACCGCAGACTGATTTGCTAGCGGAACGAAAACCAGCACGCTTCCCCTAAGCATCAAGTTCTGCGTCGATACTATCGTTCCCACGCAGTTCTTCCACTCTCCCTTGAGGATTTTCACCTTTTCGTCAAAGTCACACCAGGTCCTGGTGGCCTCCAGTACTCGAGCCTTTTCCCTCGTACTCCAGCGCTTTTTGGATGGCTGAGTGTTGTCTACTGGTAGTCGCTGGAGGAACAGAGTGCGTTTGATATTTTCATACCGCTGGCGGCGTGCCGCAATCTCTTGTCTTGTGTCTGACTTTAATGCTGGAGACGCACCAAACACAGCTTTTACCTTGTACACAATGGACGAACGAACCTTGTCGTCTTTTTTTCGTTGTGCCCGAGCCACTTGTGTTTGTCGCATTAGTCTCATGTATGCCTTCCCAGATCGTCGAGCGACGAAAGACCGAATAAGCGCTTGCATTTTTGTGGCAGCGAGGTTCTGTCGTTTCAGTTCTGCTTCTTGTTGCCGTATCTCTTCTTCACGTCGTTTCTTTCGCTTTTCTCGATCCTTCTCGGCGTCAGCATCACGCTTTTGCTCTGCTTTCTGTCGAACAACGGAAAAATAATTCAAGCGGTGGCAATGGTGGTGCTGCCGCTGTCCTTTAGCATGGTACGAGCTCATGCAGCGTTTGCAAAATACATCCAGGCAGGTTTCGCATGACCATTGAGCAACCCGATCAGAGCACTCAGCGCACATAACGACGAGTGATTGAAACTTGTGCTGGGTTCCCACAGGTTGTTCTTCAATCACCATAGAGTCCTGCTGAATCGGTAACTTGGAGTGTAATCCATTTTCCTTCTCTGTAGACTTTTTAAGCAATTGTTTGTGCACGTGAGGGAAGCAGGGATCACAGAATGGAACTTTACCATTGCCACATTGAAGACACTCTCTTGTCGCAGTTTCCAATCCACAGTGACTGCACTTTTGAATTTTCCGTGGCTGGTGCTTTTGAAAAGCTCTTCGATTTTTGTGGTCCCTTTCAAAGCAAATTTTACACATCGCGTCTTCACACTCCACGCAATATACTTCGGCTGGAAATTTCGAGACATTTGGATCAGTGCTGTCTTCGTGACGTTCACAGAAAGCGTGAAACTCTTCGCCTGGGAACGGTAACGGGACAATCTTGCCGCATATTACTCCTTTCAAGAAACTCGGACGTTTTGTGAGGATTTTTCCACTGGTGATGTGCTGGAACTTTACTGTATGTCCAGTATGGTCAACAAACTCAATGAACATGCTGGCAAGAATCGATTTCAGTTGCAAACGAAACTTGTAGCAGCGATACGCTAATTGAATGGTTGCAACACATTTGCTCCGATGTTTTTGAATTTGCTGCTCACGGAAAATGATCACGAATTCATCGTGTTTTTTCTTCGTCGCGATTCGAACCGCAAACCGTCGCAATACCATAACAGACCAAAGCAATCGCTTAGTGCAGTGCGCCTCCAGCAATTTCCTGTACTTTCCGTTTTGGATCGTCGACGGAAGTACAAAGCGATTCATGAATCGGAGGTAATTCTCGTCAGTTTGAACAGACTCTGATCCATCAGTAGCTTCCTTATTACTTCCCGAATCCGCAAACTTTTCTTTCAACAACATCAAAATGGCCTTGTTGAATCTTGGAAACGAGATAGTTTTAGCCTTAGGCTCCTTCATTTTCGCGAAAATAACATCAGCGTTCTGCATTGGAAACTTTGTCTTGTGAATGAAAGCATGTGGGAGTGCCTTGAGAAATCTCGCGAAATGAGAATTATCCATTTCCACCGAGTTACCGGCAGCATTCCGAAAGACTTCTTGCCAAATACCGTCATAGCCTTTTCGTTTCCATTGATTTTTCGCCAAGTCCACAATATACAGCGACCGATCAACACGAAACTCTTCCTGGGTACTCCCTTCCTTCTCGTCTGCGGATTTTACTGATTTGAAGGTAAAGCTATGCAGTAGGAGTTCATCCTTCACACGATTTCGACTTCTTTCCTCTAGGACCTTGCCCACTGCTCCCTCTTCTGCAAGAAATTGTCGACGACGAACCACGGCAGAAAGCATATTTCTTCCGATGAATCGCCGTGCCGCTCGCTGGATAGTTGCTGCATTGAGAGCACGGAAGCGTTGGTTCTCCACGTTCCGTCGGGCTTTCCAACGTGCTTGCATGCGATTGATCATCTTGATGGCATATCTCACTTTCAAAAGCTGAATTCGGGTTTTGTATCCCCTCCACAATCTTTGTATTCGTTTTGCACTCCTCTCCTCCTTCAGTTTCCATGCGTGTGTGCGTCCTCGAATCCCTCGGATACGTTTTTGGATGCAAACGGCAGCGAGTCTTCGCTTGCGATTAACTTCACGTCGAGATCTCTCCAGTTCCTTAGCGTTTTCGTACCGAAGTCGTTTGCGTATTTGTTTTCCTTTCCATCTCGCTTGCAATTTTCTAGCCGCTTGAACCTTTCGTGAATTCGAAGTATCACCAGATTTGGTCTTCGACAGCGAGATTTGACCCCACTTTTTCTGCAACTGACTTGGAACCAGGGCATTTGCTTTTCTGTTGCGACGATCTTCTTCAATTTCTTTTAACACTTGGTCACGTCGAGCCTTGGATTGCTGTCTGCGTTTCCAAAGCTCAATTCTTGAAAGATAGCATCGCCATGCGCATTGGATAGTGAGAACAGCTCGACGAGTGTCGCGCTTGTGTTGACTTACCCATCTACGAACTTGTTGACCTCGATAGTGAGCTTGAATCTTGAGAATTTTCTTCTTATCACGCTCGAAAGCCGCTCGACGACGGCGAAGCACTAATACTCGTCTCTCGTGCCAACTGCGGAAGGCGTACTGTATAGATATCGCAGCTCCCTGCATCTTTATGTGTTTTACTCTTGCAGCAATCTCAAGAGCTTTTCGTCGACGGAGCTTTTCAACTTGGCCAATTTTACTGAGTAAGACTCGTCTTCGCTGGGCCACTATTCTTCGTGCATGCTTTTGAATGCAAACCGCTGCCTTGTGGCGGTGCTGTCGTTGCAGCTCTCGTCGCAGTGCTGCCCACTGAGCGCACCGAATTCTCCAAAACTTTTGAATACAAATAACAGCTTGTTGTCGAAGTGTTGCTCGCTCCCGTGAATGGCGGAGCGCGTAATATCTGATGCAGCGCGTTATTCTGCAAGCCGCTCGCTGTTGCTTACTAGCAAGTAAGACAAGAAATGCTTCTTGTCTGCGTTGTAATTCCCTTCGTATCCTTCTCCGCCTTGCAAGTTCACGTTTCGCACTTACCTGACGCCACCAACATTGTAAGCGGTGACTAGCCAGCTCCCACTCCTGTTCTCGCGCTTCGAGGACATACATCTTCCATTGACGCATCCCCACGGAAAGCAGTTGATTATTCAGACGAACTCCGACGCGAAAGAGCAACTCCGCTGCTCGCTGTTGCGCTGGTGACGCAAATTTTCCTAGCCCAACTGCATAAATCACATCAAGGGGTATCCATTGCTTAATTTCATCGAGGGTTTCCTTGATCTGGTATTCTGCCGCCCCATGCTGAAACTCAGCCTGATGCCGCTCCTGAATTAACCTGGTGTAGCTGCGAGAACGCTTCGGTACCTTGCTTTTGCTTGGAGGCACCTTTTGATTCGACGTCTTCACCACTGTCGTGTCCGTAAACTCTCTCTCTATCTGCCTATGTTCCTTCACTTCTTGTGCGCAATTGCTCTTCTTTGCTGACATCGTACTTGTAGGTAATGTAACTACACGAGCGCCAATCTTCTTCCGTGCATTTAACGGTTCGATAGCACCGAGTGGCCTCTTATTTTTCCGCAGCGACGATGCGAGAGAAGATTTAAGCATGTCCATTTTTCCAGTCGATAGTCCTGTTATTTGACGACGCGCTTGTTGTATCCTGTTTTTCCTCAGTTCACGATAAAAATCTGCAAAAAACTCCGGATGATCCACGGAGCGTTCAAAACTCTCAACCTCACGCATCTCTGCTTCACTAGGAGGAGGGAGATTAGCAAGTCCACGTCTCGTCCGAGGCGACATCGTCGTCAACAGTGGCAGAACCACATTAGAAGTCTCTTTCTTCACAATATTTTCAACATCAGTCGGTACTTCACCACCCTCTTCCATCTCACAAAACTGGTCGTCGTTCTCTTCAACTTGCTGCTCTGAATCCAACAGAATCTCCTCATTCTCAACCTCCTCCTCCTGTTCACTTTGAACCTCTCGTAAGAGATCCCTCACCATATCTGGCTGGTTCAAGTACTGCGTTAATGAGAGAGGAGGGAACATCCCAAAGTTCTCTCCTGGAGCAACATTCTCTTCTTCTCTAGACAACGGAAGTTGAGTTGCTGTTCTCTTATCTCCTCTCTTCTTCTCTTCTTTGCTTAAGTTGCTGCTAGTCTGAACGCCGTGACGCAGCACATTGCGCCATTGCTTCGGATTGAAGGCCGTGCAGCCGTCGATGGCCGCCGCCAGTCGCACGAACTCCCCCGGTGCAGCAGCGTCTACATCAGAGCGTCCTCTCTTGCTCAGTTGGCGTCTAGCGACGGCCTCCTGGCGCCGCCTGCGCGCGACCGCCGGGTCCATAATGCGCACATCGAAGCGCAACTTCAACAACCGACGGAATAATGTTGCGTCATTTATGGCAACATAACTAACGCAACTTAAGATATCACTTACGTTGCGATAATTTGCAGCCTCTCTTTTTCGTCACCGTTCAAGCCAACCAGCATCTCCCAGCCAGACATGCTGTGCTCGCGCTTGCTCTCCGCCGTGACCAAGAGCGCGTTGGCGCCCGCCTCGCTGCTCCCTTCCATTGCCGGTACGTTGTACACCTTTCTGTCACACCACCAGTTCCATCTTCATTGCGCTGTAGACGTTATTAACAAAGTATCGTGTGTATCATTCCTCCTCAGCCCGTCCGACCGTCGCCGGTGTACGCAGCGTGCCGTCGACTGTCAACTGGTTCGCAGCCGAGGAAACGCCCATTGCTATGGAACTGTTGAACCGCAACGCTCGTCGCCCCAAGAAGGTGCAGAATTTTTTTCTTTCAAGTAGTAAGAAGACTCGCTGTCCTGCTTACGCTGTGTATTGTGCTTGTTGCTGCAGGCCAACCACGGCAAGCGTCCGTGCTCGCATCACCGCCGCCGTCAGAAACGACTCGGAGCTAAGAAGGCATAAGTGTGAGGAGAAGGAGCAGCCACTTGACGCTTGTATCTCATCTAGACAGAGTTAATAGTATGCGCGGACTTGATCATTGTCCATCTGTTTGCTCTGTGTATTGAAGACGTCTGGGAAGACTGAAGCCACGTTGACACACATCTACATTTAGTATGATTTGCCCTATCCTATGCTACACTCGACATTCTTGCTCGGTCTAAGCTGGCCGGTTATGTCGATCATGCCTGCGGCATGGGCTCGTCGCCTTGAGCTTGGTTCTGCCGCTCCTGTTGGCGCTCGCTCTGCATTTGTCGGTACTGCTGGGTGACGGCTGCACGACGACGGTCGTCCATGAGTTGTTGCTGCAGCTGCAGCTTGCGAACGTGCTCGCGCAGGTCGTGGCAACGCGGCACCTTGCACTCATATTGGCGACACTGTCGAGCGTGAAGCTGCAGGAGTGCCCACACGCGCCGACAGATCGTGCAACCGCCGTACGCACGTTGCTTGCACTGCGCTCCGTGACGCATCAGCTCCTTCATCTTCTCGCAGTTCGACGAGCCACAGTTGCCGTCAGCGCACGAACTCGAGTGAACCAGCAACTGCATGTGCAAACGAACGTTCTTGGCACGCTGTTCGCGAAGACGACGCTGCTCCGCTGTAAGCGCACCAGTACCAGAAGCGCCCCCAGACCCAGCAGGACCACCAGCACCAGCTCCGCCGCCCGCACCACCACTGGTCGGCACCATTTCCAGCGGGTGTTCGTGCTTCTCCTTCGCGTAACAAGCATCGCACACGTCGAAGTCCGGACACGTGTGACAATGCCACCGGTTGCCCGTGACAATATCGCGAGTACAGGCATTGCACTCGTACACGTAGGCGTTCGGATTCGGATTGCCCAAGTGATACAAAGCCATCATGGACGAGTGCTTCGCGCGACGCAGCTCGTCGAACTGGTAGTGGTTGCCCTGGCACAGACTCAAGAATGCCTGGCGCGTATCGAAAAACTCGCTATCGTTGACCTCGTCCGGGTCCGTGCAGCGCTCTGCCAAAGCAACCGTTTCCTTTGTAAGCACATTCAACCGCGTCTGCAATCTGTGGTGAGCCGCAGAGGAACCTGCAGCGGACACGACCTTAAGCTTCTGGTAGCATCCATCACACAGTGCGGTCTGCACGACCTTCGGGTTTAGACCATGCTCCGTTTTCACAGTGGGGTCGCGCCACAGTGTACCCTGGACAACTGACGTATTGCACACCCGACAGCATGGCACCAGCTTCACCACCAAGAAGTCATCCTTCATTGGCTCGATCACCTCACCGAGCTTGTGCATCAAAGGGTCCGAGAGTTTCCGGTCTGGGGTATCCAACGATTTCACCGTAAGCGTGCGATTACTCGTCGATACCGTGTCTTCGTGTGCATCGTCGTCTTCATCCTCATCGCCTGACGCATCTCCTCCAGACGCGGTCTTCCGGCGTTTCGGCTTCTTAGACTTGGATTTCTTGTTCGCAGCCTTCTTCGTATCCGAGTTCTTGCGCTTCTGTGACTTGGAACCACGCTTGTTAACGATCTTTTTCGGCTTCTCGGCGTCCAACTTCTCGATTAAGTCTTCTGCCAGGCCGACCCAATAGTCTCCCTCGCAATACGGCAGTGCACACGGCGTGTTATCATTGCGCCAGTAGTCATCGTACATATTGGTGATTTGCCACACCACTCCTTCCTCCTGGGCCTTGACCAGCATATCCACGTACCAAGCGCGTAAGCGGTCCGACTTCGGCGTCTTTTGTGCTTCTGGATGGCAGTACAAAATATAATCATCGCCCTTCAGGGGTGGGCAAGCCCACAGATGTGCCGTGTGGAAGCCACGCTGTTTGAGAAAGTCAAAGTACGCAATAAGCATTTCGTGGTACACTTTCGTACGAAGATGAGCCGGCTTGAAGTAGTTCACCGAGTCCAGGTATGAGATGTACACGCGGCGCGAATTGCAATCCGCCTCTTGTTCGTCGAACTCGTGCACGTACATACCAAATAATAGCACCGACACACCATCCAGCTCTTGGAACATGCAGATGCACTTGGACTTGAACCGGTGCTCGGACGTGTACTTGTGCGAATCCTTGTACCGCTGAAACATCTTATCGCGCACCATCAGCTGCTTTTCAATGTTTGACACCAAACGCACAGTGAGGCCCTCAGCAGTTTCCACGTCTTTCACATCACGCTGCGTCCATTTGGCCTCGTCCTCACGTTCTGCTTGCAAGGACTTGATGATGCGACGCTCCAGAAAATCTGACAGCTTCGTGCGCTGCAGGTCCTTGGCACTGAAAGCGTGGCGCCCAATCTTATATTTTTGCGGCTCGCTCTTACGATGCTCCAGTAGGCATTCCGGGCATAGAAATTCACTGCCGGGCGACGTCGTAATGGAGTGGACCGTTCCCTTGGATCCCGATGACGAAGAACTCTTGACGACCGTTGTAGTGACTGTGGTAGATTTCGCACCAGACGAAGAGGGTGATGAAGTCGCATCACCGCTATCAGTTGATTGACCGCCCTCGGTCTTGACGAGCTGTGGTTTTTTCTCGCTGTCAATCTTACCATTGAAAAGGGCGCAAATCTGGTGAACCCAACGCTCACACTTGTCGCACTGCACCCAAGGCTCCTCGTGCACTTCGTCATTCTTTTTGCGCGCGAGCTCATTCTTCTGGTACTGGCGACCTTCATTGTGCTTGATGGTATCCGGCAGGTTAGCGTGGCACTGGTGGCAGCAGTGATACTTGTTATCTGCTGAAGTGTAATAGTAGCAGTTCCGTCGGATACGACTGTTACACTCGCCGTTGCAGTACAGTACCGCAGGCTCAAAAACCATGCGCTCGATACCACATAGTCGGCACGAGCTCTCTTTTGCACGAGCAGCCTTTTCATCAACTTCAATTTCGGCAGCAACCTTGCGCATTTCACCGTTGAAATCCGACAGCATGTCCTTCGCAAGGCTGTATACGTCTTGGTCTTCGCTGTTGTACTGCATTGCGTTCTGGAACGTAGTTCGCACATCATAAGCAAATTCCTCCGTGTGCTTGTACACACCTGCTTCAAGTTTCTTTTTAACGGTTCCCAGGTCCATTGGCTTCCGGATGATCTTAAAGTAGTTCGGGATATTCAAGGCCACTGGATCCACAGGTGTGTTGAACACCCATCCAAATTTGTGTTCCATCATACCCTTCAGGATTACTTCCAGCTTCTTTTTCAGGTTCGTAGGAGAGACCGTGGCGTTGTAGTACGTCACCAATGAGTCCACATGAGAAGCTAGGTCCTCGTTGCTCAGTTCGTTCAGCACTGACATTGGGACTTCTGAGGAAGCAGGCGGCGCCGGTGTTGCTGTTACTGCAGCGCTTGAATTCGCATCACCTCCATTAGCCGTAATGATTGCTTTCGGTGTTCCTACTGCACCTGCAGGCAGCTGTAAGCTTGTGCTGGCATCCATGCGGCGGTGCTCCGACATCATGGCATTCAACTTTGAATTGTTCATCGTCAGCGGATTGATGGACAATTCCTCCTTTACAGCAGATGCAGAACCTTGGGCAGAGGTTGTTCTTGAAGCATCAGATTTCACTTGAGGTTCTTCTTTAACCGTGACACTAGACGACCCCGGAGCTGGTAGCATGTTGCCCATCTTCCCATTCTCCTGCATTTGACCTTGAGTCTGGCCATAACCTTGTCCTTGAGCGTGACTCATCGGCAGTGTTGGCCGGGGGCCACTCATCGGTGTCATAGAGTGGTTGCCAGTCGGTTGCTGAGGGACTGTTAACGTGTTCAATGGTGCAGCAACTGATACCGGAGTTGCAGTTGTGTCTTGAAGGTCCATCGGCATTTCCAGAGGTTTTCCCGCAACTGCAAGGCTGCCATCAACTTTCGAAGCTACATCGTCTTCCTCACCCAACAGGTCATCAGGCGACGGCTTCATTGACGCCGCTAGAGCGTTAGCAACCGGTCCCTGCGGCAGTTGGAGAGAATTGTGCTGTTGCATCTGAGCTGGCATTGGGATCGGCTGCATCGCACTCGGGGAATTCACACCGTTCTGAGTTGGCATGACCGCAGTAGCATTGCGCTCGTCAATCACGTGCTTCACAATATTCCGCTGGCTCCTGCATTGCTTGAACTTCACATCCAGTTGTTTGAGCATAACACGTTTCTCTTGGACCTGTGCTTCGTATTGAGTTTTCTGCATCGGGTCTTGCGTCGAGTTCGACAGGTGCAACAACTGTCGGCACTCGTTCATAATTGCATTCATACGTGCACGGATCTCTTCCACCCACTTCTCCAACTTTACGCAATGCGCAGTCAACTGCTCAATCGAACGCCCGCTTAGCTTCTGCTTGATGAGCTGAAGTTGCCGTTGGTCGTCTGGCACAAGATTCGCAGGTGTCCCAGAGTTCTCAACTTTCACATGTCCTTGCTGAGTCGCCATACTATTTGACGACACAGCAGCTGTGTTGTGTTGCGCTGTCGGCATCGGGGCAGAGCGGTTGCCTCCAATCGGCATCACCATCCCCATCGAATTCATATTATTGCCCACCGGAGTAGCATGGTTCACAGCCTGCCCAACATTTTGCTGGAAGTTCATTGCTCCGACATTGCCATTGTTCTGAGGCTGCTGTAAGTGTGCAGGCATTGCCAGGGGCATGGGCTGTTGCTGTTGCTGAGGCTGCTGCATTTCCTGCTGCTTCTTCATCGCAAGCATGCGTTGTCGACGCTGACTTGCTGCAAAAATATGTTGCAACGCACGGTCGGCATCCAGCATCAGCGCTCCATTTTTCTCCTTGACTTCCACGGGGTACCGAACCACCTGGCATACGAGGCACTTGGGGTTTGTGCACTGTTGAAAATGCGACAGCACGTACTTGGACGAAATACAGTGGTTGTAGGAGCACGCGTTTGTCTGTCGACACGCACCCATATGAGCCCAGAGTCGCTTCATCTCACCACAGCTCGGAGTAGTTGTGCACGTGCCCTCAGCCGACTTACACCACATTGCATGCCGCAGCAGCAACAATCGCTGTTGCTGTCGCTGCAATACTTCCTTCGATCCAGCGGTTTTTACGTCATCACGGACCATGAGCCGCAACTTATTGTGGTACTCCGTTGTCTGGTTCTTATCAAGCGCTGACGTTACTTGCTGGGCCTTGGCTTTGAACTGCCAAATGATCTGGGCTGACTTGGTACGAGCAGCAGAAGCTGGAGAGTTAGATGCTTGAGGCCCAGACCCAGTTGCGTTATTCGCAGTACCAGCACCCGGTGTCATTTGCATTCCGTTCTGCCCAGGAAGGGGCGAGATACCCGTGCTACTCAAAGACGGACGATCCGACATGGCCGGATCAATCGTTGAGGGTGTTGATTGCGGGTGCGCTTGGGATGCTTCTGCTTTAACTGGGGTGTTCACTTGAGAAAGCGGATCCTGAAGTTCCGGCGGCATTTGAATGGCCTGCGCGGCAAGGTTCTTCACGTCCGAGCTCACCCCGTTCGACGTAGGAGCAACTGCTTGAGCACCAGGAAACGGGATTGGGGTAGCAGCAGGCGTGGGAATCGCTGGTCTGGTATTCGCAGCAGGAGAGGCTTGGTTTGGTGCGCCGAGCTGTCGCATTGCGTTGGCTCCAACATTACGCTGGTGCGTCTGGGCACTACGCACGATGCTGCGCAAACGAGACTGGAGCGTGCTCGTGTTAGCGTATTCCTCGCGTGAGGCAGCAATGCGGTAGCACTCATCTTCTAGACGATGCGCCATCTCCGGCAGCTTCTGCAGCCAGTTTGCTGGCGCGTTTGACCGCTGATTCTGAAGAACACGCATGATGTGATTCAACATCTCCTTGCGCAGCGCCTGGTCAGCCGAAGATTGCCACGTTGGTCGGGCTGCAGTCGTAGCGGTTCCCGTATTTTGGGTCGAAGCTTGAGGCTGAGAGCGTGCAGCATTTGCATTAGTTGCAGTGTTTACACTTGGGTTGCCTCCACTCATTTGCCTCTGTGCAGCCATTTGAGGCGGAACCTGACCTGCCGCAAGCATTTGCTGCTGCTTCTGCTGCGCTGCCTGTTGCTGCTGCTGTTGCGTTTGCTGGTTCGCGCTGTTTTTCTGAGCCTGCTGCTGCTGTTGCTGAGCCAGTCTCTGGCGTTCAAGAAGCGCTTGCTGCTGCTGTTGACGCTGCAAGTTTAGCTGTCGTTGCTGCTGCATCATCTGCATGTAATGCTGCTGCTGCATTTGCTGCTGAGGCATGTAGTAGTTTTGCTGCGGGTTCATCATGTTCATGTGCTGCATGTTGTTGAACATCATGTTGCTGGCGTCATTCATGCCGAAGTTGTTGCCACTCATGCTCATACCCATATTCATGCCCATGTTCATGCCCATATTCATGTCGAGACCCATTCCGTTGTTGTTGTTGCCCATAGCGCTGCTAGTCGTGGTCGTGTTCATAAAATTCATCACGTCCAGACCTCCAGACGACGAGGACGACGTGCCGCTGTTCGTGAGTGACTCGGACGCCAGCGACGCCGGGAACGGGATTGCATCTGCTGACGTCGTCGGTGCCGAGGACGCCATCAACATGGACGAAGCAGACGTGTCCATCATTATGCTGCTGCTGCTCGGGCCGCTGCTTGTAGTCGTGGGCGAATTGAGCTCGTCCGGGAAGTCAATTAGCCCCGCTGTGGATATGGACGAGTTGCCGCCGAGCATCATAGACGAGTCCGTCATGAGGTTCATGCCGCTGCTAAAGTCCAGTCCACCGGTCAGATCCATGCCGTTCATGGCGCCGCTGTTCCCGCCGCCCAAGTTGAACTGGTTCATGAAGCGGTTGTCGCCGCCGTTCATGTTCATGCCAAAGTCCCCCACAAACGCATGGGAGGAGTCCATAATAGCCTAGAAAATGGAGTACATAGGTAAGTGTCGACGTCTCAGGGTCATTGTGCACGTGATTCACGGTGAAGAGACGTGTATACTGTGTGTAGTGTCTTACCTGTGGGGTTAGATCAATAGACGAGCTCTTATAACACTGGAAGCTCTTCTAATCGCCGCGACCGAAGCGTTTTGCCACCTCGTCACTCGACGCGTGCGGAAGAGCACCGCGTGGGCTGTAGAGACGTTCGGAGAGAGAGAGCGCCACGAGACGAGAGAGGAAAGAGCCGTGGACCAGATGAGCGCGCGGAGACTCGCAGTAGGGGGCGCTCTGACGCGTGCAGGGGCCGAGCGTGCCTGCCTTCCTCGCTCTGCGCTCGAGCTTTTCTTTTTCTCACTGATGTAGACAGCGAGCAGGCCACAAGGGGCGGCGACCGGGGAAATAGCCAGAAACAGTGTGGTTTCATTGCACCATACAAAAACGTAGTGTTAATAATTAATTACGAATGTAGACATAGTGAAATGGGCACACTTCTAGAATGGGCTCCAAGACCCCAATGAACAGAAACGAAGAAACTAGTGTTTAGGTGGTGATGTCTGGAGTGTGCGGCATGTGACTCACAAGTTGTGAGGCTTCACGCTGGCCCTCGGTGGTGTCAAGTCGTTGTCGATACCAGTGCAAAAGTAGAAAATTGGTGGCCGATCGTATTTAATACATTTAGTCTCCGCGACGAACAGTACACTACATGTACTTGCTGTGGCAAGGTACATGCACATGTAGGTGTGACGGGCGTCCACGTGATCGCGGTGCTGCAGCGATCACCGGATGGATCATGTTTACCGCTGTTCCATCCACAAGCGTCGTGCACCATCAGCAAGGTCAACGAAGGCGGGAAGTGAGGTCTCTTTTTCGATGATATCTTCGACGATTGCACAACGGCTTCGTTGACATTGACACGCTCGCTGATGGACATCCATGTGCACCATCCCGTCACTCCAAAGCAGAATTCAGCCGACACATTGACCCATTGCCGACTTAATCAGATGCAAGCAACGGTCATCGTCTTATTCGGCGATGGGCTCCGCTGATATTCAAGATCGTTTTGCGGTGGTCGTGTGAACTAGATGTTGACGCTGGCTCACACCGGTGGTGGTGACGTCGTGGATGCCAGTCGATTTCATGTTGACCGTGTAGAAATGAGGAGCCGCTAATCAGCAGGTGCGGGACAAGAAACGACTGGTGCCGCGGCAAAGGCGTTACTAATTGGTGATGCGAGCGTTGCACGCTGCAAATGTAGCGCGATGACTCGATGTGGCACGGTGCGATCAACGTGCCTCAGCCGAGATGACCAACAGCCAACGATCCTCGTGAGCCGAGTTCAATGAGCCAATGAGTTTGCCCTTCAAGTCAGTGGACTGACTCGTTGCACTTTGTCACATCCACGAGGATTAGGGTACCGCGGGGTTCAACGTCTAGACTGACTACATTTTCGCGCGCGATCTTTTTGCTGCATCACCGAGGTCGGTGCTACTAGATACATGTACAATTATAGTCGCGAGCGCACCACGCAGAGACGTTGAAGCGCCGGGCTACGTCGGATTTGTTCTCTATGAGTCGCAGCATTGCGAACGATGGGTCAGATCGTCCAGTCGTCGGATCGTCCGAAGTTTCGATGGCATTGACGAATACATTGACGACTACGCGGCTGTCGGTCACGAAGGTATCTTTCGTTGGTCGTGCAGTGGAGGATCTCATGTCGGCCTCGCGTTACTGCCTCGCTTCCCTCGCTGCCTTGCAGACCTCCAAACACTCGCACCCTACGCCAACCACGCAGCACTGTATTCGCTGCAAACTATAGGGAACGCGTTAATCAACTTGCCAGTGCTCCTAGAGCTCGCTTACGGTCCTGCGTGGACTGGTCGCTAAAAAAAGTAGATCATCAAAATGAGTCTCCGTTAGTTGTTGTACGAGTTGATTACAGTATCCGATGTTGCACCACTATCCAGCAGCCCAATCCATCCCATTTCTGACCCAAAACCTTTACAAAAGTGTATGATATCTTTGATTTATTTCGAAACTGACCCCATATTGCCCATTCTAACTGCAGAAAAGAATAATATATTTTTTTAAAAACAAATTCTGCATTTGGAAAAAATGGTACTGTGCCATTTGTGCAACACTGTTTGCAACTATGATATGATTGGCTATTAATTGATCATAGATTAACTTAGTTTTTGACTCGGTGTCGGCTGCAATTAGCATTTTGCCATGAGATGCGACTGCACATACTTCGTATATCCGAGCAGCAACGAATGAAGAGATGCTTGGAGCATGCTCAAAACAACGCCTTGACGTCAATATATAGTGTAGATAGTTTCCTCTCAATAAAGTAGCACAATTCTGCCCCGCAGCAATGGGAATAACGGAGGCAGAGGCACAGACATGTCCGCCTTCTTAACCACAACGCACTATGAGGGACTAGCGCGCATGACGTCAGGGCTGGCTAGACCGCATCCAAATGACGGTCAGCAGCAACATTCTGCCTACAACAAATCGTGCGGCGGCGGCGTATTGTTGTCAACAGTACGTCGCCGCCGCTGCTGCTGGAGAGTATCAGTGGTAGCAGCATATTATTGAGCGGAGTGCAATAACCATCACCACCAGCGCTGTGCTGCTGTTCAGCTATAGGTACTGGTACTCTAATGAAGGGGAGGGGGGGGGGGCATCGTGGTTGCTGCAAATGGAGGGCATCGCGTCGGATACACGCCGATCACAACAATCCCTGTTAGGTTAACAAATGCATCTCGCTGGTAAAGCTCCTGTGTATGAATACAGCACGCTCGGCCTCGTCGTAGTGGCTTAGCACACAGCAAACTTTCATCGCACACAGGCGTTTGCAACCTGACTTGGCTTTTGTATCGGAATGGGTTGCAAGTCTGACGCAAATGTGCTACCGTGCGTGCAATCCAAGTTGCAAACGGCACCCCATATTTAGGCACAGTATCCGCCACGAATTGGAAAAAAAAAATCGTGACCAATATGCTGCATGGATTTTCAGAAATACAACCCCGGTTGCAAATGGCTGGTAATGTACCGGTACATGTATGTCATGTTCATTGAAGATTTCTTCAACGTAGTGACACGTGATACTGTAGCATTACTGCACACTACCGTGTTGCTCCCACAAGCCCCTAGCGGGAACTCTCACCCCGATCTATCAGTCATTGATCTGCTTGATGGCTCGTACAAGTCGGTCCGTATTATTTTACCTAAATTATGCGTTGTACGTTGCTGCGCTTCCCCGAAGGCGAGTGTTCCTCCAGGTGATGAGGCATCGCTGATGACGCTGTGGTGGTATACATGTGCGTGGCTCCTTACAACACCAAGGGCTGTCTGTTGAGTCTCCAAGTTGACTCATTGGTAGAGGTTTGTGTCAACTGCAGGAGTTTGAACACGGGCACCGAAGTGTATGCTAAGGCTTAGGTTCTGAGCTTGACAGGGGAAACAATTAGTAAGCATATACATAAAGCTCACGCAGTCGTCAACAGGCTCATCTATATTTTTACCTCGTCAAAACCTAGTACGACGTAGTATGTGCATCGCGATACTGCGTAGCTTAGTTGAGCTGTGCCGAGCGAGCGCCCGGGTTGGCCGAGGAATTGCCCTTGGCACTCTTGAGCCAGCAAGAACCGCCGTTGTAGTTCGTCCATGTGTAGGCCTTGCAACCGCCCGTGGTTTGGCAACTGGCGCAGCAGCCTTCGGCATTGCTGCTCCTGGTGCTACCAATGTCATTGCCAGCGTAGTCCACGTTCTCCTCAATTTTGCCGCAAGTGGCAGCCTGAGCCGGCTTCTGGATGGCCCACGCGGCACCGGCACCGCCAGCGGAGATGTAGCTAGCAGCCTGACCAGCAGCCTCGCGGCCAATGTACATGATGAAGCCGTACGGGTTCACCGAGCCGTCGCGCATGGCGCTGCCGTCCGCAACGAAAATGTTGCTCGTGCCCAACACTCGCAGCTTGTTGTCGGCGCAGCGCTTGGATCCAGCGGACGAGTCGCTAGAAGCATAGCAGCTACCACCCCAGTGCTGCGTTACGAGGTTCTTGTTCGCTGCAACCCACCTGGCCACACCATCCGGGTCCGAAGCACCCGAAAGGAACGTGGCACCTTTGGCCGTCATGGCACTCACCACGTGCTGAGCGTACTGCTGCATCGCAACTAGGTCGCGGTTCGTATTGAAGTACGGGTTGCCTTCCTTGTATGCGATCCATGCACCAGTGCTGTCAAACCCAGAAGCTGCACGAGACTCCGGGTTGTTGATGTACAACGACGTCGACAGTGCATCATTGCGGCCGGCAAATTCGCCAAAACCGTGAGGGAGAACCGTGGTCTGGAACTCGTACTGACGGCCCTGGACCTGGAAGTTCTCGTAGCCGATAAGAACCGGGCCGGAACTGCTCCAGGGACCCGAGCCGTTCTTGTTGATGTACTGGTCAAGGGCCGACGCCGGGTAGTCACGGTAGCGGAAGCTCTTCATGTCCGGGTGCGAGAACGAAGCGATGACGATGCTCGTGTCGAACAGGTTGCGGCCAACATTAGGATTAGTGATCAAGTCGCCCTGATTGACACCAGGGAAGTTGGCATTGCCCTTGAGCATGTTGAGCTGGTCGGCAGGACCGATGCCGCTCTGGATGAGCACCTTGGGTGTGCTCAGGGCACCGGCAGCCATGATGATCGTACCACGAGACGAGAGCTGAGCCTTAGTGTTACCGTACATGACACCCGTTGCCTTACCTGCTGAGTGCAAAATGTAGTCGACCTTGGTGTCCGTAAGGAGCTTCACGTTGGTGCGTGTCTTCATCTTGCCCCAGTAGGCGTTGGCAGGGGTATCACGACGGCCGTTCTTAATGGTGAAAGGGGCGTGACCGAACGTCTTGCTCTTGTTGTTGCGGGCTGCAGCATCATTGAGCGTCTTCTCCGAGTAACCTTGAGCTAGGAACGCCTTGGCAACAACGTTGTAGCCCTCCTGCGTGTACCAAATGCCATCCGTTGAGAGTTTGTCCGTGGCACCGTGGGTCTTCTCGTTCTCATCCATCTTGGCAACCATGGAGTCTGCTGAAAACGGCCACTGCATGTTCGTCACGTGGCTGTTCGGAGGACGGAAGTACAGCGCAGCATTGATCGATGAGCAACCACCGACAAGCTTTCCGATCCACGTAGAAGCACCGGAGATCCAGTCCACTCTGTACTGCGCGTAGTTGTTGTTCCAAGCAATGCTTTCGTACTCGCCCGGGATGTCGAAAGACGTAAGGCCTTGGCTCTTAGCGTAGTCCGGGACCATGGAAGTGCCGCCGGCAGCCGCCAGAGACTTGGGGCCAGCTTCGATGATCAACACGTTAACACTTGGGTCACGAGACAAGAACTCGGCAGCAACAAGGCCACCTGGTCCACTGCCAACGACGATGGCGTCGTACGTTGACTGAGCATCGACGACGAAGCTGGACGAGGTGAACGCACCCAACGCGCATGCCCAGAGGTAAGCTTTTCCGCCAAACATCGTCAGGAGAGGAAGTAAGCGCCGTAGTACACGAAAGTGGTCGTGTGGTCTTGCTTGCCGGAGTCAAAATGAGGAGTGTGCTTCAGACTGCGAGGACGTTTACGTTTATGCCGCGCTCAGGAGAGCAGCTCCCTTGTGGTCTCCTCGGCTGTGCCAAAGGAGACCACATGGGATCTGCCACTCGCAGATTTTGCTTACGACATGTCGGCCACCATCCGGGGATAACGCCCTTGGCCGAGCTCCGAGTTCAACTCTTGGCTACAGTACCAATGGACGATCTCACGCTTCACACTCCGAACAGCAAGCAGATCATCAGTTCGCCCCATGTGATGGCAAGAAAGCTGTCTCCAGGTTTGTCTACGGGTCAAGAGATTGGAGGAGTACAACACACCAGTAACGTCAAGACTGACAATCGGGATGCTGATGGCGCACCTCCACGACAGAACCTCCTTCAAGAAACTTTACATTTTCTGGTTGGTCCCGTACTGGTCTTAGCTCGAGACTCTAGAGTCGATACTAACTAACCTCTCGTTCTCTATATTGAAAGGTCACATGAAAATATAGGATACTATACCTCGTCTCAAAATCACTCAGGCTTGCCTGGAGCGATCACGAGTGCTCCCCACTCCCATTCCGTCTCCCAGCGCCAATTGCTCCACTCCCATAGACGCCGAGAAGGTGGCAGGTCCGCTACGTAGATTGCATAGAGTTGTTGAAGTTGAGTCTGAGGTCTGCGATGTACCAGCGCAGCAATGCGAGCTTGCACCTTAGCGCTGGACCAAGACACCGGTGAGTTCCAGTACTCATCAATTAGCTGATCGAAGAACTGACGCTCCTCGATGGATATGGGGCGGTGCTGCATGCGCGAATCTTGTACCACCTGACGTGATCGAAGTAGCTCGTTACCTACACTCTCTTCATGGTCGGTTGCAGTATCCAGTTGTGTGTAGAGTTCTTTGGCACGAGCTGTCCAAGCGTCGAGGAGAAGCTCCAAAAAGGCATCGCCGTCGATTTTTCGGTGGGCATTCAATAACGTATTTCGTGAAGCTGTGGCTAGTGTGAGAGCACGCTCCTGAAGCTCTTCACAAACACCAGACGGCCACGAACAGTCCACATGCAGCTCTGTGCACGGAACTATCCAAAATCGGAAATTCCAGTAGAAGTTGTCTCGAAAGAGGTCGCTGATGACTTGCTGTGCCACATTCTGCGCAATTCCGACATTGTGGAAGACAACATCCGCTAATGGGATGGAGGCAGCAGTTTCCTCGATACGAGCAGTGTTTGCACCGGATGCGCCGATGCTAGCAGCTACCTTGCTCCGGTAGAGATTCTCCAAGATATGCAGAAACATTTTGATTTTTTCGGCTGGGTTAAACTTGTCGTCGATGCCACAAAGTGAAGCAAACACCCGAACACGCGCGTGATTTGCAGCAGTGTGCAGGACTGTGGATACTGTGCTGTGCAGTTGATCAACCGCGAGGCGCCGATTTGACGATCTCTGCGACAGAAAGCGCACTACAAACTCTGGGAAGCTCTCTTGGAAGCTGGTTCCGCTTGAAGAGCACCCAATTGCTGCTCCATCCGTCGAGATGTCGACAAAAGAAACGCCTTCTACCTCACTGAAAATCCGCTGCTCGTACATGTCGACGATCAAAGACATCAGCAAGCTTGCGTGCATGCGGCGGTCAGGCTTCTTAGATGTAATCATGCTGCCTGAAGCACCCCCAGGCCCGCTCTTCCCGCCAACACTCTGCTGTTGTTTGTATTGCAAGAGCGGGTTTGTGACCTGCCGCCGCCAAATCCGAACACGCTTGCAGCATTGATTCAGTCGCTCGAGTCGCACGATGTCCTCTTCAAGTCCTGGAGTCACCACCGTTGCCCCCAAAGGTTTAGGAGCGTTCTTGTTTGGAGTTTCAAATCGAGTTGTTGGATGAGAACCAACATCAGGGGCAGCAATAGTTCGAAAGAGCTCCTGTTCACTGCCGAAGTGCTCGCGGAATGTCTGCGATGTTTGGACGAGAGAGTTCTTGAGGCGAACGTGACTCACTTCCGCCTGTGCACGAGTCAACGTGTCCAAAGTCATGTTGCTCCAGCGTAGTCGGTCAACGGATTGATGAAGGATCGAAATGTATTGCTTCAAGCACTATTTTTGCGGTGCACAAAAAAAACTTGAAGGCGGAGGTCAGTTCTTACGACCAATTTCGCGCAGTTGTGTAGCTGTGCGGTAGTGATAAGTGTACGAGTAGCCATTTTCCACGCGGAATACCAGATAGGACACTTCTTCACTTGCTTCATCGTTGGCTAGACGAGCCTTCACCATGGTTCCATCTTGAAGCCAACGACCGACCCATGAATCTTCGCCTGGGTCATACTTGATACGCCGGCCGTCCTCGAGGACGCCATTCACAACTACACGGCTCGAAGGCTCCACCACCACTTCAGACGCAGCGATGCCACGGTTGTCTGGTGCTCGCGCATCACTATAGCTTGTATCGCACATAATGACATCTTCAAATGCCACGCTATTGCAACTTCGGTCTGCTGCGCAGGTACCCTGTTGCTGCTGGGGCTGCTTAACGACCGTCGGACAATTGCCATGAGGTGTGTGTCCAATGAGCACCCGACGAATGCCACTTTCAGATAGTAGAGACGCAATCTCTTCTGGAACCGGAGTTGGCATCCCGGAAGACAAAAGGTGACGACCCACGACAGCACTACCCGTGTAATCGGGCAGTACATATTTCAGCAATTCATTCCCACCACGAGACGACCGGTCTTCTCTCCACGTCGGGTGATCAATCCATTCCTGAACTTGACGCCGGTACCAGGCATTCAGCTTATCCACCCACTCCGACACCGAATCATATCGCTTGGACGGTTCGTCAGGCACACGACCAAAAACAGACAAGCTGGCGTCCTTGTCGCCGTTAATGATACCGCCATGCACAAACAACGTCTGATGTATCACGAATGCCAGACTGCCGTGCAGCAGATACTCGCGCAGCACTCCTCCCTCCTTCACACTGTCCGTGTAAGACTTTACAACGTCCTCGTCCGTCACCTCGTTCCTGTCACCAACTTCTTGACGCAACCTCAACTCAGCGCGGCGTCTCTCAAAATCGCCCTGCGCCCCCATCGTGTGTTCCAGCATCCACTTCAGCCGGTTCACCTTGGTATTAGCCGCTTCCAGTACCTCCTCTCCAGCACCTTCATCTCCACTCTTCTGCTGATCAGCCAAAAACTTCTTCAGCGTCACGCGCTTGTCCTTGGGCACCCACGTCGGGCCTTCCAGGATCTCTACACCAATAAAAAGTAAGTATTTCAATTAAAGTAACTATAACACCCCACAAAGCACCAACCTTTGGCCATAGAGTGCAAGTCCATCTCAGTGTCATTGAGTTCCGACGAGAGCCGCATCTTGTTGACGTCGCGATTGCCCACGAGCAGCACGACGCGGTCCGGATGTCGCTTCTTGAGGTTCACCAGCTGCTCATAGCATCTACAGAACGTCAATTAGTATCAATTATCACATTATTTATTAGAATAATTGTATTTCCCGCACTTGAGTGTGTGGTCTCCTTTATCGCCAGCGTCGCCTCCGAACACGAGCATACAGTCGTCGCGCAGCTCCAGTGTCTCCTCCTGGTCGCTGGGCGTCAGTTGCAGACACGAGGACTGGCGCACCACATTGCGCACGTACTCCCAGTTGCCTTCCACGTCTGTAAGCAGCGCCACACGCCGCGCAGAGACCGAAGCAGCAGACATCCGCATCAATACCCACAATTTCAGAAAATATCGTCTCATGATTGCGACCGATTTCTTTTCTTTTTAAGATTTTCCTAAAATCTCGAAAAAACTTATTTTGTAAATAAAAGTTTTTTTCGTGTAAATACTTATTTATGCTTTTTACAAAAGCTTTTTAAAACGTTTTTTAAAAACGTTTGTTTTAGTTTTTTTAGAAAATATGCTTTTTATGGCACTGTAGCATTATGGCACGCAGTGATAAGCGGCAGCGCAGTCGAAGCAGGAGTCGGAGTCGCGATAGGACCAAGCGACTGGATACGAGACTTCATTCAGGACGTCGCGGGTGGTTCGCAGAGCAGTATGACCCAGTACAGATTGGCAGTATCGATGGCACAGACACGACTCCGCACGACAAGGGGTTGGTGCGGGCTCTGACTGCCACATTCGACGCCTCAAAGGACTCGCAGATCCAGGGTGATCCATATTCAACGCTATTTGTGGCTCGATTATCACTCGACACGACGGAGGAGACACTCGGACAATTTTTCGGTAAATACGGACCAATCCGTCGTCTGCGACTTGTGAGAGACAAAAAGACGGACAGGTCTAAGCGCTACGCATTCGTGGAGTTTGAGCAGGAAAAAGACTTCGAACGAGCCTACAGACAAGCACATCGACGAGTCATTGACGGTGCCACGATCCTCGTGGACTTTGAACGGAGTAGAGTTATGAAAGGGTGGAAACCCCGCAGACTTGGAGGAGGTTTGGGCGGCAAGAAGGAGTCCGGTCAACTTCGCTTTGGTGGACGAGATCGACCTTTTAAACCCCCATTGGGGCAGTGGTAAACTTTGATGAAATAGGGACTAATTGACTGCTGTGAGTTGTGGTCGAGGAAGGATTTCTGAGGCTTCGGCGATTAGAGACTGTGTCGGGATGAGCTGGGATGGTTGACGAGCACTCTGCCAGAACAAGGAGAGGAATCCTGGATTTTGCTGCAGTGAGGCACTGCGGTACTCGATGACAATGGCGTGGAGGCGTCCTCCGACCAGCATCACGCGTCCGGATGTGGCAGCAGTGTTCAATCCGTCGATTATTGTCTGGCCATCAAGGTAGACACCGGCAGCACTCCCGACGTCGTTTTCGACCTTCACCCACAGCTTGTATTCTTCTGTGAAACTAGGACGAAGATACCCTCGCCAAACAACGCGCGGATAGCCGCGCATGGTGACATTCTTGCTCCAGTCGAAGTCAATGACGGCGTCCACGGTGCGCACAGCACTTGCTAAATTTCGCTGGAGAGATCCTGTATCGACGTAGTAGTATCCCGTTAGCCCACGCTGCGGTTCAGCGACTCGTGTCTCAATCTCGTACGACCCAGGAAGCATGACGCGGTAGCTCACAATATAGTCGCCATTGCCCAGATCTGTCACGGTACACGCCGTACTGTCAGGACCATGAGTACGTGCAACAAGGAGGTCACCGCCGCTGTCACGAATATTGCCAAACGCATCCCGAACTGTGACGTAGTAAGTGTAATCCTGCTTGGTAACAATTTGAGGCCCCAAGCCTGGACCAGTGGCCGCCACTCCTGCACCGTTAGGTGAGACGAAAGATGTGACCGCTGTGGCCACGTTCGGGAAAACTCGCAGGGTTTGTGTCTTCTGTGTGAACGACATACCCCCGTCTACACTGAGCAAAACGGCGTGCAATTCGGCGAGAGTAACTGTGTACTCAACGCGCACATCCTGCGCCGACAAAAACCCTTGATCTCCCTCCCCCGTTTGGAATACGTTCGCACCCACCTCGGTGCCCGTGCTAATGCTTTTGAGTTTAACTCGGACTTGGCTGAGATTTGAAGCCACCAAAGGCGATGTGAGGCGATTCATACTACCATCACGAAGCTCCAACACGAAGGTAGTGAGAACTCCTGCCGTAGCTGACACAAAGCCGCCACCTACGAGTGTAGAAGTCACCGCGCTTGGCGACCCAGGGTCAACTTGGAGTTTAAATGGACTTTCTTTGATGTTGTAAGGAGCCAAGAATGCCACCAGAGCGTCACCACCAGGAGGAGCACTCGTCTTCTTCGCATCGGGAAGTGCAGCAACGTACAGCGAAAAATTACCAGTCAGATGAGGGACTAAGTTGACCTTGTACGAGCCGTCAAGCAGATCGGTGACTGATAGATCGGGCTGAGCATTCCCGCTAGGAGCTTGTGGGAGCAACACGTATAGTGTGCAGTAATCTTCACCACCGAGTTTGTTGCTGAAGCTATCGCGTGTCACCACATTGAAGATAAACGACTCGTCGACTACAGCACGCACTGCCGTCGACTGGGGTATTAGAGTCGAGGGGCTAAATTCTGGAGTGAACGACGCGGGATCCGCCGTGGCAGGCTTGATATCAAGAGGCGGGACATTGTTGACAATCCTCCAGGAAGTAAAAAGCTGAGACGATGGAATGATCTCACGCGATTGCGAGAGACTAGTCCACCAGAGAGATATCGTAGCGTTGGCTATATCTCGTGGCTTAGAGAAGTTGAGCTCGATATCCACAAAACTTTGTGCTGTGAGGGGCACTTTCACAGACGCACTTGTAGCACCTTCTCGAACAGCACCCGACACGCTGCCAATGCGAAGACTAGCGAGACCCAACACATTTACATCAAATGTGTAGACTTCAGTAAATCGAGGAAGCAGGAATCCATCCCAGCGCACACTGAAAGTTTCTGCCGAGTATGTCTGCGAAGGTGGCCGCTCACCGAAATCGAATTTGATTATTGCGTCACGTCGCTTTAGTACCAGCAGCGAGTGATCGGATGAAGATTCAGCTGTAGCGGTACCCACCGGAACTGCACTTGCAGCGTAGTACGAACCATTTAAACCTCCCAGCATCATGACTTTCGGTGTGAAAGGAAATAACACGCTATTCTTCGGGCGTAATGTTACCAGATAGCTCCCATTCTTCTCGTCAGCAATTGGCACGTCGAGAAAAGCACGTACAGCATCGTCGAACTGGAAATAGTTACCACCAGTTTCCAGCACATTTCCGAAGGAGTCTCGCGTGGTGAGTCTGGATATAATTTGTGCCCCCGCTATGAAAGCTAAGGGTGGATCAACCTGCGACTTCGGAATGGATGGAGAGAGCAGATCCAACGATGTTGTCGTAGGTGACGCTGTTGCCGGGTACGCGTACATTGTAAACGGGCTTGAAAGAACTGCTACACTATCCACAGTCACGCTGATCTTGTAGCTGCCTTTCAGGCTTAGCGTGTACGCTGCAGTAAAAATTCCACCGCCGGAATATGTTACAGCTACTGCAGCGTTCACTGTGGTTGTAGCTGCACCCGGACCTGTGAACGCGACGCTGATACTTTCGCTACCAGAGTTGGACTTTGCGTTCCCAAAAGCATCATAGATGCCGACAGTAAAGCTGGTTCGTTGTCCAGCAACGGCCGAAACCAATGCGCCACCTGATACCAAACAACGAGATCCTAACGCTGGCCCGGCAGTAACATTCACCATGAACGGGCTTCCAACAATTGCTTGTTGGGATAGCTTCACGTGCAGCCGTGTGATGCCAACATAGTGTGCTGTGTATGTGCAGGTATAGTGGCCATTCAGTAAGTCAGTGCAAGAATTTCCACTCACATTACCCTTATCGGGGTGTTCGAGCACCACAGTAAGTGCTGATGCGACCCCACCAGTGAGCACGTTGTTACCAGAGGAGTCCCGTGTTATCACTTCGAAAGTAGCTTGCACATTGGTTTTCGCAGAAATGATTCCCGGACCTTGGGCACTACTTGTTGACCCCACAGGAGAACCAGGCACGACGGTGATCGTATACGGACTGTTTTGTAAGCGAGCACCTTTCCACATGACCGAAAGACTGTAACTTCCTGCCACACGAGGTGTGTACGTGAACTTGTAGGTTCCATCAGCATTGTCAACAATTTGTCCCGTCACTATGGTTGGAACACGGCTTGACGAGAGAGAAGCCTGTAGCTTAAGATCAGTTAGTCCTCCAGTGTAGATTCGGTTTCCGTAGAGATCTCGTGCTTCAAGCACCACGTTCACAACTTGTCCAGCGACACGACCAGCAAGTAAACCAGACCCAGAAAGCACACATTTCGCTGGATTGAGCTGACCTGGAATCACAACAACTGTGAAGGGACTTGCTGCTAAGGCAGCACTGTTGATTCCCACGCTCATGGAATAGTCACCACTACGCTGTGGTCTTGCCAATACGCGAAACACATCCAAGCTTCCATCCCACGATACCAATGCGTCTTCGATATTGGTTCCCTGCCCACCAAGACTTCGGTCGGTTGTTAACGTAAGCGTTGCTGCGATAACATCGCGTTGACCACTATGTTGGTCTCGAGAACGCCTTCGGTTTCCGTATGTGTCACGTGGTAAGACACTAAAAGCAAACGTTTCACCTGCAATGACCTGAAGAGCTGGAGATTTGGATGATCCGTCGTTCCGCAGTGTGGAAGTGGATAATGCAGAACTTGCTGTCAAAGCTGGCGTCACAACAACATTGGTAAAAGGGGAATTCTGAATGTGACTGCCTGAAAACAATTGCTGGGCTGGGATAACTTCCATCGTGCCTCCGACACTACCCCACAGCAACTTCACGTAAATGTTCGCTTGTCGTGGCGCTCGATACTCCAGAACCAAAGAATACAATCTCGAAATGTCAAAATCCACTCCTGCTGCCGCTCTAATCACAGGCAAACTATCACCCGGTTCACCTCCAGCACCCCAACGATCAATTACTAGCACATCGTCAATCCATAGACGTGCATATCCGACAATTGACACTGCGAGCATAATTGTCCTTCTCGAAAGCGGTTTAAGCCAGCCACTCCAGCGCACGGACAAATGGCTTTGTGCTCCAGGAAACGCTGGGCCAGTATTCCACGTGAAATTTACATGGCTATCAATACGTGACAAAACAGGAGACGCTATTGAAGTCGAATCAAACGCTTCTCCTAGCCAAGCATCTCCAAAATATTCTCCAAGCAGCCCACCCGGGTACAATAATTGAACAGCAACTGAGTAATTGCCTGCTCGTTGGCGCATCCAGGTACAGGTAAATAACGATGCACTTTGCGTCACAGTTCCGAGTTGCAGAGTGCGGAATATCGCGGTCTCAGGGCTGAGATCATCTTCTTCAATGTATGAGGTCACGAGAAAGACTGCTTCACTGGATGAATCGACACCAGGTATTCCACTTCCCAACACACTCTGAATCTGGAAAGTCATTTGGTTACCAGCAGCTCCACCCTGCAACAGCGTAGTCTCTGGACTAACCACATAGGACAAATTGGCAACCGGTCGAAGAGCATCATCATCCAAAATGGTCACAAGTGTGCGCCACTGGTTCCCCAATGTTGCGGGTGCTACGTCAAATAAATCTGTAGGAGCAAAAGGTTCTCGAAGTCGAAGTCTAAAAGTCTTGTTGCTTTCCAAAGCGTGGTTATCGTGAATCTGGAGTTTGAATGCGAGGGATACAATCCCTGGGGCGAACTCTAGCCTCTGCGAGCTCGTGTAAAACATGGTCGGTGAAACATCTCCAGGTGTCGTGGTTACGTGCTCTAAGTCATACAGCAACGCGGCATGTCCAAGTCCACCTCCAGATCGTCGCACTGTCACAGTAATACTCCCTGCAGTCTCGGCAATAGCGTAAAGTGGTGACACAAAGGAGAATACTCCGCGGTGTCCACATATACGATGTGATTCGGGGAAAGAAGTGCAAGTCCATCCAGCGTCAGCATTGCCACCTTGTGTACAAGCAACACTACTCTCATTTAGCGGTAAAAAGGAATAGGAGGCTGGAGCCAGGGTGAAGGATTCAGCTTCATCAAAAACCCGCGGATCTTGGCTGCCATACACGAAAGTTTGCGAGAATTCACGTAAACGCTCGTCATCTGGTAGTGGTTGATCAATTCTTCGTGCACCACTGCGACGTACTGAATTGAGCTGTAAATCCGCACATGTGAGGCATCCAGTCGAGTTGCAACTGAGGCACCGCGGGTCGTAGCGTGCGCAGGACACTATTCAACAGCATTCCAACAATTATTAACGGATCAATGTCAATGTATAGACACCAACAGCGCCGCATACGCACCGCAGGTTTGAGTAGTTGAATCAACGTAGAACCTCTCCACACATTTCAGACAGACAGTGCTCGTGCAGCTCACGCATTTCTCGTCAAAGGCGCAGAACCTCTGCGAACAGTCAGTGCCGCGTCGTGTGGGATCACAAGTACATGTCCCCGTTGCATAGTCACATTTACCACCACGTGAGCAATCGTTTGGACAGCTCTCTACAAAATCAACAGATCAAAATTCAGCTCACTAACAAGAAAACCTAGTCACCAGCACAACAACACTCAACTCTTGGCGAAACACAAGCCGCCTTGTTTGAAGTATCCGGGCTCACACGCCGTGCAGTCTAAGCCAGTGTATCCCTGGTTGCATACACACAAGCCGCTGCGTCGATCGCAGTAGCCGTATTCGCGACTGAAGCAGAAATACTCTCCATTGCGTCCTGGCCCCACCATCCCGGGACATGACTCTGCACAGGATGAAGCTCAGTCAATAACGTGCCAAAGCATATAATTTACCTCAATTAAATCAATGACTGTACGCTGCAGTAGAGCACTGAAGAAGATACGCGGCGTGTCGGGGGAGTACGGCGAGCCTTCGTTCAGTCGCTCAGCTGACGGGTTACCAGGGTCTCCGTAGTAGCCCACGTAGCCAGTCTCATATGGCTTAAAGACCGCATGTGTGTCGATCAGTGGATCATCCGACGAATTGATCACACGGAAGGCGACAGCGCTCGGCAGCAGCAGCAGCAACAACAGCGTTGCCAGCATGTGCATATTGGCGTCTCTTCCCAGCCACTTCAACATACCCAAATAGAGGACTATCTACGTTTTAAGTGGCTGAAAATTGACATTATTTCGGGATTGGCTTAAAATAATTGAAACCACATGCGCGACGTTGGTTGGCTGGCAGCGCATCATGAATATGTCCATTCATTTGCAGCCCAGGAGCTCCAACAGTCTCAATTCCGGAAAAGCTTAGAGACTCTCGCGTCTCTTTCTCTTCTCTTTCAAGTTCTTCAAGCACAAACATGTCTGGACGTGGATTCGGTCGTGGTGGCGGTCGCGGTGGTCGCGGCGGAGGTCGTGGCGGTGGCCGTGGTGGCGGTCGTGGCGGCGGTCGCGGCTTCGGTGGTGGCCGTGGCGCTGGTGGCCGTGGCGCTGGTGGCCGCGGTGGAGGCCGTGGCGCTGGTGGTCGTGGTGGTGGCCGTGGCGGTGGCCGTGGTGGTGGCCGTGGCGGCATGGCTGGCGGCGCCAAGGTCGTCGTGGAGCCTCACCGTCACGCCGGCATCTTCATTGCTCGTGGCAAGGAGGACGCTCTTGTGACGCTCAACTCGACTCCGGGCAAGTCCGTGTACGGCGAGAAGCGCATCTCGGTGGACGTCCCTGCCGCTTCGGGTGAAGGTACCGAGAAGGTTGAGTACCGTGTGTGGAACCCGTTCCGTTCCAAGATTGCCGCTGCCATTCTGGGTGGTGTGGACAACATCTGGATCCAACCTGGTGCCAAGGTGCTGTACCTGGGTGGTGCCTCCGGTACGACCGTGTCGCACGTCTCCGACATTGTCGGACCCACCGGCGCCGTGTACGCCGTTGAGTTCTCCCACCGTGTGGGTCGCGACCTCATCAACATGGCCAAGTCGCGCACCAACGTTGTCCCGATCATTGAGGACGCCCGTCACCCGCTCAAGTACCGTATGCTCGTGCCCATGGTTGATGTCGTCTTCGCTGATGTCGCCCAGCCTGATCAGGCCCGTATCGTGGCCCTCAACGCCTCGCACTTCTTGAAGAACGGCGGTCACTTCGTGATCTCCATCAAGGCTAGCTGCATTGACTCCACGGCCGCGCCTGAGGCCGTCTTCGCTCGTGAGGTCAAGAAGCTGCAGCAGGAGCAGTTCAAGCCCGCCGAGCAGCTGACGCTGGAGCCGTACGAGCGTGACCACGCTGTCGTTGTCGGCTCTTACCGTGTGCCCAAGAAGGAGAAGAAGTAGATCCTCTCAGGAACAAACCACATGGTTTACACTCTCTAACTATGCAAATGTGTTTTTCTACATGCTTGCTTTTGTAGGTCTCCGCCTGGATATGTGGGGCCTACCTCTTCTATTGGAAGTCTTCATTCAAGAGTCCAAGCTGCACTCTTCCCCTAGAGAGTCTGTTTGTCAAGGTATATGTGAGTTGGCTATATTTTGTATGTTTGCATGTGAGTGGGGCGATTCCAAAGGGAGGTTTGTTGCAAGACAGCCTCCTATTTTCTCGATGATTAGAAACATTGCGTCGGGCGGACTGAACAAAACGGGGCTTGCTGTCGTTCTCACCCGCTGAAAAGTGGTCACTGAGGGCGGCGGTGGGTCCTATCCGTGATCGAAAGACGTCATCAAGCCTCCAAGTGGGGTAGATGAGAGAAAAGAAGGACAAATTGTGCGGTAGGATGCATGAGTTCATGTTTGAGTGAGGAAGAGTGCAGCGAGAAGAGGATGGCCAACACACTAAGGGCGGGGACCTGTTGTGTCCGTTCCCTTTGTCGTGCTGTTCACTGTCAATTCGGTCCATGAGTCTACTAACATGTTGTGAACGCAGTATAAACGGTGAATACCTTTAGTTTCAACAACTTCCTTGTCATCTATTTCCACCTTGCATATTTTTGGTTGTCATCTCTGTTCTACCTACTACTATACGATGCGTAGTACGTAGTACACCAGAAGTCACTGCAGGTTTTGCATTCCACCAAGTTATCATGCACCGCGTCAGTGAGCAGCTTCGAGACCGTCATCCGTACGCGGATCAACCATTCCAGGAGTCCTACAATCCCAAGGAGGTAGGCTACATGTAATACGTGGTTGAAGTTGATTTCGTTGTCAAAAAGTTTTGAACCTCATTGCTTGCTGTTTGCGGCGCCAGGTAACGCGTGCATTCGGCGCTAGAGCTATTCCAAAGTATGCGGAGCTACTGGCGATGGAGGATCTTCCCGACGAAGATCGCTGCCGTGCGCTTCAGGACTTGCGAGAGCTTCTGAGCAGCCCGAATTTCAAGTACAGGGCCATCATGAAGGAGCTCATGTTTACATGCGCAGATTTGACGCAGTCAATCTCAGCTGAGGTCCGCGCCGATGCAGCTCTGGTGGTGGCATCGCTGGTTCTCTTCGAGATGGTATGCAATGCGTTCTAGCTGAATGCAGAGAGAAACTACAACTAAGGTTTCTCCTTGTCATACAGGACACACCGAACGATCTGAGCGATGAAGTTGTCCTCACGACGGCCACTCGTTTGCTAGGCGATGACGAAGAAGACGTGGTCGCTGCTGGCTGCCGTATCTTTATCAACTTGACAGTCTCCAACGAAGGTTGTCTCTCACTTGCCAACAAGTTCGAGGCCATGACTACGATGGCAAATATGCTGTCTACCCAACCGCTGTCGAAGTTACCGACCCGAATTGTTGAGCTACTCGTGGAAGTTCTGGCAAACCTTACTCGCCTCTACGAAGGCGCACGCACTTGTGCACAATTCCCCGTTATCGCCTCGGTACTTTCGCTGATCAAGAAGCCACGCTTGTGTCGATCAGAAACGCTGTTGCACTCAGCAATGGTGATCACGAACGTTGCTGCGTACGACCAGGCCAAGCGCGAGGTTATCCAGCTGGACGCCGTGGAGCTGTGTCTGAAGGCGCTCTCGAAGGTCCTTCTCGGGAAAGTACGCTGTGAGTCAACAGAGAAGCGAGACGAGCTCACGCGTTGTCTCGTTGCGGCTGTGATGGCGCTGTCAACTTCCGAGGACGCCAAGCCGCGCATAATTGAATTCGGCATTGAGCCGCTAGCTCGATGTCTGACACACTCTAGCGCCTCAGTACGGCAGAACACCAGCATCACCATCAACTCGGCGTGCGAACTGCCTCGCGGCGTGGCTCCATTCACGCAGAGATTGCTCCACTCGCCAGAGCTGCTGGTGGACGTTTTGGGCATCAAGGCTGTGTCAGCCCTGGACAAGAACGTAAGCAGCTTCGACGATGAGGATACACCTGCAGCTGTGAAGGCGCTAGCTGCGATACAGAAGAAAGACGCGTACGGGACAGCTGACCGCATCGTACAGACCTTGGATATGCTCGACAATCTCATCAAAGCATGCCTCGAAAGTGAGGTGCCTGTGGAGGCGCAGCAAGGCGTCGCGGACGTGCTTCGGCGGGTGGCCCAGACGGACACAAAGTACCGACAGCGCGTAGGCAGATGCATGGTGAAGAACAGCGTCCCGGACGCACTGTTCCAGCAGATCCTAGGTCTTACGCCTGCAGAATTCCACGAGCAAGCGTAGCCGCTGAGAGCAAGTTGAAGTATAATGGCTACATATTTCGTATTCATTTTGACGAGTAATCTAATGATAGAGGAAGTAATCGCATCAGCCGGCAGCTCCATACAAACATCAAGATATCGCGAAAAAGTCGGTTTCATGTGGTTCTCGATATCCCGACCAAGCGTAAGCTCTTATAGCACATGCTATTGCAGACTCAGACTTGTGTTCGTTGAGCCGAGAGAAGGTTAGCATCTCCCTCGACAAGGACGGGATTGCGCGTATGCGTATCCAACCACTGGATGGTTTAAGCTCTGTCCTCCTCCGTGAAGACATCTACCAGTTTTTTTTCTGTGGCGCATGGCGCTTAAGCGGTCCAGCGCTTTAGAGACTGACGTCCATGACGGCGAGACCAACGAGAAAAAGCAGCGACGGTCAAGCACCAACGCCGCCTGTCCAGGAGGAAATGAGCCCTTCGACTCCATTGCTACAGCATCGGAAAAGGCAACAGTCTCAGCACCAAACACACACGCAATGCAGGACTCGACGCGTGTGGCGGTGCTGGTGCCATTCCGTGACAACCATCCGGCGCAAAAGCGACAAGCGCATCTGGACGAGTTCGTACCGTACATGACGGAGTTTCTGCAACGACACTGCGCTCTGAAGAAGTTGGTACAGCAATGATCAATACCTGTTCTATTGACTTTGCTGACGGTTGGTTGGTTGTGTGTTGCTGCCAGTGCCTCCTTCCACATCTTCATCGTGGAGCAGTCGCTGGACGGCCGCAAGTTTAACCGAGGCAAACTGCTGAATGCAGGTTTCGATATGGCTCGCAATGACTACGACGTATATATTTTCCACGACGTGGACCTGCTGCCGGGAGTAAATGTGGAAATGGCTGCTGTGATGGTGCTTGGAATTCGATCTGACGGTGCTGCTTTGATGCCGACTGCACAGGATAAACTGGGCGAGTATTACACAACGGTGCCATGTCTTGGACCCATGCACATTGCACGACTGTGGGAGCGCTACAGCGAGAGTTACAACTACTTCGGCGGCATCGTAGCGTTCACGCGCCAGCAGTTCATCAAGGTCAACGGCTTTCCCAACAACTTTTGGGGCTGGGGCGGAGAGGACGATGAGCTCTATAGTCGCGTGGTGCGCAAGAAACTCGCTATCCAAAAGCCGATGAGGTGAGATTGCCTTGACTTTTGACAAGCGGTTGGACGTTGAACTGATCTCACTGACCTTGCTGACTTTGTTCTTGTTCATTGCAGTGGTAACATTCGAGACCTCGAAGATCTCAGCCTCGAAGGAAAGCTGTCAGCGCTCCGTACGGGCAAGTGGAAATGCACGGTGAAACGTGACCTACTGAAAGAGCACCACCGTACGTGGAAGAAGAACGGACTGAAGAATCTTCGGTACGAGTACGTGGATGCAGAGGCGATCAACGAATACTGCACCAAAATCACTGTCAAGCTAGGCCCAAACGGCCACTGGTCGGACTCTAGATCATCCTTAGAGTTGCCAGTAGCTCCTGATCAAGATTTGGAGTCGCACCTGGTCCTCACCGTCCCGATTTCAAGCGAAGAGAAAGTGAGCTCTGTGGCTGAAGATGCTTCGACTAGAATCATCGCCAGTGACGCAGCAGAAGACGACACCAACGCAGAAGTATCGAACGAGTAGCTGCAAGTGACGCCAAACGCTAAAGCATACAAGTAGGCCAGCTCTGCTTCAACGTTGGTCCATAATATATTGTGCCGTAAAGGTCATTCAAAGCCAATGCTACCGACTTTTGCCCAACTTATTCTGGGCTATAGAAATTCGCGTTCTGATTGGGTGAAAAATCACCCTAAATAGCGGGTCATTTTGGCTGGACGCAAACGCCAAACTGATCATGTCGAGCACCTTCTTCGGAGCGCTCACACAGGGCGCCAAGTTTGGCGGCTCCAAGTTCCAGAAGGATAAGCAACAATTCAAGCAGCTTGCCAAAGGTTTGTTCTCTCTTTGCATGCAATTTTCACTCGTCAACTCTCTCTGTAGCCGTAGCAACACCTCGTCCATGTCACCTCCCAGTTCCTAACTAAATATCATTGTTTTCAATTGATTTTCGTCATTTTCGCAATGAATTTCAGCCCCGGGAGCCAAGAAGGAGACCAAGAAGACGGCGGATGTGGATGAGCTGGACTTTTTCGGCTTTGATGCAGCCCTGAAGCCCAAGGAGAAGGCACCTAAGCCGCGCAAGATCAGCGTCGGCATGGTACCGGAGTGGGCGGGCAACGAGGCGGCCACCAAACCGCGCAAGGTCAAAGGCAGCAAACCTCGTCGCAAGCGTAAGCTAAGTGAAGGTGCACTGGAGGAGCAGCGTCTGGAGGACGAGGCACGGCAGCAGGCGTCGCAGCTGCTCGCGCCACCCAAGACTAAGGCCGAAAAACGCAAGGAGAAGCGCGCTCGTCGTCGTTCACGCACGGAGTCGATGGAGAGCGAACCGACTTCGCAGCAATCTGATGAGGAGTCTGAAGCTGCTAGTGACAGCGAAGAGGAGGCTGTGACCCTGTTCAAGGCAAACGATGAAGATGTGGACAAGGAAATGACTAATTCAAAGGCTACGAAGAAGGCGAAGAAAGAGGCCAAGAAGACTGGCAAGAAGCACGTAGTTTCTGCTGAACAGTACGTGAACGTACTGCTTATCTGAGGTGTCTGCCGAGTGCTTACTTTGTGCTTTGATGTAATTGATACAGGGAGGGTGTGCAATTACTTCGACGTCAGCTTGGTATACACGTGAGTGGAGTGAGTGTGCCGGCGCCGATTACTTCGTTTGGTGACATGCGCTTGGACTCGAGTTCGAGTGCACAGCAGATGAAGCGTCTGCTACTGCAGAATATTGAACGCTCTGAGTACAAGGAGCCCACACCTGTGCAGATGCAAGCTATCCCAAGCTTTCTACTTCGTCGCGACGTACTGGCTACAGCACCTACAGGTTCTGGTAAGACGGCAGCATTTGCGATTCCGATCCTAGCAAACCTGGCAGCCGGTAGTGGAACAAGCAGCGGTATCCGCTCGATTGTTTTGGCTCCGACTCGTGACCTGGCGGTGCAGATTCGTGCCGAGTTTACGCGTCTCGCTGCAGGCAAAAAGTTGCGTATCACGTTGCTGTCCAAGGCTACTGCAGCTACCATCGCTTCCCAGACCAAGAGCAAACTGGCTGTTAACCATGACGTTTTGATTGCCACTCCCCTGCGACTCGTACACTTGATTCAAGAAGCGAAGGTGGACCTTTCAACCGTTGAAATGGTGTGTTTGGATGAGGCCGACAGACTGCTTGAGCTAGGTTTCGTGGAGCAGGTCGATGAGATTTTTGCCGCCTGCACTCACCCCAAGGTCCAGCGAGCCATGTTTAGTGCTACGATGCTGGAGGGAGTCGAGGAGCTGGCTCAAACCGTGCTGCGCGACCCTGTCAAGGTGGCTGTAGGCACAAAAAATGCTGGTGCTAGCACAATTGACCAGAAATTGGTTTTTGTGGGCAAGGAGGAAGGAAAACTAGTTGCCATGAAGCAGCTGCTGCACGAGGGGCTCCAGCTCCCTGCGCTGCTGTTCGTGCAGAACAAAGAGCGTGCCAACGAATTGTACCACGAGTTGCTATATGACGGAGTGAACATCGGTGCTGTTCACGCAGACCGCACCAAGGAGCAGCGCGATGATGTGATTCGGCGTTTCCGCACCGGAGAAGTGTGGGTGCTCATCTGTACAGACCTCATGAGTCGTGGTATGGACTTCAAGGCCGTCAACATGGTGATCAACTATGATTTCCCACAGGTAAGAGCGAGTATCTCGTATGCATTGGTTGAAGCATGGAGTCTAACTTTTGTGCTATTAAATATTTATCAGAGCGCTGTGAGCTACATTCACCGTATCGGTCGTACGGGCCGAAATGGACGCAAAGGCAAGGCTGTCACATTTTTCACGGAAGATGACATGGTGTACCTGCGTACGATCGCTAATGTGATGAAGATCTCGGGTTGCGAGGTGCCCGACTGGATGCTTTCGCTGAAGAAGGCTAGGTACGCAGAATTTGTTGCTGAGTTTGTTGCAATCGTGGGTCTAACTTACCTCCCATTGCTACAACAGCGTATCAAAGAGAAAAGAGCTTCTGAAGGCACCGCCCACTCGACACCGCATCAACACGGTCTCCGGATATGATCTCCAGAAGGCAAACCGTCTGAAGCAAATGAAGCAGACGAAACCCAAGAAGGGTGGTGAGTCCAACAGCCAGTCTGAGTCAGAGCCTGCAGGCGAAGAGAAGAAGCAAGAGACTTCTTCGAAAGCTGGTGATGGCAAGAAAAAGCGGAAAAAGCACAAGAAGAACCCAAGAACGAGTGAGCACATGCGCACAAGGTGATAGATGCAAACAAATAAATTTGTCGTTGCGAGTGCAAACTAGCGCAATGATGGGCACTTCTTGCTTGGTTTGCACTTGAGGGAGACTGAATACATACATGTATACCTGATGTGCTTTCGTTGATTTTTAGTTGCATAGGATAAGGATAGTAGATAGATACAGCATTGCACGTTTGTCGTTGGTCTTAGACGTTAGCCCCTGGCTCTAGACGGTCGAGGTCCTCGCTATCCTCGTACCCTGGCTTCCCTGTCATCAACGACGGTGGTGCTGTCATCTTGCGGTACTGCAGCAGCACGGGGTACATCTTGTCGATAGCTTGGTGAAGGTGGTTCGAATCTCTTGCTCCGCACAGCACAATTTTGCCAGACACGAAGATGAGCAGCGTCAGCTTAGGCTCCACGAGCTTGTAAATGAGTCCAGGGAACAGCTCCGGTTCGTACTAAAGTAATAAAAAGTTAGTACATCATGCACAATTACCAACTCCACCATCTCGTGCCAGTTACACTAGAGAAACGCGCGTGGTCGTTCAGCAGTCCTTCTAGACGAATCGGGAAGCGGATATCGCACGTCCCCATCACGTTACGCACTTTGAACTCAGTGAACTTGGCTGGAAAGTTCAGTTTCTAAAACAGTTCACCAGTCAACATCACACTGCCAATCACCCCGCATCATTGTAGTCCACTACCAACCTGTATTACGCGCGTGAACTTGCGTGCAGCTAACCGACAGCTCTCCTCACTCGTTCCACCCGTAATGACAATCTGCTCAATACCAAGTGTCAGCAACATCAATGTAAAGCTGACCAAGATGGCAGACAACACGCACCTTGCCAGAGCCGAAGATCAACGCCGTCGTCTTGGGGTCTCGCAACCGCATGATCACAGCCGAGAAGCGCTGCACACAACAACAATAATTAAGGGTTTGTATGTCGGTCAAACCTTTTCACCGCTTAGTCCCGCACCTTCGGGTTATACTCGGCGTTGCGCGCATGCAGTGCGATAGTCTTGAGGTCCAGCGGTGTCTTCAGGTCCACCGTGCCCACGACGTTCCTGCATTAATTATATCAGCACTATTTAGCACCAGGTACAGTAATTGTAGACTCCTTCTTAGGTTTACATACATGATCTTGACTTGCAGGTTGAGACGCTCCTCCCATTCGTCATCCACCTGCAGTTCACGAGCGCCGACAGTCTGTAGGTCGCGTCCCGGGTCCTCGACGAGCGCTAGTTGGCGCTCCTTGACGGCGCGTGAGCTGCTGCGCGTGGACGCGGCCGGTGCCTTCCCCATCGCCATTTCCAAGTTGGTTGGCGGGCAATTTTCTGCCGTTACCGAGATTTACACTGACCCTTAATTATGAGCGTAATTCACTCCTTTTTACAGCTCCTCTACTTTGCTCCGTTTTAGGTGTGTGACTCATGCTTTTTAAGGGTAAAAGTAACGAGCCAATCACCGTCGCCCGCAATAGTGGGAGTCGCGCGCCTCTCGCAGGTTTTGTTGAGCTGCGCGATCTTGAGTGACGCACCACACTGTGCGTCTACATGTACTAGTCGAAGCGGCACTGCATTTTGAAGACTGTAGGACAATAGCTGCCCACTTTCATCGGCGCCGCGCCAGCCGGCAGCGGACGGTAGTAATCTCACCAAGTAGGCAACAAAGGGGGCCATTTCGCGCGCGAGAGAAAGCCAGAGCGGAGAAAACAACCCCCACTTTTGTCATTTTTAACACGAGGTTTTTTTGAAAATCACAAGGTTTTTCACTTCTTAAGTATACTTTGACTGGGCTCGTGGCGCCCGCCAAAGGCGTTATTTTTGCTTTTTCCCTCAGTTTTGAACGGGGCGCTTCAGCCGTCAAAGCCCCAACAAAACCTCCGCACGACCGACGCGAGCGAGCGAGGCGCAAGTTCATCCCCAAGCAGCAGCGCCAGCCTTCAGCACCGCGCTCTCTTCTCATCCTCGTAACTTTGGAGTATCAAACTTGGGAGGGAAACGCTCGCCCACCAGGTAAAGAGAAGCAAACCCTTAATTTGTACTCTCTCTTAGCATCTTCTAACCAATGGCTCTCTCTGTGTAGGAAATCCTATAGTGTCTTGTAGTCTTTGTGCTAGTATTTAAAACCTCTACCGATGGATTCCTTCGGCTTCGACTTCGCTGGTGGCGACTTGCTGGACTTGGGCTCTCTAGGCTCGTGGAGTAACAGTACCCCTATGGGTAACTCTCCTAATGGAGGTAGTGGTGGTGCCCTACCTTTCAGTGTGGGAACTCCCACGGGTGTACAGAGTCTAGGAGACGACCCTTTCGCCTCGATGCCCAGTGGTGGCGACAATGACTTCAGCTTTGGTGATTCACCTAAACCTTCGCCCAGTGCACAGAGTCAGAAGCCAAGCGACAACACTGATCCTACCTCTGCGGCGGCATCTGCATCTACGTCATCCGCACCTCCCACCAGCTCAGCTGGTGATATGGCTACGAACTACTTTGGCTCGGAGCTTGAAGCTAGCGGCGCACCCTCGGCAGCTACCACCGGCACAACTTCTTCTACTGCGACGACAGATGCGTCCTCTACTGCAGATGACAAGGCCAAAATGAACGTCAAGAACGAAGACGCACACACTAAAAAGGACGACCCGTCGACTTCCAACTCTACGTCTTCGGCAAGCGCCGCCACGTCGTCAGTATCGGCGCCTCACAAGTCGGAGACCTCGAACTCGACTACTGGTACCTCCACTGCGGCGTCGACGGGTACCTCCAAGCCTTCTCCGTCTTCTGCGACGTCGACAGCATCGGGATCTACGTCTAGCAGCGGTGCTGCTTCGTCAGCACCTAATAGTAGCAGCGGCACCTCGAGCAGCAATGCCACGACATCTGCGCCGTCCACTACGTCGTCCGCACGACCGCACATTGGCAACCAGCAACAACAGCAGCAACAACAGCAAATGCAGATGCAGCAGCAGAGACAGCAACAGTACGCCAACCAGATGATGATGAACCAGCAGAACGGTCAGTCGCAGCAGTTCGCTGGCCAACCGTACCAGCAGCAAATGCACGCTGCCCAGATGCCCGGTGGCGTTAGCGGTGCTCCGCCTACGAGTGCTACTGGTCAGTACATGGGAGGCCAGCCTGGTCAGGCTTACCGTCCGCCAACATCGTCCTATGAAGAGGAATTTGCACGCGTAAAGGCTATGATGATGCAGCATCCCGACTTGATCCCTCCGCCGATGGAAGTACTTCGTATCTCGATGAGCCAGAGCGCTGCCAACCAGCATGGTATGACTATGGGTGGAAATGCCTACATTCAGCAACGTGGTAACGCGGCCATGGCACGTGGAGGTGCCCCTGGTAACGCGGCTTATGGCCAGTTTGGCAACCAGAACATGATGATGGGTGGACCCCAGCAGAACGCGCAACAAGCTGGAATGATGAACGCTGCGCGGATGCGTGCGGCTCAAATGGCTCAGCAGCAGGCCCAACAGCGTGCCACAGCTGGACGGACGCCTGGTGGTAGCAACGACACGCAGACGGCGTGGCAGTCTGAGAATGATCTCCCTCTGCGTCGGAAGATGATCGGCAAAATGTACGTACTTGCGATATCATTGACAGCAATTCCGTGATGACGGATGACTAACTCCTTATACTTGTTGTTACTGTTGAACAGTGTTAGTTTGTTGCAGCAGCGGAAGCCGGATGCACCTGCTGAGTGGATCCGACGGTTGCCGGATATGGCTAGGAGACTAGAGGACTCACTGTACCGTACGGCGAAGAACCGGGACGAGTACGGAGATTTTTCGTCCCTGAAGACCCGACTTCAACATTTGGCTGTGACAATGGGTGCACGTGCGCAACACAAGACTGGAGGTAATCCTCGTGCTGCTGGCACAGGCGCCGTACCGGGCAACACCGGCGCTGCAGCCGGGAACGCGGCGATGATGGCTGGCAACGCGCCTCCAGGCATGGGTATGAACCCTGGAGCTGGCGGCATGGGTCCTCAAGGTCACGGAGTAGGCAACATGCCTTACGGAAACCGGATGACCCAGCAGCAGCTAATGCAGCAGCAACACTTGCAGATGCAAATGCAGCAGAACCCCCAAATGCGGCAGCAGCTTACCCCACAGCAGCTGCAACAATTTCAAGAGGCCCAACTGCAGCGACGGCAGCTTCAAATGCAGCAGGCGCAGCAACAGGCTCAAATGCAGCGCCAGAATTCCCTGCAACAGCAGCAGTACCAGCAGAACCAAGCTCTTCAACGCCAGAACTCGATGCGGCAAATGCAGCAGCAGCAGATGCAACAGCAGATGCAACAACGACAGAACCCGAACTACATGCAGCAACAGCAAGCCCAAGCCCAAGCTCGCGCGCAAGCCCAAGCTCAAGCCCAGCGAAATGGTGCGGCAAATGGTGGCGCCAATCAGCAGCGCATGAGTGGCGACATGAGTCTTGGCGAGTCTTCAGACTTCCTGAACCTGGATCTGTCGTCGTCACTGCTGGGATCTGATGACCTACAGGGCGATGGGAGCTCAGGTCTTTCTGGAGGTGATGCAATGAAGAGCGGAAGCAACGATCCTGCTCACCTGGCGGGTCAGAAGCGGACGCTTTCACAGTCTCAGCAGCAGATGGCAGCAGCAGCAAATGCTGCAGCTTTCAAGCGCACAAAAGTAGGAGGAGCTGCTGGCCAGGCTGGCGGCCAGCCGGGTGATGCCCCGAACCAACAGCATCCTGGCGCTGCAACTTCGGGACCGCAAGCTTCACAGCCCTCGCAGGCATCGATGCAGAAACCCGTGACAAGTACTAGTGGCTCTTCGAAGACTCCACCTATGAGTACAGTGAATGCCAAGTAACTCTCAGCCCAATATGAGCGATGGTCGACAGTCAGAAGGTGGCGGCAACAAGCAACGACACAATGAAAAAGAGCATGGAAGGATTACGAGAAAAAGCAAGCGAAAATCACGCATGGAGGCCCCGTTGGGGAACTTGGGTCACGGGAAGCCAGAGGGAAGTGACGGGGCGTGTGTATGTACTGCTGCGGACCTTCCCATTTTCCAGTTGTGGTGCGTAGCGAAGGAGCTGAGCTGGCCTTACTTGTTAGGGGTGGTGTCCATCGAACGAGTAGATGGAGTCGGGCTCCAGTTTGTTCTGGAAGCCCTCTCACGTTCGAGGTACATCATCAAGGACAGCGACGCTGCTTGACATAGGACATTGTGAGTCGAGCTGCCTTCGACACGGGCGAGATGTTGTAGGCGGGAGCCGACGAGGCTTGGAATGAATCTGTAAAGTGGCGACATTGATTCAGGAAGAGGAAGAAGAAAATGTTAGTTGTGTTATAATTATTCTTCTGCAGTCACTCAGCTTTTGACTTATGTCGTTCTGCCTTGCCTTGCTGTGCTGGATCAAGGTAACGTAGGAAGCTGAAGATCGAAATGTGTCCTCCGCCAGTCGTACGTATCTGTAGTTGAGTTCTCTCGCCTTGTCGCCTCAAGTGCCTGCAGTACAGAGGATCCAACTCTGTAGTGGAATGTCAATACTACCAAAGTCTTGTACTGTTCCCTATTGCAAGCAGACATACCTTTTTGCAGTCGGGTTGCCAGCCATGTGTGCGTCAAGCAGCATACGTCGCCTGTAAGCTGTGATGAGAACTGGAAATGGGACAGCTAGATCTCCGAGTTTGCCTGCTTGAAGGTCCTCGAATAACCGAGCCACTGGATTGACTACACTTACTTGACTACCGGTAGACCGCTTTGCCTTGGGATTTACACCAGATTTACCTGGTGAGGCTTCAGGACGTGCTGGGGGTCGATGCTTGGGCGTGTGCAGCGGAGGTGGAAACCTTCGACTCCTTTCACGTTTGACTCGCTCCGGGTAGAACAGATTCAAGAAGGCATCGAAGGTGACGCTGCCAGTGCCGTTAACGTCTACTTCCTCAATCAAATGCTGTACGTCGTCTCGACTGCCTGCTAGCCCAACCGACACGAGAGGGTCCTCCAACTCGTCCAACCCGACCTCTCCAGAGCCATCAGCGTCCAGAGAGTCGAACCAACGTCTCATGAGTGCTAGTTGCTCTCGTGTTGCTTTGAGTTTGCTGTTCCTGCCGCGCTTGTCAAGCCAGCGATGCTGGAACCACCGCAACTCCTCTAGATTCGTCATGGTCGTATTCACAGCACCAGCACCACTTACTGTTCCAACGTCTTTTGCAGGAAGCACGTCCTGTTTCTTGGGGCTTGGACTCTCTGATTCATTGTTTGAACTCTCAGGAGCAGTAGTCACAGCTGCAACAGGCTCTCCTGCTGTTTGAGAGGGATTTAGTGGCCCTAGCAAGTCATAGCGTAGATGACCTCGATATCGAGAAGCTGGCTATCAATAAGCGTTAATTCCAACAACTACATCCCAATCTAGGGAGACAACTATAGAACTCACCCGACGCGGGCTCAATGGTGAAGGATTGATCGCTCGATTGCTTCGCCACGCTGGACGATGCAACGTGGAGTCTGTAGCTGACGCGAACGGCAACACCTTCGGCTGTGTAGGTAAGATATTCGACAACTTTGGCGATGACATGACGCCTTCACCGACAAGCGGCCAACTGCAACGCAGAAGCTCAATGTCGAGGATGAACTCGCTATAAATGGCTACATATACTTCAACTTTCCGATGGTCGTATCATTTGTCGTGTACACCACACCATTTTGAATTTTTGAGCCAGTCAATAATGGAGCTCGTGGAAGTGGTGGCGGCCTCCGATGAAGTTGATACCGAGGTGCTGGAGGCGCAGCAGCAATTCGTATCACTGGAGTTCCCTGCCCGGTTTGGTTCCAAGGTTATGAAGCACCTTTCTACCCATTTTCAACCACTAACGGAGCTTGGGTTCGCGCACCTTAAGCGGCTCAAGAAGCGCCCAGATTCACCGAAAACCCTCGTGGCACTCGTTTGTCCCTTAAATTCCAATGATCCAGAGGCGCCAACACCATCCAAAGAATTGCAACAATTGGAAACGATGTTTGAGGCTAAAATCTCGACGGCGGAGGCTCTGAAGCTTGCGCCACGCACTCGCGAGCTGTTCGAGAAGCACACGAAACACTGGCCGCTGATCTTCCACGCGAGTGTCGAGGAGGCTGCAGCGTTGCATCCAATTGAAGAAGAAGAGATGAAGAAGATGGAAAAACATTTGAGAACAGCGGTGGAAATTGGTGAGAAATTGAAGGAGGAGAGACAGAAGACACGGAGTTGTGCGTGGGGCTGCGTTGTCGTGGACCCCGAGGTGGACGAACCGGTTGCCACGTCGGGAGCGAGTACGGGCATGCAGGCCAAGTACAAGTTTGAAATGATTTATCACCCGGTGATGGTGGCGGTGGATGGCGTTGCTGAGCGTGACCAACGACGAGAGGCTGAGTTGGATGAGGAGACGGCTCGCAAGAAGCAGAAGTGTGAGGATGCGGCGAGTTCCGAGTTGAAGGAGGAGAGTGACAGTGAGACGAAGCAGAGGGAGTCGTACCTGTGCACTGGATATGACGTCTATCTCGACCGCGAGCCGTGCGCTATGTGTGCAATGGCGTTGGTGCACAGCCGCGCTCGACGTGTTGTGTTTAATCGCGCTAACCCCGGTGACGGCGTGCTCTTGAGCTCATTCAAACTGCACACTATCAGATCGCTGAACCACCACTACCGCGTCTTCCAGTTGGCACTCACATCTGAACAGAAGACTACGTAGAACGTGGCAGCAACTGGTAACGAATAGAGTGAAGATTTGTCTGTATTAAATACATGGGAACCATGAGGTAATGGAGTGCGAGGCGAGATGAGAACGATGTGTCAGACTGAAGCTGGTTGGACACTAGCTAGGATAAATGCGAGGTTTCTGCTACTTGAACAATCTAGGCTGCAAAATCCTTGCCCATGGCCTCGAGTCTTGGTACGAGTTCGTTAAAGGTCGGACGCTGGTCCTGCTTCTTGGTCCAGCAGTCCTCTAGCAATCGGGCAAGCGCTGTAGGCGTTCCATCCGGCACGGTCGGGCGCAGGTTTCCACCAGCAACGCCATTCATAATGTCACTGGAGCCTAAATCCGGGTAGGGCTCTCCCCAGGCAAGCGCCTCCCACACGATGATCGAGAAGCTGTAGACATCGCATGGAGTGCCATATTTCTCACCACGTAGCACTTCAGGTGCGACCCAAAGTGGGCTACCACAGATCGACATGGTCTTACCAACATCACGGAATTTCGACAACCCAAAGTCTCCGATCTTTGTACGCATTCGATCGTCCAAAAGGATGTTCTGGGACTTGAGATCACGGTGAATCACAATTGGATTGTGGTTGTGCAGGTATGCTAATCCCTTCGCCATGTCAAACGCCACACTGTAAGCAAGACGCAGTTGACGAGCTGGATCAGGACGCGGCATTTTGTGGTAAATGTCGAAGAAACTTCCGTTTGCAAGCAACTCGGTCACTAGCAACAGCGTCGGTGGCTTGGAGCAGGAACCCATGAACAGTACGATGTTCGGGTGGTGAAGACCCTTCATAATGCTGCACTCCTTCTCGAATTCAACCAACGTGTTCTTAGGAACGCCACTCACGTGAAGCTTCTTGATAGCGACAGGAGTACCGAAGTAGCTGCCTTTGTACACCACACCGAAAACACCACGTCCGATAGCAGCATCCACGATCAAATCCTCTTCACGAATGGACAAACCATCGTCGTCTGCAGGAGCATTGGCTGTGCTGACGATCTTCCGGTCTGGGTAGATGATGTGGTCTTCCCATTTCTCGTCACCACAGTATTTGGTCAGAATAGACTGCAGAGTCGAGATGATAATGGAGAAAGAAGGTCGGGCATAAATCTCGGCACTCCAGCAACGAGTCATGAGGCTGTAGAGATCCTGCATGGCATCTCCAGGTGGTAGTTCCAGTGCTTGGAAATCGATAGGACGCTTTCCTGCTTGCACCACGAAAGGAACAGCATCCACTGAGATGGAATTGTACGGCACCGAACTGCTTAGCGCTTCGAAGAGAATCACACCGAAGCTGTACACGTCTGCCTTCTCAGTGTGCTCTTCACCTTTGAATACCTCAGGAGCAATCCAGACACTTGAGCCGATAAACACCCGAGTAACATTAGTCTTTGCACCAGCATTGGTACTAGCTGACATGCTCGCGTCATTTTGGTCATCACGGAAGGCCTTGAGCTTGGAAAGTCCGAAGTCGGAGACTTTGCATCTCCAATCAGCATCAATAAGTAAGTTCACACTCTTGAGGTCTCGGTGGAGAATAGGCGGTTTGCTCGAGTGCAAGAAGTGCATTCCACGACTCGAGTCCACCATCATACGAAGTAGCAGAGACCAATCGATCTTGACATCGTCGTTGTGAAAGACACTGTATACACTGCCCTTGGGACAGAGCTCCATCACAAGCCCAACGAACTCCGGATGAACCATGACACCCATGAACATGACGACGTTCGGGTGACGCAGTTGTGCCATGACACTCGCTTCCGAGCCAAAGCTCGTGACGATAGACTTCGTGTCACCCTGCAACGTGATCTTCTTAACAGCCACACGAGTCTCTTTCCACGTAGCTGCATACACACAACCGAAAGTGCCTTCGCCCAATTCCTCCTTCACCAGCACGTCCTTCGGGTCGATGTGGCAATTGGCACTCAGAATTCCACCAGCGTTGGCTCCATTGTCAGGCGACTGGTCCGCTGCTCCACCACTGAACCAGCCTGTCATCTCCATGGTCATCTGCACCATCACATTCTCCTGAGCAAGTCGTTCAGTCAATACAAAGTCGCGACGTTCTTCATACTCCCAGTTCCACGACAAGAAGCAGAGCAAGATGGAGTACAAGATGATGGCAGCACTCACAGTTCCCGGAGCACTAAGCTGTTCCGTAGACGTTTTACTTGCAAAACGGACCCACGCCAGGATCAGGAAGAAAATACTGGAGCACACCAACACCGTCGTAGACTTAAGGAACGTCAACCCCGTCGAACTCGTGATACCGAGTGAGAAAATGAACTGCACCCAAATGTTGCGTTCGCTCACCATGGTACCAGCAGCCGTTGTGTCTAGCAGAGCACTAATTTGTCCCACAAGACAGACAAGAGTCAACCACTGCATGTGCGCCATGAAGAACCTTTGGAAGAAGATCACTAGTAACCCCATCAAGGTGACGACTCCTGGGAAGACCATGACGAGGGGTAATTGAGTCCACTTGCCACCACCTTCTGAGTTTGTCTTGAAGCTCACCTGCATAACAACCAGCAACGGAATGAAGAAAGCTGTGAATCCGGCGCCAAACTTGAGTCGGGTCTGGTACTTGACACATCTCGCCAACGTGAACCGATGTTCCATCTCAGCGTTGGAAAACTGTAGTGACACGAACGAAATGCCAATATCTTCTTGACGACTTGGAGTCGCGCTGTTCCTAGGCCGGAAAATGTGGTTAAGCTTGAGGTCGTGCATACTCTGACCCATGATGTGCAGTCGAGTTCCTTTCAACGGGGATACTGGTGCACTACTCCCGCCATTGTTGGGCGATTTCGGTGACGGAAGCGTGAGCACGGGGCTTTCGTTCTTGGGTGAACCACTGGGTTGATTCGTGCCACTGCGACCGCTGCTGCGAACCATCTCGGTGACCTTGCCCGACGCGTCCTTAGGTATCACTTTCGCCATGGACACCCGCGTGGGCGTGTCTGTCATTCTAGTATGGCCCGTGTGGAAAAGGGGGAATGACAGCATCCCGCTTTCCGACGGCGGTTGCACTACCTACCAGCGATCGGCACGCTTTTTTTGGGGTAGCAGCTATCTGTGCAGCTTGTTGTTCCCCAAACCGGGCGTCGAAACGACTTGCGAGCAACTTGCAAACTGGATGACAACGATGCCCCTCATGCGAATTCGCTAAGAATAGGGAATACTCGTCCTCACACCTGGGATTCTGCTTCTCGTTGGCATTGCTTGCAGAGCTAATCCTTACACGAGTGAAGTTGAAGGCACCAAAGTATCTACCGAGCTAATACCGAGGCGAAACTGAGGGAATGAGGCTGTGAGTGCAGCTTCATTATCCCCTCCCACTTTGTATATTACGACGAAGGAGCTGTAGGGTTGATGACTTTAGAGGGCGTTTCGATAGGGTCCAGCGTGAAGTTGCCAAACGCTCCTCGACGGAATTCCGCCAACAAAAACTGCGCCGCCAGACGATCTTGCACGTCAGGTTCCTTACCCAACGCACCACAACGCTTGTACACGAGCTTGAACAGTTCACCGATGTTGTCTGTCGGTCCTGGAAGCTTCAACGCGTCCACATACCGCGTTGACTTGATCTGGTTCAGCAGGAACAACATGTAGTCGGCAATCAACTCGGTTCCCACTACTTCGTCCTTGATCGCTCCCGTAAGTGCCAGCCTCATACCCGTCTCGGACGACGAAATGTTCGGCAGCATGACACCGGGCGTGTCCACCACGTAAACCGCCGGTTTGTCGTTCACCTACATGAAAAATCCACACATCAGTCAATAACCTTTAACACCCTCATACCCCCAAGCTCTCTACACACCTTAATGATGTCGTTGCGGACCGTGACGCCGGGTGTAGGCCCCACAGTCGCTCTCTTCCGACCTTTAGCCAGTTTCCCCGAATTCGACAGTCGTCGGAACTCGTTAATGAGAGAACTTTTACCCACATTAGGGATACCAACCACCATAACCATAGAACCTGCTGTGCTCTTGAATTGGGCCTGACTGTGCTTGTTACACCATTGCAGGATGGCTTGAAGTCGTTTGCCCTTAGTCACAGATGTGAAAAGGCAGTCGGTGGCCTCTCCGAGCTGAATTTTGCACTGTTTCTCGACTTTTTGCTGCATATTTGGGTTGGCCAGGTCGCTCTTGTTGAAGACTACGAGGCGAGGCTTGGATCTGCCGAATGCTTCTTCTAGGACAGGATTGGCTGAGCTCCAGGGGATGCGAGCGTCGCGAACCTCAATTAACACGTCCACGGCGTCCATTTGCGCCACCATTTGACGTCTAGCTAACGCCATGTGACCTGGGAACCAGTTCACCTTGGCAGGATACAGGAACTTGGACCGGAACGCACTCATTTTCACGTTAGGACGGTCAGGACGATGCAGGACAAAAGTCTCCGATGCTGCACCACAGAAGACGACGAATTATGATTGGTTGGAATGGTAAATTTGCATTGGTAGAAAATACGAATAAAAAGGCAACTTAACTTCAACTTATGGCGTCAAAACGCTACCGCCTCATCGCACGATTTGTCTCGCGCGCTCATAAGGTTTTCCAACACTTTACCCTCGATCAACTTGCCCGTGTCACTTTTCGATTCGACTTCTGCCTTCGGTTCGTCGATCGTATGAATCTCACGTCGTATCAGCTCCGTCACAGTCGTCTCACGGATGCACTTGACAGACCCGACCGTGTCGGCCTCCGAGACAATCTTCTGTCGCGTATAGTCGACCGCAATATCTTGTGGAACGACAAAAACCAAAGCCACTCGCTCTGGTTTATCCTTCACCTCTTCCAGCAGACCAAGTTTTTCAAGTACATCGATGATCCCCGACGCATTGACCGGGTGCTGCTCCAAAATAGTCATCAGGAACAAAATTAAGCGATGCTTGTCGTTCCACACGATAAGTGCTTGGGTTGTCTTCTCCAAGTTTTTACCAGGTTTTATCTTCGGAAGATAGAAAGCACTAATCGACTCGAACTGCATCTTCGCCGGCTTATGGTAGGGTCCACGCGTCGCTGCCTCTGCAGATAATTTCTTGACCTCAAACAGATCAGGTTCGAGACTCTCTTGGATCGTCTCCTCCATCGGCTCATCACTGCTCTTTGACGCAGCTTCATCTGGCAGCAACCGCAGTTTGAGTGTGCAGCCTCGCAATAGCGCATCATGCACTTCAGCCTCGAAGATCCACGCATCCACCGCTCTACCTGGCGCGAAGCATTCTAGAGATTTGCGCAGTTTATCCCTGTGCATATTGTCTGTTTCCAGCATACGCTCCGCAAGTTTTCCCACGACGAATGGAGACGCGAGTTTAGTTGCTGGCATCATCCCACTCGAATCTGGCACGAAATGGAGGACACGATGGCAATCGCTGCTGTCTTCTCCTGGGCTAGAGACTGTGCCGACCTCATTCATCATATCGTCCATGTTTATCTTGACTTGAACTTCCATGGATAAAAAGCATTCGCGAACCACACCACCGAAAATATAAAATCGCGTCTCGATGACATCGTCACTGATTTTGACTCCGTCTGCTCCCTCGAGGTCAAGCGCCGATACAGCCGCTTTAAGCTCCTCACACGTCCAAAGAGGCATGTAGAGAGTGCAATGATCCTTCCGTACCACCCGCAACCATCCTTCGTTCGGGCTTGTAAACACGACCATTTGATGCATCAGCCCAAATTTCTTTGGAGGCCCATCGCACAGGAATACGATCTTCTTCTTCTCCTGATGAGCCTCTCGTATGACACTGGCGATTGCTTCTTCCGTAGCGTCGAGGTCTTCACCCTCGTCATGAGACTCATCGCCGTATTTGAAAATCTTGGCTGCTCCCAACTCGTCTGCTTTGTATGCTGCCGTAATGATCCACGTGCGTTTTTCCATCTCCTCCAGGAAGCGCTGATAAAGTAAGCATAGAAGATGGACTTGCCGATACCTGAAAAATACACACACCATATCATGTGAGCACAAACTCTAATGGCAGCTAGAGTCTAGCCTAGAAAACAGGAACTTCAGCCACCTCACCTGGTGTCCCCGTCACGGTCACGCATCTCCTCTTTTGGTCCAGCATCCCCTTTACGACTCACGCACGAACGGCAGGGACGGCAGCTCCGCCGTCTCCGAGTATTTTCCAGTCGCTTCGTCGACCGCTAGCTTCCTCGGGGCTGCATTGTCGGCCATTGGCGTCGGCACTTCACTCATCCTTGACTTTTTAATCGGACAATGCAAAAGCCACAATGCTACTGAAAGCCACAGTGCAACTTGATTGATGGGACCTGAAGGGGTTAGTGTAAAATATTATAGAATTGGTCTGGTAGAAAATACGAATAAAAAGACAACATAACTTCAACTTAGGGTGTGAAGATGTCTGGGCTTGAAGCAAAGGTAAAAGGCTTCCCCACAACGAAGAAAAGGTCACCAGGTTCGATCTGCAGGTCCATGGGAGGGTTAGTGAAGACGCAAGGGTGTGGAAGCACTACACCTCGTTCAGGTCGCCATAGCCCAATGACTGTACAACTCGCCTAGCAAGAAAAAAAGTCAAAATAAGTTCGCAACAACAGATATACAAGCTCAGTACGCACCATATCGAGGAATTTCCTGAAACATTCACCATATTTGAGTGCCACCAACTCTTCGGGTGCCTCAACTTGGAATAATCGACGCTCCCTGAGGATCAAAACGAAGATATTAGTCGGAATTCGAGTCAAGAATGCATTGCACTCACTCTAGATCGTTGATGCTGCCGTTGACGAGGATGTGGAGGAACTGTGTGATAAACGGCTTTCGGTAACATTCGCTCATGAGTAGGTCAAGCATCGAGTTCATGAACACGCGACCGGAGGCGATGAATTCTTCCAACACGAATGGCGCGTCTGCGTTGCCGTCACCTTCGTCAAGTGAGGACCAGAACGAGTCACGTCGTGATACAGCTGCAACCACGCTATTGTGTCTTGGAGAGCGGTACGAGACGTTGCGGACTACCAGTGCTGGTAACCCGAAGGCGGAGCTTGTGCGACTGTCATTGGCCAGAGAACTCAGAAGCTTGACATTCGAGGACTTGTCGAGTTCTACGACGAGATTGGGCATTCTTGTACGCTGGCTGATCTCAACAATGTATCGCACAATAGTGATAGCGTCAGCATCCACCATGTTCGGGTCGGAATACTGTGCCTCTGAAGCCTGAGTGAGGATCAAAACAGAGATCGCTGAGCGGATGTTGGTCTTCTTGAGATCGCCGAAGTTCACAGGCGAACCTTGCACGAAGTACACGTCACAGAACCCGCGAAGCCGTTCAAACTCTTTCTCGTCGATGCATTCAGACGCTAAGAAAACCACAGGCGGCGATGGGGTATCATCATCAGGGATTGGTGCCTCTCGAATAGTATTGATGAAGTGATACGTGTCCGATGGGAAGCCGCAGACCACAATATGCTCAGTAACGTCTTCAGGCACACCAAGTACCGCAAAACGCTCATACTCGGACATTTCACCCAGAAGACGTTCGTTTGAGCGTGTGTTGTATCCGTTCGAATCCTTGTCAGCCAAACCCAATGCAGCTTCGACGTCATAATCTTCAGCGACCGTGTACATGTTGATGACAGTCTCGCGGATCTGCTCGATCTCATTCCCCAACGCAGGTTTGATTTTCTTCATCTCCGACAAAGTACTGGTCGACATGGATCTCCCTTTGCGTCGGACACCTTTACGGTACGACAAAATCTGTTCCGGTGGGATTTTCATGACACCTTCGACGGCACTAAGACCTTTTGCGATGGCATACACTTTGCAACACAAGTTCGGATCAGCCGTAGCTCCAAGTTTGAATTCCATGTCCATGAAGCGCGCGCCATCATGCGTTAGCATCGCCAGCGGGATAATTGACGCTTTGTCGTACAGGAAGCGGATGAGATCACCGAATGTAAGACCGGAAAATGTTCTTGGAATATCCACGAGGAAGATGCCGTGCATGTAGCCGTGAAGATATTGACGTTGCCATTGCAGAGACGAATGATGACCATCCAAGTCGCTGTTGCATTGAGCCAAGAGGTTTAGTAACAACGTAGGAAGACCATTCACTTGGCAGCTTCTTCCTAAAATGGAGAATTTGAGCATTCCCACAACGACAACATCGCTAGCTCCCATCTTAAGCAACGTGGCGGCATTCCGAGAGTTGATAATTTGTGCGTATATCGGACATGTGGGGTTCCCACGACGTAGAGCAATTGTGATAAGTGCGCAACATTGGTCAGCATATTGTGGACGTAACGACTGGCGATTTACAAGCACGTAACAGGCACTTGCATCGCACAACACAGCTCGCGTTAAATCCTCGTCCAGCATGGGTGAACCGACGATGTACTGGACCTTGCTATCGTAAGCGTGGAGGATCTTATTAATTTCTGAATTTGGTGGAGCTGCGTTCAAGATCACCACTCGTTCGTTCCAATTGAGGTTACTGGGGTGAAAAAACTCACCAAGGAAGACTGACAGTGTGTCGGCATTCACGAATCCGGTGAGGATTATATGCGGATGCAACTTTGCTTCAGAGTAAGCGGACGAATAGTCCGTGTGCGACGTGATGGTTGCTTGGATGCGGTTCACTTGAATGGGCACAACGATGAAAGTGAAGAGGATGACGAAGGCAATGACAAACTTGCCACTCAAAGACACTGGAGAGATATCTCCATAGCCCAACGTTGAGATGCTGACCACCGCGAAGTAGAGCAAGTTGGGGAATGACCAGTCGTGGCACTTACACACACGGGTGTCATCATCATCGCACGATCCGAGACAAGCTTCTGTAGCTTGCACGACACCTGCGGTAGTGAAAACAATCGATACGAGCGTGAGCATCGCTGCCCAAGCCTGTTGCTGTAATGACGACGTGGCAAACTGCACAAGTCGGAAGATGCGGATGAATCGTAGTGGACGTAACATTCGTGAGGCTTGAGGGAGAAAACTCGTCGACGTGATGCTGGGAACGTTAGCTGAGATACGATCGAACCAAGACGGCAGCACGACAGCAAACTCCACGATCGGGAAGAAACCTACGATATACTCGAGTCGATCAAATGCCGCGTACACGTTCAGAAGATATCTAACCACCACAACCAAACCGGGTGAGTAAATACATCTGTGACAGATACATTTTCAACGTCTTACTCGAGTGTGAACACCAAGTTGAGACTGAAATCAACCTCTGAAATCGACAACATACACGTTGTTAGATTGAAGGTTTCCATTCCGACTGAACATTCTTTGCACCTGTCTTACCTTGCATCCAAAGGTCAAGTGTAGGTCGGAGTCCTGTCCAATTGAGACTCACGTGGAACAGAGCTTGGAAAGTACTCAAAACGGCCGTTGTGGCTCGAAAAATGTTCCCAGCTAAGGAGCTTTCGAGGTTCCGCTGCACCCACTCACGCATCGGTTCGCCTGTGAACCGCTTGACCAGATACACACGAGGTTTGCGCTTGGAGCGAGTTGTCGTAACCACTATATTCCGGGTGGAAATGGATTGACGAAGATGTTTGGGGACTTTCTTCTTGATCACGGAAGACTCCGACATAATTGATTTCTTTATCACTACTGTGACGCTTCCCGACAAATGCCAAAACGACAAGATATCTATCTATCTTATGGAATATTTTTAGACTTTCACGAATTTTAGGCAAATTCATTCATGAAATTATTTAATATCTTCAACTCGAAAGCAAGACTGTGACGTTAAGTTGCCACAAATCCGACCACATGAATGTTTCGGGGAATACCAGCCGAGCTGTTTCCTTCACCGTATTGCCGTCGACGTCATAGACGTAAGCTCTGATGAAGCGGACGTGGAACAACTTGATCATCACGATCGCCAGCAGATTTTTTATGCTAACGAGGTATTTTCCGTCGACAATCACGTAGCCCGAGCAGTAGACACCATCCGCCGACGCGAACTTCATGCCTTTGAAGAAAACGTAGTTATTGTAGTCGGATATCAACCCAAACCGAGTCTGTAGCTGAGCACCGGTGGAAAGCTCAAAATTGGTGACGATTCCTCTCCGGGATAACGAAGATTTCTCGTTGTTGGAAGTATCTGTGCTAACACTTGAACGCTGTCGGGTTTTGTCGGGGTAGAAGTAGCGATAAATCTTGCGTAGAATGGCAAGGCTGGCCATAGAAACCAGCAAGTATGTCATTGGGAAGAAGGACGCGATGATGAAAACCGGATCCTTTGCAGGAAACTGGAACGATGACCACAGACGCATGGGAGACATCGCTTCAATCACGGGTGTTACTTTGGCAATGCCGAGAGTCCACTGAATGTCAGAATACTTTGTAACCTTGTTCACCACAGCGGACGAAGTGCGTAACAGCGTTAATTGGTAGTTGTGGACAAACTCGAAAAGGAAAATGGCAATCGATGGATCGATCCGCTCGCGAAAGATAGCGCTGATAAATCCCACCAAACTGAGGAAAATCACCATAATATCAGCGTGCATCACCAATTTGTGAACTCTCACTGTCTGAGAGCCCGTAAGCATCGCGGCTCTAGACATCGCATACTCGTTGACAGACCAGAACGAATCAAGAAAGCACGATATCATCACTAGAATACCGCGTAGGACCAGGCTTGCTGTAGATAAAGAAGCGAACCCAATCCAGACTTTACCCGATCGAAATTTCTGGTACATGACGAGAAACAGCACGAAGAGCGAATAAACCGTCTGCAACCCAAAAAGAAAAAGTGAATACAGTGCACCCAAGCCCAGGAATCCACAGTGACGGCTTCTCCGATCCATTCCCACCGTGTCAATGCAGTTTTGCGTTTAATCCGTCCAAATTCGAGTACATGACGCGAACATTGGACTGATCGTCACCGCGGTAGAATCCACGTTTTCTTGCCGTGAGAAGATGCTTGACGGTGTGTGTCAATGGGTCGCGAGGATATTTCAAAGTTTGGTTTCCGTCGGTACGGATACGTCGTCGCCACCACGTAGAATTGCTCCACTTTGTCCGCTTGCATGTCATCAACTAATGTCAGCATACCTACCAGAGCTGGCCCTCGCTTGTTGAGATTGCGTATCTCGTACTCTTGGACATTGAGTGACATTGTTACCAAGTGTAAGTCGTTCGGGTCATTTCGTGAAAGTACCAAGTTGAACACTCGCACTGCAGATGGGTCTCAACATTAATCTGTCTGAATGTGCAGTCAACCACCATCACGACGAGTTCCAAGTCTGCTAGAACATCCATACTGTACTCAGTATCGTCGACTATCGCTTGATATCCGTGACTTAGGAAGTCGTGGTTGTAAATTTCAGGATTGAAAAGTGGCATCTCGGAGCAGCTTTCAGTGGACGTCTTTGTTTCGGATTCGAGAAACAACACATAGCCCCGTGGTGTTATATCACCACCGAGGATGTCATTAACCAGAGGACTGTCGCGAATCAGTCCATCGCCCAAATATCCTTGGATAAGGTACGACGGGAACACTCGCAAAGTTTCGGTTGGGTTATGAGCACCAGTAAAGAGCTGCAAAGCCCACCATGTGGCTGAAAAGGAGACGTAGGCGTATTGGACAGCAGCAGCAATTGCCGCCAGGCGGCGTGCAATACTAAAAACTCGTTATTTTGCGAACTTCCGCGTGGTTTTCCCTTGTACTGTGACATACTGGGTGCAGCAGTTGAGTCCAGCGGGCTAGTACCTAGACCTTTGCGCCCCTGGCGTGCGCTTGATTTCATGGTAACAATTCCAGTTGTATGGCTGCTTTGATTCTTGGAGGGAAACAGGTTGTGTTTCGCTTCTGCGCAGCATGAAGACTAATATGAGCTGCTCGACGGAGTTCGTTCTTCAGCCCGAAACGTAACGCTCGAAAGGGACCTTCCACGATACAAAGTTACTGTCGCACGGGTCTATATTAACTTTGGTAACAATCCATGCAGCAAAGTCTAGTGCCGTTGCTTCGTTTCGTCTGCTACATGCATATGCTCGTTGTTGCATCAGGTCGGCTGTTATCGTTGGCACACTTGGGGCGGTGCTTTTCAATGAAACAACTCTTTTTTTTGCCGTAGAAGTCGACTTTAAGAAAGCAAATTACTGAGAGAGATACTGCAAGGTTTCTAAGGTAACATCGGCCCACCTTACTGGTCAATGATGGTTTGCGGTGATTGATTTCCATGAAGAAATCCACAATGAAACCAATGTACTCGCAGTCTCATCGTCTTGGTGCTGCCGAGCGGTGGATTCCTGGTGATCGGGGCTCTCTCACACTTCGTTGTTGGTACGGGTTAAGAGGCTCATACGGTATTTATGACAGAGAGTAAACCCTTTCAAGCTGTCTTCCTTTATAACAAAGATCAAAACTTCAACAAGGAGATGGGTTAAATTCGCTGTTCGACTTCAGTACTACATCACTCTTACACAATATCATGTAGTCCAGTTTAGAATCACACTCTACCGCATTGTCGAAAGGCACTCTTTGCTGCACCCAACTGAGAATTTTGAGACGGTGCAACTACACCCAACTGTGCACTACCAACACCCAGTCGTGCCCAACCATAACCATCTAGTGCCCATAAAGCGCCCTTCTGAGCCCCAACTAAAAAAAGCCAGTGCGGTATACTATACACCAGATTTGTATAGCCGGATGGCATCAAGGGGGCCAAACTTTTCGAGACCACGCCAAAGTCTTTTGCTTTTGGCGTAGAGTTCTTGGCTTGACCACTACGTAATAGACTACACGTAACCTACACGATGTAAGCATAGACTTGGATGTATCAACCCCCAAGACTCTCAAAGCAACAACGGACGTCAGAATGTGAAGTGGTGTATTGATCGCATAACTACCTCCCTGCTCGAGTTCCTTAGTCTTTCAGACACATGCGCAGGTAGCGGTGGCGCAGTGTCTGCAGTGTCTTCTTATCCAGGTGGCCGAGTGGCTCAGATCCACAGAACATCTCGAAGGCCAGTAAGACGTAAACACCGCAGTTGCAACCGTCTGTTTGAACTCCTAAGCCAGGGTCATGGGTCGCCAAGCGCGAGCCCGGTCGGGCGTGTTCTGGTACCATCATTACCAGCGTTTGCGCTACGGCACGGACACTAGCCAGGTAGGATGACGCCATAGAGTCGTCGATACATGCCCTGTTCTTGCTTAGATTTATCAGCACTGCGCACCAGTGGTTGTTATTGCAGTTAATTGGGACCAGCACCTTCATCTACTTGGTTACGCCTGCCAATGCTCTGCGGAAACATTTTCTGTCTGTTGAAATGCTTCCATTCTCAACGCCAACATGAGAAGGGTCGATAACTACGACGTTTGGGTCTGCGCCAAACAGCTTCGTCATTACTGTTTGCATCACTTGAGCGCTGAGGGTAGATTTCGCAGCAATATCTAATACTTCCGTCTCCACAGACGCCAAAATATGTAGAGATTCCACCAGTGTAGGTATGTCAGAGTCTTCCTCCACGGAAAAACTAGAGTCGCCGTGTCTCGAGTAGTCTAGTCGTTGAATCTAATCCAGTGTCGTTTGAATTTTCCTCGCGACCGTGATTGCAACGTGCCATCTTCTCATGAGTGTCACGGTAGAGTAAGCAAACACGCCCACACCAAGTATCTCCATTGCTAGCTGCATCTCTTGAGTACCAGGATGTTTTGCTTGGTAAGCAGTCACTTTAGCCGTGCACTTGGTGATTAATTCCATAGGAAAGATTCTGACAATCTCTTCGGGCCTCATCAGTGGTTTAGTTCGGAGTAGCTTTGTCAATTCGTGCGCAATCGAGGGCTTTGGTTTTGACGCGAAAATAAACTGGTTGAATTTCAGGAGCTTCTCCGACGACGACTTTAAAGGTTGGTGTACCTTGTAGGGCCTCGAAAACGGCCAATAGGTTCAGTTGACTATGATGCATTTCCAAGCCCTCTTGAACCATGGCAACAGACTTCTTACGATTTACTTTCACAGTCTTGGGCTTCTGCTTCGGGCGTCCTCTCGACTTGGGGGGAGTTTGAATCTCGATCTCGAATCCCTCACTTAGTTCGAGGGACGGGAGTGTCGTAGGTTGATCTCCATCGGTGTCTCTTGAGCCCAATTCTGACTGATCTGCACCCAACTGTTCACTGCTAGTACTCAACGCATGCCCGGTTCCCAACGGTTCACTCTCCGTGCCCAATTGATCACTAACCGTACCCAACTGCCCATTTCCAGTGCCCAGCAGCTCACTAACAACGCCCAACTGTGTGGACTCCGTGCCCAATTGAGTGCTCTGTACGGAAGACTCTGGTGATACACTTCCATGCCCGCTCTCCGTCAACTCGGAATGACTGTCAGCAGAACTCGTCACCACCTGTGCCGTAACTTGATCTTATAACATCGCTACTTCCACTTCATCAACACAAACTTGATCTTCGTGGCTGCCGGGAGACGGTTGCTCGTGAGCAGCTATTCTGGAAATTGCGTCGTACTGACCATGTCTGAAAAGGCTGGCTACGTCATAGAGAGCTTTCATCGCAGCTCGATACTATCGCATTTCCAAGCCACTTAAATGTTCATTAATCGAAGACGCAACAGAATTCGCCTCACGAAATTTCCGATTCGAATCCCAACTCGCATTCAAATCTTGTAAAACGCGAGCCACATTCAACCGCTGTCCAGCCATGACCAATTCGATTTCGTCACAGAATACTCGCTGCTTGGTTCGTCGAGTCCGTCCGCATCGTTGGAATCACAGTGAATCAAATAGACATCAGGGACCGCCTCGTGAAATTTTATACTTTGCTCGGGAAATCGTGAAGTTGTACTGTTCATACACGAGCTCACAGGCATGTTCACTCACCAACTTCGTAAGAAACTCCATTTCACTGTCGTACTTTGGGTTGCGCACAAATGACAGCTTGTATACAGCATCCAAAACATTTCTCTCCTCTTGCGCTTGGTAATACATAATCGACGCAATACATTCGTCGACATGCATAAAGGAATCCAGTAGTTCCTTCAACTGTTTCCACGAAGCTTCAAGACGTTGTTCGTATTGTTACCGAGGGTGCAAGCGTTTTGTCTATCGAAGGCACACCACATGTGACGACAATTGTCCCAATTTTTGGAGAAATACACTTCGCAAGGATGTGTAGAGGCCACACGATCATCTTCCACATCTGCCCCCAATTCACCACATCGTGCACCCAGACCACCACTACTCGTCCCAACTCCTCAACTCGAATGCCCAAATCACCACAACTCGTGCCCAAATCATCGATTCGAGTGCCCAACCGCGCAATCTGAGACTCCAACACATTGGAAACACCTCCAGGCGCGTCTCCGCTTCCAACAACGACAATATGTCTCATGTAGTCGCGAATCCTCCGATATTCGCGCTCCGTCTTCGCGTAGACTAGCATATTCACCAAACCATCGAGCTGCTGCTTCTGCCATGGCGTCAAGCTGTAATCCTTTGCCGCCAGTTCCTTCCGTAGATACTTTAGCACATGGAATTGACATAGTAGAAGTGCTGCATCGGGGAAAGCAAACTTGAGCACCTCGATCTCTCCAAAGTCCTTGTCAATTAGGATGCATCTGATTCGAGCCCAAGCTGGTTTGTTTCTCTTGAACTCCTCCAATGATGTCAACAGCGTAGGATTCCGTTCGTTTGAATTACAGCATGCTGTACAAAGTGTCCTTTTCCAAACGCATCGTGCGACATAATTGAGAAAATCTTATACTTCGACAAGTTGGTCCCGTGGGTGGCGTCAATAATGACGACCTCTGGAAATCGGTCGAAGATCTCCCGCATATGTTTCGTCTGAAGCGTGATACAGATAGCAATAGTCTATAATACACACACAAAAAATTAATGTACAACATTTGGAAGCATCATCAAACGTAAATGTCAAACCTTATCGAGTACGGAGCCAACGAATGTCCCACCAACATTTCCTGGCTCCAGTGAAAATTCTTTCATCCACAGCTTCATTCTTCTCGAACTAGTGGGAGCAGTATGCTCTCGTTTCTTCAGCTTGTGGACCAGGTTGTGGATATCCTGAATAGCCGGGGCACAAGTGGAGTTCTCTTGGATGTACTGCAGGATGCGTTTCTTTTTGGCACCGGATTTCGACAGTTGGGTCACCGTGTCGGCGACCTCAGGCTCGAGCGCAGTCCTAATGTGAGGATAATGGTTGAAAGTGTGCTTGTTGAGCGGATGGTTGTGCTCTAAACGGCACGAAGAGACGCGCAACGCAAAGGTAGGAATAGTGGCATCCACAACTTGGACACACGCATTGATCTGCACGACTCACAGACCAGCAAAACCAAATTAAAACCAAGTGGGACCCAACCTACCCAGTTAAACCCAACTGAGCTGGAGCTGATTTTCTCCCCGCCGTTGAGTGGCTTGAGGGGGCGGTATACACGTATACGTCGGTCGGATATATATTACCCTAACCCTCGGATCAGCGTCGCGATTTGGCGACGCTGAGTTGGGTGCATCTTGTCGAAAATGACGTCGCGGACGAGCCTCCGAGACGCGATGCGGCGCTCGGCCGCTTCCTCCCCTTCAGCCCCGGGCTCGGCCATGGCTCGCACGCTGCGCCTTGCGCGTCAGTCCGGCAGCTTGAATCTGTCGTCGCGCGACTTCCACGTGTTTCCCGACGAAGTTTTTCGCCTCTACGATGAGCTGGACGAGGACGAGCACAGTTGGGAGTGCGCCGTGCTTAAGAAGCTAGACCTAAGGTGAAAAATCATAAACCCTATTGTATTTTTGACAATTAGGATTTCACTAACGTCATTTTCGACAGCTACAACGAGATTTCGGAGCTGCCGAGCCAAGTGGAGACGCTCAAGTACCTCGTGAGCTTCAAGATGCGTCACAACCAGCTGAGACAACTTCCATTGGCTCTATGGGGTCTGGAGACGCTCACAAACATCGATCTCAGCAAGTAGGTCATTGTCAAAAGCTAGTATTTCAAAGTTAGGCGTACTGATATGTTGATTTTTGCTGTTGCTTTGTAGCAACGAGTTGGAGGGTTGTTTTCCTGAGCAAATAGGGAAACTGAACAAGCTTCGGGAGTTGGGTTTAGAAGGCAACAAGCTGACGCAATTACCAGAGTCTATTGGGGGACTCGTTCACTTGGAGATGCTACGGGTCGAGAGAAACCAGTTGAAGACGTTGCCGTCCGCGATCGGAGGATTGAGGAGCCTGAAGACGTTGTCGGCGCATTCAAATCAAATTGCAGAGCTACCGGCGTCGTTTGGCTCACTTTCGGGGTTGTTGACGCTGGATTTGAAGAAGAATTGTCTGGTTACGACGGGTGACGCTTTTCTCAAGTTGACGGCGATCAAGTATATTGATCTGCGTCAGAACAAACTGGAGGTGTTCCCAACGCTGCCGGAGAATAATTCGTGTTTGGATCAGCTCTTCTTGGGGTTTAACTTGCTGCGTGAAATCCCAGAGGATGTCGTACTGAATGTGCAGGAGTCGCTCACTGTGCTGGATGTACGAGACAACAAGCTGCAGCGTTTGTCAGACAGGATTCCGCAGTTGTACCGACTGAAGACGCTGGATGTCTCCAACAACGATCTGCATGACTTGCCACCAGGATTTGGATATTTAAAGTATCTGGACCACCTGCTTGTAGAGGGGAATCCGTTGCGATCAATTCGACGATCCATTATTTCTGCTGGTACCGAGCCACTGAAGAAATACTTGCGCACTCGTGGCGGCCCACCACTAGGAGTCGACGCCATGGAAGAGGAGGTGGATGAGTTCACCATCCGACAGAGGGAAATGGAGCAGGATGAACCCATGCCTGAAGAACCACCTTTAGAAGACGAGTATCTGTTTCGTGACGCTGCTGCTTCGGGCAACATGCAGCTCGTTAATTTGAAATTGCACCAACCACCCGATCAGCTTCACGCAGCAGGGAAATATCGATTTGGAGAAACCCTGCTTCAGCTCAACTTGTCCAAGAACTGGCTGGTTGAATTACCTGCGGCGATTGGCGACCTGGCATCCCTTCGAACACTTATTGCAGAGCAGTGCGGATTGAAGTCAATCCATGCTTCGATCGCAACGATTCCAAGCCTGGAGCATTTGCGCCTTAGCAAAAATTCGCTCACGACAGATGCTGTCAATTCGATGCTAGTCTTGAGTAACCGTGCCAGCATCTTCTTCTCTCTGAAAGAGCTGGATCTCCGCAACAATGTGCTGACGGATCTTCCGCATAATCTGCAGCATTTGGAAACCATGGACACCCTTTTGCTCTCGTGTAACCGCATCCGAGTATTGGACGGATTCCCATGGTCTAAGATGCGTCATCTCTCTGTGCTCAGCATTGCTGACAACCGCGTAAGAATAAACTTCTAGGACACCCCTTGGCATCATTCATCTCGCTAACTATCATTGTGATATGAATTTGATGCAGCTGGAGTCATGCGGAACCGTTCACCAAGTGCCGAAGCTGACGTCGCTGTCTTTAGAGAACAATGAGCTACGACAGGTACACAAACTGCGGGTTACTACAGGTACTAGTTTAATCACTCGTACTCACCTTCTCCACTCTCTTCCGTTTCCAACAGATTCCTGCCGAACTTGCGCTCTGCGAAAATCTCCGGGCCCTCTACCTGGCTGGTAATCCCCAGCGAGGTATCCGAACTCATATTTTGAACACTGGCACGGCAGCTGTGCTGAAGTATCTCCGCAACAGGCTCCCGCCCGATGTTTTGCCACCCACCATTGGCATGGGACCACGGACACCTTCCAAGAGTACAAACACATTGGCCAGCGCGCCGTTGTCACACCAGAACAACGGAGGACACGTGCACCGACAACACGTGGCGGCAAGTACTTCACACTCCCTGGATTCGAAGAGTCTTCGTGTAGATACTTCAACTTCGCCCCTCAAGTCACTGGAATTGACTCCTGCCAACTCGCGCTCCGAGTCGTCAGCATCGCCATTTGCTAAGCAGTCACCACCAGCACCAACACAGGTTTCAGCTCCAGCTCCAACAGCACCCACGCCAGCCGAGGATGAAGTGCTGGTTGAGTTGAACGCTAAAATCTTCAAGCTGGAGCAGCAGTTGGATGATTTCGCTATCTCCGCAGCGAAACGCTTTGCGTTGAAGAAGGACTTGGCTATGACGCGATCGCAGAAGATTCGCCACCTGCGCAGCATCGGACAGAAGCCCTAGATCAAATTCAACACCAGTTTTGAACTGTAACTTTTGTGTGATTTTCCTTTCGTCGATCATGGACACTTGAAGACCAAAGTATACACCCTGAACGCTGTTCTTAAACTCAATGATATGCCGGAGTAGGTTCATCGAGGCAGGAAGAGGAGAAGAAGCAACCATGAAGACGAAGAAAGATTAGAGACGTTGTGGAGAGAATTTCTGGCAAAAACTGCGATTCGACCTCACTCATGCGTTGCCTCATGTAGGGTACCATCAATCACGTCGCATTATGGCTTTCAATGGCAATGCCCAATGATATCGTTATCTGTGAGGAAAAACTCGTTGGACGAAACGAGAAATGGGCTTCCGGGAAAGTCTCCATTTTTACTGTCCAATGCCATTCTAGAAAAAACCAAGTATGAGTCAAGAACCACCAACGAAGAAGCAGAGGACGCCAATGGCCGACGAAGCAGCTGAAGCAGCCTGGAAGATGAGGGAGCTGCCGTCACTACCGTTTGTGCGTGAGTACGAACATGGCAATGTTTACTAGTTCGCGAGTGCTACGACGAATACTACAAACTCGTGAAGAGGATGCTGGACCATTAGAATCAATGCGTGACCGTAACGGGGACTCCAGGTCGAGTGGCTGAAGTACCGGCGGTCTATTAAATAGATGCCATTAGAGTTTGTACTCACATGGTATGGTGTGTGTTTTGAGCATCGGCAAATCCATATTCTACGCATATTGTTTTCAGCGCTTGTGGTAAACGACATGTGGATCATTGCTGCGGCAAACAAAGGAGACAGCTTGTTAGCAGCCAAAATCTTCAAAGACGGCGAGGAGGATGGAAAACTCTTCAAACAAACGGAAGGAGCAATCAGTGGCGTCATGCAACAGGCGCGTCGGGAGAAGAAGAAAGTAATACTCTTGTGCGATGGACTTCCCAAGAAAGTTCGGGATATTCAAATGGTGGTGTTTACAAGCCTGAACGAAAAATGGTTGCTCGTGGTGCGGAAGGACCATTGCACTATTTACATGCAACTCTGGACGTGTGAGGAACTTAAAGAGGCCGCAACGGAGCTTGATATCAAGGGAGCAGACGGAGTCAACATAAGTGACGATGTCGTCGAGACGCGATTTAATATTTTCGGTGGTGTGGCTCGCGAATGCTTTTTACCTACGGAAGCTCTCGTTGAGCGAAAGAAGAACGATTTAGTGAAGCAGATTGCTAATGTCTCAAGTCCAGGAGAACTTGCGAACCTTATCGAAGGGATGGAAAACAAAGTCGTTTGCCATCGCGTCCTCCATTTTGTGCCGAAGACGAATAGGATGGTGGCAGCAACTAAACTCGCGTCTCCGTTTGTCGTGGAAAAAGTTGCGGAGCGTATACGAAAATAACAAGGGAAAAAATATTTGGTAGGCAACACGCAAGGTACATCGTTGAGACTGGTGTGCATGAAATGGCTGGATACTCGAGCTGCGGTTGCTGCATAGTAGATAGTGAGTCTACACCAAAGAGCAGTGATGAGCAGCTGCCCAACCTGACGGTGTTTGAAATCAAGAATCTATCTGAAACGGTAAATTTGGAAAGGTGAATGCTCTTCTCGCTGTTACTTACAAGCATGATCACTTTTTTGTGGAGGATATTTAGTCCACGATTCGTAGTTGATGCTTCTGGATGCGAATTTATGCCAGAAAGAGACCCATTAACAAACTTAGCATAACTTCAAATGCGTAGTGATCACTCACAACAAAATGTAATCACTTGACTACATCAGCGGTTCCTAAATGTTGTTTGATGTCTTGTTAGTCGTTTGGTGTCGTTTCGTGTGTATTCACTTCTGACCGACCGTGATGAGGGGACAAAACATGCGAGGGCGACTTCGACAGCAAGATGTTGTGCTAGCTCCTGCGAGGGATCAAACTGCGAGAGCTCTTCGTGAAGCTCGACGTACCGGCGTCTTGACTTTACCAGCGAGAAATTTAACTGAGTTCCCACCTCAAGTGTATCATTTGGAAGAACATTTGGAAAAGGTCGCAACATTAGATTTGCCTAGTCGAAGTAGTTGAAAACTAACTGTGTGCCTTGTTATCGGTATCTAAACACCCAGGACGAGAAGAAATGGGAATGTATCGACCTGGTCAAGATTGACTTGAGCCACAACGCAATTCCATCAATTTCCGACGAAATCGCTGGTCTAGCGTCTGTCACTTCGATTAAACTAACCAAAAATGCACTGCAAGTTCTTCCTGAAGGTTTTTTCGAGCTCCAGAATCTCACATATCTCGATCTGAGCCAGTAAGTCTGCCATTGTATTTCCACTATACGAAGCTCACATCGACGTTGTGTATTTCTCAATTGCAGTAATCAGCTTGAGCAAGACCTTTCCGAAAGCTTTGGTGCCTTGGTTGCTTTGAAAGAACTCGTGTTATCCGGCAACAAACTTAGTCGCTTACCGAACTCCATTACGCTTCTTGAAAATCTTGAGGCGCTACTCATCGAGGAGAACGCACTTACAACACTGCCGGAACAGATTGGCAATCTTCATAAATTGCACGTCCTCAACGCGCATTCGAACCAGTTGACAACGCTACCATCATCTTTTGGGGAACTTCGGAACATGCAGAACCTCGATCTCAAGAAGAATCGGCTGGAGTCTACAGGGGACGCACTCGCAACACTTTCTCGACTCAAGTTCTTGGATCTACGGCAGAACAAGCTTATTGTATTCCCAGTCCTACCTGAAGGTGCAGCGCTGGATCAAATTTTCTTGGGATACAACACACTCTCCACCATTGATAAGACCTCCATTTTGCGTGTAAAAGACGCTGTTACCGTGCTGGACATGCGGGACAACAAACTTTCTGGCTTACCGGCTAACATTGCGTGCTTGTATCGGCTGAAAACCTTGGATGTGGCGAACAACGACTTGTCGGACCTACCACCAGGTCTCGGCTACCTCAAACACCTGAACCACTTCATTGTGGACGGTAATCCTCTTCGAGCTATTCGTCGTTCAGTGATCAGTTCAGGCTGCGAGACTCTCAAGAAGTACCTACGCACGCGCGGACCACCTCCGGTTGGTGTTGATGTTCTGGAAGAAGAGCGAGATGAACTGCAGATGGAACGAGAGCGTTTAGCCCAGGCAGGCAACAACAACGCAGAAGAGATCCCACCACTTTCTTCGGAGTACACTTCCCTCTTTCGAGAAGCTGCAGCATCAGGAACGATGATTCTCCCGAATTGCTCTCTCGCAGCCATACCTACAGATCTAGTAGGTCAGGGCCAATTCAACTTCGGATCGACATTGCTCCACTTGAACCTTTCATCAAACCAGTTAAGGTCGCTCCCGGCTTCAATCGGCGGGTTGGTGTCTCTCAAGGTTTGCTGCACTCTTCATTCTGCTCAGTATTCATTTCCAGCTAAATTCACGCCGTGCTTGTTAATTGATATCGCAGACTCTTACTGTTGAGGACAACGAACTGCAGTCTCTTTGTCCATCCATTGCTACGTTGCCTCATCTGGAGCTGCTGCGTCTTCGGAAGAACCACCTTACAGCTGAGAGTATCAGCGAATTTCTTGGAGACTCGCCCGCGTTGGGGGACACGCTGAAAGAATTGGATCTACGTTGCAACAGTCTGTCAGGTCTGCCAGTGAAGATTTGCCAGCTCCGATCGCTCGAAACACTGCTGATCAGCTTCAACCGAATCGAGACGCTCGATCGATTCCCGTGGTCCCAACTCGCGAAAGTGAGCGTCGTTAGCGTCTCGGATAACAAATTGCGTTCGCTTGGACGAATTTATGACGCTCCACTGCTCGCGTCGCTATCGTTCGAGAACAACAACATGACCAAAGTACCATGCGAACTCGGCTTGTGTCCTCATCTTCGTGCAATCTACATGAACGGCAACCCGCAGCGCACTGTCCGTGGTGGAGTGATCGCAAAGGGTAGCGCAGAAATCCTTGCATACCTGAAGAATAAGCTTCCGCCAAATACCGTACTCTCGCTACCTTCTCCAGTGGCAATAATTCGCAAAATGAGGGCGGGTCAAGGTAGTCCCAAGAAACCTTCAAGTGCTGCTTCCAACCGAGAAAAGCATCCAGCTTCTGGAACTCCACGACTTGCAGACAACACGTACGCAGCCCATGGCGCTGTAAATGAAGGACCAGCTCCAGTTACACCAGTCGAAAACTTTGCTCAACCTAGTGAGAACGCTGCCATCGAACTCGAACTCTCCAAGTTGTCAGCGCAGATTGAACAGCTCGAGTTGCAGCTTGATGACCATGCTCTGTCTGCAGCCAAACGCTTTGCACTCAAGAAGGAACTGGCCATGGTGCGCTCCAAGAAGATCCGCGAAGCCCGCAAACTACAGTAAAGCAAACACACGACGAGAACAAGACAACACAGAATAACAAAAGCCACAAAAACTTAATTACTTGCCTACATGGCCTGACACTTGGTCGGTCGGTTGTTTTGTCCTCGCGGCACGATTTGTTCGTGTCTTACATGGGCGTTGCGAGGTTGCTCACAGTAGAGTCTTGCGCCATTGGAATTGGTTGCCGTCTCTTGTGATGGACGTACTCGAATACGAAACCAACGAGTGCCACGGCGGCAATGACAATGCCAACAATAATACTACCGGAGAGTCCTGTAGAAGAGTTTTCCTCCTGTGTAGATACTGATCCAGTCGAGCCTGCAACGGCCTCGTCCTCTGAGCCTTCTGTCGAACCTGTTGACACTGACGTGGACTCGTCCGAGTCCTTTCCAACGGAGAACGAGCCTGTAACCGACACGCCGCACTGTGAGAGCGAAAGCTGCACCTCCTCCCCTGCCAGTTCACTGCTCAGTGGGGAGGCCAACTCCACCACCACTGTTCCATTCGTGGTCGAATTCACACTGCTGACTTCCACCGCCTGACTTGCGTCGTCGTCGCTTCCATCTCCGACCGTCACGTTCAGTTGGATGCCCGAATATGCACAAAAAGTGTCCGTCGTGAGGACAAACTCCGAGTTTCCAGCGTTCAATCCACTGGCGTCTGCGATCGTAAAGTTCGGGGCCGTCATACCCCCCACATCCACGAGGTTCGACTGGGTGCTGCTAGCCACCGTCACACCGACAATCAATGCCGTTGCATCTCCTGAATTGCCGTCACATGGCAGTGACTGACTCAACGCCACTTTACCCGTACAAGCTTCGGCGTTGCAGTTAACGTCCGAGATCTGTGCGTTTTTTATGAGTTCCGTCGTACATGTCGTGTCTGTACTGGCTCCTCTGCAGATCTGCGCCGTATTGCAGCTGTCAACATTGGAGAATCTGGAGCCACTGACGTCGAACTCCGCAGCACACACCGAGACGCTGGAAGTGCCGCTGTTCATGACGGCAGCCGCCATCGTCTCGAATGTGGCGATGGTGACTGTATCACTACTGCCACCGGACGTTAGTTGTGCCGTCAGTGTATTACTGGCCCCGTTGTTCTGTAGAGCGATGGCCCAATCCAGCGCCGCCTCAAAGTTGACAGTCACGGCACAGGCGTCGGCTGTGCAGCCGTCGGCCGCCACAAGCGACGCCAACGTGGGTAGTGTCTTGTTCTGGGCGTCACAGCTTGGGAGGGATGACACGCCGAACCTGAGTGCGTACGTGCTGTTCTTGGAACTGTCGTAGTTGCAGAAATTGACACTAATAGACGTCGCCCCGCCCGTTACAGACGTCGCTGTGCCGTCCAACATACATGTGCTGCCGTTGCAGTCCGCGCAGCTCGCAGCCGCATGTGCCTGAGCGAAGATACCTGCCGCACCTGTGAGCGCCAGCAGCGTCTTCATCTTGGGAGGAACGAGGAGGTTAGAAAGACAGGGGACACAGCGGAGACGTCCGTGTGTGGCGCTTTAGCGTCGTCGCCGATACTGTCGGCGCTTGGTTGTTGGACCGTTTCCTGAAAAATAGAGCGAGAATGGCAGATCCGCACTGCGATTGGCTGAAAATGTGGAAACCACCTACCCCGCGACAGTACTCAGAGATTGGGTTTGAAGGCATACTGAAAACAAGTGAAAATCACAGTAGGACGGACCTGAATGCCCCGTCTCTGTGCACCGGACACCTAAAATCCACACCATGCTGGTCTCGGCACGACGAGCAGCTCCGCTAAATTCAGGTGATGATGGCTCCATTGTCGCTGCCTCCAGCTCCGTCGCGTCAACGTGGCAGCACTGCTTGCTTGTACACGTAGTCTTGCCTTGGATCAAGCGCAGTTGTTGCTGTTGCGTGTTGTCGCTAACTCGCTATTCGTTGCTGGGTATTGTGTGAAAATGCTGCACTTTTCAACGGCAAGTTGAAGACCTTCCTTAGGTAGTGAAATGATTAACGGGCTTTTTCGTAACTGCAAGCGAAGCGCTGCATCCTACGCGAAAATAGTGGCGATACAGTTGTCAAAGACTCACTCACAATATACGTAGTTTGCTGCAGCGTGAAAACCCCGAATTGTGGTCAAAATAAAGACGCAGCATGTTACAGGGATGCCACTGCAAGCAGAAACTTCTCGCCAAGAACTTCTTCAGCTACCGATACAGTACTGTAGCCCTACGGTAGTCGACCTTGCAGTCGCTTGTCCCCATATGCCGAACCCTTCCTTGGAAGCAGACTGAAGCAGTGCCACCTGATCAACAGACGGTACCAAATTCTTGGTACACTTTCTTCAACACCCCGAAGAGAACAATCAATCGTTGCAATGATCCGTGAGGTGTGGCGCATCGAGTTGGGCGTTGGCGTCGGCCCCTTCCGCCTCGGCGCGAGCATCGCCGAGGTGCTACACGCACTCAAGAGTCGCCTGCCAGTCCGCCCCTTTGAAATCGCATACGACGCCGCCGAGCTTTACAAGCGCGATGTTGTTGTGGATTCCGCCGAGGATGGACTGAAAGTGGGGAATGCACTAAATTACCAAATCTCTAGGACTTGTAGCAATTCTGACCTATTTGCTATCTCCTACTTTCCAGTTACACTTTAATTCTGTGAGGCAAACCCTTAAGGCCATCGAATTCTACGACGTGAACCGTGTGGCGCTCAAATTTGGACGCGTCGTGATCTTTGGTGGAGACATTGCCGCCACTTTCATGTCCGTCTACAACGTACGCAATCAAAGCACTGCATTTGGTTAAATTCTGTGCAGATTCTCACTTGGGTGTGTGCTTGGTTTGGTGTAGCTATTTGGCCCGACATTTCCGGGTTATTACGACGCGGCTGAGCAGGTTAATTCCTGAGCTATCGGCTTTTAGACTACTATACTCTTGTTAACAGTTTTTTTTATCGTATTGCAGAGTTATGTGTTAGGTTACGAAGGTGGTTGCGTGAAGTTCCCGATCCCAGCTGAGTACCGTAATTTGTACCAAAACGGCACGGACTTGCCCATGGAATTCCCGGTAAGTGCACGTTACACTATCATGTCGAGGCTATGAGGCTAATGTAACTGCTGTTTAACAACAAATGCTGCAGAACGGTGCCACTCCAGCAGCGACGGGGTTCATGGTCTTTGTCGGTGGCGACTACCGAGCTCCTGGGTTCCCTGCTCCTACCAAAAAGTAATGTTACAGGATTGAAATTTTTTGGAAAGGATTGAGGGCTCACTTGATTTTTTCACAGATATTATTTTGAAGAAGTCGACGTCGAGGTTGCTGAAGAGCACACATCACTGGTGTTTAGTGGTCGTAAGCAGCGCATCCAGCTCGGGTGGTCTCCTCAGGTCCTGCCAACAGCTATGGTTGCCACCCGGTATTGGATATATTGAATGCTGACGCTTTCTTATTAATTGCACAGGAGGTGATTAGCGAGCTGGGTGCCCCGGTGTCCGTATTTCGCAAGTCTGAAGATCCAAACGATGGGTACGTTTTCCCCAAGCAGAGTTCTGCAAATGAGTCTCAGTACTGACAATAATGCTATTTCGTTGTTGTCCCTGGCAGTTCTACCGTTGCTGGTGGACTCGTTGGCGAGTATTTTCACAACTACCCGCACCTAGGGCTCGACATCTTGTACGATTCGATGCATCGAGCCTCGAAAGTGATTCTGAAGACCAACGCGCTGGGGTGAGGCGTCTACAGATACAGATACTGTCGATTGACATTATCGTGTACAGCTTCGCTAACGTTTGAAATTTGGTTTTAACTCGTTGTATTGTACCAACCGCAGTCATCCGGACTTCGGCGCATACAACAAGTGCAACTTCTGGCTCAGTTTCCAAACATCTGCTGCACTTCAGAAATCTGGGATTTCTAAGCGGACAAGCTCGGAAATCACTCCTCAAACACCGGTGCAACCTTTATTTCTACGGAGACTGTACACATGACGTTCTCTGATGAAAATTCTTGTTGTTGGTGTGTTTTTGCAGTGGAAGGACATTCGTCTAGTTTTTGGAGGAGCATCAGACTTACGGCCTATCGTCCACGACAACGGTCTGGGCCTCCATCCGTTTGGATCAAGCTTGTGCTACTCGCCAACGCCAGGGTGCATCTTCGAGGTGATGAAGAACGGCTTCATCGCGAGTGTTACTCTCACATCGTCCAGCTAGAATAAAAGTTTGGTTTCGAGTCACATTCGGTCGTCATTTCTTCATGGTAAGACTGTTTTCGAGTTAGCCCCTCTTCCGTGCGTGTATACTCTTATCCACAAGATGCCTGCGAATCTAATTTACATTCCAAAAGCACGAGAAAGGCTGGATAAATGCTGTAACGTCGGATTCGCTACTAATAACGCCGCTGGTCGTAAGGTCCACTAGGCTGCTGTGTCTGCTGCTGTTGCTGTCCATTTGCTCCGTAGTATGCTGGGGGCGGCGGAGGAGGAGGAGCACCGCGCGCTGGTTGGTTGTATCGTGGTGGTTGTGGCTGGCCGTAAGGTGCGATTTGTGGCGGCTGAGGCTGGCCATAAGGTCCTCTTGGTGGCTGGGGCTGGCTGTACGGTGCATTCGGCGGCTGCGAGTACTGCTGGTATGGCTGCGGGGGTGGAGCATGGGGCGGGTATGGAGGCAAGTTGTGAGCATTGTACTGCGGTGGCGGTGGTGGCTGGTAGTAGCCGCGTGCAGGAGCCTGCCCCTGCGAAACAGGGACTCCGTTGTACGATGGCATTGACGACTGAGGCATTCCGTTGCCTCGAGGAGACGTGTAGTTCGTGTTTCCGTAAGACACAGGTCTTGCTCCGCCAAATCCACCGGGCTGGGTGTATTTCGTCACGCCACCGTACGGCTGTGTCTGCATCGCAGGTATAGCAGACATCGGCGGCATTGGTGGTTGCTGAGTGTAGTTGCCCCGACCAGCGTGGGGCGAAGTGCTTTGCCTAGCATGATAGTCGGTAAAGTTGCCTCCACGGCCACCACGTCCTCCTCGCCCACCACGACTTCCGCGCCCGCCGTACGAAGTTGCAGAGCTGGCACCATCACTTCCAGCAGGCGGCGCACGATTGCGCTTGCGCTTGCCACGCTTCGCAGCGGCCTCCGCTTCGTCATCGGAAAACTCATTCTCATCCGCCTCTTCATCGAAAATGTTCGAGGCATCCGTTCCTTTATCCTTGATCTCCTCGGGGACAATATACGTCGTGTGTTCCGTCGCGTAGTAGACCGCGCCATTCACGGCAGCCTTTTCGGGCATCTTGGTGGCATTTTCAAAACGAATGAGATACATTGGCATCAGAACGGGGCCAAAGACCTCATCCACGCAGCCGATCACAGTGCGGTCCTCAAGACACAACACACTTCCTTCATCAAGCGGTTTGGTGTTGGGATTGGACTTGATGGTCATCATAAGTCCAGGCACGCTCACGTTCAGGATGCTGCCACACTGTGCAATGGGGCAGTCAGCCGTCAGCTCCACTTTAGGTTTACGTACAGGAACCGAGACGACTTCGTGCTCGGTGGTCAGTGGGCCGCCAGTCTTGTTGTCCTCCTTCTCCATGGCTGCCTCGATCTCGGCGCGTAGCTTGGCAGGGTCTTCGCCTTCATCGTCACTCTCCTCGCCCGAACTGTCAACTGCAGTTTCCTTCTTGATAGGTTTTGTATCTGATTCATCTTTCACTTCCTTCTTTACGATGGGCGCTTCGTCGTCGGAGCTGTCGCTTGAGCTGTCGTCGTTCTTGTCGTCCGTGGTGACAGCCACCATTGGCGCCTTGGGGGCCTCGCTTACTGTCGCGGAGCTCGCGAACAGCGCCGTGACTGAGTGCAGCTCTGCGTCAGCATACTGTGCGGCGACGGCCAAGTCCGACACCGGTTCGTTGCTCTGCTGCGCGTCCATGGCGGCGCTCGGATTGATGTGCCAGCAAGTCGAAGGAGCTCCAACCAAAACCAGTTGCGAGTTGCAACGCAAAACTGTTGCGGCAGCCAATCGCCTGGATTTCATGTTACGGTTAATTAAGCTAAGAATGGCTACACTCACAAAAGTAAGCTGTTGATTGGTCCAACGGACGGCAAAATTTACCATACCGTCATGGATACCGGTGTTCGTCACGGTATCTGTTAAACAAGGTGCGGGAGGGGAGAGCTTCGACATGCAAAAATCGATCAGAGATTATTTGCATGTCAATTTTGGTCGGACATGCCGGCCTCGACGCATGCCACTGCAAATACATGGATTAGTACGCCCAATGCCATGACATGGAGTCATCACCCTCCTTCTAAAACGTCCTTGTTCCGTAATCTCCACGACCGACCCTAGCCCTTCATCATCAGGATTTTCACCAATGACCACCATGTGGGCTAACAGAGAACCTTCCCATTGGTCGATTGAGTGTGCGGTGGGATTGTCCAGGATCTCATTGACGCGCCTTCGGAGCTTTTCTCACTCTGCAATTCGCCAGATCCAGCTCAAGCTTCAACCCAAGCCTCTCAGTCCCCCCTCAGTCAGCCAATATGTCGTTCGAGTTGCCCAAGATCGCTTACGAGTACAACGCCCTGGAGCCGTTCGTGGACACGACCACCATGAACATCCACCACACCAAGCACCACCAGGCTTACGTGAACAACATCAACAACTACATCTCGTCCGACAAGGGTGAGGCTTTTAAGGGCAAGTCCATCCTTGAGGTAGTGCAGTCGGCCACCGAGGCCCCCATGCGTAACAACGGCGGTGGCCACTACAACCACTCGCTCTTCTGGACGTGGATGACCTCGCCCGGCTCCACTAACACGGCCCCGCACGGCGCCCTGAAGACGCGCATCGAGGAGGACTTTGGCTCGCTCGACCAGATGAAGCAGGAGTTCAACGCCGCCGCCTCGTCGCGCTTCGGCTCTGGCTGGGCCTGGCTCGGCGTCAAGGCTGACGGCAAGCTAGCCATCACGTCCACGCCCAACCAGGACAACCCGCTCATGCCTGGCGTGGACCAGCCGCTCATCCCCATCCTTGGTTTGGACGTGTGGGAACACGCCTACTACCTTAAGTACCAGAATCGCCGCCCCGAGTACATCTCGGCCTTCTGGAACGTGGCCAACTGGGACAAGGTCGTTGAGTACTACGACGAGTTCGCCTCGAAGGGCAAGCCTGTGGACATCTGAAGTGGAGAGCAAGCGGAGAGCGCGGTGACGACCAGCCACTCGTCGCTGTGAGTTGAAGACTCAAGTCGCAGCACGTACCAAGTGAAAGCTGCGTCTCTCTAAGGTTGTGACGTGTTTCATGGATTTCCTTGCAAGAGGAGACGGATGTGCACGAGGATCTTGTGATTCCTCGGAGCTCTCCCCCCTTTCCCAAAATTAATCTCAATGAAGTTCTTTGAATCTATTCAACTGGAGTTTTGGTTAAGGCTGACTAGAACGTTGCTGTATCTCATGTCAGTACGGTGGTCCCTGTAGATTTAGCAGCTGCACTGCTTGGCCGCGAGGAGGATACATGTACGTCGGTGGAGGACTTTTGAAGCTTGAAGACCAGTGGTTTAACGTGAGGTGATCCCTTTTCATCTACAGCTGCCGTAAACAAGCAAACGAATTTCAGTCGGGTAAGGTATCTGAAGGTGCCAGGTTGAACACAGGCAACCGAAAAATTCAACTTACTGACAGCCACCGCAGTGTAATGCGCTCGAGGTTTCAAAATGGTGTTTACTCGCGCGTCGCTGGTCTCGTCCAGCTTCAGTCTAATGCCATGGTCATCGGCGAGATCGACAGAAGCTGCGCCTGTAATTAATTCTGGGAATTGATCAGTCTCCAGCGATCACGCACCGTTAGCCTTAGTCAAAATGCTGGTACCTTTTGCAAGCTTGGAAGCTGCAGTGACTACTTCGAGCTGGTGCTCAGTCGCAGTTTTCTTGGCAATCACCTCTTCTATCTCGTCATCGACTGTGCCATTGGCGCCTGCGTGCATCGTGGGCGTGATCGGCCGAGATGAAGCAGCCCCACTTGGTGGACGTGACCCTGCACCTCCAGATTTTACTGAAGATGCAGACCTCCCTGTTGCCAATGGTGTCGCTGCATCGCGTGCGTGAGCAGCTTGAAGTGCCTTGTTGAGCGCGTCCAGCTCAATACCCAGCTGTATATACTTCTGCTTGCAAAGATCCTCAATGTCCTTGGCACAAGTGTTTTTCACGAAACTCCGCAGAATCGCGCAGGATACGTTGGCGTTGTATATCTTCGGTGGTGTGATGTTATCTACATACCAACGAGCCATTTGTGAGCAGGGCTTGCGTCTCCACCGTCATGTTTCAGGCAACGAACGTACCGAAGCCATATTTCACCCAGAAGAAGGAGGCTTGAGTGGATGTAGACATTCCTCGCAATTGGTGCGTTCGGGTGTTTTTAGTGCGGCTCTTCGTCGCATTGATCGCGTTGAAATGACGTCTCGATTTAGCTTTGATCCACGCACACCATTTTAGCAAACTCAGAGTGCTATTTCACTGGCGAAAGATGCTCTTCTGGTATCCTATCTTCTGTTGCAAAATGTGTTGACTGTACTACACTTCAGAAAGGTTTGTAGTCTACAGTTGTGCGAATTGGTAAATACATGAAAAACTTACAACAAGCCAAGAAAGCGACGTAAACACATGAACAGATTCGTGTTGATCTTAGAAATTATATTGTGTCACAGAATACATGTAGAGAACAACGGGTCGTTGGACTGTCAAAATCCTGGTCACGGCTGCTCCCATTTTTTTTAAATCGCCATGATATTACAACGGACTGCGAATCGAGCGGGACGAACGTTGCTTCTTTCTACCTTGTCCAATATCGCCCTGCTCCTCAGTTTCGAGTCGTTAAAATTATTTTAGGTCACCCTCACTTCAGCAGCTGAAGTTCAGCTTCTGATGCAACTCGAAAGAAATAGCGTCAGGTAGTTGAAATTCAAAGCTCCGCGGAAGTCGAAATGCTGTGGAAAATTTCTTTGGGGATCAAGTCTGCTGCAGACAATTGCCAAAGCCAAGCCTGCGCCACCCTCACAAAGGTTTAGGCTGAGCAAGCCTTGAGTCGAGTCGTCTGAAGGTCGCTTGGCACTGAGACAAAATTCAAAACGATCCAGACACGATATAACAGGTCATTAAATATTGCGACGAGTCGAGCTACCATCTGTATTGGTCATAGAGTTAGTAACGTACACAAAAAATCATTTATGCGATCTATGAGGTTTTAATAAGAACATCGGACACCGCAATATTGAGTGTCGAAGGTTCTATCATAGAGTTGTACCTAGGCGGCAAAGATACGCATATCAGACTTCAACTTTACCGCGCACAACAACGACTCGCCGGAACTCCTGCGCTTTGATCAACACGCCCACAGCACTTGCACAAGTTGCAGTGTGCACGCAGTGAGCATTCTAACCGCTCTATAACGGCGGGTGGGTTCGCTCTCCGGACATAGCCTTATGAGCGGAGACAACTCGCACTGCAAGCGCGAGCCGGTGGTGATGCCATCGCAGCGGGATTGGGAACTCAACAAGCAGCAGCTCGCCGTCGCATTGTGAGGCGTCGTGCTTATAGGTCGCCAATTCCTGGGTCTTGGAGGAACAAATTTGGAGCAGCAAGATCATGTCGGTCGCGTGGAATCCACTCCAGATGCCTAAGTTCGCGATCCGAGCTCGACGCAACATGTACCGCGCTTGATAGGTGCAACGACACCTTGCAGTCCAACACCGTCGGGGTCCGAGTCATAAAGACTGTCATTGCAAGTTGGTCGGCCCTGCGAAACGGCAGGATCGGAGCCCACGTGCGCCTGCAGAACTGAAGAATAGCTGGACGACTGGCTACGCGCGCGCGATTCTGCGACGAGCTGAACACGCGAGCCACTGCCCGCGTAACTTCACTGGAGTGCAGTCGTCTGGCATCGGCGGCGCTGTTGCAGCCTGCAACTTGCAGGGGCGGTCTCTGCTCCGCCGTAGCAGCAACAGTGGTGCCCTGGCATTAGCATCACGGGCAACGACTCGCTGTCACATGCTGCCCATGAGTCAAAACGTTAACCTTGAAACGCTTCCGCTACATGTACGACCATTTTCTGTGTCCGCGTCAGATCGTGGAATTCAGCCTAATGCCCACCCCACAACTGTTTGCTCGCTTGCACCCGACGTCGCTTTCGGCGTCGACGACGCCTGGCTGTCTTGCTGGTGGTGGCCTGCTTGATCATTTCTTTATTCCCGCTCAACGGTGACAGTCTTGGATAGACGCGTCTTCAGAGCTCTTCCGCCCTTGACATTTTCCAGTCACGACGGAGCCGAACGCTATGGGATCGACTAAAACGCCGTACACGAGCCCATACGCGCCATTGGTGCTCACCACCAAGGAACGGAAGCAACTGCGACAGCTCGCCAAGAGCCTCATCGAGGTCAACGTCGACAGCTACGAGGAATTCCTGTACGAGAACGACGGTAAACTCCCGGAGCGCGAGTGGAAATTCTTCCGCCGTGACGAGCACGTCGAGACGTACGTGCGTCGCCGCGACAAATACAACCTGAATGGTTTCGGTGCCCCGCAGAAGCTGCATGGTGATTCGATCACGTGCACCGTCACAAGTCTCAGTAGCACCCGTAGTGATGAGTTCTCCTCGCTCAACGTGGCTGATATCCGCTCCATCGGCAGGCGCGACGGCACGATCGAAGAGGCCGTGCACGGCGCCATGTGCCCCACCACTGAGATGATGCGCTACAACTCAGAGTACCTTGAGGACGGCATGGAGGATGGCTGTGTGCTGGCGACCATCGACAACGTGATGCAAGAGGATCCGTTCACGTCGCTCAGTGTTCGCTGGGGCGTCACCGAGAACTCGCCTATTGTCCGCAAGGTCATCAAGAGCTACGATCACGTATATCTGGACGCCACAGGCTTCACACAGCTCAGTAACGGCGAACGTGTGGGTTACCACTTGGTGCACTCGGTCGACTTCAAGGGCACGACGCCGCCGCTGCCGCAGTACTTCCGTTGTCAAGTTGCTGCGATCGGATTCTGGCGACAAGTCGAGCCGAACGTCGTGCAGATCCACGGTCACGGGGTCTACGCGTTGCCGTTCGAGCGTGCGCGGAAACTCTTCATCCCCGCTATTGCGACGTCCTTGTCCAAGTCGATGATTCACGTTCGACGATGAAGAAGTTACGCTGTGCCATTCGGGAGCAGCGGATGCAAATGCTGTTCCGACCGCAATGGAGTGCACACCATCCGCATAGCGTCTGCAAGAAGAAGCGGAAAATGCACAAGGTTCAAGCTGTGAATTATGCGGTGAACACGTGTGTAAACTGTGCCGCATCACGCACAAGATGCCGTCGGTGGAGCTCGACAACAAGATGCACCAATCCAAGACACATTTGTGCCCGTTTTGCCTCCTAACTGTGACCAACAAGACGGCAGCGGCGACCGTGCGAGCTGAGGTTGGAGCTGGGCAGTATGGCACTCTACAATAGTCGATTTACTATACGAATCATTTCCCGAGAGATACCTGTCCGATCGAAGGACAACACACCCCAATACTTATCAGCGTCGTACGGCGGCTTGGTTCGGAACAAGTTCAATACGTGGATGTTAATGTGAGTTCAATTTGTCTGGCTCGATCTCACTGCCGTTCTGTTGGAGGCAGACCTTGGCCAGCTTTCTCAGCTGTTTGTCGCTTAGGACGATCAGGAGATACGGGCTCGTACGAAACCTTGGTTAGCGGGTGGTGGATGTCGTTGAAAGCTGCAGTTCTCGAAGCGGAAGCGACTGCGCACTGTATCGAATCGCTGGTGAGCAATCTGCGGCGCCAAGATGTCTTCTGGAGGGAGACCGTCGCGTCACGTGCATAACTTGACCTTGTTAGGTGGAGTGGTCTCGTGATATTTTTCTGCTGGAATGTTGGACGTGTCTTTTTGCCATCGTGCCTGCGCGGTGAGCAGCTTGTCGGCCACCACGACCTGAATCGGTTCGAGTACTTGAGTACGTACATCTACTTACCCTTCCTCGGCACCACTTCATTGGATAGCCTCACATCGGTGATCACGTGTACATGACAAATAAATAGCGTCGATTAAGGTAAGCAAAAAAGTCTGTTCAACTAGCAACTAACGTTACATGTAATGGAGGAAGACGCCGCTCCTCCAACTATGGGAATCGGTCGTACCAGCCCGCCTCGATCTCAGCGCGAACCACCGCTGGCGCATCCGACTTGACGACGCGCGTCATGCAGTAAGGGCATACTCTCACTTTGTTCCAGTGCATCTTGTTGTCGAGTTCCACAGACGCCACTTTGTGCGTGATACGGCATACAGAGCACATGAGCTCGCCACACAAATCGCAGTTGTCGCCCTTGTGAATTGTCCGCTTCTTGCTACACACGCTGCACACGCGATCTGCACAGGACTGTGAGCGCGGCAGGGTTTGTGTTCTCCTCTCCGTCAACGCCCAACGGAGCTTCTTCATGTGCGACGCGTAGAAGATGTGCATGACCGACTTGGACATGGACGTCGTTACGACCGGCACGAAGAGGGCACGAGCTCGCTCAAACGGGAGCGCAAACACACCGCGTCCATGGATCTCGACGACATTTGGGGCCGTTTGTCTCCAGAAACCAATGGCAGCCACTTGACCACGCGAATAGTCTGGGAGTGGAGGTGTGACCGATGGGAAGTCGACAGAGTGGAGCAGGTGGAACACAACACGCTCACCGTTGCTCAGGTGCGTGAAGCCTGTCGCCTCCAGGTAGATGTGGTCATAACTCTTGAGAATGTTACGCAGAATCGGCGGGTTCTCGGTCACTCTCCAGCGGATCGAAAGCGAAGTGAACGGCTCCTCTTTCGTAACATTATCGATGATAACCAACACGTTGCAGTCTTCGATCTCGTCCTGCACATACACGGACTTGTAGCGCATGGTCTCCGTTGTGGGGCCCATAGCACCGTAGACGGCATCTTCAATGGTGCCGTCTCTCGAACCGATGGATCGGATATCGGCCACATCTAGTGACGAGAGTTCTTCACTTGGTGTGCTGCTGGAGCTTGTGGTGCTGTTGGTATCCGAGCCACGACGGAACTTTTTGGTTGCTCCAAAGCCTCGAAGGTTGTACGTTTCTCGACGACGCAAGTACGTCTCGACCAGCTCGTCGCGACGGAAAAACTTCCACTCGGATTCAGGAAGTTTACTGTTGTTATCGTAGAGGAATTCCTCATATCCGTCCACGTTGACTTCCACGAGGGTCTTAGCGAGTTGACGGAGTTGCTTCTTCTCTTTAGCACTCAGCACGACCGGAGGGTACGGACTCGTGAACGGCGCCTTCTTGGTGCTGGAGGCGAAGTTTTTGAACTCCATCTCGCCCAAAACACTGCGGGGTGCTGCTCACTCGGCGGGATTCGAAGTGAACTCGGCGCTGGCGTGCAAGTTCTTGTGCAATGAACGACCGTGGTGTTTGTTAGCGTTTGTTGATATTGCATCGCATAGAGCAGCAGCAAGCTTATGATGCGGTCCACGCACGTCGTGGTCATGCTGTACGGATCAAGTGTAGGCACGAACTGTGGCTCCCCGGTACTTTACTGGAGACCGTCGGCCTTGCGAACTTTGTCGCCACCTATTACTGCGTGCAGACAGGAGGCCGCCACAGTTTGCGAGGGCTGTCTTCGATGCAACTCGAGTCAGTCACGCGTTGAATCGCTGCCGTCATTCGGAGACATCGGCACGGCCATCAGAATCTGTGGCGAACAACATTCTTTGCAGCAATTCGCAACCCAGAGCAATAGGACAAGCCAGTAGTGTATCAGCTATTGCCGTCTTGACTTTAGCGTGTGAGATCGTCACCAAGTCATGTCGTGAACCTCACTGCCCATGACGATGCCTTCATGAGTCGTGAATCACGTGACGCCCCCACGAAAGATTTTTGTCGAGCTCGCATGCATTTCACCAATTTCGCCAGATGTCGTCGCGTGTCATTCATAGCCGAGATTGTGCCCGCGGTATTCACACACGTCCACGTAGCGTCAAGACTGTCAAGACTCGACACCTCGCTGGATACTGATGCTACTATAGGTGAAGCCAACGCATTCCGTTCTGCATCGACAATTGGCGCCTTGGACATCTCACAACTTGCTGTGTGGATGCATCAAAGCGCCTTTGCTAGAGATGAAGTTGATACGGAGTGTGTACCGGAGACCGTCTCGCTCGGCCCATATGGAGACGTCGCAGTGGGAGTGCTTGAAGGGAGCAGATAGACCTCGTCCACGCCAGCAACTAGAAACGTGCAGGGCTGGCAGCTCCACTCCTTGATTCTCCCCGCGTTGGTGACGCTGAATTGACGTCGCATCATGAGCGGTTCGCTAGTCGCGTTCGCCACCTACTGCGGCATTTTCGGTGTGGTGCTTGCCTACTTGAACCTCATGCAGGTCGGACTCACGGTTGCCGTCGCCGTCGTGGCCGGTCTGTTGGTTCTCGGCTACGCGCTGGTGTTTGCCGGCTTCTGCTTCATGGGACGCACATTGGTGCGCTCCCCGCTTGAATCTCCGATCGCTGCCGTCAAGCTACACCTCAATATTTGCTCCTCCATCGCCGCGTACGTCCGTCGCGGCTTCAAGACAAAATTCCCGCAGTGGACGCTCACGTTCGAAGATCACGGGCAACATGATGCGTTACATGTTCGAAGAGTTCGGCGAGGTTATCGCCTTTGAGAACGCGGCGTTGTTGCGTGAGCCTTTCGCCATGCACGGCCGCATATCCTCAAGTCAAACAGCCGTCTGCACGGTACCGTACCGGTGAAGCTGGAAGCTAACGGACTGGAGCACATGTGGCTTCGTGACGCCGACAAGAAGCAGCAGCGCGTGGTGGTCATCCACTTCCACGGCGGAGACTTCGCAATGTCACACCCGCTGCAGGACGTGGAATTGGCCAACCAGACACACACAATGCTCAAGCAGATTCTCAGCGAGAAGTACCAGATCGATGCTTCGGTTGATGTTCTCCTTGCTAACTACCGCAAAAGCCCAGAGAACCCGTACCCGACACCCGACGATGACTGCCTCACGATGTACCAGTACGTGCTTAAGCATGAAAACATCGCCTCAAACCACGTCCTGTTCAGCGGAGACAGCGCTGGTGCCAAGATGGCGCTCTTCAACTGCATGCGTATGCATGACTCGAACTCATCGCAACTTCCTCTCGGTTGTCTGCTCTACTCTCCTAGTGTCGACTTTGAGGAGAAGGGAGGAGATGAGACGACCCCGTTCTGCACCATGCCAGCCAACTTCGTAGACCCCGTGCATCAGACGCACTTGGCTAAGGTGACAGACCCCAAGGAACGCTTACTGGTGTCTCCGATCAACCGTGACCTCCGCAATCTGCCACCTATGTTCATTCAGTACGGAACGCTGGAACGTTTCTACGAACAGGGCAAGCGGATCATCGCAAAAGCCAAGGAGCAGGGCGTCACCAATTGGGAAGTGGATTTCTTGGAGAACATGCCTCACGACGTTGTCATGTTGCCTACAGATGTAAGTCCCGCTGCGAAAGAAGGAATTCGTCACGGCTGCGAGGTCGCTGCCAAACTTGTAGCTGGAGTCTTGAGCGCTGAACCCGAACCGGAAGCTTAATGCTAGGTTAGGCTTTGAGTAAATCGTAGACCTACTAATATAACAGCAATAGCGAGCAACGCCAATTGATGCTCCACCCCCTGCAGTATATCCAGGACAAATAGGTTCAGTTGTCGAACAAGGGATACTACGAGTAGCACCAACCAATTGAGGTGTTGAAGAGCTTCCTGCATCCATTCCGCAGCAACTGCCTCCGAGATGCACTCGAAGTATTAATGTAGAACTGTCTCGAGTCGTGGAAGCTCTATGGATTCATCGTCGTCCGTTGATATTCGCTCGCTTCCGTATTCTTCCTTTTGCTGTCTCGAGACTAAGAACTATGACCAGAATGAACAAAACTCTGGTGGATATCAGCCTGCACTTAATTCTCATCGGGAACTTGTTGGCATTCCTCGACATGCTGCATCTTTGTATTCCGATCCTAATCTCGCTCATCATAGGATTCTTGGTCATTTTCGCTGGGTTTTGCTACGCTGCGAGATTATTCGCCAGCTCAATCGTGCTGGTTCCGTTCATTGCCGTCAAGCTGCAACTTAAACTCGCGTCGGTGATCATCTCTTATGCAGCTCGTGGTTTCAACCCTATCTTTCCAGAATGGACTTTCGCCTTTTGTATCAGTTTAGGCAAGTATTACTTTTGACAGGCATCACTTTGCAAGGGTATTAAATAGAGGGGGCGATGCCACGCGTTAGCGTGTGGCTGTCCAGTGCCTTTGGCCTTAAAGGTTTACCACTTTTGGTTTTCCCCGCCAACCCCCAAGCATCCTCGCACCTCCTCCTCCTCCTTCCGTGCCCAGTTGTATCACTGGTAGCACTTGTTGGTCCAGACTCAAGCGACCATGGACCCGACGACACGCAAGAACCCTCATGACGACCCAACAGCGGAGAGAGGGAACCAAGTTGAGCTAGAGGCGCAGCTCGCCCAGTCGCGCGCCGAGATCGCTACGCTTCAAGCCGGTCACCAAGACCCAAGGACGCCGTCCGTCGACCCCAAGCCCGGTGTCCCAAATGGTCTGCCCAAGTTCAAGGGGAAGCGCGACGAGGACGTCCGACAATGGCTGTTCCAAGTCGAGACCCTGTGTCGCATCCACGGCCACGATGCAGCAGATGGCAACGAGACGCTACCCGCAATCGCCGGCACTGCTATGGAGGAGCCTGCGTCCGGCTGGTTCCTGTTCTGGGCTTCAAGAACGCCAGCTGAGGAGCAGATGTGGGGACACTTCTCGCGCGACGCCCTCACGCATTTCGAGGCGTCGAATTACCAAGCGGTGCTCCGGCAGAAGCTTCGCCAGTTACGCCAAGTCAGCGACATCGAGGAGTATAACGGCAAGTACTCGTCGCTGATCTTCCGCGTCGAGAGCATGAGCGAGGTGGATCAAGTCAGCTACTACTGCGACGGGCTTAAGCGCGCCACGCAAGCGTACGTCAAGTTGCAAAACCCGACGATGCTGAGCGAGGCGATGGGCCAAGCGGTCACGTATGAAATGTCGCGCTTCGGTGGTGAACGCAAGGTCGGACGCGACAAGCCCGAGCGTGAGCAACGCTTCCGTGGACTACCAAGATCGAGCTCGACCCAGGACAAGAAGCCTCCAGTAAGCGCTCGTACAAGCCTGGACACTACGCGCCGGCTGAGCAGGCCAAGGAGGGACCTGTGTGCTTCTACGGCAAGAAACCCGGTCACTTCAAGCGCGACTGTAACAAGCTGATGAAGGGCCAGGGAAACGAGAAGCCGCGCCAGTAGAAGAGGAACCTGACGTGGCGAGTGCCAGTGAATACGATTTAACCGTAAACGAGGCTACGTTGAATCTTCTTTGCGATGGCCCTCTCGTCTATAACCGAGTACCGTTGTTCGCTGTGAGTGGAGACATCTTACAGTGTGACCAGACGTTCAAGACCAAGTACCTGTTGGACTGTGGAGCTACGACGGTTTATGTATCGTGTGACTTTGTCAGAAGGAATGGTCTGAAGACACATGTTTACGCGGAACGGACTATCAAAGTGAAACTTAGCGACAACAAGATTGGCGAATCCATCCTGGAGTTGGTGAAGATTGATATCCGACTTCAAGATACCCCAAACTACCAGTGTGTGGCTGTCGTGTTTGACGTACCGGAAGAGTTTGATTGTGTTCTCGGGATGCCGTATTTCGTGGATGTACAACCGGATATCGACTGGAAACGTCGGTGCTTCAAGAAGGACGTCTCAGCTGGAGCCTCAAAAATGGAAACTTCGACTCCCTGCGGGAAGTGCAGTCAGGCTATTGGTTCCGGGCTTCACGAGGCTGTGGACAGCGAATGCTTTTCCGCTAAAAGCCGTGATTTCTGTCGAGCTGCCGTGCCAGAAACGCGGTCGGAGGGCGAAGCCGAAGTTGTTGAAAGACCTGCTGAGGACGTGGAGAATCTCTCTCGGAGAGAGAAGAAGAATGCCAAAGCAGATGCAATGTTTACTATTGGAGTAGTTGACTCTGAAGGAGTTGAGACCAAGTACATCACACGAAAGAAGCTGCGAAAGTTTCTACGGCTCACTGCGAAGAACACACCTGAGCTTGATTTCATGATTGTGCTGTCGAATGACACGATCAAGGGGATCGTGCGAGACCTCAAGCGCAACGACGAGCCTGATAACTTGGGTTCAGAGAAGGCCAAGCGATTCCTGGCAACAGACTGGGAGTCATTCAAGGATAATCCAGCGTATCCTGTCCCCATCGAGTACAAGGACAACGTGTTCAAGCCAGAATTACCAGACGGATTACCAATGGATCGCGACATCGAGCATCGTATCGACGTGAAAGACCCGAACACCGCGATGTACCGACAGCAGTGGCGTCTCTCGCCGGAGCAGAAAGCTGAGATCAACAGATGGGTACGCGAGATGATTGCCAAGGGATTGATCCGACCCAGTATCAGCCCGCATGCTGCCCCGACATTCTACGTGCGCAAACCCGTCGAATGGCGTATCGTACACGATTACCTGTATCTGAACAGCAACACGATCCGACAGAGCGTACCGATGACGCGCAAGGAAGATGTATTCGACAGTATGGCTGGAGCCTACTACTTCTCGTGTATGGACCTGATGTCAGCTTATTACCAAGTGCGGATGATGCTGGACCACATCAAGTACACGGCGTTCCAAGCGCCGAGTGGGCTGTACGAGTACCTCGTGTTACCAATGGGAGTTAGCAACGCGCCAGCGACGATGCATCGGCTGACTTCAACGTTGTTCAAGGGCCTGTCACACACGCGTTCGTTCTACGATGACATCTACGTGTTCACGAAATCGAAGGACATCAACGAACACCTGCGAGCGCTACATGGCGTGTTGGAGATCCTGAAGAAGAACAAGCTGTACGTGAAGCTGTCCAAGTGTGTGTTCTGTGCCGAAGAGATACCGTGCCTCGGTGCTTTCATCGGTCGTAAAGGTGTTCGCATCGACCCGGACAAGGTACAGACTATCCGAGACTGGCCTATCCCGCGGACACAAGAACAGCTCCACAGCTTTCTCGGTTTGACTGGATACGTACAGCGATTTTGTGAGCAGTACGCGGACCTGACTGCGCCGCTGTTTACGCTGTTGAAGAAGAAAAACCAGCGCAACTCGAAAATCACGTTGAACGCACTGCAACTCAAGAACTTCAAGGACCTGAAGCGTCGGCTGTCGAACACGCCAGTGCTGTATTTGCCCGACTTTACTCAACAGATGCGCCTGAGGACGGACGCAAGTCTGTACGCAGTGGGCGGTGTGCTCTTCCAAGTCGTCAATGGAGTTGAGCGTCCCATAGCTTACACGAGCCGGAAGATGAAGTCAGCAGAGTTGAAATACCCGACACAACAGCAGGAGGTACTCGCGATCGTCAATGCTTTGGCTACGTTTCGTATATACTGCCTGGACCGACGTGTGATGATTGAGACGGACCACAAGTCGCCCGAAGGAATCTTCCAGCAGAAGATGGCAAACCGGCGACTAGCTCGCTGGTATGATATTCTCGCTGAGTATCAACCTGTGTTCGCGTATCTCCCCGGCCCCAAGAACGGTATTGCTGATGCGTTGAGCCGACGACCTGATCTCAAACCTGAGACGAAGGAGTTTCATGACTTGCTTGTCCCGAGCTTCAACGAGACCAGCTACCAGCTGCGTGTGACACAGATTCGGCCGACTAGCGATCTCATCAAGTCGATCACCGCTGGGTACGCAAAGGACAAGGTCATTTCTGAGATTCGAAGCGCAATCAAGAAGCGAGGTACGGCTTCAGCATCTCGCGGAGCTTCAGAGAAACAGTACAGACCGTACTTCGAAGAGAAGAACCTGATCTGGTACCAAGACTCCACGGACGAGAAGCCTCGTCTCGTTGTCCCGAATGTCGTAGCCCTGAAGCATCGCGATATCGCTGAAGTTCACGATTCCAACTACGGTGGCATACTGGTGCAGACCGCACATACCTGAAGCTACGAGCTGACTGGTATTGGCCACGGATGGTACGTACGATCAAGAAGTACATTGCCGACTGTGAGGACTGTCGACGGAACAAACCGCGACTTGCGAAGACGCCTGGGCTCATGGAGCCACTACAAATACCAAGCGAACGATGGCGCTCCAACTCCGTGGACTTCATCACGGACTTGCCGATCACCAAGCGCGGAACCAATTCTATTTGGTTGTTGTCGACCGGCTGACCAAGCGTTCTCACTTCATCGCTACGACCAAGACAGTTTCGGCCAAGGAAGTGGCTACGCTGTCCATAGACAACATCTGGCGTCTGCATGGCATGCCTCAAGACACCGTCTCTAGCTTTTGGAGTCAAGGTTTCGAGAACGTCGGAACGAAGCTCAAGATGACGGTGGCGCACCGAGCCCAAGGTGATGGCCAGACCGAGCGTACCAACCGAACGCTCGAGGAGTATCTTCGCTGTTTCGTGTCTCCCCGACAGGACGACTGGGACACCCATCCGGCGAACGCAGAGTTTGCCATCAACTCAGCTGTCAACTCAAGTATCAAGATATCACCGTTCGAAGCAGACATTGGTTATGTTCCCCACAACCCACTGGCTACAGTGGTTGAATCAAGCCGACGAGGACTGCGCGGAGGACGACAGCAAGGTGTCGAGTTTACGGAACACCAAGCCTCAGTGCTACGCCAGTATCAAGAAGGGTTAAAGGATGCCCAAGGACGCATGGCTGACGCGTACGACCGCGGGCGGACGGAGCGAGAGTTCAAGGTTGGCGACCGTGTGTACCTGAGCACCAAGCATCTGGACTCTGCACACACAGGCTTTCCAAACTTGCGCAAGCTGGGGCCTAAGTGGATAGGTCCGTACTCTGTCACCCGAAAGGTGCACAAGCACGCGTACGAGCTCAACTTGCCACCAGGACTCAAGTTTCACCCAGTCTTCAACACCGGCTCGCTCAAGCTACCCACGCGACTTTCAAGGCCCCAAGAAGTGATTCAGCACGACGGCAAGGTCGGACAGATTGTGGAAGCAGTAATCGACAAACGGAAGAAGCACGATGCCGTACGTACCTCATTCGGTGGGTGGGTGAGGAGAAGGCGACCTGGGAGCCTCTGGAGAACGGGCTCATCCAAGAGTTCGAAGCGAAGCAGCCCAAGAGATCAAGAAGACGACAGCGTGAATGACCCATGGACAGCAGCGTAGCTCGACGGACCCGCCGGCAGCTCAAGACCCAAGCCTGACCCTGTACAAACAGATCAAGTCGAGTGGTGTTCGGAACATAATTTTGTGTACTCGACACAATTTGGTGTGAACCACTAAACTTCAACTTTGAACCGGCAGAGACGACATGCAAGTACTGGTGAGTGCTCGCTCTCGAACAAGCCGCCAAGGAGCCAAGACAAGACCAAGCGGGACAACAGCACCAAGCAGCACAACAAGCGCGGTACCCACCGGCACGGCACGGCTCGGCGAGGCGCGCGGCAGAACCACCGGTCGAGCAGAAGGCGAAGCTCCAGCAACAGCAGCGGGACGTGCAGTGCGGCGACCGTAAGCTCTTGGCTTGTACTGAAGGGTGGCTGTGGCTACAACGCTCTTATTAGACGTTTGGACAGCCACTCCTCGGTACATGCTCAGAATGCTTTTGGTGGCTGCCAGCATTGCTGGCCCAGCAACGACAGCTACAACGACAAGCCATGACGCGCAGGTATCAGGTATAAAGGCCTACCAAGTTAGGGAGGGTGTGTGTATCAGTTTAGGCAAGTATTACTTTTGACAGGCATCACTTTGCAAGGGTATTAAATAGAGGGGGCGATGCCACGCGTTAGCGTGTGGCTGTCCAGTGCCTTTGGCCTTGGAGGTTAACCACTTTTGGTTTTCCCGCCAACCCCCAAGCATCCTCGCACCTCCTCCTCCTCCTTCCGTGCCCAGTTTGTATCACCTTTGAGGTCAACGTTTCCATGATGCGCTACATTTTCGTGAAATACAGCGAAGTTATCGTGAACGAGAACACAGAACTCGTACGAGCCCCGATTAAAGTCTACGGAGAAAGCATCATGGATTCGAGTTGCCGTCAGCACGGCACTATATCCGAAAAATAGGTTGTAAACGAGCTGGAGCAGTTGTGACTGCGGGACCCCAACAAACAACACCTCCACATTGTGGTTGTCCATTTCTACGATGGGGGTTATTGCATGTCGAATCCTTTTATGAACATCGAGCTGGGAAACCAGACGCACACGATGTTGAAGGAGATTCTCAACGGTAAATATCAATTGGATGTGTCGGTGGATGTACTTCTGGTGAGGTACCGAATGGCTCCGGAATATGTGTATCCGACGGCTGTAAACGACTGCCTCGACATGTACATACATGTTCTGAAGTATGGAAATGTCTTGCCGAGTTACGTCGTGTTGAGAGGTAATAGTGCGGGTGCTGAGATGTCAATCACAAACTGTATGCGATTGCGGAAGGAGTTTCCAGAGCTGCAACCAGGTGCTGTATTGTGCTAAGACTTATTCGCCAATTGTGGACTTTAATCGGAGAACCTTTATTCCATTCTATCACCGGCTACTTTCCATTTACCTGGGTTCAATTGCATTTTCTATAGCTCAATAACATTCAGTACAATTACAATTCAAACGTAACCCGGGTAAGCGAAGTCTATTATCGAGAAAGGCAAAACATTTTTACATGTACTTAACACCGTGTGACTGAGAAAAGTAGACCAGATTTCTAGTTAACCCGAAAACCAACTTTCGTAATACACCTGGACCTATATTTCTACTATGTGTTAGATCTTGTTTAAGGGCAACTAATCGTAGTGAGCAATGTTATATTCCTGTAAAATCGCAAGCGTTTACAAAATTCATCGTGACCTCCTACTACTCGAATCCTGAGGTTGCAGGTTTTGCTGATTTGTCTCCACCCTTCTTGAAAAAACGCCAGGTCCCGTTTAACAAATTAGGAAGTTGTTGCGTAATTACGGATATTCGCAGTCAATGTTGGTTATTTCTGGAGCAACAGCGCTTGTCTGTACTTGCTGTAATTCTCCAGCAAAGAGAGCACATCGGGGTTGTCAACCTGGTAAGAGCGCCAGCAGGTGCACCCATCCTTTTATGTTGTCGCATTGTAAGTACGGTGCCCACGTGGAGGTACACAAGGGGTTACACGGGGTGGAGGTCCTCCACGGAGGAAGGATCAGTATTCTTTACGCCTGCGGAACGACTGACCAGCTATACGGGCATCGCTAATTCTTGTCCTCCCCCCTTCCCCTAACTTTAGCCACGGAATAATTCTCTTTCGCTGTGTCGAGGTTACAAGGTTGAGAGGGGTACTCGCGAAGTTACACTACACAATCAAACGAGATCCTTCCATTCCTTCAAAAAAATAAAGCGGGCTGGATATAAAAAGACACAGACTAAAAAGGTGAAGACAAGCAGGCATGTTCGCCGGCAAACGCCAACTTTGAGGAGCGATATCTTCCCTTGTAGTGAAGAGAAGAACACCAGAGAACCTTCACTTTGAATGGCTAGATCATATTTTTTCATTGATATCAAGCCTGTCCAGTATTATCGAAAAATAAAAAAATGACTTTGAGACCCAGCCCGAAGAACCGCCCTTTTTGGCTCACATTTCTCGGACCCTCAATGTTAAAAGTACAGAATTTATAATGGGGATATAAACTGTGTACACATGACTTATTGACTAAGCGGCGCGCGATGTCGGAGTCACAAGTGAATTCACCATGCAGCCCCCGACCAAGCGCGACTGCCTCTCCGACGACCTCGAGCTTGAAGGTATGCTGGAACAGCGCCGCCGGGATCGCCGCCTCCAACAGGACATACTCCAAGCGGAGATGGACCGACTGCTCGAGGAGATCGCGTTTCCCAACGACATGTGCAATCTCCTCCAGCGGTTCATTAGTGCGACATCGGAAATCGACTCGCGCAGTCACACTCACCGCCCGTCCCGGACTCCCCCGGAGCCCGAACCAAGACATCGTACGCCAGATACGTGGGACCCGTTCAGCCTCAGCGAATTGGAAGACTCGGACCCGGGCCCGGAGCACTTTCGCGGCGGTCATTTGGGCCATTCGCGTCCCGAGTACGATGGAGACGAATCTGAGTCGGGCGATGATGACTCACCTGCACCACCGCGTCGTCGCCGCGTTCGTTTTATGGACGAAGGTTCCGAGGACGTTCCGACCCTCTTGACGGACGAAGAGTAGGAAAGTTTCAGTGCAGAAACTGTACATCCTTTACATTTCCAAATATAATCGTTGCGTTCAGAAAATAAATTCTGTGGGTTCTGAAAATAAATTATTTGCGGTTAGGTGAACAATTATTTTGCGTTCAGACATTTACTTCTGTACTTCTGGGGGTTATGTAACATTCGAATAGATTTTTCAAGTTTTGATTTTTTTTGTCATACTTCCGTTACGGTTAGGGTTACAGTACTGTCTTCTTTCATCCTCCGTATGACAGTGGATGAGAAACACTCAATCCGAAGCCAGTTTTATTTGACTGTGCACCTGTCGTATGCGCCAGAATAGAGTTGGTATGACGCCTGCGACGTTGATGAACCCAATAGAATCCTGAGCACAACACAAGGGTCTCCCACTCCCGTCTCGCTCATTTCCGCTTTTGCGCCAAACTTCCCACACCAGCTCTCAAGCACCAACACCTTCCCTCCTATCGTCCAAATCCGTCACAAGTTCTACAACCCGGCGTCCTCTCTACTCCTGCAACGCCAACAACGGCTACGCTATCGGCGTTATTTGGCACAAGGGCGAGGATTCGCTGCGGTGACGACGGGTTTCCCTTGTACGGGCCGAAGACGCTTGATCTTTTTAACATGCCATCTGATGGTGGCAGCAGCTCAAGCAGCTCTGCTTCCAGTGCCAGTGAGGAATTTACGGTCCCTATCACACGTCATCGGTCAAAAACTAAACAACGGCGGCGCATGCGAAGCGCTGAGAGCGAAGCGGGCACAGCTAGGTCTGCCTCCAGTGAAGACGAACTTCTCCCAACGAGGACGAATCTGGGTCGCCGCGACAAGATCTCAGCGGTTGTGACGAATGCCAGTATGGCAGCGACGGAGATGAAGGCAAAGGCAGCAGTTCGGATTCTTCGCACGAACAGACTTTACCAAGTGCTGACCCCGACCAAGCCGTAGATGCGACAGGGACTATGGAGCATCCGGTGCTGTTTGCAACTCTACAAGAGGCTCGAGGTGATTTGGATGGTCTGGAAAAATGCCCTCTTCGCCTGGTTAAACAACAACCGTGTTACCGGGCGTCTGTACTGCACCTCTCATGTCGAGTGTACCGCCGAGGCCCGAATCAAAGTCGACGCGGATGGAAAATTTCGACTCTTCAGAAGTGGGATGCACACAGCAGCTGTCGTAACAAACCCATCCCAGCGAACTGAAATTCACAAGCCTCTTTTACCGTAGATTGACGGCTTGCTTCAGGGCGGAAGAAATGTCTGACATCGCTACATTTGAAGTACAGCGGGTCGGAAAGTACATTGGCGCTGCTCCCAACCTTTACACAGCTGAAAAATCGCGCACATCGTCTTCGAAAGCGCGGTGATTTTGCAATCACAACGTACGCCAGCATAATGGAGTGGGCGACGCCCAGAATGTGCTTGACAGAGAGCACTTTTCACCAGAACGTGCGTATTCGGTGGTCGGAGATGCACGTTGCTTCCACGCCAACCATTAGATATCCAGAACGAGCTACTCGTGTTTGACTGCTTTGCTGATACTCTCGACAATGGAGATGTGTCAGTTGGCGTGATTTCCACGTTGCGGCGTCTTTTTCGCACTGCCGCACGCACGCTGCTGGGACAACATGAGCATGTTCTGGGGCAACCGACGGGACTTATAAATTGCACTTTGGCGGTTGGACTCTCGTTTCCTTCGGTACGGTTGGTGTCCATTACACTGCTGCGTACAAGAACCGCCAGTAGTTCTATCCGATGGCATTCATGTTTGTCCGGACCGAAATAACGTTCGCACACGCGCGGATGTTTTCCGTATGCAAGGAGCGTTGTAACGATTTCTTCGGGGGTACAATGGATCTGCAATATGGCTCAACGTATCATTGTGCTGCGATTGCAAGCGCCTTCCGCGAGGTCTGGCCCGAGATTAAGCTGTTGGACTGCTGGCCTCACTTGGAGCGTAAATCTCGTGAGAAGAAGGCTCTGTTGACAAATCGCGATCGCTACGACGACATCACCAAGCCGTAACTGAAATACCTGAGCCAAGCAATATCGACAAACCAATTCGAGGCCCTTCCAAGTTGGTTACGCAAAACGGGGCAGAATTGGGAGAGGCTGAATATGCGCAATGGCTCGAAAGTGAATGTCTTACAGACCCTTGGGATCTTTGGTTTTACTTAGCTAGTAGCTGCCCCGGAGTTGTGCCGAATCAAACCCCGATTGAAGCGCATCATTGAACCATCAAATCTACGGCAGCAAACCATTTACGTGCTTCAACCGGTCATGTTCTCGCCTCGACACTTCCCCAAATCCTGGTTGAATGTGCAATGGACATTGGATACGATCCCATCAGGCATTACACGCCAGGGCCAGTCTCGGCAGTCATGTTGCAGAAAGCCGTGAATTTGTGTATGGATGACAATCACTATCCAACGCACAGACGTAAATCGCAGAGGACTATCGCGAAAATCGAGAAGTACTCCTTCAACGCAGAGAACTACGTGGTGCGTGACGACAATTTAGATGGTCTTCCGGTCAGTGCGGCAAGGACAAAGCTATAGCAGCGTTCACTTCATGGCAACCTTTGAGCCAACGAAAAGGTTGAGAACATTCAACTTCGCTACCTATCGCTTCACGCCGTGGAAATTCGAGATCGCACTCCGTACGAACACGACTGGAACTAGGCATCGTGGTCTCGTGAAGCTGTGCAGACTATACTGAAAAAGTCTCGGTGCGATTGCAAGACGTTCTATCAAACTGGGTGGCTGTGCGAGCAGGTCCTGGCATGTTTACACGTAGTGGACAGTCTGGGTCTAGCAGTAATGCTCCGTAGATTAACGGCGCGGAAACCTCCTGGTCGCCCAAGGAAGAAGACTACGTGCTTCGTGAGAGACAGAGTGGGAAGATCGCAATGCTCCGTTGAAGTTCTGGTTCGGAGACTTGTAGAGAAACCTGCCAGCGTCATCAATTGGAGCGTGTTGATGGTCCAAACCTCAAAATCATAAGATGGAGAATTGACAGAGGCATAAGGCTAGACGCAGTGACCACTTCGGGTGCTACGCACCAGGGACTGAGTAACCCGCACACTTGCCTTTACATTTTCCAATAAATGCAATTAATCCTTTGGGAATGGAAAATAGCCAAAACGAAATGAAAGCAGTCAAAATGACCATGAATGGAAAGTAGCCAAAAAAGAATGCAAAAAACCACACCCGACTTTAATGACACAAAACGTGGTGAGAAAACTCCACACTGTCTTCTGGTTGACAACGTTTTAGAGAACTGCATACAGATGTACTTGCGAAACATGACAGATCTGGGAAAAAATGAAGACTGGTGTCTCCGATCAACCATAGTTTGCGTGACCTTCCGCCACAGTGGGAAGCCTCGAGAGATTCTACGATCAAGGACGACGTTCCACCAGCGATATGCCCTTCGGCGAAGAAAGGTTTGAACAACGGTTGCGCTTTCGTTGCGAAGCACCTGGCTCCAGTACTGCGTGGTAAAGCTAGCGTCGACTCGAGATCGGAGGCTGGTGCTGATATGACGAAGGCCACACCGTTGGCATAAGGTTTCTTGTCGTCGTTGGACTCAAGACTACCGATCGACGTCAACTAAGTACGAATTGCGTTAAAAGTTCGGTACCCCCTAAGTGCGGTTCTGCTAAATTCGCCTTAGGTTCGATTGACTTCAACTTCAACTATGCCGGGCTACACGGTGGACTCGGACGGCGATGTGGAGATGTCGATCCCACTGCCAATCTTCGAGGTCATCAGGCCTCCCGAGCTAACAAGCTGGGAGCACGTGGCACTGATTGCAGGGTTGGAAAAATACATGTTCAAAAAATTTCGTAAAAACATTTGACTGTTTTATTCTTTTTACTGGACCACACACATGGTCAAATCACTTTTTACGTGTTTTTACGGAGATTTGGATATGGCACGAATACATAGATGAGCCTTTAGATGTGGCAAATGGCGTGGCACAATTCGGCACGCCAGTCTAGTGGACCACCCGCAGTGGCATGTATAGTTCGCGGTGGTCGCCATGATGGAGAATCCCGCTGCAGTTGCTGTGAAGAAGCTGTAGCACTAAGGTGTTTTCCCCCCAACTCTAGAGCTACCGGAGAATAGAAACAGTTGTCAACGTGGCTGTCGTATTAATTATTTGCATGGGCTCTCGGGTAACACGGGGCCTCTTGAATGGTGGAGGGGTGTTCGCGCACGCCCCACTCGACAGCTTCGGCCTGCTGCATTGCTACACTTTCGATGTTGCTGTCCTGCTCCAGCATCGCGTTTGAGATTTCCGTACAGCGAAGACAGGTTGCAGAAGAACTGGGGCGCGATCTCTTCACCAAACACCTCTCACGACAGGCCAGCAGGAGGTTGTTGACAACGTTGTAGACACGAATATTTCTCAAAGTCCTTAGCTTAGGTGAACACAACAAAGAAACGGTTAGCAGATGCGGCAACACCAAGCAAAGCGGGAACATGCGGCTGGTCTCCAGGGACTTCGCCGGGCTGCTGGTTCGTGTACATGATCGACGCCGCGTACTCCTCCACGACGTCTTCATCGTCGCAGGACTATTCATCTTCGCAATCATTCTCGTATCACGACGTACTCAACCGAGCAACCAGCTCCAGCGCAATCGTAAACACGTGCAAACATGTACATGTACTATCACACCACGCACGTGGAATCAGTTGGGCAGCGGGAAACTTCTGCTCCTCCTCGGTCGTCAGCATTTCGTTGTCCACATTCTTGTCCTCCAGCAGAGGCTTCTGCGAGAGCCGTAGTTCTCCGATGGCTGCTCCACCATCTGCACAACGTTCAATGCAACCTACGCGAGCGCCGCCTCCACCACGGGCATCCATGCGTGCAACATTATCCTCCACCTGCATGATCGCCTGAAAGTTCACAGCGATGCCCACCGCCTCTAGGTGTACCTTCAGTGACTGCTGACCCCCCAGGTCCTGAATGAGGCCCTGATCGTCTATTGGTAAGCGGCGTTAGCACCATTTGCCCTCCGTGATAAGCAGCAGCGGCTTAAGCATTTCGAGATGCGGCGCCGAGTGGGTGCGGGCTGCGCTGCGATCTTGCCGAGGGGCGGCAGCAGCTTGCCCTATGACAGCTCGCTAATGGCGGCGCCCTGGTAGCTCTCGCTCAAGTTGCCAAGTAGCGCCACAGCCTGTCGCGGAGGCTGCACGGCGCGCAGGTCGCCGCTGCAGGCGAGCCCGGTGTCTGTGACGTTCTCCGCGATGATCTTGACCAGCGGCATGACGACTTGTTGTGTACGCCATCGCAACCGTTCCGTACGGCCGACGTGCCTTGCCGAAGGTTCACTGGGGCCTGCCACAATTGTGGTATTTTCAGTGTCTTTCAATCTGGCACCGTTGCGCCAGACAAGTCCATAAAACGTGCCCTAAAACATTAAACTGGATTTTCTACACGTCCGTGTGTTTATAGGTCTGTTCAAACATGTTCGAACATGTTTGTACATAACTGTGTTTGAACGGACCGGCAAACCCTGCTGATTGAGTGGCATCGCGAGTGGAAACGCTATGTGGAAAAGATACGCCACCGGTGCGTCACCACCGGCGAGACGTATGAGAACGTAGTGGCCACTGTGAAGGGTTCTGTGAGGCGCAAGACGCTCACGAACCTGGCTAAGTACGTGTTGAAGAAGCCAGTCGCCTCTGTCACTGATGCAGACATCATGGGAGCCGTGACGGCACGCTGTCAGACTCTCGAGAACGAGTTCGTGCCAGATGTCACGACTCTGTTCCGTCAGAAACTCAGGATGGATTTGTCCATCGATGACTGTGATGCAAGCATCTTTCGCTACTACGAGGATTTCAATGGGATTGCGGACTGCAAGGCCTGATAGGGACTGACAAGGAGGATGACCCTGGAATCTTGATAGAGAGCCCTACTTCGAGGAAGAAAACCTCCAGCTAATTCAAAACAAAAGGCTCTGCATTAATTCCGGTATCATGGAAAAGCTCTTGATACAGCGATCAACTGGCTATGCCCAACAGCAAGAGCAGTGCCCGTATAGAAATCGAGCCGTGGCATTTGACTTAATTGTGGAAGTGTCGTGTTCCTGCCTGGTCTTTGTATACGCCTGAGACTGCACAGTTGGTCGTATACTGGATGCGCCCGTTAGTGTATATCATAGTTCTTTGCTCTGACAGAGGGGGTTGGCACCTACGAGGTTTCCTCCTCAATCCCAAATTTGCTCAGTGGGAAGCACGTGTTACTTTGCTTCGTCTTGTAGTCTACAGACGCCGTTCCTCACGCCGATACCAGCCTGCGCAACGTGCCATTAATTCTACCGGTCAGATTTCACCCTCTCCCTGCTATAATTGATCAAGTTTTTCAAAACACATACTTTTGCGCCATTGCCCAAAAATACACCGAAAGTTGTCGAAAATACCGAAAATGATGACTTTTTTCGGTTCATTTTATGTTCCAATACTTAGTTCGAGTGGAACATCGAAGGGTCGCAATATATATATATATAATATTAATTATTCAGGGGTATAATTTCAATACAGCGGTACGCCGGGAAGCCGCATTTTATCGCAATCTAGAGGTATCACTATTGGATTCTGTACCCATTCAGCGGTACATGTGACTGGTAGCGTGGGTACGGTACAGCAGGAACGCTAACCCTTCGCCACAGTCTTCGTAGTGTGACCCAAGGAAGCTAATTCAGTAATTCTCTCCACTGAGCGCACGAAGCCGTCTACCTCCGCTACTTATAGCCCGCCACAGGCTCACGAACGCTCAGCGTCGTCTGATATGCCGAAGGAAGCCGAGAACCCCTCGATGGTTCGATTCGAGCCTTGACGAGGCTCAATTAGCAAAGTACAGCTAGCTATATGGCTCAGACGGGGTTTCGAACAATGCAGAGTGCTTTTAGTGAATAGCTGGGTAGGAAACGAGGGCTCAAGCAGCAAATGTTACTGCTGACACGGACAAATCGACCGTTTTTTCGCGCATAGCAATGAAAATGTCGACATCTCGTGGTGCATCCAGCGTACATGTAGAATAGTTCGAGATACAGATGATCCTCTCGGTAACGATATCCCCATTTGAGATAACCTCTCATTAGTTTGGTTCGACTGTTTGTGTGGGGGTTGCGGATGACAATGTTTTCCAAACAAACTCGTTTGCAAATTCGACATTCAATTGATGAAGAAGGCTTTCGGCTGAGATGCAGATGTTGAGTATTTATCATGACCATCTCCGAGAATATGATCTCGTGTCTTGCATGGTAGGGCCCACTGCCCATGGGTGGTAAACCGAGACATTCCATCCACCTGGTGTTGAAACGCTTCTGCTTTCAAAAATTAGTGCACTTGACATGTGAAACATGCGTCCTCATCCTAAAATGGCACACCACCACGCCATCCGTTTCTCCTTCTCACCAGCTCGTGTGTGGAATCTTCTGAATTTCAGCGTCTTGGCCGTGTGCAAAACCCGCCAGACGCAGAAGCGTTGAGTCAACGCGACACGCAAGCGAGATTTACTGCCGGGATTTGCGTTCATGGGGCCTCTCCTCCGCCAGCGCCTCCCGCCTTCGCCGATGCGTGGTCAGACTTCATTTTCCTCGCTCGTGGACGGTGACACGATGTCGATCAACTACGGATCACTGAACGCTGCAGATGGCAAGCCCCTCCCGGGTGCCAAGTCGACCGCGCTGCCGGTGACGCTCAGCACCGTAGCGCTCGCCGCGATCGTCCCGCTGCTCATCATTCTATTTGGCGGCATTGCGCTCAAGATCATCAGCACTCTGGTGATCGTCGTGTATGTGCTGGCCTTCATCGGTTTCTGCGGTGCCGCTGTGCCTTATGCCAGTAACCCGTTGCTGGTGCCATTCATCGCCATCAAGTTGCAGATCCACGTCGGGTATCTGGTGCTCGCTTACGCTGCTCGTGGATTCAAGCCGCGCTTCCCGCAATGGACGTTCGGCTTCGAGCTGACGAACTTAATGCTGCGCTACACGATGGTTCAGTACGGCCATCTCGTTGGCAACAAGAACGCTCACCTGCTGCGCTCGCCGTTCCACCTGCACGGCAAAATGATCCTCAAGTCCAACAGCCGCCTGCACGGTACCGTCCCGGAGAAACTGGTGACCAACGGAATGGAACACATGTGGCTTCGTGATGCTGAGAGGAAGGGGCACCGCATTGTGGTCATCCACTTCCACGGAGGTGGTTTTACCGTGTCTGACCCGCTACAGGACGTGGAGCTCGCTAACCAGACCCACACTAAGCTGAAGCAGATTCTCAAGAAGAAGTACCAGATCGATGCTTCGATTGATATTCTCCTTGCCAATTACCGCAAGGCCCCGCAGTTCGTGTACCCCACAGCCCAGGACGACTGCTACACGGTGTACAAGCACGTGCTGGACAACGAGAACATCGCCCCCAACCACGTCGTGTTCAGCGGTGACAGTGCAGGTGGGCAGATGACCCTTGCTAACTGCATGCGTCTTCGTGACGAAACCCCGGAGCTGAAGCCAGCCGTTGCTCTTTGCTACTCGCCTTGGGTTGACCTCGCCGAGAGCGGTGTCCCCGACGAGGCTACCCCTCACTGCCTGCTTTCTGCCAGCTTCTTGGACAGCAGTCTCGACGCGTATCTGAGCTCCGTCAAGGACCCGAACCCGCGCTTCAAGGTGTCCCCGATCAACCAGAACCTGAAGGACCTGCCGCCGACGTTCGTGCAGTTCGGCACGGTCGAGCGGTTCTACGAGCAGGGCCTGCGCTTCAAGGCGAAGGCGGATACCCAGGGTGTCACGAACATGGAGCTAGACCTGCTGGAGAACATCTCTCACGACCCGGTGATGCTGCCGACAATGGTGAGCCCTGCCACTGAGGGAGCCATCCGCAACGCTTGCGCTTTCGCCGCGAAGCACCTGGCCCCTATCCTTAAGGCTTGAGCATAGGTGAAAGGTATTCGCGCTGTCAGACAAAGGTATAAAGCGACGTTAATTTCAAGATGTCTCGATGTCGAGCTAGCTAACCAAAAAGATAGCCAACGAATTTTAATTCGAGGATTCTCGACGTTGCGAGCCTAGAATAGTTATATGTTTATGGGGATCCTTGTTTGTTGAACTTTAGGGTGTTGTCAACAGACGCGGGCGTTGATGCTAAGATCCCGCTGCATCTGCCTGCGCTCCGTTATCTGAAGTAGAGCGGTTCGGTTGATGGGCGTAGACGAAGACGCTAATAGAGGACTTAACTTCAGTATTGGAACTACGGTACCGGTAGTATAACGTGTAGATCCTGTACTTAAGTATCCTGCTGTCCAAAAAAATATCATCCACCGGTACATGCAGTTTATCTGTATAAAATTCGTAATTTATTCGGATTTTATCCAGATTTTCGTTGTTCCAAAACCTGCGCTTCACGTATTCCAAAAACTAAAGTTCTCCAATCATTCATTTTTTGCATCGTTCACCTGGATCTGAACAAACGCAAGCGTCAAGTGTGACACCGAAGAGTGATAGCCCCTTTATTTTGTTTTTGCTCATAGCGAACAAAAGTTCGCTGTGTACCAATCTTTTACTGCAACGCGCTCAGTCTCCGATTGCTGTACTCGAAATTTCGAGTCGAAAAAAAACTCACTACAGACACAGACGCTCACAAAGAACAATCTTATCCGTAGTAATACCTATTTTCCTTTGGTGCTGCTATTATCGGCGCGCCTACGCCCTCCGGAGAATTGGCATCGCGACCCAGGGTTGCGCGAAATCTGATTGGTATTTAATTTACTTAAAATTATAAACCAATTAAGGCCATCACGCCCTTAATGTGAGCTTACAGTTGGCAACCACTATCGATAGCAATAGCAAAGCCGTTTGGCCTAATAAAAGGGATTTTCAAAAGAAATTATGGTCCGATCATTTCTCATCCCGCCACAGGCTTCCTGGAATACGGGGTTGCTAAACTTTTTATATAGGGAATTTGGAAGGGATAATTGACAGCGATTGAACGCTCGCTCAATTGTTTATTGAATGGGGTTTAACTGAAAAATCGATGAAAAAATGTTTTACGCGCATCGCTCACCTACTCTTCATGTACTCAATCTACATGTATGATCGACCCGGTAGTGGTGCCGACGGCGTTGCGTCCAACGCCAGAGAACTATGTGGTTGATTTTTCTTCTGCTGCGAAGCCTTCGGCTCCGAGTTCAAAGATTTTAATGTTACAGTACTTCAAAAAAAATAACGGTATATGGAAACTCCAAGAACTAAAGTTATCTAATCGCGAGCTTAGCGTCAGACTGATGGCCAGGGGAGCATATCGACGCCAGAAATCTGGCGTGGGAATCGTTTTCGTGAGCGCACAGGCAAAATGACTAAATGTAAAAGGACGCATCGAGTGCGTGCCACTCACAGAGTTCGAAGGCCGAGGGGGTCTTCACACGGAGTTCATCGACTCGTTTCTGAGCCGGGAGTACTGTAACGCAAAAAACGAAGCGCGTGTCCGCACTCGACTTACCCGAACAAGACGAGAGCAATCATCGACGATGGGAGAGGGAATAGCGGGCCATTGCGGCCCGGTCTTTCGTTTTTGCTTCTCCACGGCCGTGTGATGACCACACTGCGGCTGGACTAGTTTTTGCATGTCGACGGAGAGGAGATGGCGTCGACCACTGCTTATGGCTCCCTTACCGTTGAAGAGGACAAGCAGTCCCATACCGCAAGCTGCTTCAACGCATTCAAGATTGCGATCCCTGTTATCATCCTGATTGTAGTGCTCGTGATGGTGCTTGACAGTATTGTGCTATCCATTGTAGTGCCGGTGTTTGTTGTCCTGTATTTGCTGCTCTTTGCTGGGTTCTGCTACAGCGCGTGGCCGTTCGCCACCTCGTTCGCGAAGGTCCCTTTCATCGCTCTCAAGATGTAGATTAAGCTCATCTCGCTGGTCTTTCAAGCTGCTGGCCGCGGATTCAAACCGACGTTCCCCAAATAGATCATCGCCTACGAGATCACCATTTCAATGATGCGCTACACGTTCCATGACTACGTTGTGAGTGAACACCCAGCGTCTACGCGGTCCGTTCGCTCTGCACGGTAAGACCATTCTCAGGTCGTGCTGCCGTAAGCACAACACGACTCCGGAGAAGTTGGTGGCCAATGGCATGGAAGACATGTGGATGCGCGACCCCGAGAAGAAGGAGCACCGCGTTGTGGTGGTCCACTACCACGGCGGAGGTTACTGCATCTCGGACCCGTTGCAGGATGTGGAACTCGACGTGTCGGTGGATGTGCTGCTGGCCAACTATCGCATGGCCCCGGAGTTCCTGTATCCGACGTCACTGAACGACTGCTTCGACATGTACAAGTACGTGTTGGAGCATGAGAATATCGCTCCGAACCACGTCGTGTTCAGTGGTGACAGTGCCGGTGCTGAGATGTCGATGACCAACTGCATGCGTCTGCGCAAGGAGAGTCCGGAGTTGCAGCCGGTGGTGGCACTGTGCTATTCACCCGTGGTGGATTTCAGCGAGACGGGTAATGGCGAGAAGACACTGTATCGCATCCTGGCTGCCAACGTCGCCGATAGCTGTCTGGCGACTTACCTGCGTAGCGTGACGGACCCAGAAGAGCGTCGTGTGGTGTTTCCGATCAACCATAGTCTGCGTGACTTGCCTCCAATTTTCCTGCAGTGGGGTGACCTAGAACGTTTCTACGAGCAGGGTCTGCGTTTCAAGGCAAAGGCTGATGCCGAAGGCGTGACGAACATGGAGATGGATATCCTGAAGAACATCGTGCATGACCCGGTGATGTTCCCGACTGCAGTGAGTCCTGCGGCTGAGAAGGGTATTCACCATGCGTGCGAGTTCGCGGCGAAGCACTTGGCTGCTGTTCTTCGTGGTGATGTTGAGGTTGTTTGAGTGCTACGTCCCTAGACTTGGTCTAGGATGGTTGGTGAGGGGAAGATACGTGGGGAGGGGTAGTCTATTAGTTGAAGTTGTGACCGTTACATATGTCAACGTGGCGGCTGTAAGTCACAAACCGCTGGTTGAGCTACTCAAGCTTGGCAATGGATTCATGCGATCTCTCTTCTGGGTAAGAACGTTCTTCCTCTACACTAGTGAAATGGCAGCGAAGCATGTTGCCGGCGGTTATGCTGTACTGTATGCAGCCTTGCCCACTTGGCAGACTTCTAACGAGCATAGTGCAGTGCTACGCTGGCATATCATGGAGCCAGCGCTTTCTTTTCGTGTCGTCCATGTTGGAGTAAGGATTTTACAGAGGAATCAGGACAGTGGAGGATAGCGTGAAGACGATAGGTACGAAGCTGGAACGAGCAGGAGATGGAGTTAAGAACCCGCAGGAGCCGGATAAAGAGAAGAGCTTGTGTGTTGGAGTTGATAAAAGAAAGAGTAACATTGACAAGAGTTAGAGGAGCAGCAAGCATGTCTTGCTGCTAGAATATGACAGTCTAAAACACTGCCAATATTCGTGTCTACCAACCATTCTAGACTTTAACATCAGATTCCACAGTTCACTCAAATCGGTGACCTTTCACTATTAGATAGAACAGGTTCACGGTACTGTTGGTTAGAGCCTTACTTCAACAGTCCAGACGCGCCGTACTACGCTAAAAAGATTGAATCTGCCTGTCGTGCATCGCTGGTCAGTTGCAACAGCGACCCGCGCTTCGGCCTGCAACGCACTGCATTTGAATTTGTTGCAGTTTAGACGGTTACAGTACCTATTCCCGAGGCCGCGCGCTGCAGTGCAGTCCAGTTAGCGCGGCTGGCGCAAGGCGCTGCAAAGCGTGAGGATCGTCCATTGACATGGTCGCCAGCCCACCTCGCAGTCGCCGCACGCGCGCAGCCATCCAGTGTTGCGAGAGTCTGGTCAATGCGGCAACGAATGGGTTCGATCGAGCCCATCAACGGCGATAGCGGTGCAAGTACGCCAGGAGAATTGCATGGGCTACGTCGTCCAGAATAGCCGGTGGTGGACGGTCGCGATACGGACGATAGCGCTTCGCGCTTGCGTAAACTGTGCAGCGGCGTCCAATTCTATCGATGCGGGAGCGAGAGGAGTCAATGCTCTCTATTGCAGATGATGGTTTTGAAGGCGACACATCTACATTGCCATCTTGCAGTGACCAGCACTTTGCTGGTCATACAGTGCCCGCCAGCTGCAGCTCGCCAGCAGTTCGACTGGGCGTTCGATGACTTCGGTGCGAATGTGAGCCCTGTCTTTTTTTGCCTCTGATCGGAGACAGGCTGCAGGCGGAAATCCAAATGCACTTTTCCTATTGGCTGAAAACTCTGTTGGGGTCCCACCTGGCCGATCGCGCCAGTCAATTGACATTTCCTCTTCGGCGATACAACGGAAATCACCGAGCTGATAACACGAGGCAAAACCACAGTCATGAGCGCGTACTTGCACGGGTACGACGGCTACTACCCACACCCGCACTTCCGCCAGCCGGTCTCCGCTGGGCCATTGGCCTCCTTCGACTATGACGACGATGATGACTTCAGATCGGACTTTGACGTCGTGGAGCGCGACATTGACGCGGAGATCGAAGCTCGGCTGCAGCATCAACATCCCAAGCGTGTTGCTCCACCTCCGCCACCTCGCACCGTGTCGCAACGGATGTTGCAATCATTGCAGAAGAACCGCGCACAGAACCGAGCTGCTGCTTCGCTTCCACCGCGTCGACGCACATCACGAGCTGCAGAGCGAACGCTGGGCGACTCCATGTTCGACTTGCGCTCGATGGTGAGCAAGGACGCGTCGGTGGCCAGTACCGAGAGGTTGACAGACACATTCGACACGTCATTGTCGTCTCGCTCCGGTGGATCATCATGTACCGACCGACTGGAAGCGCGGATCTCCAAAAGCTTCTTGGCGAGGAGAGACAGCGGACCGGGACTTGCAGCCGTGAACGAAGGACATGACGTGTCGGTACTGTATTCCGGGAGAAGGACGTATCCGGCTGAGTCGCTCAGGAAAACTGAACACGCGAGACTTTCGGATAATACGAAGAACAATGTTGCGACACCACAGGAGACCAAAATGATGGAGATTATGGACAAGGAACGAGCCACGAGGGTGTTTAGACTGCAAATGTCGTGTCCCGAGGTGTCTTTGCAGACGAAGAAGGATAACGGGGTCAGATTTCACTTCAGAAGAGGATCGTCGGTTGACAACGATGTGTTGAACGGACGAATGGGCAGATTGACACTGACGGATGGAAGCGCTGATGTTAAGGTAGAGCAGACGGCGTTAGTGAGAGCGCAACCTGCAAAACGAGTGACGGACCCGGAGTACACGACGGTGGCGTTACAACTGGCTGAAACTGAATCGCTAGTGGATGGTATTGAGAGCTGCATGAAGGCGCCATCGTTCTCCACGTTGGCTGTACGTGTGCTGAAGGAGTTGGAACTGCTCGCCAAAACAACGCAACAGATCCGTACGAACGGAACGACGTTGATACTGGCAAATGTTGGCAAGCAGCAGAACGCGGACTTCACGCAGGCACTTCGACGCTTGGTGGCGAGAGCGACAACTGTTCAGAGGCGTATTGGCGCTCTCGTGCATGCTGTCAAGAAGCTCGTGGTGTAAGCTACGGATGTTTGGCCGTTTACTATCTTTGTGAGCCTCCTACGCTTCGCTTCTCTCACAGACGCATCTGTCGTATTGAGGACTCGTCGAACCTGTCAGAACTCGTCAGCTGCTGCTCAAGTCTGGATGGGCAACTTGGCCTCATTCATATTTACCCCGCTTTTTATTCCGATCAACATTATCAACACGAGTCAAGAAGACTGCGATCGAAGCAGTTGTACATGTATATTCCGTCGGTAGACGCTATTATCGTGTAGTGTCGTCTTCGTGGCGTGTTGTTGCGTCTCCATGTGAGACGTACTTAAGTATGAGCAGTAACAAGTTTTCTTATTCATTGGAGGTTATCATTCGCATTGTGCCGCGTGTGATGCAGCAGTAGCAGCTCGTCTGTAAAGGGTAGGTCGCATGGTTTGGTTTTCTTGGGGACATCATCAGTTCGGATGACCTTCAGACCTCCCACTACCGGTAGTACATCCAACAAAATGAAAGTGCTCAGTATTTGCGCTCAGTAGTGTGAGGGATCAGCACTGAAACGATTGCAGCGTACCTCGTTGGGCTTCGGTCTCTTTCTCGCGCCTGTAGATTCTAGCCAATTCCTCCTCTTTACGTCGGCGCTGATTCTTAAATTCAAAGAGTTGGAAATGGGGAAAAAGTTAGCGGATTTAAACGATCTTGCATCACAAACTCGAATGGCGAATAACACCTCATCGACAATCCTCCTCCGTTCGCTAGCTTCTGCGATAAGAGCGTCTGGGCGACGAAGCCTAATGCAACAACAGTGAGGAACTTGGGAAACCGGTGCATAATGTTGCTGAACTCGAGCGTACTGGTATCTTTGCGCGACTCGCCGAGCAGAGCGCGATCGAATTGCCCTCTGTGAATCAGCCACAAACCGGATAAATTAGCGCAATTTCCATTCGTGCCTTTCACGTTTTGCTCACCATAGATATCTGTGGAGACACTTTTAAAGGAGCCAACAAATTTAACGATCGACTCGAGGTTGATGATAGAAGTGAATCAGTGCTAGCACTGATCGCTCCTTGGGTGCTGTGCCGTGATCGCTCTTCAGTGCCTTGGGCAAAATTTTCACCATCGAGCGAAGGTGAAGACTCAGTGTAGAGGTCTTGAAAGTCGGCTAGTTCCACACTCAAATTTGTTAGACCGACTAACCTCCCGCTACGGGTACCAGGTGAGTAATTTACGGCCTCGAGTATCGTTTTGGAGTCAAATGGCACTACCGGGGCAGGTAGCTCGATCTTTGTCAAACTCTTCTTCGCACGCGTGTAGCCGATGTCGACTCCAGCATCAGACAGCTCGAATAGTGGCTTCGCTCTTTGAATCGCACTACCGGATGAGAAGATTGGCTTTGTCATCAGCGGTGTTCTCGATACTGACAGCAAACTTGTCACTTCGAAATGCATTGAAAATAGACCAACACACAAATGGCTAACTAAAGCTACTTGAAAGTGACGACATCGTTACCGACAGCTCACATGCGGAAAGTCGGCCTGCAGACAATTCGGTCATTAGTTTGAGTGTTCAATCAACAACTAAGGCTAGGCATTGTACCTCTTGGAGAGGAATCCAACTCTTTGAGAAGCCTGCAGCGGAGTTTTCGGACGCATGATCCGAGTTCTTGATCCTCCCAAAGGCTGAACCGATGGGCGTGAAGTACCTCCTGCTTCCATGCACGTTAGACGACCGAATCTGGGAACGGATTTGCGAAGAAACAATCTTACGTACCGATTTGAGGCCTCGAAAAGCGCTCAAAGATGCCGACATTCGGTCGCTGAATTGTGCGTGGTGACTCTGGTCTTCCCATGTTTGCCATGGAATTTCGCATCGTCGAATCAGGTGCATCGACTGCGTAGGACCTTGCCATCGGTCGCATTGAAGGACGGCTGAACTGGCTGGCTTGCGTGACGAGAGCCCCACCGTCTTGCTGTTGAATTCCCATTCCTCCCATCGTGGAGCGTGTGGGTGACGGAAATTGCCGGGCACTCGGCTGAGCTTTCAAAGCCTTGCACTGATAGAAGAGAGGTTAGCTACATGCGCTCCATGTGACGGCAAAATCGAGAGAGCTCGCCATTTTTTCCCAGTTGCGGCATTTCCGTGACTTTTCTTTGTATGCCTGGATCCGTGCAATTAACATTTTTAGGTGCAAGGCCATACTCGCCAAAACGAAACAAGTACTCACCTCACGGAGCTCGTCATTTGAAGCTGTGAGCGCATGCATCTTGGATTTTGTTTCGCGCAGGTCCGCTTCTAGCTGGTCCGTGTAATTTTTTAGCTGAATGTACTTCTCTCCATGCTGAATTTGAAAGGCCTTCTGCTCCTCCGCTACAAACCAATTTTTCCCATGAAGGTTGTAAGGTTTTGGCGACAGAGGACAGAAAGAGTGAGCATACCTTGTTGGCGCCTGATTTCTTCCTAACGATATAAATATGACACAAGTTAGAGCTCCCAAGCTGCACACTTGAAAACAATTATCGATCACCTGTCTGCTCAAACAATCGTCAGTAGACCACGTCGTACAAGTAAAATTCTCTAAATCTTTCTCGCGTACCTGAATGAATCCTGAGCTAGCTGAAACTAAGCGTGCAATCACTGTCAGAACTTGCAAACCGATGTTGCAGCTGTAAAATCACATACCAAGATAAAATCTGAAGCCAAATTTCGTCAGTAAACTTTGTCTGTGTGGTATTTCAGCAAGATACGGCAATACCTAGTGCTCGCTGGAAGTGTTCTGTGCAAACGTCCCGGCAAAAAGGTGAGTCATGGGCCGGCACTATGAGCAACGACGAAATCGTACCGAAGCACGACGATGGATCCGCCATCATCTCTTCCCAAATCGCCTACTCAAACTCAATATCATCAGATCCACACAGCAGTATGTCTAACCAGCTCGATAAGACAGTGCCTCAGTCCTCTAATGACATCCATTAACCACTCATCAGTATCACTTTCGCCAGTATTGAAACCACGCTACCATACCTTGGAATCCGCTACGCCGTGAATCGTCCTGTAAATACAGTTCAGTACGACTATAAAAACAAAATACCCGCCACTTCGTTGACACCCTTACGTCTCAGAAATCCCGCCGCGCCTTCACAAAAGCAAAATGGCAAGTTGTTGTCAGCAAGAATAGTTAAACCCCACCACATTCACACATGGACGCATACGCTTGACTGAGATCTATAGGAAAAGAGATAGAATACATCATCGTTCCAGTTAGTCCACCAGCTCACGTACCAGCTCACCAGTCAATCTGCTCACGTACCGACGCTGCAGGTGGGACACTGCAGTCTTCCCTGTCCAAAGTGCTTGTATGCGCATTTCTCCTACAGTTCAGAGAAGTATATTTGCACCGAGCTCCACGTATATAAAGACAGCTACATCGCATCTTACGCAGAACAAGTGTCCACAGCTGGTGCGGTAGCATGTCTCGGCAGACTGCGCGCCGGGCAAGATCGGTTCCCAGCACGCGTTGCAGCGTAGCTGTGGTCGGATGTGCGACGCAGAGAGAGAAGGTGCGTCGCCTGTGCCATCCAGGTCGCCCATCGTCGACGCTGCGTGCCGTTGCCCGCGGTTGCGTCCGCTCGACGTCTCACTCATCCGGCTGTCGTCGTCCATGGCGCTTTGAGGAATGCGGACAAGTGCGCGCGGAATCTGAGGAGTGAAGGTCACTTCAACTTCGTCCGCAATTCAATTTTGAATTGCAATCCCATATTTTACCAGAAAAGCAAATGTATTGAATTGACTTTGACAAAACGTGCATAAGTTGACAAGCATCAGCACCGCATGGCGGACGCTTTCGCTGAGCAGGACGGTAGCGGGTGGCATGAGGTGGAGCAGACGCTAACAGCGTTGGAACTGCCGCCCGTTCCACCTACTTCCGACCCGCAGCGACTTCTGGGCTATGTGCTGCACATTCTGCCGCGCTATACCGAGATGGAGATGCTGGTGACTCACCTCCGTCTGTATGCGTCGACGCTGGAGCAGGACATGGAGCAGGTGAAGAGTCACGTGCGGCTGCTGACTCGTGAGGCGACGGGCGAGCGAGAAAAGAAGCAGTTCCTGGAACGATACGCGGCTCAGGTTGTCAAGGAGCGCAACGACCTGCTGCATTTCCGAGGCTCGTCGAAGAAGAAGAAGGCGGCGGCGGCGGCAGCTTCACATTTTGTATGGCACAACTGCTGCAAGAAGAACACGAGTCATGCGATGGACTTGGCGCCGTCCATTCTGGCATTTCGAGGTGAGAAATTACAAGAAGCCACCAAGCAGATCGAGGCTCTGCAGGAAGAAGTGCACAACCAGGAGCTGCTACGGAAGGAGCTCGACTTCCTGCTCAAGAAGACGCAACGTGAACACGACAGCAAAGTTGCGGCGGACCGCAAGCATATCCAACAGTTAGAGAAGCAGATTCTGCAACGCTCGGCGCTTTACTCGAGTCTGGAGAGGAAATTGTATGAGGTGGAGTCGGTGCTGGCTAGGCATGACAAGACCAAGGAGCAGGAGCTGAGTGTTGTCAACAATCGTGTCAGAGAAGCCCAAGCCCATATAACGAGCTTGGAGGAAGAAAATGCAGCTTTACATGAGCAGGTGAAGGGTTTGAGCTCTGACCGCGATTGCCTGATGGGATTGTTGGAGGAGACGACGGAGTCCAAGGATGTCTTTGCGGAACATATTGACGAGCTAACGGAGAAATGCCAATCGCTGGAATCTGAAGTGGAGGCATTGCAATCAGAAATTGATATATTGCAGACAAAGGATGTGAATGATATTCGCTCTCAATATGCTGCCAGAATAGACCGGCTACAGAAGGATAATGCGGCTAGTGAGCAGAAATTGCGCCAAGAGGTTGACCGCGTGAAGCAGGAGTTGAAGAAACGAGATGAACCACAAACACAAACTTTCAGTGTTCGTCAATCAACTGCGAGGGGAGGCTCTAGACGCGCTCTTTCAGGTCAAACTAGTGGTTTGGGAAGTGTTCCTCTCTCTGGTGACGATGATAAATGGAGTGATGGCATGTTTGACGATGACCGCCCGTTTGAAGCCGATGAAGTAGGTTCCTCTTTATCGAGAAGTCAGTTGTCATTGTCGCACGGATCTTTCGACTTGTCGTCTTCGACAGGGCAAAGCCATTTTAACCTCTCAAAAGAGGTCGGTGCTGCCCACAGCAGTTTTTCAACGAGAAGCTACCAAGGGCATGCATCTCGTCAACGCCACGCCATTTCTAGCAGGCAAGGATATTCCCGGGAGCTTGATGCAGTTTCCAGAGACCTCAGTACTTCGTCCAAATATCTTGGTGCAGGATCTCATGAAAATGGTGCAAACACTGGTTCTGCAAACGAGCCGTTCGACTGGGAGACATTTATTGACAGCGCGTCCGAGATTGAGATTTCTGCCCTTCAAGATGAACACACACGTCGCTCTCCGTCAGCTATTCGAAGGTCCATGGACCTCAGTACCAGCACAATCCACTACGAAAACAGCGTGACGAGGATATCTGATCCCGGGTGTGCTGGGTCCAGTAAGGTACATGTACACAGTTTTGAAGAAGAGCAGAAGCAAGGCATCGAGACGAATTTTCATTCCTCTCACGCGATTGAAGTCGTATCGTTCGCCAAAAGTCGAAGTCTCACTGAGCTTGAGCTTGGCGGCGACGAGGAAGAAAAAGAGCCCGATAAGGATGACACAGTCATGGAGGAAGAACGAGATGAGGACGATGCAGTGGAGGATGTTAGCATGTTGCAAGAACAGCATCACGATCACGAAGAAAACGCCACAGAAGGAGATCATTCACAAAACGACTTAGCTCGAGATTTATATCAAATGCTTAATGGACTCGAGCAGAAGCGGAAGGAGGAAGAGCAAAAGGCCTTACTAGCAGAGCAGGCGCTCTTGCAGTTCCAGCAACTACAGCAGGGGGTGCAGGCTTTGCAAATCTCTCCAGAGTACGCTTCATGAGCCGAGCTTGGCAGTGTGAAGGATTAACTGGTTTGTTCGTGCTCGGGACTAAATGAGCGACGTCGATCCGATCGTGTCCTTGACCTTGTGGTCAGCCGGCTGTGGACGGGCCTCATACACGCACTCGACGACGCCATGGCGCCACTGCGCACAATAGAGAACAAGCAGTACAATGTCAATTTTGATGCGTATCAATCAAGTGTAACGAAATTCTCGCACCTTCTTGCTTTCGCCCTTGAGGCCAATATAATAGATCTTCGTTTCGTCGCCTCCGTAGCTGTCCTCAAAGAAGAGTGTCACGCTGCTAACGCCTTGGAACTTGCGCACCCTGCAGCAAAACAGGTCAATCGCCTACAAACTTTTCTCTTCTTGCAACTGACGTACTGCAGTGGGTAGTCAATATTGGCCGTGTCATCTTCGGCCAGATCCAGTTTCTGCTGCGCCGGCAGTTCGTTCGCGTTGGAAAAGTCGATATCTTCACGGTTCGTGAATCTGAACAGCGTCACGACCGCAGCAAAACACACTTGTAAACTCTTGCATCAACCTTTTCAGTAACTCAGCATCTTACAATTTGACTGCTTTGGGGTGAGTGCCGTCGCCCGCACTGCCCGAGATGCAGATGGACTTGATGCTCACAGCCTCCGTGAAGGGGATAAAGAGGATTATCTCCGGATCGTCGTCGTTGCTGGCCAGGAAACGCGAGTGGTCCTGGCGCTCGTGGAAGGGTTTGAACGGGTTAGCCGCAGCTTGTGGGTCTAACGCGTTGAGCACCCGCAGCTTGCTGGTGTCGATGAACGGGTAAAGTGAGTCTCCGTTAGCGTCCTCCACCTCATCGTCATGGTCGTGGTTATGGTCGTGGTCATGACCGTGATCATGGCCGCCCAGCGTTGCGTGTTCATCGTGACAGTGCTGCATCTTGGACCCGTTGCTGAGACTTGACGAAGATTGTCAAATAAATGGTGACGGCCATTGGCTGAAATGGAGTGTCAATGCTTTCAGGTGAGAAGTTCGGTCTCTGTTGCTGGCAATGGGCTCTTCAACGAGTGTGCCTCTCCAACGGGCAAAACGTTCGTGGCTGTGTGCGGAGGCAGCACTTTCACGATAGGCGTAGTGGCTGATAGTGGGGAGGTACTCGGGTGGGGACGCGCATTCTACGGCGAGTTGCCTGAGGCGAAGAAGGATCCGTTCGTCAAGCTGAAGCTGCCGGAGCAATGCAAAGCTGTGAGTTGCGGCTCGAATCACGTTTTGGTGCTGACCAATTCAGGTCGCGTTGTAGCGTGGGGTTTGAATAGATCTGGTCAAGTTGCAGTGGCCGCAATCGATGAGGTGGTGCGTGTTCCGACAATCATAGAGTTCCCCATAAAGTCTGTGCAGATTGACACGATCGCTGCCGGAGAGATGCACTCACTCGCTGTGGACTCAAGTGGTCGTGTCTGGGCGTGGGGATGCAATGCATACGGTCAATTGGGCATTGGCTCAGATGTGGAGCAGCTTTACACTCCGACGCGTGTTGCTTTGCCATCCAACGTCCGAGTTCAATGTATTGCTGGGGGGTGGGCGCATAGCGCGTTGATCTCGACGACGGTCGATGTGTTCACCTTTGGCTGGGGGCTATACAACCAGCTAGGACACGGCTCGACGCAGAACGAACGTCACCCAGTTGTCGTTGACGCGCTGCAAGGGCTTGACAGCGAAGTCGTGCAGGTTGCGTGTGGCAATTGGCACACAGCAGGTAAGCCCATCGAGTTGCTGAGGACTAAGATTCCCGTCTAACTTGTGAGTGACATTCATACGGGTGTTCAGCGCTAACTGCGTCCGGCGATCTGTACACGTGGGGCTGGGGAAAGGATGGTCAACTGGTGAGTGTCCTTGACGCACTCGTCACTACCATTCGCTAGTGCATCCTACACTGACACGCTCTTGCCATGATGATTCCAGGGCCACGAAGCTTCCGTCCAGACGCAAGTGCTTCCTCGCGTGGTGAATGTACCAGCATCGGCCCAGGACGTTTCAGCGATCGCGTGTGGCAACCGCTTCACCTTGGCACTGTGTCGAGACGGATCCGTCCAGTGTTGGGGTCCAAGGCCAGCAGGAAATGCACTTCAAGATGCCCTGACCTGCCCAAAATCACCGCATCCAGGGCGGCTTCCTCAGAGCGAACACCATGTCCGCAAGCTAGCAGCAGGCAACGGCCACGCCATCCTGCTGCTTGAACGAATGAGCAAGAAACAAACAACTGAATGACAATGCACTACCACGGCATGTTGTTTAAAGCAACAAACGTCGAAGGGCGTCGAGCCGCTGAAGTAGCGGAGGTTCTACACGAGCCTACGGCTACTGCTATCTCAGCTAAGCTCTGTAAAAAAACTGGTTTGGTTTGGGATGGCTGGTGGACCACCACGTACATCATGAGAAGATAATTACATGACGGTGCAGCCGCAAAGACCGCAGGCGCCGGCAGACTCCTCAGCCTTCTCCTTCTTGGCAGTCTTTTTCTCCGCCTTCTTCTCCTCCTTGGCCACATTTCGCTCCTCCTTGATCTTCTTCACCTTGGCGACACTGTCGTTCTTGTAACCCTCGACGGTGCTCGTCACCTTAGCGGCCACGTCCTTGGCGTCCTCCACAGCGTGTCGCGTCTTGTCCTTGATCTTCTCGGTCGTGGTGGCGTTCGGCTTGGGAGCGGAGTTCCACACCACGTGCTCCTCCTTCTTGGCGTGCTGCATGTGCGCGGCAGGCTTGGGCGCGTGCGGGGGCTCCTGGCCAGGCACGGGGGCAGCGTTCCACGGCGAGTCCGACATCTTGTAGTTAATAGAGTTCTGTAGGCTGGGGTGTCCAAGGCGAATCTGCGAATGAGCCAAAAGATCGGGGGACAAGTCGAACTGATTCGGATAATCTGGTGTGGTGCACACGAATCCAGTCAATAATTCAGCCAATCAAAAATCCACTGATATATGATTTGGCAGGTTGATTATGGCTTTATAGAGGCAAAAATCCACATTAAGGCTGGCTACTGTATCCATGTCTGACTCTCGATCCATTTATTGACGCCAAGTCTTATCTTAGTCTTATTGGCGCGTCTCGCTTCTCGAGGCGCATGAGGCACCTCTCAACGCGAACGCCACACTACGGTCGCCATAAAGCGGCACGCTACTAAAGCAATGAAGCAAACTACATGATGCTGCAGGCAGCGATGCCGCAGGCGCCGCATGCACCCGGTGCGTCGGCCGACTTGGCAGCAGCCGCCTCCACGCTTGGGACCTTCTTGACCTTGACCACACTGTCCACCTTGTAGCTGGCCACGCCGTCAAACGCGTTCGCGATGGCCTTCTTGTCGATCTTGGCGTCCTCGACCACTGTCTCTGTGGCCACGACCACCTCCTTGACGGCCGCTACAGGGGTCTTCTTGGCCTCCACCACAGTCTCCTTCTCCACGACGACCTCCTTCTTCTCTACGACAACAGGCTCCTGTACGGGCTCAACCTTCTCAACCTTGGTAACGACAGTCTTCACCTCATCCTGCACCGGAGTCGTGTTCCATGCCGAAGACGCAGCCGGCATCTCCTCCTCGGCCTTAGCCTTGACGACGGCACCAACCTCCGCAATGGGGGCCGCAATTTCTTCGACCACAGCAGCAACTTCCTCCTTAACGGCCTCCACGACTTCGACGGGAGAAACTTCTTCCACAACTTCCTGCACGGGCGTTGAGTTCCAAGCGCTAGTGGTCACTTCGTCGTCAACCGGCTCCACTACAACAGGTGCAGGGGCTTTTTCCTTCACGACCGGAACCGGGGCCTCCACGATAGCCGCAGGTTCCTCAACAACTGCAGCGACCTTCGTAACTTCTTCCTGCACGGGCACAGCAGTCCACGGGCTAGCGGCTTCCACTTCCTCCTGCACAGGCGCAGCGGTCCACGGGCTAGCGGCCGTTGTTTCCTCGACTGGGGCCTCCTCCACCGGGGTGTCTTCAACAGGTGCCACCACCTCGACCTTGGTAGCCGCCACCTCTGGCTCGATGACTTTTTCAGGAGCAGCAGACTCTTCCACGACCTCCTCGACAACAACCGGGGAAGCCTCCACTTGGACAGGTTCTTCAACCGGAGCTTTTTCCTGCACGGGAGCAGTTGTCCAGGCGCTGGCAGGCTCCTCGTGCACCGGAGCAGTCGTCCACGCGCTAGAAGTCGCAGCCGGCTCCACTTCCTCTTCCTTGTGCGGGACAACAATCTCCTCGACAACAGCAACAGGCGCTTCCTCAGCGATCTCCTCCTCAATCGGCGCGGCAGGCTCTTTGACAACTTCCTTCACAACAGCAACCTCTTCATTCGCTGGCTCATCGATCACAGGAGCCTCCTTCTCCGCCACAACTTCTTCAACCGCAGCCTCCTCGACAACAGGTTCGGGAGTAAACTCCTCCTGGACAGGCGCCGCCGTCCACGGACTCGCGGGGGTCTCCTCCTGCACGGAGGCCGTCGTCCACGCGCTCGAAGTGACCTCTTCAACCTGCTCCTGCACTTCAGGCTCCGCCTCCTTCTCCTGTTGCACAATCTCCTCCCCTACTGGCGCAGAAACTTCCTCCACCACAGGCTGGGGTGTCGTCTCCTTAGGTTCCTCCCTAACAACCTCCTCCACGGCCTCCGGCACCTGCTCCACCGTCTCCGTCGCCTCCGACGTCCATGCCGACGTCTCTTCCGCCTCTGCAACAGGCGCAGCTGTCCAGGCCGACGACGTCGCAGGTGCTTCTTCTTCCTTCGCAGGCTCAAAGGCCGACGAGAACGCGGTCGATACAGGCTCCTCCTTGGTCGGCAGGTCCTCCATCACGGCAGAGCTGACCACATCCGGCTCAGGCTCCGTCTCAGCTGGTGTGGGTGAAGTGCCCGGCGATTTAAACGGGTTGCTGGTCTGGAAGGGGGACACAGCCCAGGGACTCGCAGTCTCGGGGCTGGTGCTGGAGGCCGCAGGTGCCACATTCCAAGGGCTGCTGCCAGTGTCTTCGGAACTCATTGATGATTTATATTTCTTATAAATCTTCGAGACTGCAAACATCCACAAGGAGCGTTAGTCCGATGTGCGCGTCAAAAGCAAGAATGGAGTGCGGTGAGGATATTATCCCAAAGGGCGCCAGCTGATGGGCATATCTACCGCAACACTTGGAAACTGTATGCAGCTGATACTTTCGCCAAGTGTCCCGCTCCGTCTGCCCCGCTCGACGTTTCTATCTCATGTAAATGATGCGCTTTGGGGCGCTTGTGGCTGGACGCACCTCGCTTGTCGGCAATGTGCCAGTCCGGGTTGCTGCTCTTGATGCTGCTGGCTACGCGCTTGGAGCCGAACTCGGGATTGTTGGAAATGACCGCGTGGATCTCGGCCAGAACCTCGTGCTCCTCGGGTTGGCGCTTGCTCTCGTCCATCACTGCTGACCTTCTTTTTTCAAGTGAAAAGAATTCGGAGCAATAAATCAGGAGACCTTGTAGACCCATGGAAACGGTATGTCTCATTAAGCATAGTTAGCGGTAGTGATTTCAGATACCTACAGCTGGTTGTGTTACAATATTTAAACGACTACGTTTAAAAGGTTTTGGATTGGCTAATTTTTATATAGCTTACACTGTTGTCACTTCAAAATTCGATGTGCAAACCTGCTGATCTGATTTGAGGCGATTGTGCATTCCAACATGCTCCGCTGTCGTAAGCGTGTAAACTTCACGTCGCTATCAATACATGTAGCGAGTTACTGTAAGAGCAACATGCTCATAGCAGTTCTCACCCCACGTTGCCATTGTCAGCAAGTGAGGATATCGGTTCTACAGTAGTTACGGGTATCCTGCACCACGATTTTTTTAGAAAAAATACCGGAAAGTTGTCTGACGCCGGACTCCGGCCGGAGTAAGATGCGCAGTCCAACTAGGGCGAAGGATGGAGCTAAGGTTCGTGGGCCATACTTCACCGTATTACTATCCAGTGGATAGTATCCACCCAGTATTGTATACATATCGAAAAAAAGCGAGCGAGAACCAGCTTGATCATCACGATTACCATCCGATTTTTTTTTAAATTCTGTTTATCCGGACCAATCGACAGTATCAGCGCAAGCGAACTTCATGCCCTTAAAGTGCATGTAGTTGCTATCCGATATAGTCCGACATCTAAAAAAATCGCGTTTGACGCTCTGCACTGCAGCTTTGTCGAAGTACCTGTGATCGTCATCTGCCAGGGTGGCAGGGCCATCATTCCATGCTACGAAGTCTATTGTTGCTTTCGTTTCGTTTTCGATGCAAATGCAAATGCATTTGCAAATGGTTTGTATAGCTATACAACTTTGTATAGCAGCGTATGGTTTCCCTGTGATCACGTACGACAATAACTCGAAACGGACGCCTCTCTGGCTTGCTATCGATGTCAGTGTGAATTCCAATTTCACTTCCAACAACTAGCGCTCTTCGAACACGAACCAAGTGTTTCGTTATCCATGGGTCCCGATGGGAAGGTCATGGTGGCGAAAGCAGGACCCCACGCCATCGAGACTCCCCATGTTCAAAACAGCTCCCCACTCCAGCGCAAACTCCGCCTCTTCCATCGACTACTCGTGTTTGGTGCTGCCGTGTGGTACATTGTGATCTCGTTGATGGCGACCGACGCCTCGTTGAACATTTTAAAAGACAAAGCGCGCTATGGTAGCGGCCCAATTCCAATTGTATCACCGTTAATCGCTAGCTACGCTGGTACCAGCACAATCCGAAAGAGTCCACTCGTCATGGATGTTCTGGGTGACTCGACCAAGCCGAAAGCCTCTGGAACTCTTTTCCTCGAGTCCGAGTCAAATTCGTCATTTACACCGTGCGCTGCTGCTACCGAGGGAGAAGGAGCCGACATTTATACGGATGAATATCTTAGGTGGATGTTCGAGGACCTGCAAAACAAGACGGCATACAACATTTCTCTCTTTGATGAGGTGGAGCTGGTAGTTCCTGTTGTAGACTGTAAGTTGTACGTGATCGGTGGAGGAGGTGCTGCTATTGCACGGGTGAACTACCTTGTGCGCTACAAGGACGACACCGAGCGTGTGTTGCTGCTCCCAACCTCTTTGTCGATCCAGGACTACTATATCGCGGAGCAGTACGAACGTGGGTCAGCTTTACTTGTGACATTCTCCGTTGTCGAGGATATGGCGTCAGCAGGTCCGGTATCCCACCACTATGCAATCGCTCTGGACTACCCGTACGAGTACAAACCCGACTTCGAGGTTTGTACATTTTACGAGCACACGGCAGAAGGATTTTGGTCATTCGAAACAATTCCGAGCGACTCGTTCATGCGACCACCGAAGCCGCTGCTTACTGCACGACAGCTTGGATTCTACCTCGATAAAGAAACATCGCAGGTGAACCAGATCAATTTCTATTGGGACCCCGCTGACGATCCTGCCTCTGCGTTGACGTACTGGAACTGGCATGGCGATGCTGTTATCCGCGACAACTGGGCTTGGGTTCACATTATCCACCTGTTCTTTGCAATTGACGTGATCTTCCAGCTGAGCTTGCTCCTATTCCTTGTGTACCGCAGTATTATGCAAAAACATTTCTGGATTGGAGATGCATTTGCATCCATCTCGAATGCGTTGCTTTATCGTGGCGTCTACGTAATAATTTCTAACCACGTGAACGGGTACTGGACTCTCACAGAGTTCTGCCTAGCTTTGGCAAATTCTGTGGGAGGAGACTCGAGCGTCGAGTATCGCCCAGAAATGGCGCACGCCGATATGCTCACGATCTACCTCAATATCGTGAGTGTGCTCAGTTACCTGCTACGAGAACGAATTGATCCGATTTTCGTTTTGGTTTGCTTTGAGGTGAGCTTCAACTCCAGAGAAGGTATGACGAAAATCTTCCCAGCATTGCAAAAAGTGTTAGTTGACTACTCTAACACGGAATCCACGTATGGTCGAGTGGCGGTGGATGATTTCTTGGCCAAGTTGTCTCCGATGCGTCTCTGGACAATACACCCGATCCATCAGAACGTGTGGCCATTGCTCATTGTCACCTTCGTGATTATCTACAGCACCATTCTGGTCATCTTGCTATATGTGATTGTGCGCAAGCTCATGCGATGGCAATCCTTGAAATTTCAAGTTGGAAGTCAGGACGGCGACAACAGAAATGTATCACAACGTCAGAGCTCAGGCTTGTTCCACAGTGACTCGGAACCACGGGAGTTGATGCAATTTGAGACCGCTACAGGTTCGGTACTTAAGAATCGCTTTGGAATTTTGTCGACGTACAAGAACTACACATATAAGAATGGCCGCAGATTCGCATCAGGCGATGCAATCTACTGCAACGGTTTCGTGGTTGCTAACGACAAATTCGTTATAGCTACGGAAGACTTGATGTCCCTCATCATCATGAAGATCACTCGAGCACGCTTCACGAACATCTACGTGTACACGATCAAAGAGGGTACTGGGGTCAACCAGACAGCCCGTCTTGTGTACCCGACAACTATTTCCTGGCATGATTTGGCCAAGGTGAGCGTCAGCCCTTTGTCATAGGTGGAGTAATTATCGTGGACAAACAGTGTGGCTGAAAGCTTTCATGATTCACATTTTCAGGAAGAGATTAAATACGAATGCATTAACTTCTTTCTTGCACTTGATCGAATGACCACCTTCTAGGTACTTCTACGCTAGAATGTTAATATTGAGGTGGAAAAGGTCGTTCCACGTGAAAGTGTTGGGGTACACGAGTCTTGCTGTGCGCTGTACAGTGTAGGCGTCCACTTCGTAGGCATACACATTGACAAAGCGAGTCTGCACAGCCTTGATCATGGCAATGGTGAGGATATCCTCTGTAGCAACGAGATACTTGCCATTGACAACCACGTAGCCAGAGCAGTACACGCCATCAGGCGACGCAAACTTGAGACCCTTGAAGAAAACGTAGTTCTTGTAGTCCGAGATGAGGCCGTAGCGAGCCTGGAGTTCGGCACCAGTAGAAACTTCGAAATTGGTGAGATTTCCCTTCTGTGCAATTGCAGCTCGCTCGTTCGTGGATCGATCTGCACTTCTGTTTGTGATACTCGGGGCTAACGCGTCAGGGTAAAATTTCTTGTAGATCTTGCGTACTACCACGAAAGAGATCAGAGTTCCCATCAGGATGAACTTCGGATAGAATGAGGCCAGAACAAACTGGTTGTCCACAGAGATGAGCATGTCTGTAGTCCATAAACGCATGGGTGACATATCACGCTGCGGGTCTATGACTGTGGCAATTCCCTGGCGGTACTCTTGGTCCGAGTAGGCACGGACAACCTCGAACACGGCAGGAGCCATCTGTACAATTGGCTGGCGATTGTCGTGAATGGCTTCGAAAAGGAAGACGCCAACTGTCGGATCGATCCGTTCTTTGAAGATATGACCGACGAGTCCAAATAAACTCAGGAACATGACCATCAAATCGGCATGGACGATTTCCGAGTGAATCGGGACGAGCTGCGTACCTGTGAGGTCGTTGGCGTTCGAAATGCAGAATTCTAATAGAGTCCATTCTCCATTCACGTACCAGGAGAAAAACACGAGTAGACCTCGAACCATTAATGTACTGTTGGATAAAGAGGCAAACGCGTCACCAATCCAGACTTTGCCATCGCGCACGTTCCGATACACAATGAGTGATAGGACACTAAGGGAGAAAATGGTCTGCACGCAGAAGATCAAGTGAATTCCATGGACCCAAGCCCACGAATCGAGAATGAGAGGTTGGCCTCGCCATTCCCATTGCGACACAGCTCGAGCGGGGTTTGTCTTCTCCAGCGTCCAGATGAGGTTGCGGATGTTCGACTGCTCCGATTCAGCTCCAAGGTAAAATCCGCGTCGACGAGCAGTGAGCACAGTTTTCACCGGGTTCACCCTAATACTATCTGGGATGCTAGTAAGGTTCCAGTATCCATCTGTTGAAATACCTTCGAGTGTATAAACTTCGTAAAGCGGCTCATGCGTGAAGGCGTAGTCCAACCCAACGACGAAGTAATGGTCTACTTCTGTGGCTTTCATATCGCTTACAGCAAATATTGAAGTAACGATTGCAGGACCCACTCGGTTCGCTTCAGGAATGCGATAGTCTTGGATTGAGATGGAGGTCGTAACGAGTTGAATATTAGTTGGATCACTTGTGTGGCGAATAATGTTGAAAACTCGCAACAATGACGGGTCTTCTTCAACGAGAGGTGGTGACGTACAGTCGATGACTGGCACCACAAGCTCCCAGTCGGAAAGCTGCGTGAGGTTGTATGCGCCACTAGCAAGTACGCTCTCAAAGTTTGCCCGGAGAAACGTGTTGCTGTAGATATCACCATCAAACAGCTCAACCGTCTCGCATTTCTCAATTGACGTTGTAGTCTCGTTTTCGAGAAAGATGACGCAGTCTCGCGGTGAAGTGTTTCCACCTAGAACATTCTTAACAAGCGGACTGTCACGAATCAAACCGTCTCCGAGATATCCGAGAATCAACTCGGATTCCATGGTACCGAAGGATCTTGGCTCGACAGCAGCCCCCCTCAGCACTTGGAACGTGACAATTGTTGCTCTGAGGTAGTTGGTCAGGCACATGAGAGCAGCACCGACACCCATGATTCGCCGGATAAGGTTCACTAGCTGAGTTCGCGTGATTCGCTTCTTTTTCAGTCGCTGTGCGCTGGCCGTCCTAACAGGTGTCATAGCAGGCGTGCTGTTCAAAACAGTAGCGCCCTTTGTCGGCGACACTTTCGCGTTCGGTGTCCCCATTGATTAGTGTTGGCACTTGACAACTCCGTCGTGTTTTGTCCTGAATTGTGTTTCTCGGTGCTCCACTTCCTCGTTAGCAGAAGTTTCCACAAATGCTGAAAAGCTGGGATGAGATTTAGCTGCAGTTGGACAAGACGCCGCGCTTGTGGCAGTGCAAGAATAGCTCTCACCCCACGTCTATGGGATGTGGCTTAAACAAACACCAGTACTTGCCACAACTTTGGGAAGAAGACCTTGTAGCGCACAACGTAATTTTAGGTTGCGGTTTTCGCGTCGGGGTCGAGATCGATCTCGATCACAACAGAGGGAACGGCAACTAACGCGGTAGCAAATTAGAACCTAAAGTTGGTAGGAAATCAGTTTTCGAGATAAAACAAATACGCGAGCTCGAAGGTAAGTCCTTATATATAGTCATGTGTAAATATCTTGCTATTTTAGAAAGGATTTATCCGTCTCCCTACGAAAGCACAGTCACGTCGATACGTGCTAGATCCGACCACTTTATGGTCGTCGGATACACGAGTCGTGACGTTTCCTTCACACCACAACCGTTGATGATCTCGTAGACGAAGATATTGGTGAAGCGAATACGAGCTAGCTTCATCAGGATCAATGGTATCAAGTCTTGAGTCGCGACTAGAAATTTGTTGTTGGCGACGAGAAATCCATTACCGTAAACTGCATCAATCGTTGCCAGAAGCGGTTGTCACGCATGATGTAGTTTTCGTAGCCGGAAATCACACCGTAGCGCTTCCTCAGTGCCGCACCAGTAGCCAACTCGAACGATGTCAGGTCGATCTGCTGCAGACCTTCAACCATGTACGCGTTTGATCGAGAGCCGCCATGTTCTCCAGCCATACGATCCTCACATCGGGCGACTTTTCTGGCCGCGACGTAGCCTACAATCAAAATGATGGGGCTGAAGATTGAGATGACGATGGAAGATACGACATTGAAGTGGTTCTCCGGAATGCCGTAAGCTGTGAGCAGTTCCATTGGGGATAAAGCTGCCAGACCGGGTCTCACATTCAGCAAACCTCGTGTTGCATCGGCGATTGCAAAGTTTGCGATGTTAGCCCTCAACGCCGGGAAAAACGCGGCTAACTCCACGCGATATCCCCACCCCAACTCGAAAGTTGCAAATGCCAGGAGTGGATCCACGCGTTCGCGAGACAGGTAGCTCAAGAAGCTCACCAAGTTCATGTACACAGCAAGTAGATCGGCATGTACCAGCTCCGGGGTTTGTAGAAAATCACATGCTGATCTGAGATTGTGTCTCCGATAGAAATAGTCATCTTCGTGATCGTCCAGTACCCGTTCAACTGACTGCATATCAGCACGATCACGCCCCGATACAATAGCATGTTGGAATCGTGGAGAACGCGTCGCCCATCCAAATGTAGCCCATGCGAAAACGTCGATAGATCACAAATGCCAGCACGCTCAGGTCAAAGATGACGTTGATTGCGAAGATGCCGTGGATCGCGTGCGTCTAGGCCCACGAATCGTGAAGCACGGCTCTACTGTACCACCTCCATTCACGCAGCTCCGTCGCCGGATCTCGCGATAAATGCCAATGCGCAGTCTCGATATTTGATTGTGCCGTCACGTCCCCTTTATATCGTCCAAAGCGTCGAGCCATTCGGACATCCTTGGCAGGATCATAGGTCCGCTTATTTGGCAGAGTCTGTAACAGCCAGTAGTTGTCACCATCGATACCTTTCAACTTCGAGTACACGAATTCAGGCTCGGACACGTAGGGGTAATTGAGCGCGACAGCAATGTGGTGCGTCAACGTTGCAGCCCGCACGTCATCGATAGCAGTGACCAGAAGCACCATTCCGGCTCCCCGCTGGAACTGCTGCGCCACCTCATAATCTTGAGCCGAGAGCATTGTCGACAGCAGTAAAATACTAGTCGGGCCTCTTTTTACGTGGCAGGTAGTATACACGCGCAACCGTCTTGTCACCCGATACGAGCAGGTCAAAGTGCAATCCACCACAGGTACAATCAGCTCCAGCTCCGTCACGTATGACAAGTTGTAGGACGCGTACAGCTGCATTCTCGAGAAGATGAAGCGTAAAAACTCATTGCTGTAGATTTTGGCATCAAATCGAGTCACTTCCGAGCAACTGGAGAACGACTGCGCCGTTGCAGTTTCGAGGTAGAGGGAGTCATTTCGTGGAGATGTGGACCCCTCGAGAACTTGCTGGATTAGAGGGCTCTCTTCAATTTGCTTGGTGCCAGCGTAGTCGACAATAAGATTGGAACGGTGAGTCTCAATTGGCAGGTCGTGTGACACAGTTCCCCGGAGAACTTGGAGCGCCGTTCCAAAGGACAACATTGAAACCATCATGTAGAGGACGGCGGTCACAAATACGGCCGTGCGGTACACTAGAAATCCGATGCGAGGAAGCGTTAACCGTTCGGGTTTCTGGACGAATTTTTCCCCAGGGGCGTACATTGAGACGCGTGGAGGCTTCACAGGAGTGATACCTTCCATGGAAATAGCATTGATGGGAAACTCTCCCGCTGCATTTTCTTCAGCGAAACTCTCAGGGGGTGAGGATCCACTTATCGGAATGCTGTCGCGCTCCACTTGTGCAAGTTTAGAAGTAAATGGGGGGGTGACTGGAATACATGTAGCTCAGAACGTCTCGATTCTCCGGAGCCTATGCCCTGTTTTAAACTCAGCGAGGTTTCCAGGGTCTCGAAATTTGTCGCTGACAAAAGTGCGCGTTTGGTTTTCAGCTGACACACCTACCGGTATACTTCGACAATTAAGGAGCTCCAGCCGTTGTGACAATGTCCCCAAAGATGTCATCGCTCGCCAAAGGTTGGATGCCAAAACCGGTCCGCAATTATTAATAGGTGAAGGTTTCACGGCGATGAAAGCAATGTTGGACTCAATGTCTCCCATTCCTAAATTTAAAACTGAGGAGCCGTAAGAAGTATTTTTTTAAAGAAATCCTTGAAGTTGTTTTTACGATTTTAAAATAATGTTGATTGGTGCTTTTTTTAAAAAGTTGTTGTGAGATCACCCCGCTGTGTCGGTTCTTACCGAGAGCCTCTGTTAACAAATTGTGCAATACTGGGATATAAAAACGTTGTTTTCGTCCACAAAGCTCAAAAATGCGGTAATTGCCTACTTGGTAACTTCAGCAGCCTATCACGGACTAACGGGGGGGGAATAAAATACGATACATGTATTGCATTTTGGCTTTCAGGATCCCGTAATATACACTGCAATGCAGCGCCTGCCAATAATATACCATTTTGACCAATTATTGCAATAAATATATTAACATGTAAGCCGTTTCTTTTTTTAATTTTTTTAAAATAACAAAGATTAATTAAGGTTAAAACCTCAATCTTTGTATATTTCGATGATACGGCGAAAAGGTTGGAGCAATAATAAGTTATTCCGTACGTAGTTATTGTATTTTTTTCCAACCTGTCCTTGTAGAAAGTGTCCGGGATACGGACACTTTCTAGTAGGAAGGCAAATCATGATGTAGCTCAACTAAGTGCAGGCATAACAATGGGTACTTTAGTTTAGGTTGCATGCATTTAGGCTAGGATATTGATGTTGAGGAAGATCAAGTCTTGCCAACTCAGCGTGTCCGGATACACAAGCTGAGCTGTACGCTGAACGGTGTTACCATCCACAGCATAGACGTACACGTTTGTGAATCGTGACCTTAACGCCTTGATCATGATGATCGACAAGAGATCCTTCGAACCAACAAGGAACCTACCGTTCGCCACCACGTACCCGAAACAGTAAACACCATCGGCCGACGCAAACTTGAGACCTTTGAAGAAGACGTAGTTCTTGTAGTCGGAGATGAGACCGTAGCGAGCTTCGAGTTCAGCTCCTGTTGATAGTTCGAAGTTGGTAAGGTTTCCTTTCTGCGCGATGGCAGCTTTCTCGTTGGAAGAGCGGTCACCGGTACTACGTCCTGTAACTCCACCAGGTTTCTGGTCTGGATAGTAATGATGATACACCTTCCTCATCCCCACGTACACCAGTACAAGGGCGACTAGCAAAACTTTAGGGAACAACGCGGCAGCCAAAAAACTAAAGTCGATTCCGTTGAGCATGTGCGTCGTCCAGAGACGCATCGGAGACAGTGCTTTCTGTTCATCTGTGATGGTGGCGATGCCTGCCCGGTATTCCGTATTGGCATACTTGACCACCACCTTCATCACGGAAGGCGTATTACGAATAATGTCTTGCCGATTATTGTGGATGATCTCGAACAGGAAAAGCGCGAACGCTGGGTCAATGCGTTCTTTAGTGAATCGTCCGATGAGTCCGATAATACTGAGAAACATTACCAGTAGATCAGCATGTGCAAGTTCTGAATGAACAGGAACCGTCTGCGTTCCAGCGATTTCGTTCGCGTCGGACAAGCAAAATTCTACCAGCGTCCAAAACTCGTTCACGTACCAGGATGCCATCACTAACAACCCTCTCATAATGAGTGTCCCATTGGATACGGAAGCAAAGGCATCGCCAATCCAGATTTTGCCCATACGCAAGTTACGGAACACCACAATTAACAGCACGCCGAGGGAAAAAATTGTCTGCCAGGCAAAGATGAGATGAATGCCGTGCACCCACGCCCACGAGTCGAAAATGACGGGCTCACCGTACCATTCCCACACTGATAGGGCAGTTGCAGCACTTTGGCCCTCCACTTTCCAGAATAAGTTCCGCATATTTGCCTGCTCCGATTCAGCATGCAGATAAAACCCGCGACGACGAGCTGTACGTGCGTGAGTGATAGGATCGATCGATATGTTGCGTGGCACACTGGACATCTCCCAGAACCCGTCGGACGAGACGCCATCCAGAGTGAACACATTAAAAGCAGGAGAGTTTGTGTACGGATAGTCCAATCCAACCACGAAGTACTGGTCCACGTTGGTGGTGCGCATGTCACTAACAGAGAAGAGTGTGGCCAAGATGGCTGACCCACGCCGACTTTGTTCGTCAACATGATAATCTTGCACTGACAGCGAGATTGCGACAATGTGTACATCTTCCGGGTCACTTTTGCGGCGAACCAAATGGTACGCACGCAGCAAACTCGGATCCCCAGTCACCAACGGTGGAGACGTGCAGTCCACTATTGCCATGATATACTCAAGATCTTGAAGAATAGTGAGGTTGTACGAGCTGCTCTCAACGAGACCCAAAAAGCCTCCATTTATGAATGTATCATTGTAAATGTCCGAGTTGAACATCTCGATGTCAGCGCATTTATCGAATGAAGTTGATGTCGGAGACAGCAGAAAGAGCGTATCGGACCTGGGAGTTGTGTCACCTTCAAGTACCTTCTGGACAATAGGGCTATCTCGAATGAGTCCGTCTCCACAATATCCCACGATGAGCTCAGCTTCCATTGTTCCAAACGACTGCGTCCCAATATTTGTCCCTTGTAGCACATCCATCGTCTTGTAGGCTGACTGAAGTCCGATGCCGGCATACATTAGTGCAGCAGCTACTCCTGCTACACGTCGTACTATGTTGAAGAGCTGGGCCCCCGTGATTCGTTTCTTGTCTGATCGCTTGTTTCGATGCTGGGGCGGCCCACGATGCGGAATCACGCGTGCTACGAGGCCCATCGCCACCAGCTAGAGTGACGCAATTCCAACCTGTGTGTGTCCACTGCTACTTAATGAGATGCGGAGACGGAAATTTTGCTCAACTGAGTAGCTCCAGGGCAAGAAGGATGGTCTCATCTTCTAATTCTGAGGACGACTGAAATAGCGGTCATGGAGATGTCAGGAATAGTTGTTAGGCACATGATATTTCTGATGTTGTAAGCGACAGCAAACCGTAGCTGAACAGCTATCTTTAACAAGAAATACGAAGCATTCGAGCGAAGTGCCTAACTTCGGTTTTTATAGTGTCAATGTCGGTTAACTGTAGTTTCTCGATTAGGAGAGTTTGGCGACGCTTAAATGCGTGAGGTCTGACCATGGAATCGTAGATGGATATACAAGTTGTGCAGTTTGCTTCACACCACCGTCTTCCACCATTTCATAAACGTAAAGATTTGTAAAGCGCACGCGTGTGAATTTCATGATCAGCAATGCCAGCATGTCCTCCGTTGCGATGAGAAATTTATCGTTGGCAATTAAATAGCCATTGCCGTAGACAGCGTTGATAGATGCGTAGCGCCAATCGTGGTGATAGATGTAGTTGCCGTAGCCTGATATCACACCGAAGCGTTTGCTCAACGCTGCACCCGTCGCTGTTTCGAACGTTGTCAATTGCTCTTGTTGTGATGCGATATCGTGCTTATCAACCTTGTAAATATTTAACGATGACTAGTGTTTCCCTTCTTGCCGAAAACAAGACGAAAAGCCTTCCTGGCACCAATGTAGACCACTAAAAGTGTCATGGTGCTAAAGATGGCGATCACGGTAGAAAACACGACGGGCTTGCGGTCGATGTTGATGGCATGCACTGTCCAAAACATCATCGGAGGTAATCTAGCGAGGAATGGGCTCACTTGTACGAGGTCAAGCCAGTAATCCGCCTCCGCAAAGTCGACGACGACAGTCTTCAGTGCAGGGAGCATCTCTGCCAACTCAACGCGATAGGTAAATCCCAGCTCGAAGGCTGGAAATGCAAGCACGGGATCAGTGCGCTCGCGAGATAAATAACTTAGGACGCTCGTCACGTTCATGAAAAATGTTAGTAGATCAGCATGCACGAGCTCCGGTCGGTAATGGATCATTCTGCGGCCAGTGATTTCGTTACCAATGGCCAAGCAGAACTCGGTGAGCGTCCAATACCCATTGAAGTGGTTGGACACTACCACCAGCACGCCTCGATAGAGTAAAGCATTAGAAATGGTGGCAAATGCGTCACCAACCCAAAGATGACTTGCCGAAGTCGGCGATTGATCACAAAAAATAGTACTCCGAGGTCAAATAGCACGTAAAGCGCAAAAATCCCGTGAATAGCGTGCGTCCACGCCCACGAAACGTGTAGAGAAGCAAAAAGGTGCCAATTCCAGGTGCTCAGCTCGAATGCAGGGTCAGTTGGTAGATTCCAGCTCACGATCTCGATGTTAGACTGAGCTACTGGGTCGTCAATGTAGCCTCCCAGTCGACGTGCCGAACGTACTTCCTTGGTAGGGTCGATAGTATTTGGTTGAGGGAAGCTTTTGAACAGCCAGTAGTTGTCGCTAGCAATGCCGACGAAATCATTGTAGGTAAATGGTGGATCGGCCACATAGGGGTGGTTTAGTGCAGTAGCGAAGTGGTGGGTCACTGAAGTAGCTTGCATGTCATCAATAGCTGCAATTGTCGCTAACATCCCAGCGCCACTCTGGTGCTGCTGGGCCGCTTCGTAGTCTTGTGACGAGAACGAAGTCGACAGCAGAAAAATATTGTTTGTGTTGTTAGACTGCCGTGTCAGGTAGTACACACGCACCACCGTTTTATCGGTTGACGCCAACAGATCGAAAGTGCAATCCACGACGGGGGTAGTTAATTCCAGATTCGCGAGGTATGACAGCCCCTCCGCCGCATGCTTCTGCAGTGATATGAACATGAACCGTAGGAAGGTGTTGCTGTAGATTTGATTGTCGAATCCGTCGACATCGGTACACCCGACAATCGAGTGCGTGGTTTCCGTTTCGAGGTAGAGCGTGCCATCTCTTGGGGTAGTGGACCCCTCCAGTACATTTTGCACTAGCGGGCTTTCGTTGATGATTGCTGTGCCTGCGTAGTCTGCAATGAGGGTGCGTTCGTGCACCACAACACCTAAATCCTTGGACTCGAAGCCACGTAACAAAGTGATGGCGGCCACGAAAGCTTTAACCGAGATAGCGACATACCACAGGGCGATGGCGAACACCACAACGCGGTGTAGCAGATGCAGGAACTCAAACTGGCCAACATCGATCTTCTCCAATTTCCTGACCGTCTGGAGATCGGTCCAGACTGGACCGATCGAGCTGGTGTAGACATCACTGAGCGATAGAATCAATGCCAGAGGAGACTGCATTGCACTCAGTCGTTCCAAGTGGCGACCAGCCATGCGTGGACGGAAGAGCTAAACTTAATCCTGGTCGACGTATCCATTGCCGACACCGTTTCAAGACAAGAGACGCTAGCCTTGAAGGTGCCAGACCATGAGACAGCAGTTGGGAAATGCTTGCGCATCCACCAAGAGATGTACATACGACATGCAAAAACCCTGACTGACGTAGCAAGCTCGAGCTCATTCATTACCCAACTTTCACAGACCTCGACATAAGCAGAATGGCCACAATTGACTCTCAAGTATCAACGCAGACCCCAATCAAGTCGGACGTCGACTACGTGCTCGTGGACTTCGAGCCGCTGCACAAACAACGCTGGCGTAGCGAGACCGTGCGTCTTGTGTGTGTGCAGTTCCCACCACAAACGCAGAGTCTGTGGCACAAGCACCTGAACTATGGCATCTACGTTGTCATGGCGCCGCTCAACGTGACGGAGCAGCCGCACGGCCAACAACCGCGTCCGCTGGTTCAGGACAAGGGCTCCGTCTTCTGCCGCGACCACACAAAGGACAAACTGCTGCATGTTATCACCAGCCACGAGACGCCGCTCTTCATCGTGGAGGTGGAGCTGCTTAAGAAGAAGGAGGACATTGTGTCACATGACCAAGTGGCACTACACGCCAGCAAGGGCGTTGAGTTGCTGAACAACGAGCCTGAGTGTCGAGTGTACCGCTTGACACTGCAGAACGACGCTAGTGATGACCAGTCGACCACTGAGATCTCGCTCATACTGCCCACAGGCGCTGTGCTGGTCGTACTGGATGACTGTGAGGTGGAAATCACCAATGCATCAGAAGACCCGAGTGTCGACACGGAGCGTGAGCTGTCGCTGAAGGTGGCGGACGACGTCCAGTTAACTGCTGGCAAGTTTAACCTCGAGGTGTTGTCGTCCAAGAAGACGCAGTTCATCCTTGCTGAGGTCTACTAACTTTGCAAGAAGTGCGTCAACTGAAGTACTCGTGAACGGAGCGAAAGCGACGAAGGATGTTGTTTCCAGCGACAAAATCTCTATCTTAATCTACCAATTTACGTGTAATTGATGCAAATGCTTTGTTATTCTCTGTACGATCGAGTGAACTACGAGATGCAGTCGCTCGACAGTCTACGAAGTATTATACTGGTATTGCAAGTTTGACGAGTAGCGGAGTGTATACTGCTCCGGCCAGGAGAGCGCTTACGTGTGACTAAGCGTACCATCAACTCGTTTGAAGGCGCATGCATGAGCGGCACCAGATGCATGGGTAGCGATCCATTCTCAAATCTCGAGAGACCAAGAGCGCAGTACGATGGTCACCAAGGAGCCCAAGGCCAAGGCCAAGCCCGATGTCGACTACGTGCTCGTGGACTTCGAGCCGCTGCACAAACAGCGCTGGCGCACGGACACTGTGCGTCTCGTGTGTGCTGAGTTCCCACCCTACACAACGTGTTTGTGGCATCAGCATCTGAAGTACGGAATCTACGTGGTCATGGCACCTCTCAATGTGGTGGAGCAGCCATACGGCGAGAAACCTCGACCGCTAGTGCAGAAGAAAGGTGCAGTCTTCTGTCGTGACCATACCAAGGACAAACTTATCCACTTGGCCACCACCAGTGAGCTGCCTGCGTTCCTCATTGAAGTCGAATTGCTCAAGGAGAAGACTGACGTGATCCCAAACGGACACTTCCCACCGCACGAAGCCAAGGGGGTCGAGCTACTCAACAACGAGCCGGAATGTCGTGTATACCGCTTCACAATGCAAGATGATGGCCAGATCACACTCAACCTGCCGACTGAAGCCGTGTTGTTGGCGCTGGAAAACTGTGAGGTGGAAATCACCGGCATTTTGAATACCGAGCAAGAGGTTACCACGCGTCAGATTCCATTGAAAATTGGGGACGACGTTCACGTGAAGGCTGGCAAATTTGGAGTCAAACTCGTGTCATCGAGCGTGAAGAAGACGGAGTTCATATTGACCGAGGTCTATTAGAAACACTGCAATTGCCTGTGTACGTGGGCCAAGCCACAACATACACTCCCAAGACCTCGTAACAAGCTGTCAATCCATGTCATTTACATCTGCACGCTCCAGAAATCCATCTTGAAGTCGTGCTTGAAGATGTACGACTCGACAAAGCCAGGGTCTGTGATCGTGGACGTCTGGTAGTTGTAAATGAGCGCCTTGCGTTCCACCTTGGTGTGCTCGAACCGCAGATCGTTCTTGCGTGCTTCATCAATGAAGAAGTTGGCAAAGAACTGTCCGCTGGCGACGCCCTCACGAGAATGGTCGATCACCTCGTACGGGGTTCCATCCTGGTACTCTCCGTACTCGAAGCTGTTCTTCTCGGGGTGGAACTGCACCGCATATACCGGGTACTCTTTAGCCTCAAAAGCCGAGATGAACTCGACCCCTTGACGGTCTACATTAGTAGCCAGCACTGTGTAAAAGTCCGTGAGGGACGAGTACTGGTTGAACCTCTCCGGGGTGATCCCCAGCTCGTGGTTGTTCATAGTAATGGGCTTGTCCTTCAACCACGAGTAAAGTTCGGGGCTGGCCTGGCTGAAGAGCCGACTGGTGGGCGCTGCGTCCGTGAAATTCAGGGGCAGAGTGATGTTCATGGAGTCGAGTCCCTTATTGAGCGACTCGATGTCCTTCGTCGTGAGCTGCACGAGCCATTCGAATCCGAGGCAAGTGGCCCAAATGGGGAAGTGCACGCCCTTGTCGTTGAGCTCCAGTGCCAGCTGAAACAGCCGCTCGGCGCGGTCGTTGACAGTCGCGGCGCCGCCGGGGAACAGCAGCCCGTTGAGCTGTGGCAGCAGCTGCTCTAGATACGGCTTGGGTGCGTTGTACGGGATGGGGGCGACTCGGCCCCCGGCGCTCTCCACCCACTTGACGTACGACGCCGCGATGTACTCGCCGTGCTGCGAGATCGGGTGCGCGAAGACGCCGATGATGGGCCCGCGTGCACTAGCAGCGACGACGGAGAGGCTGAAGGCCGTGGAGAACAGGAGCGACCACAGCAGCGCCATGACGAAGATGCGGATCTGATACACTCAACATGAAGAGGCAAGATGATCCGAGTTTTGGCCAATAATATTGTAGAATTCGCTACTGTCATTGCCTTTACAATTTCCAAACACCCACACGTCACATGCAGGGATTGGTAGTAATGAGATTTTTGCACTACTACATGTAATACTACTACTATTACAAACCAGGATAGTATCATCATTGCTAAATCAGCCAAGATGACGAGTCTTATCACTACTATTAGTACTACTAATTAGTACTCAATTACTTCTTTGGTCCACTTAAGAAACAACAAGTACTGAGTAAGGTCGAGCCGCCATACCAGATTCCTCTTCCTTTCGCTGGGGCTCAAGACAATTGACGTAGCACCAACTGCCTTTGTGCTCGCTCGTTTCAGTTCTTGTGCGCAGCACGCTCATTACAAACGAGCCTGTGGAAAATACGCGCTCTTGAAATGCTGTCGAGTTGCACGTCCCAGTCAGACGCGTGCTAGATTTGGGACGGAAAGATACATCTTCTCTCCGGTGCTATCAAACCAACGGCGCACATCAGTTTGCTGGCAAAGCTGCTCAACGTTCCAAACTCGGACCTTTTGCTTGGAACGCATGGTCATCTTTGCCACAACAGCTTCATATGCGATCTGATTTGGATGTTGGGATCTCACCACTTCGGCCCACTCGATTCGAAGCGACAACCCCTCCACCAATACTGCGTCCGCCTTTGTGTTTAATGTCCCATTCGCAGGGTTCTCCTCCGGGTGCTGCGAGAGCTCTTCTCCGCACAATAGATCCATATCAGAGTCTGACTCAACGCAGTCGTCGTCTCCGGGGGAACTAGAAGCAAAGGTCACTACCTGTTCTCCTTTGTGGTGAAGCGTACTAGGAATTTATAGAAAAATAAGCTCGGGAGTTCAGGTACACTCTAAGTCGTTCTCTTTGATCCGGATGCGAACACCAATTGTGGTGATGCAAGTTCCTATTTCTGGGATTCCGGGATGCTCCTCAGACTTGGGTCACTTGATGAAGTCGAGTGGGCGTGTGTGTATCCTCTTGTGATCCTCTTCCTTGATTCCTCCAACGGCTACGCTGTGGGCCCAGACGTACGTCGGTCGCGTCAGCTGCACCGGGTTCAAGTGTTGCCAAACCTATCTGAGTGGAGCTTGGCTCTGGCTCAGTACGTCGCTATCTCGTTCGAACCGAAAACTCCCGGGCTTTCTTGTATACACGAACGTGTCCTCTTGTCTCTTTCTCATTGGCCCAGGACACGGGCCGTAACAGCCTATTCTCTTCTCGACAAACTACGGCTTCGAGTCGTCCCAGTTCCTTCTTCTTCCCTTGCGGCTTGAGCGGAGAGTCGCTGAACAGTCTCTTCTCCTTGACGATTTCCGACTCCGAGTCGTATCAGTCGCCACGTTTCCTCCAGCGGTAGAGACTGAGAGCCGCATACGGGACCTTCACTCGTTCCTCAGATCCAAGCGTAGCTAGGAGTAAATGGATCGGTTTAAGCCTTTCAGAATCCAGAGTCCTCGCACCAACCCTGGGATTCCCGTGCACCACGTCGTTACTAGGCGAGCAAAAACCAAAGCCGGACAGCGCGAACTTGCCGCTGAACTGGGATTAAAAGCCGGGATTCCAGAACCGAAGCACTGCCAAAACCTCATAGCCGATTACCTTCGACCCGAAAATATGAAGCACCGCCAGGACAACAATCGAAGACCAATGAACCGCGTGTGGGGATATGAAATAACCTGATCACAACGTCAAGACGAAATAACTTGGTTTAGGTATCTTGGACTTCGTCTTACACCTTGGGGTCACTTGGTCACTGTGTGACTGCACACAAATGCGGCCTTCTGCACTTCAGTTGCATCCTTCGGAGCAAATTGAACTCTGATTGAAATATAACACATGCAAATGGAAATCTACAGAAGCTAGAGCGCCAGCTCCATATACAACTTGAAATCGAGACGAAGGGATCTGTGAATGTAAGCGCGCTTAGTCAGCGCTTAGCCTGCGCATATATTTTGGACTCCCTTATGCCGGCGCCGATTCCAGCACGGGTTGGCTGGTCCCAGTGAGGTCATCGAAGTGACAGAAGATGTGCCTCATCTTATTTGCACCCAACTCAGACGACCGTTCGTGCCCGACATATCTTGTAACCACGTGACAGGACCGCCAGTATAGTACGTGGTGAGAGCACCACCTGAACCATTCCAAAACAGGTATTGTAGAGATGTTGGGGGTAGAGGCCGCGGTGTTCGCGTCCACATGAACGTAGTGCTTGGCGGCTTTGCCACCCATTGTGGTGAGAACACCACCGGTACCATTGTAATACAGGTAGTGTGGACATGATGGGGAGGAGACAGCCTGCTCCGTGGTGTCAGGGTCGACGTGGATGTGGTTGCAGCTGTCACGGGCTGGAACCAACTTCAACGAGGGAGGTAAGCGAGCCGGCGGGGTGTCGACCATAAGAGGAGAGGTCCAAGTACTTCGGAGTACTGGTTAGCTCAGTTACGGACTTACCTGCCAACAAGCAAACCTTTTCCTTTTACTGCTTATTTCTTACGCTTCGCTACTGCTTCTAAGAAGATACGACCCAGGTAGAATAAGTCCGTGACACAGCGGTGGTGGTTGGTGGTGTGCCTTGTGACGCGAGGCGGTGAACGCCTTTATCGCCCCCGGTGTATAGCTTCGTGCCCTTAGTGGACTGGATTCGGTTGTGGAAAACTATCCACCTAGACAACCCTGGCCGGTGATATCAGATATCGCCGTCTGGGGTGGCGTGTGTCCTTGTGAACTGTCCTCGTTGGTCCGTTTATCTTCGTAACTTCGGAATCCCAATCGTGGATGAGTTGTCTTGTACTATTTGGTCTTGAGCGTGAGGCAGGACGTGGCCTTCGGACGTCGTCTTAATAGCTCGGACAACCAGGTAGCACACACATACAGAATTACACACAGTATGCAGCTCCTTCTTATTCTTTTGGACCGTGGAAGAGTCGGTCACTTACTCCGGTTGGCTAGCCTTACCCCAGGATACTGGTAAATCCTGGTCGGCCTTACAATCGCGCATCACCTCAGATGTACTGAGGATACTTACTACAAATCAATATAGTCGAACCGCAAAGAGATCTTAAATCAATACACTCAACCGGAGGCAAGTCCGTCCGGGAAGAGCGGTAATCGATAATATGAAATGCGGGACCCCTTGTGGGCATACAGCCGCAATGGGGATATGAAATGAAGTGGATCAACCCTGGGCTCCACACCCGGTACTTACCTCAATTTGGCTTGGACTAAGTATTGGAATTCCACACCCAATCGGCCTGCTCCTGGGTGGCCTTTGCACCGTAGCTTCTAGTCGGGCCCCGGGTATGTTACGTCCTGTTGAGTTTGTCCAACGGCTTGCGGGCTTGTTGGTAAACCGAATTCTGTTTGTCTGTTATGCCTTGTCTGTTATCTGGCTATATTACTGCTAGGTCTCACATACACTCTTCTCTTGACTTGGTCTCAATGTAGTCTTGTTGATGTCAACGTCGGTCGGGATCTGCTCTTCATACAAATGCGTAGTGTAGAGTCTTCTGGGTACCTCACTGATGTTCAAGGTATCACTCATCTCTGTAGACCCTTGGCCGATTGACTTGGCCGGTCGTTATTATCTTGGGTCTTGTATACTTGAATCTTTACGTTCAGGGATCTTGGGTAAATCTCCATTCAGGATTCGGGATTTCGTGGGATCTCCGTTCCGGGTATTTGGTGCGTCTGGGATGATCTTTGGTACTTGGATAGGCCGGTCAGGCTTCTTAGGTGCTCTACGCCCCGCGAAGAGAAGGCGGCTCTCAACTGTAGAAGCTCTTTGTCGCACCATAGGGCAATTGCCTCTCGTCGGGTTCATAGTTATATCCGGGACCCATAGTAGGATCTCCATCCAGGAATACCATGCCTATGCACGGCTGAGCGCAAGCTCAATCGGCCTCCGCTACCGTAAACCACACATCCCGGATCGCACACGTGTCCCAAACTGGCATTATTGTTCATCCAACCATCAACGTAGATCCACCCATTCGAAAATTCCAGGTTCTCACCGTGTCACTTGCCATCAAAGTGACCAGCGTTGTCAAGGAGCAGCAGGTTGTTCGCCGTTACGATTTGACTACAGATGTGCTGAAAATAATAATGTGGAGATACCCAAACTAGGTTGAATCGGAGTCATGAAAAGTTACTGATATTATACCGATTTTAGTTGATGCTGATGTTGAAGTGGGTTCATCGACTGATGGAAACTACCACTCCTAGCATCGTAGACTAATTTGCCTGACCTCGGAGACGTCACGCCAGGCATATATTTGTGGTGATGCTCTCGGGTTAAATCCAGTAGCAATGCCACGCTGAGAGGCACACGCGGTCGTGACTCGCGCCAACCCAGTCCATCCAGACGCGCACGAACCATTCCACCAATCCGTGACAAGCTGTTGATCGCATTGGCTGCGATTGGTGGAATTTGAATTCCCAAAATCCGCGCTCAAAATTTGCGCGCGAAACCTACGCGATCCATGCCTCGCGCCCGCGGCAATCATCATATTCACCATTCTTCAATTTCCCGGAAATAACATCGATGAAGCTTCATCACCTTGTTATTCACTACGCCAATTCTGCCGACTTCCTGCGTCATCCCATTGCCCATGCCGTTACTGCGACGGGTATACCGGTGCCGTTATTAGCACAAACATGGCCACCTTCAACACGCTCGGGACCATGCCAGTGTCGATGCTGCCGGTGGCTACGCTGTAGCACCAGGCAGGCATTGTCTTGGCCAAGGCTCCCTTCTCCGTGGTGTACGTCTCCGTAGTCGCACGCTACAAATCCACCAACACCGCCATATCGTCGTTGGCGTCCACATCATTGTCGACGTTATGCAGTTGGCCATGGTCGATACTAACGCGCTCGTGGCCAATCTGGTGTCGGTGCTGCAGTTGACTACGGCAGTAGCACCAGTCGGGCATTTGACATGGATGTGGCTGCCTTCTCCGTGGTGTACGCTTCCGTGGTCACACGCTACAAATCCACCTACACCACCATATCGTCGTCGGTGTCCACATGTCGTTATGGTGTTGGGCATGGCTGACACCAACACGGCGGCCGCCGCCATTACCTTGGTGTCCATGCTGGTGTCGATGCTGCGGTTGTCTACCGCTGTAGCGCTCACCGAAGAATAGGTCGTGACTGTGGTCGTATCCGCCTTGGTGTACGTCTCCGTGACCACGTCCACCATCCCCACCTTCACCGCCGCGTTGTCGTCGGTGTCGACGTCGCCATGCTATTGTACATAACCGACACTAACACGGTTGTCGCCGACGAGATACCGATTTGTGACCGTTAGGTGGTACTTCAAAGTATCATGACTTGTCTGATTTGCTGCAATAGTGGTTGTGTTGTACAACAGCACAAGGCATGCTTCATGTTAGTGATGTCAACGCAATACACCTTCCCGTTTACAAGTTATCATTTCATTTGGAATTTTTCCACGAGGTGATCACATCTTTTGGTTTAATTTCCTGCCTGAATGGCCTCGGTGGCAAAATACGACGACAGCCAAGTCGAGGACGGTGCAGAAGTCGGTTTGTCGACTCGGACTGGGATGACGGTGACGAAGACGCTACTGCTGGAGAAACACCAGCTGCCATGGTTGATATATTAGCCGCCAATTACATAAATGCACTGAAGAACTCGAGTGGGCTTCACATCGTTGATGAGGAAGGAATCAGACGAGTGTATACGAAGCATGGAGAATTGGGACTGTTTTCGCTGTTTATTACACTGGGGTTCAAACGCTCGCTGCGGTGATGGACCAACGGTGCTTTGACTAAACGCGGTTCCGCCACAGAAAGCGAGTTTGGTGCGTATCTGGGTCTTGAACTCGCAATGAGTATTTGCTCTTTGAATGATATCAGTGATTATTGGAGTAGGCGATGGTTTCTTGGCCAACAAGACTTTGTTGCGCTGCTGGGGCGAACACGGTTTTACAGTATACGCGGCTGTCTGAAAATCCATCCACCTGAACCACCCCAAGATAGCACGAATCGCACTACCGAACCTTCACTTGAAGCAGTCAACACTTCACCGACTACGCTGACTCAAGCATTCGCCGGAGAGGCAGCACGAACACTTCCAGCTGAACGTGTTCAAGACAATGCGGCAGTCGTTCCAGCACCAGGAGTTCCAATCACTACATCCGCTGCAGTCCAATTTGACGTAAGCCGCGATCCCCTCTGGCATAGTCGTGTTCTTCTTCAGCGCATTCAGCGGAAATTTGCAGATGTTGCCACTCCGTATGGAGTTAGAAGCTTAGATAAAAACAGCATTCGCACGAAAGCAAGACTGCAGCGAAGTCCTATATCCCAAGTAAACCCGCCAAATACGCCGTTCGGTTCTACGCTGTAGTTGGGTGGGAGACACTCTATGTACACAGCTTGTGGGGTAACTGTAGCGCGTCTACTCGGCTCGCTACTGCGAGTTACACGTGAGCGCACGTGTAGGAGGAAGCGACGACGACTTAAGGCTTTCACACTTAAGTCGGTTGGGGTAGAGTTGGTCTAGAGGCTTCTAGATCAAAATGAGAACTGTTTATTGATTTCCTTAGTCATGGTTCTTCCTTCCTAAACTGACACCGTAAATGCAGGTAACTACCAATCGCGTGGTTGGCAGAGTCTTGTGCCTCTGATTGGTAGATAGGTGCCACTTTCAACCAAAAGGGATTAATGCAAGTGGACTTTTGTTCACTGAGAAGAATTTGGTGTTAAGAACACCAAAGAAGGAAGCCGTTGTGTGTAACCCCGTTACAATAACGGCTCAGGGAATTTCACATCGACGACGCCACCACCGCGTTATATGGCGACTTTTCCCGAGCCGAGGACATATCTGAATCGAACACTAGAGCGCCCCTCGGTCTATATCTACAGCGGTAGCCCTTCTGCACTTTAGATGGCCAGGATGGGCCACCAGACGCGCCACATTCGATCGCCGTCAGGACGAAGGCTGATGGTCAGCGATAAATGTTACACGAGACATGTCTTGGCTAAGGCTCTATTGACATTCACAGACGGTGAAACGAGACGGCTGGGCACGGTGAGAATGGATCTCGTCGATAAGTGGAACAGGGGGGCTGACGGCTTCTTTTGAACGCGTCAGCGAGATGAAACGCGGTTCATGGGATCTAGTGGTTGCCGTTGACGTTAGTGACTGGACTCTTTACGCTTGGCCACACCCTCCACGTGCTGCCTCTGTTCGTAATAGCCACCACGATGGATGTTTCTGGCGCGAACTCGATCCCTCGGTCGATTTAGGGATTCACAACAAATTGCTTCTTGTGCTTCTCGATGTTGTCTGCTAACCCAGTCTCAACTCGTGAGCGCTGTCGGTACAATTGGTAGCCGTCATATCCTAACCCCGAACTCCACTAAGAGCTCGAGTAGGCAATTGAAATATCTACTCTGCAGCATGCGCGGTCTTCAGCGCAGGTCACGATAGGGATGTACGGAATGCAAGCGAGGATTTTACGTTGAATGCTTTGCTGCATTCCACTTCCGAGATGTCTTTTTAGCTGCTGCAACACCCAGTGTCCGGAAGACGTTGGATCTAATCAACGCTGCGGTCGCCGGAAACCAACCATACTGCGTTCGTTCAAAGCGGAACAAAACCATCACCCCAGTTCACAACCTTGTTCTAGCTCGCTAGGTATTGAAGGTAGTGTGTGCTATCATACGCAGATTTCTCTTGCATAATACACGTCAAATCATTGTCCACAAGTTTATCCATTTCCGTCACGCTTCTGCTAATGCTCTAGCCACCTACTGCATGTACTCGATCACAACGCTGGTGTTGTAGGTGGCAAGGCACACCGCCCAACAACCACGTTCACGTCGACGCCTACATCACGGAGAGAGCCACCACTGCTGTCAACATGCCACACTTGCTGTTCCAGACCGCTTCTTTTGTCGCTCCACCAGCTTACTACTCCATCACTCCGCTGAAGTTGTTGGTGCTACGCACCAACTCACCACCACACTTTAAGCAAGCACGTTCACGTATATGGAGGAGTGTTAGTGAATCAAGCAAGTCTGTTGTCGTTTAGTGGAGACTTGGTCTCTTCGGATACAGATACCGTGGAGATCCTCGTGGGTCGACTGGCAGGCCTAGCGAAAGCAGAGGCCCTGTGACCGTGTCGTCCGACGAGGACGACGTAGTGTTCTTATCCGTAGCGACATTCATCGAATTGCTGGTGGTGGCGTGGTCGACATTGTGGCCGGTGCTAGCACGGACGACAGTACGTGTGATGGCTCGGTGAGCGCTCGCGGCGGCTCTCTGAATATGTCTTCCGGATTCATTACTGCATCGGGTGGTAATGGTTGGATGTGCGCGGCAGCAGAAGGCAACATTCTCTGGCCGGCGGCGCAAGCTAGACGGGTGTTGGCGTAGGCCTCTCATGACACGGGCAACCTGGCCGCAGCTTGGTAAGCGTCATGATCGGTACTTCAATTGGCGGCGGAGCTTTCAGCAGATGCAGCTGAAGCGACGATCGGCAGTGGCTTGACAGTGAATGCAACGTCCGGCTTGGTGTCGTTGCCATCCGGGCCTTCAGATGCGGCTAGCTGCAGCGACATGTCTGTGCAGGCTAGCTGCCTTTCAGCATCGACGTGTGTATCAGATGTGTGTTTAGCAGCTGATTGGAGGGTGGCGCGATGTCTGCGTGCGCAGTGGTGTTAACCGCACTATATGTACTTGCTAACTGACGGTTTACCTGTACCAGGAGTGGCGACGTGTGCCCTCGTGTACAGGGGCGGATCACAAAGTGAGTGGGTGTTTAAACCTTTACCAAGTGTCTTGTACGAAGAGGTCTTACCCTTGCGACCACAGGACTCTAAAACTCCAAAACGATATCGCGTATCCGTCTCGTTCGGGATATGTTTTCCGGACGCTACCCTGTCGCTTGTACTGGTTCTTGTTGACCTGCTTGCTGTGTCAGTTGGCATTCACGAGAAGAACGGAATGCTGTAAACCACTAGCGCTGGCGCCGTCAGCGCCTCCGCGAGTCTTCGCTTGAATTCACGAACTGAGATGGTTCTTGTGCCAGCAGGTTGTACTTTGCGTAGGAGCGCATGTGCGTTTAAGGCACACAAATCTAAAGGCTATGTGAATACTGATACCGTGCTTAGCCCGGGAAGCTCTGGATATTCAATAGAGGTCAAAAGCAATAAAATACAAAGTAAGTACCACATTGGGTTGAAGGTTGTTGTGTACTAGTGCTATGGTAAGAAGAAACGTTGATATTTTATTAATTGAGGTGTGTTTGCTTTGCTACCAAGAAATCCTCGAGTAATTGACAATGTCACCACCACGAAACCGGCTTTAAGCCTTAACCTCCATCGCCTCCAATCGTACACTCTCTCGTAAAGCGTTCTCAGAAGGTTTAAAATACTGCAGGAATTGTTTCGTGAGAGGCGACATTAAGTAGAGCTGATGTAACGATTTCACCCTTGTTACAGCAACATAAAATGCTGACCGTTGTGGAGAACGTCGGGTAGGATGTTTTAGTGGCAAGAATCATTTTGTCAACAGTCAGGCCTTGGCATTTTTCTGTCGTCAGGGAGTAAGCCAGTACTAAAGGGACTTGGACAATAGAAATTGGGAATTCTCGACCGGGCAACTTGATTTGAACTCCATTTCGTTTCTTCTGCAAACAGGAACCACGCCCGGTGGAAGACCAGCAAGGAAGGAATGGGTGGGGAAATCCTTCAGCTTTACAAAAATGATATCCGGCGGTTGGGAATGGTGGTGGTGTTCAATTCCATCGACAGATCGAACTTGAACATCATCATTTGGCGCTGGTGTGATAGCAACAACAACTGTTCCTATGGATCCATTTGCCAGTTTAAAATGCGTTGACACGTTTTTGGTACACTGTACAGTCGATCCAATAGCAACCTCCAAGAGAACAGCAATTCCTCCAGTTTTGCCATCACGAATGCGTTCTAGAGACTTTCGTTGATTCGAGGTCAGGGGATGCCGAGGTCTCGATACACTTCCTGGGAGCCTATGCAACGCCACTTTTGCTTGTTTGCAATATGCTCGTAAGGAAGAAACTTAAATTAAATTCACTTCGAAGCGCGTTGGACGTTACAATGATTGGACAGTAACTCTACGTGACAATGTTGAGCGAGCTCCAGTTTTCGTCGTGAGCCATTTTGTGTTCACGTGTTCAATGTCGACATCTTCGTAATTACCCAGTCTCCACTTGTCCAGATTATCTCTCCAGGCTGGATCACACTTATGGCGCATATTTTCAGTTAGTATGGCGACTGAATTAATACAACGGTACGCGTTTGTTCCTCGCACGCGATCCAAGTAATCTGTTGAAGTTTTTACGTCGCACTTCAATTACCTCCTCCGTAGTAAGCAACGCAGGCTGTCCAGCGACGGGTAACTGCTGCAGCCAGTCCCCAACTAGTAATACATGAATACCTCCAAACAATTTGGACGGATTGCCGAGTAGTTTTCGAAGTGATGCGTCAACTTTGCCAATGAAGCTCACATCGCAGGTCGAAATCTCATCAAAACTAAGCAATTTCAACTTTCCGAAACGCTATTTCTGTTCCTGAATTGCCGACCACCGTTTTTTTGCTATTTACGTACCATCTGAACAATTTATGAATAGCTTATCCGATTGCAGCTTGGGCAGCAATGCCTTGGTATGCTGCTGTTGCAACTGACTCTGCTGATTTCCACTTTTGTGCCAGTACTTAAAGAGTACCAATCACTCTACTTTTACCGGCGCCAGATTTCCATCCGAGAAAAGCAACTATTTGTCCATTTGAGTCGTGACCCTCCAACAGCGAGGTAAGCAGCTTTTTACCGATATTAACGAACATTTTGTGTTGTTTCTCGTTCAAGCGTAATGGCGAAGATACTTGATTCAAGGACGGCGTTTCCGATGGAGGTTCATATATCCCTTGTGCATTCTCCAAATTCCTTGGAGGGATCCATCCTGTGTTTCGTATAGATTGTTGGAGTAATCAAACACGAGTTGGCAGATCAGGGATCTCACTTATTGTAGTACTTTCCCGACGATCGGTTTGGGTTTCAGATGCCTGAAGAAGGCGGAGACTCCGCTCTATGCCTTCAATGTGTATCGATATGCTACTTGAATGCGTAGTAACCGCAGCATTAAGGCTGGAGGAAGCAGCAAGACTCACATACTCCGTGGATTTAATTAGTTCTTTGATGTTTTTGGTAGGTTGGATTGGGGTCCACATTATCTCATCTATACTTCCTGATTCATTTTCGCCACAATCACTAGCGCCATCTTCAGATTCACCTTCTGTATCACTCTCGATACAGTGGTTGAATTCACCGTCTCCATCAACATCTGCTTCGTATCGGCGAAACCGAGCAACTTCTGGACCATCTTGCGTTTTTAGTAATTCCCAAGATGAATAATAGTCTGTGTTATTCTTCGCAAATTCCTGGACGTTAGTCGAGGCTTCTGCGGTCCACCACCTCTCCAAAAATGGTTCCGTTTGTATCAAAATCTGTATGACTTCGAAATGGCCGAAACAAAACAATAACGGATTGCTGAAAGCGTAGCAACTCCTCATTTGGTAAGTCGTCCCGGCGAATATCTGGAAGGCGTTTATGTGTGACGAAGGCGGTGAACCTTTTACCGTCCAAAAGGTGTATAGTGCAATCCGAATTCCAAATGGGTCACTCTAGATGGATGACCTTCTGGATTAGTATATTCTGAATGGGAACCACTCAGAATGACGTGTGGCCTTGTGTTATCCTCTTGAAACCGAGGAACTGGACGAGTTGTTTTATAGAGATTGAATACGTAAAGAGTGTTAGGTGCTCACCGACAATTCTGGATCGGGCACTTAGTCACGACTGGGGGGAAGGTTAGCTGACCACGTGAAAAGATCACTACTTCTGATAACCGTAAATACAAATATAGAGTTCATATACGACACTAAGGTGCAGCCGTTCTTATTCATACGGACCCTTGAACGGTGGGTCTCTCCGTCGGTACAACTTAGAGTTTACCACTCAGGCTACCGGTCAATCCTGAATGCACTCTTTCTCACGCGCACCACCCTGGATGAGGGAAACAGTATATAGAACCAAATACACTTCCGATTCTTACAGCGATCTGTAATTGAATCCAAGGGGCGATTGCTAACTAACCTCCTAAGATCGCAGGGATAATATGAAATGTGAACACACAGTAAAGGTACCTTACAACTTGGATATGGAGCAGCCTGGATCAACCCAACGCACGATGTTGGTCCCCCGACTGCCGGACTTGAAACTCTTGAGAGCCACACACTAGACTTCGTGTTGCACTAGCGAGGCTACGGACGTCCTCAGCTCGGGTCTCCTCAGCGCGTTCACTTCAGGCAGCTTGTCCTCGCTTAACTCTTCCACGGCAAATTGAACTCTATTTAAGTCTTTACAGTCTTACGGTCTTCTTTATCTTCAGCTCTGCTGGTCTTGTCTTCTTGTCCTTAGTTGCGGTCTTGAATGCACTTGTCTTCAGTATGCAGGGTTGTTCATGGTCTGTCATTTGGCCGCACACACATCATTTGATGTCGTGCTACCGATCCCCAGGTATCCAGTAGTGACGTCTCTTTGTATGAACTGGACCTCTACGTCGTTGGTCTTCTTCATGGTATGTGTCCATGACTTCATCTTGAATGTTGTCGTGTGTCTTGACGCATTGCGAGCTTGGTAGTCTTCGTTCTTCATCGGCAATCGAGAATAGAGTAACTTCCATCCTGAATGCCATCCATTCAGAACGACTCATCCAGAATTCCGCTTACTTGCATTCAGGATCGTAGTGCGTAACTTGGGTGTGCTGTATGTTGTCGGTCTTGGCTGGTTTCTTGGGCGTCTGATCTAAGCCAGGCCAGGCTGGGTCCCGGGATACCTTCTCCGGGTCATTTCTCTACCTTGGGTTCACCTGACGTCCGGGAATCGGCGGTTCGGACTGGGCGTATCTTGACAACTCTGGGTAACTTCATCCAGAATGTCCACCTCCGAACCTGCTTCACAACCGGGTATATCTGGATATATATCCAGAAGAACCAGCCATCGTTTCTTCCACGAAAATTCACATTCACATCGTGTCAATCGCCCCTCTGATCCTGACCTTTCACAAAGGAATTTGTCACCGAGGTGACAGGTCATGACCAGATCCACACACGAATCCATCCATCCTGAACGACCAGTCATTCAGAATAACTCTCCTGTTAGACCTCCACGGCTCTCGTCCCTTCTTCGTCCGGTCGCACTGCACCCGAATCGCTTTCTATCAGAACGTGCTCGGCCATTTGGCATTGGCCCGGGCGTTTCATTTTGAAGCGTTGTCGCGTTGGCGAGCATCATATCGACTTGGCTGAGCGCATTTCAGGCATGGAGGCAGCTTATGGGTTAATCGGCTTTGTTTAGGGCGTTTCCGGGAGCATGTGCATTCGTTCATTAGCACATCACTGTTCATTGTTCGAATTCGCTTGGATATACAGTTTCAAAGCAAATTCAGCTATGTCCGTCCGCGAAGCTATGTGAGGCTGCTACTACCACAATTCCTCAATCGGCCATTGATAATGGATCATGTCTGACAATAGTCCACATTGGTTACTGACTTCGTGGAATACTGGCGCAATAGTGTAGGAGGATGAGAGCGGTATTGTAAGCTAGAAAGATGTGGACCTACGCGCACACACAATGGATTGGTATGATTAAACGCAGATAATGTCGATATATTACTTGTTACGCGAGGCTCGGTCACGCCACTGAATATCACCACATAACCAGTTAAACGATAACTTCTCGCGGGTGTACGCAACCGTTATCACTTCACCGACTGCAATATTACGCAGAGTGGAGATGCCCACACGAGGTCCATCGAGCGACTGAAGCTCAATCCATTGGCAGTTAGGTTTGCAAGAGTGGTTGATAAACCTCGCTTCGTTCCCGCACCTTCCAGCATCGATGTAAATCTTTTTGTTAAAGCTAGTCCAGGTCTTTGGCTCCATGATGTAGTCTCGGCTTCGTTCACATTTCGTTTCTTCGAATATGATTTCACCAACATACTCGGTCACGAATACGCCTTTCGTCAATCGAGCGCAGGGTGCAATCCCCAGATCAGTCGATGTTTGGATAATCTGAAGTTGATGTGTGTATATGAACCGATTACCGCAATCGAGACCAGTGTTGCAGTTTTCGTCGTTACAAACAACTTTGGGCAGGAAATTCCCGCACGACGAGCCGTTTTCATCAGAGCATATCCGGCGCGAGTACAAACACTGGTAATCGTCTAGTTCTGGACATTTGAGTTTTGAGGAGCAACCGTTAAAACAAAAGTCCAGATTCGCAACGCATGTGGTGGTCACAGTGGATCCACGGCACGATGACGGACGACGCAAATGACAAATGAGCGTTAACTATACCTTACTAAATTTCCCTACCGCAGGCTCACAAGTACATTAAAACGATACCGTGAATCCGTTCTCTGGCGATTGATTCGGTCGAACCAGCTATCCCGCATCTTCAACTACGCGGACAAAATGCAATGTACAACATGACCGCCCGTTCACCTTAAAAATAAAGAAGCTTGTATATCGAACACCAGCACACTTTACAGTTTCCTCTTGTAAAGTATTGATCAACGATTTTGTTTTGCTGCGCAACGAATGTAGTATTTGTATAGCAGGCGTGCATACATACTACCGTTAGGTGCTTCTTAATTATACGTTGCCAGACCCGAGGTGTTTGTTGATGAAACATATTGTAATTTAAACCATGTAGCCCAGGACCCTGGGTCGACTTAGACAAAGTGCGGTACATAAAGAGTGGCCGTGGCCCAAGGTACGAGAATTATTTTACTTCATGTTTTGGTCTTTTTATTAACTTTGAGATTTATGTTATGCTTTACAGGTTTTGTATTGTAGCGGCTGGAGTAATTCGCCGTGAAAGAAATGGAATTGTGGGCGAACTGATAAAAGAATCAAAGGAAGTGTGGCAGTCCAATCTAAAACGCAAGCACGATGAAGATTACCATGGCAATTTCAACACAGAACAGTTTGAAAAGTGGTTCAAGAATCTGAGTGCTGTATTAGCGGCAAAATACAGTCCCTGCAACATACACATAGATGGTGCCAGATACCACAAAAAACAAACCAATGCCGCTCCAAATTCCAGATCACTCAAGGCTGACATTCAGGCTTGGTTGGAAGAGAAAGGTACGATTTCATTGTTTCTGTGTAATTGGAAACTAAAGTTTTAAATTGTGTTTTAGATATTTGGTTCGACAGCAGCTACACGAAAGCAGATTTGATGATGCTGGTCCGTGCCAACAAACCCATGCCAATCTATAGAACCACAGAAATTGCGACCTCACATGGACATTTGGTGTATTATACGCCACCGTACCATCCTGAATTACAACCGATCGAGTTAATTTGGGCCAATATTAAGGGCCAAATTGCCGAAGATCCGGCAACCAGAATGCCTGAATTGAGGTGCAAAATTGACGCAGGTTTTGACTCCCTTACGTCGGATACGTGGGTCGATGCCTACGTTAATGCCCAAGAATACGAAATGAAGTGCATGGATACGGAAGAAGAATGCGAGATAGTCTCAGATGAAGAAACGAGCGACAGCGACACTGAAGATGTCGAAGATGACGACAGCGAGTGATTCAGTGGCTACGCTTTTCCCTTTCGATATTCCTTTTGTAGGGTTTTTGTAACAGAGCCACAATCACTTTCACAATCATGCGATTTCGCTAGTATTTGGTAATTTATCCCTGAGGAAGGTACATCCCCAGGTGCTATCTTGATTTGGCCAATCCGTTAGTCAGATAAGTGCACGTGGCACGCCAACAATTGCAAACAAAAATGCAAGAAATAGAAGTGTCTTTGAGCAGCCAAATTGAAGAAAAAGGGCTGACAATACGCAAAATTGAACCTCAAATTCGGAATCTACGCCCGTTTTTACCCCTTATATCTAAATGTCACTATAGGTTTTGTGATGGGACGTTGCCCATATTTTGACCCAAAGTCCGTTTAAGGTTTGGTGGTCGGGACAATAGGATCGCCGTTGTTTCCTTTTGGCCGAGCAGTGCACAGGCTGCACCCATTCCATTTCCTTTGGATCGTATTGTCATTCTCCGACTTCACCCAAAATCGCGCACTGAATTGACTATTTATGTTACCGTCACAGGCGGAATGTATTCCCTCCGCGTAGCATTAGCGATTCGTTTTAGAGCCTGGCGAAAGAATACGCTTGCACTGGACAAGCTGCGTTGTTCAGACCGCAATATTGGATCGGACAGTGTCTCCTCTGCCGTAGCAATTCTGTGCGAGTTTATTGTGACGATGGAATCTGGGAATTTCTCGGATGGATGTGGATACGTTACGAACTGGATTGTTCTCAGTGGAGAATGTGTGATTTATGGAAGAAGACCTGGTTATTTTGGGAGAGGCAAGGTGACTGCTGGAGTGGCAGTTGGCCCACGGAGTTATGGTGCCCTAGGTCAAGGATGGGCCCTTAGACTTGGAAGTGCGTGTTCAGAATTGTACACTCTGAACACAATGTGCACTCAGTCCAGGTCGCCCCCCGTCCTTACTACGGGAGACCTTCTAAGGTCGTAACCACCCTTGCGAATGTATCCCACGTGGTTGCCCGTATCGCCTTGACCAATGGCACAAATATATCATGTACCCGGGATATACATCATCCCAAGTCTGAGTGCGGTCAACTCTAACTTCAAAACGCACATCCACTCTGAGTCTGGATCACATTCAATTCAGCACTGAAACGAAGAAGCCAGCATGCGAAGGAGCCAGTACGCGAAGGGACGCTTGAAGGTGGGTGATCTGCACCCATTATCCTGATTACGTTACGCACGACCATGTGGCACCTGTACCCACAATCGTGATTATGTTACGCATGTCCATACTGAAGTCAAGTCAAACGCCCGGGAGATGAGCGATGGGAAGAACGCCAAGGAACATGGAAGATCTGAGACCGCAGAAGACGATCGAAACGAAGTGAACTGGCAGTCAAAGATAGCCGATACTTGGTATAGTGAAACAGAGTATATATTTGCATGTAGTAGGAGTAGGTTAACAATTTAGTGTGTTCATTTTGCTGTCACAAGCACAAGTCGACTTCGTCGAGGCGCATCGGACTATAAGGACAAGCCGGTGAGCGGAGCACTCAAACGCTCAAGTCCCCCTGCGTTGGTGATCATTCGCAACGAGCGTTTGAGGTGACCCGCGCACTCCATATCCTAGTTGGGCCCGTTGCGTGTATTGGTAAGGGCGGGTACCCATTTCATGTTAACGATTGTTTCTAGGGTTGGTTTGCAGTCCCCCAGAGTTAATTACTAGACTGCGTTTGAAAGGAAAGTATTGTATTGAAGTGTATATTCCTCTTCCGGGAGGTGGTGCGCGAAAAGAAGAAGGGAGCCTTCAGGTTGACCAGTGCTGAAGCGTAGTCCCAGTTGACTGGCGTACAGACCCACCACTCAAGGGTCCAAACTAATAAGAGTGGCTGTATATTTGTATATCCTGTTTTATATTGGTTATCTATATTGGATCTGCGTTCAGAAGCAAACCAACTGAGCACTGAGACGGTTCATAGAGAATTGTGACACCCAACTCAGAACGCTCACGCTTCACAGTGGACAACAACTCAACGGTGATTCCTTCAGTCTACCCCTAGAGATAACGACACCAAAGAGGATATCACAAGGGACACACGCCAACTCAGAAAGTGGATTGATATCTGCAAGTGGGTTGACATCTGCGTTCTGAGACTGACCCTCTGTCTAATCTAACGTCAGGGCTAGCGCTATACATTTGGGCGATTAAGGTTCACCGACCTCGTCACAGCTGCTGGAGCTCTAGAGCCAGCATAGCTCGTATCGGACAGCAGGCTTGGTATTTTCATGCTCAGTTGTTTGTTTCGCTGTGATGAGGTCACGGAAATGATTTTGCATGCTGAGACCCTTCCCCTCTACAGACAATGCGCATCCCAGAGAGTGTCTTGGGCTTAACGACTCCTTTACGTAGCAATAGCAGCGAGGTGACCTGCCGGATTCTACGGAGAGGTCTTACCCTTGCGACCACCGGACTCCAAAACTCCAAACAGATATCACGTATCCGTCTCGTTCGGGATAAGTTTTTTGGACGCTACCCTGTGTCTTGTACTGGTTTTTGTTTACCTGCTTGCTGTGTCGGTTGGCATCCACGAGTACAATGAAATGCTGTAAACCACTGTAATATCGTGAAGATGGATATTTCTGGCGCGAACTCGATCCCTCGGTCGATTTCGGGAACCACAACCCATTACTTTGCAAAAGAATACGCTTGCACTAGACAACCTGCGTTGTTTAGACCGCAATATTGGATCGGACAGTGTCTCCTCTGCCGTAGCAATTCTGTGCGAGTTTACAGAGTCGGTTTGAGATGCGGTTGCAGGGGCCAGACGGTAGAACCAGACATTTCTTAGAGTGGCCTTGTCGCGGCGCGTGTGTGAGGTTGCTCTTGCTCTTGATCTTAAAGTTAGCATGAGTCTGTCCGACAGTCTGGCGTACGGTAGCGAAGGCGGAGTCATACTGATGGCGATGCGTGTGGGGCCATGGAGGGTGTGTTTGTTGTAAATGACAAAAGTTGACACAATAGCGTGTGGTAGGACGGAGGGTATTCTGTAGGGTGTGTGCGCTCCTGAAGATGGTACGTCGGTGCGCGTGACGCGGTCGATGTTGTGTGTTGTTGTGTGTTGTTGTGCGTGTTTTTCTTTGTTGTTGGAGTTGTGTGTGTTGTTTGTGTTGCGCTTTGATTGTGTTAAGTTGCTGTAAGGTTGTGAAAGGTACACCCGTCTAGCTCAGTCGGTAGAGCGCTGGCCTTTTAAGCCAGTGGTCGTGGGTTCGAGCCCCACGGGGGGTGCTTGCTTCTTTGCGACCGTGTGTCGGCACGAGTGCGAGCGAGTTATGCGTGCGTTTGAAGCGTGCAGCTCGTTGTTGCGTTCGTGCTCGATGCTCGGGGTAACGGGGCGGCACTCGTCAGCCTAGTGCATTATGCTCCTCCTCCTTGCCCTTGCTATCTTTTGCCGCGCTCTCATCGGAGGCCCCAACAGTGGTCTACCGTTTCCACTGATGTCGTCCATCCAGCTGGCTGTAGGTTACGTCTGGCGCACCACAAGCTGGCTGTAGGTTACGTCTGGCGCACCACAAGCTGGCAGCGATCAGTGCGTGCTGGCGCGAAGTAGATCAACTGGCTGGGTACAAGAACTCATCTTCTAGACAAATTATACGCGACTGACCAAGTGGGCTGCGGGAGCTCTAGAGTCAGCATAGCTCGTATCGGACAGCAGGCTTGGTATTTTCATGCTCAGTTGTTTGTTTCGCTGTGATGAGGTCACGGAAATGATTTTGCATGCTGGGACCCTTCCCCTCTACAGACAATGCGCATCCCAGAGAGTGTCTTGGGCTTAACGACTCCTTTACGTAGCAATAGCAGCGAGGTGACCTGCCGGATTCTACGGAGAGGTCTTACCCTTGCGACCACCGGACTCCAAAACTCCAAACAGATATCACGTATCCGTCTCGTTCGGGATAAGTTTTTTGGACGCTACCCTGTGTCTTGTACTGGTTTTTGTTTACCTGCTTGCTGTGTCGGTTGGCATCCACGAGTACAATGAAATGCTGTAAACCACTGTAATATCGTGAAGATGGATATTTCTGGCGCGAACTCGATCCCTCGGTCGATTTCGGGAACCACAACCCATTACTTTGCAAAAGAATACGCTTGCACTAGACAACCTGCGTTGTTTAGACCGCAATATTGGATCGGACAGTGTCTCCTCTGCCGTAGCAATTCTGTGCGAGTTTACAGAGTCGGTTTGAGATGCGGTTGCAGGGGCCAGACGGTAGAACCAGACATTTCTTAGAGTGGCCTTGTCGCGGCGCGTGTGTGAGGTTGCTCTTGCTCTTGATCTTAAAGTTAGCATGAGTCTGTCCGACAGTCTGGCGTACGGTAGCGAAGGCGGAGTCATACTGATGGCGATGCGTGGGGGCCATGGAGGGTGTGTTTGTTGTAAATGACAAAAGTTGACACAATAGCGTGTGGTAGGACGGAAGGGTATTCTGTAGGGTGTGTGCGCTCCTGAAGATGGTACGTCGGTGCGCGTGACGCGGTCGATGTTGTGTGTTGTTGTGTGTTGTTGTGCGTGTTTTTCTTTGTTGTTGGAGTTGTGTGTGTTGTTTGTGTTGCGCTTTGATTGTGTTAAGTTGCTGTAAGGTTGTGAAAGGTACACCCGTCTAGCTCAGTCGGTAGAGCGCTGGCCTTTTAAGCCAGTGGTCGTGGGTTCGAGCCCCACGGGGGGTGCTTGCTTCTTTGCGACCGTGTGTCGGCACGAGTGCGAGCGAGTTATGCGTGCGTTTGAAGCGTGCAGCTCGTTGTTGCGTTCGTGCTCGATGCTCGGGGTAACGGGGCGGCACTCGTCAGCCTAGTGCATTATGCTCCTCCTCCTTGCCCTTGCTATCTTTTGCCGCGCTCTCATCGGAGGCCCCAACAGTGGTCTACCGTTTCCACTGATGTCGTCCATCCAGCTGGCTGTAGGTTACGTCTGGCGCACCACAAGCTGGCTGTAGGTTACGTCTGGCGCACCACAAGCTGGCAGCGATCAGTGCGTGCTGGCGCGAAGTAGATCAACTGGCTGGGTACAAGAACTCATCTTCTAGACAAATTATACGCGACTGACCAAGTGGGCTGCGGGAGCTCTAGAGTCAGCATAGCTCGTATCGGACAGCAGGCTTGGTATTTTCATGCTCAGTTGTTTGTTTCGCTGTGATGAGGTCACGGAAATGATTTTGCATGCTGGGACCCTTCCCCTCTACAGACAATGCGCATCCCAGAGAGTGTCTTGGGCTTAACGACTCCTTTACGTAGCAATAGCAGCGAGGTGACCTGCCGGATTCTACGGAGAGGTCTTACCCTTGCGACCACCGGACTCCAAAACTCCAAACAGATATCACGTATCCGTCTCGTTCGGGATAAGTTTTTTGGACGCTACCCTGTGTCTTGTACTGGTTTTTGTTTACCTGCTTGCTGTGTCGGTTGGCATCCACGAGTACAATGAAATGCTGTAAACCACTGTAATATCGTGAAGATGGATATTTCTGGCGCGAACTCGATCCCTCGGTCGATTTCGGGAACCACAACCATTACTTTGCAAAGAATACGCTTGCACTAGACAACCTGCGTTGTTTAGACCGCAATATTGGATCGGACAGTGTCTCCTCTGCCGTAGCAATTCTGTGCGAGTTTACAGAGTCGGTTTGAGATGCGGTTGCAGGGGCCAGACGGTAGAACCAGACATTTCTTAGAGTGGCCTTGTCGCGGCGCGTGTGTGAGGTTGCTCTTGCTCTTGATCTTAAAGTTAGCATGAGTCTGTCCGACAGTCTGGCGTACGGTAGCGAAGGCGGAGTCATACTGATGGCGATGCGTGGGGGCCATGGAGGGTGTGTTTGTTGTAAATGACAAAAGTTGACACAATAGCGTGTGGTAGGACGGAAGGGTATTCTGTAGGGTGTGTGCGCTCCTGAAGATGGTACGTCGGTGCGCGTGACGCGGTCGATGTTGTGTGTTGTTGTGTGTTGTTGTGCGTGTTTTTCTTTGTTGTTGGAGTTGTGTGTGTTGTTTGTGTTGCGCTTTGATTGTGTTAAGTTGCTGTAAGGTTGTGAAAGGTACACCCGTCTAGCTCAGTCGGTAGAGCGCTGGCCTTTTAAGCCAGTGGTCGTGGGTTCGAGCCCCACGGGGGGTGCTTGCTTCTTTGCGACCGTGTGTCGGCACGAGTGCGAGCGAGTTATGCGTGCGTTTGAAGCGTGCAGCTCGTTGTTGCGTTCGTGCTCGATGCTCGGGGTAACGGGGCGGCACTCGTCAGCCTAGTGCATTATGCTCCTCCTCCTTGCCCTTGCTATCTTTTGCCGCGCTCTCATCGGAGGCCCCAACAGTGGTCTACCGTTTCCACTGATGTCGTCCATCCAGCTGGCTGTAGGTTACGTCTGGCGCACCACAAGCTGGCAGCGATCAGTGCGTGCTGGCGCGAAGTAGATCAACTGGCTGGGTACAAGAACTCATCTTCTAGACAAATTATACGCGACTGACCAAGTGGGCTGCGGGAGCTCTAGAGTCAGCATAGCTCGTATCGGACAGCAGGCTTGGTATTTTCATGCTCAGTTGTTTGTTTCGCTGTGATGAGGTCACGGAAATGATTTTGCATGCTGGGACCCCTCCCCTCTACAGACAATGCGCATCCCAGAGAGTGTCTTGGGCTTAACGACTCCTTTACGTAGCAATAGCAGCGAGGTGACCTGCCGGATTCTACGGAGAGGTCTTACCCTTGCGACCACCGGACTCCAAAACTCCAAACAGATATCACGTATCCGTCTCGTTCGGGATAAGTTTTTTGGACGCTACCCTGTGTCTTGTACTGGTTTTTGTTTACCTGCTTGCTGTGTCGGTTGGCATCCACGAGTACAATGAAATGCTGTAAACCACTGTAATATCGTGAAGATGGATATTTCTGGCGCGAACTCGATCCCTCGGTCGATTTCGGGAACCACAACCATTACTTTGCAAAAGAATACGCTTGCACTAGACAACCTGCGTTGTTTAGACCGCAATATTGGATCGGACAGTGTCTCCTCTGCCGTAGCAATTCTGTGCGAGTTTACAGAGTCGGTTTGAGATGCGGTTGCAGGGGCCAGACGGTAGAACCAGACATTTCTTAGAGTGGCCTTGTCGCGGCGCGTGTGTGAGGTTGCTCTTGCTCTTGATCTTAAAGTTAGCATGAGTCTGTCCGACAGTCTGGCGTACGGTAGCGAAGGCGGAGTCATACTGATGGCGATGCGTGGGGCCATGGAGGGTGTGTTTGTTGTAAATGACAAAAGTTGACACAATAGCGTGTGGTAGGACGGAGGGTATTCTGTAGGGTGTGTGCGCTCCTGAAGATGGTACGTCGGTGCGCGTGACGCGGTCGATGTTGTGTGTTGTTGTGTGTTGTTGTGCGTGTTTTTCTTTGTTGTTGGAGTTGTGTGTGTTGTTTGTGTTGCGCTTTGATTGTGTTAAGTTGCTGTAAGGTTGTGAAAGGTACACCCGTCTAGCTCAGTCGGTAGAGCGCTGGCCTTTTAAGCCAGTGGTCGTGGGTTCGAGCCCCACGGGGGGTGCTTGCTTCTTTGCGACCGTGTGTCGGCACGAGTGCGAGCGAGTTATGCGTGCGTTTGAAGCGTGCAGCTCGTTGTTGCGTTCGTGCTCGATGCTCGGGGTAACGGGGCGGCACTCGTCAGCCTAGTGCATTATGCTCCTCCTCCTTGCCCTTGCTATCTTTTGCCGCGCTCTCATCGGAGGCCCCAACAGTGGTCTACCGTTTCCACTGATGTCGTCCATCCAGCTGGCTGTAGGTTACGTCTGGCGCACCACAAGCTGGCAGCGATCAGTGCGTGCTGGCGCGAAGTAGATCAACTGGCTGGGTACAAGAACTCATCTTCTAGACAAATTATACGCGACTGACCAAGTGGGCTGCGGGAGCTCTAGAGTCAGCATAGCTCGTATCGGACAGCAGGCTTGGTATTTTCATGCTCAGTTGTTTGTTTCGCTGTGATGAGGTCACGGAAATGATTTTGCATGCTGGGACCCTCCCTCTACAGACAATGCGCATCCCAGAGAGTGTCTTGGGCTTAACGACTCCTTTACGTAGCAATAGCAGCGAGGTGACCTGCCGGATTCTACGGAGAGGTCTTACCCTTGCGACCACCGGACTCCAAAACTCCAAACAGATATCACGTATCCGTCTCGTTCGGGATAAGTTTTTTGGACGCTACCCTGTGTCTTGTACTGGTTTTTGTTTACCTGCTTGCTGTGTCGGTTGGCATCCACGAGTACAATGAAATGCTGTAAACCACTGTAATATCGTGAAGATGGATATTTCTGGCGCGAACTCGATCCCTCGGTCGATTTCGGGAACCACAACCATTACTTTGCAAAAGAATACGCTTGCACTAGACAACCTGCGTTGTTTAGACCGCAATATTGGATCGGACAGTGTCTCCTCTGCCGTAGCAATTCTGTGCGAGTTTACAGAGTCGGTTTGAGATGCGGTTGCAGGGGCCAGACGGTAGAACCAGACATTTCTTAGAGTGGCCTTGTCGCGGCGCGTGTGTGAGGTTGCTCTTGCTCTTGATCTTAAAGTTAGCATGAGTCTGTCCGACAGTCTGGCGTACGGTAGCGAAGGCGGAGTCATACTGATGGCGATGCGTGGGGGCCATGGAGGGTGTGTTTGTTGTAAATGACAAAAGTTGACACAATAGCGTGTGGTAGGACGGAGGGTATTCTGTAGGGTGTGTGCGCTCCTGAAGATGGTACGTCGGTGCGCGTGACGCGGTCGATGTTGTGTGTTGTTGTGTGTTGTTGTGCGTGTTTTTCTTTGTTGTTGAGTTGTGTGTGTTGTTTGTGTTGCGCTTTGATTGTGTTAAGTTGCTGTAAGGTTGTGAAAGGTACACCCGTCTAGCTCAGTCGGTAGAGCGCTGGCCTTTTAAGCCAGTGGTCGTGGGTTCGAGCCCCACGGGGGGTGCTTGCTTCTTTGCGACCGTGTGTCGGCACGAGTGCGAGCGAGTTATGCGTGCGTTTGAAGCGTGCAGCTCGTTGTTGCGTTCGTGCTCGATGCTCGGGGTAACGGGGCGGCACTCGTCAGCCTAGTGCATTATGCTCCTCCTCCTTGCCCTTGCTATCTTTTGCCGCGCTCTCATCGGAGGCCCCAACAGTGGTCTACCGTTTCCACTGATGTCGTCCATCCAGCTGGCTGTAGGTTACGTCTGGCGCACCACAAGCTGGCAGCGATCAGTGCGTGCTGGCGCGAAGTAGATCAACTGGCTGGGTACAAGAACTCATCTTCTAGACAAATTATACGCGACTGACCAAGTGGGCTGCGGGAGCTCTAGAGTCAGCATAGCTCGTATCGGACAGCAGGCTTGGTATTTTCATGCTCAGTTGTTTGTTTCGCTGTGATGAGGTTCATGGAAATGATTTTGCATGCTGGGACCCCTCCCCTCTACAGACAATGCGCATCCCAGAGAGTGTCTTGGGCTTAACGACTCCTTTACGTAGCAATAGCAGCGAGGTGACCTGCCGGATTCTACGGAGAGGTCTTACCCTTGCGACCACCGGACTCCAAAACTCCAAACAGATATCACGTATCCGTCTCGTTCGGGATAAGTTTTTTGGACGCTACCCTGTGTCTTGTACTGGTTTTTTGTTTACCTGCTTGCTGTGTCGGTTGGCATCCACGAGTACAATGAAATGCTGTAAACCACTGTAATATCGTGAAGATGGATATTTCTGGCGCGAACTCGATCCCTCGGTCGATTTCGGGAACCACAACCATTACTTTGCAAAAGAATACGCTTGCACTAGACAACCTGCGTTGTTTAGACCGCAATATTGGATCGGACAGTGTCTCCTCTGCCGTAGCAATTCTGTGCGAGTTTACAGAGTCGGTTTGAGATGCGGTTGCAGGGGCCAGACGGTAGAACCAGACATTTCTTAGAGTGGCCTTGTCGCGGCGCGTGTGTGAGGTTGCTCTTGCTCTTGATCTTAAAGTTAGCATGAGTCTGTCCGACAGTCTGGCGTACGGTAGCGAAGGCGGAGTCATACTGATGGCGATGCGTGGGGCCATGGAGGGTGTGTTTGTTGTAAATGACAAAAGTTGACACAATAGCGTGTGGTAGGACGGAGGGTATTCTGTAGGGTGTGTGCGCTCCTGAAGATGGTACGTCGGTGCGCGTGACGCGGTCGATGTTGTGTGTTGTTGTGTGTTGTTGTGCGTGTTTTTCTTTGTTGTTGAGTTGTGTGTGTTGTTTGTGTTGCGCTTTGATTGTGTTAAGTTGCTGTAAGGTTGTGAAAGGTACACCCGTCTAGCTCAGTCGGTAGAGCGCTGGCCTTTTAAGCCAGTGGTCGTGGGTTCGAGCCCCACGGGGGGTGCTTGCTTCTTTGCGACCGTGTGTCGGCACGAGTGCGAGCGAGTTATGCGTGCGTTTGAAGCGTGCAGCTCGTTGTTGCGTTCGTGCTCGATGCTCGGGGTAACGGGGCGGCACTCGTCAGCCTAGTGCATTATGCTCCTCCTCCTTGCCCTTGCTATCTTTTGCCGCGCTCTCATCGGAGGCCCCAACAGTGGTCTACCGTTTCCACTGATGTCGTCCATCCAGCTGGCTGTAGGTTACGTCTGGCGCACCACAAGCTGGCAGCGATCAGTGCGTGCTGGCGCGAAGTAGATCAACTGGCTGGGTACAAGAACTCATCTTCTAGACAAATTATACGCGACTGACCAAGTGGGCTGCGGGAGCTCTAGAGTCAGCATAGCTCGTATCGGACAGCAGGCTTGGTATTTTCATGCTCAGTTGTTTGTTTCGCTGTGATGAGGTTCATGGAAATGATTTTGCATGCTGGGACCCCTCCCCTCTACAGACAATGCGCATCCCAGAGAGTGTCTTGGGCTTAACGACTCCTTTACGTAGCAATAGCAGCGAGGTGACCTGCCGGATTCTACGGAGAGGTCTTACCCTTGCGACCACCGGACTCCAAAACTCCAAACAGATATCACGTATCCGTCTCGTTCGGGATAAGTTTTTTGGACGCTACCCTGTGTCTTGTACTGGTTTTTGTTTACCTGCTTGCTGTGTCGGTTGGCATCCACGAGTACAATGAAATGCTGTAAACCACTGTAATATCGTGAAGATGGATATTTCTGGCGCGAACTCGATCCCTCGGTCGATTTCGGGAACCACAACCATTACTTTGCAAAAGAATACGCTTGCACTAGACAACCTGCGTTGTTTAGACCGCAATATTGGATCGGACAGTGTCTCCTCTGCCGTAGCAATTCTGTGCGAGTTTACAGAGTCGGTTTGAGATGCGGTTGCAGGGGCCAGACGGTAGAACCAGACATTTCTTAGAGTGGCCTTGTCGCGGCGCGTGTGTGAGGTTGCTCTTGCTCTTGATCTTAAAGTTAGCATGAGTCTGTCCGACAGTCTGGCGTACGGTAGCGAAGGCGGAGTCATACTGATGGCGATGCGTGGGGCCATGGAGGGTGTGTTTGTTGTAAATGACAAAAGTTGACACAATAGCGTGTGGTAGGACGGAGGGTATTCTGTAGGGTGTGTGCGCTCCTGAAGATGGTACGTCGGTGCGCGTGACGCGGTCGATGTTGTGTGTTGTTGTGTGTTGTTGTGCGTGTTTTTCTTTGTTGTTGGAGTTGTGTGTGTTGTTTGTGTTGCGCTTTGATTGTGTTAAGTTGCTGTAAGGTTGTGAAAGGTACACCCGTCTAGCTCAGTCGGTAGAGCGCTGGCCTTTTAAGCCAGTGGTCGTGGGTTCGAGCCCCACGGGGGGTGCTTGCTTCTTTGCGACCGTGTGTCGGCACGAGTGCGAGCGAGTTATGCGTGCGTTTGAAGCGTGCAGCTCGTTGTTGCGTTCGTGCTCGATGCTCGGGGTAACGGGGCGGCACTCGTCAGCCTAGTGCATTATGCTCCTCCTCCTTGCCCTTGCTATCTTTTGCCGCGCTCTCATCGGAGGCCCCAACAGTGGTCTACCGTTTCCACTGATGTCGTCCATCCAGCTGGCTGTAGGTTACGTCTGGCGCACCACAAGCTGGCAGCGATCAGTGCGTGCTGGCGCGAAGTAGATCAACTGGCTGGGTACAAGAACTCATCTTCTAGACAAATTATACGCGACTGACCAAGTGGGCTGCGGGAGCTCTAGAGTCAGCATAGCTCGTATCGGACAGCAGGCTTGGTATTTTCATGCTCAGTTGTTTGTTTCGCTGTGATGAGGTTCATGGAAATGATTTTGCATGCTGGGACCCCTCCCCTCTACAGACAATGCGCATCCCAGAGAGTGTCTTGGGCTTAACGACTCCTTTACGTAGCAATAGCAGCGAGGTGACCTGCCGGATTCTACGGAGAGGTCTTACCCTTGCGACCACCGGACTCCAAAACTCCAAACAGATATCACGTATCCGTCTCGTTCGGGATAAGTTTTTTGGACGCTACCCTGTGTCTTGTACTGGTTTTTGTTTACCTGCTTGCTGTGTCGGTTGGCATCCACGAGTACAATGAAATGCTGTAAACCACTGTAATATCGTGAAGATGGATATTTCTGGCGCGAACTCGATCCCTCGGTCGATTTCGGGAACCACAACCATTACTTTGCAAAAGAATACGCTTGCACTAGACAACCTGCGTTGTTTAGACCGCAATATTGGATCGGACAGTGTCTCCTCTGCCGTAGCAATTCTGTGCGAGTTTACAGAGTCGGTTTGAGATGCGGTTGCAGGGGCCAGACGGTAGAACCAGACATTTCTTAGAGTGGCCTTGTCGCGGCGCGTGTGTGAGGTTGCTCTTGCTCTTGATCTTAAAGTTAGCATGAGTCTGTCCGACAGTCTGGCGTACGGTAGCGAAGGCGGAGTCATACTGATGGCGATGCGTGGGGGCCATGGAGGGTGTGTTTGTTGTAAATGACAAAAGTTGACACAATAGCGTGTGGTAGGACGGAGGGTATTCTGTAGGGTGTGTGCGCTCCTGAAGATGGTACGTCGGTGCGCGTGACGCGGTCGATGTTGTGTGTTGTTGTGTGTTGTTGTGCGTGTTTTTCTTTGTTGTTGGAGTTGTGTGTGTTGTTTGTGTTGCGCTTTGATTGTGTTAAGTTGCTGTAAGGTTGTGAAAGGTACACCCGTCTAGCTCAGTCGGTAGAGCGCTGGCCTTTTAAGCCAGTGGTCGTGGGTTCGAGCCCCACGGGGGGTGCTTGCTTCTTTGCGACCGTGTGTCGGCACGAGTGCGAGCGAGTTATGCGTGCGTTTGAAGCGTGCAGCTCGTTGTTGCGTTCGTGCTCGATGCTCGGGGTAACGGGGCGGCACTCGTCAGCCTAGTGCATTATGCTCCTCCTCCTTGCCCTTGCTATCTTTTGCCGCGCTCTCATCGGAGGCCCCAACAGTGGTCTACCGTTTCCACTGATGTCGTCCATCCAGCTGGCTGTAGGTTACGTCTGGCGCACCACAAGCTGGCAGCGATCAGTGCGTGCTGGCGCGAAGTAGATCAACTGGCTGGGTACAAGAACTCATCTTCTAGACAAATTATACGCGACTGACCAAGTGGGCTGCGGGAGCTCTAGAGTCAGCATAGCTCGTATCGGACAGCAGGCTTGGTATTTTCATGCTCAGTTGTTTGTTTCGCTGTGATGAGGTTCATGGAAATGATTTTGCATGCTGGGACCCCTCCCCTCTACAGACAATGCGCATCCCAGAGAGTGTCTTGGGCTTAACGACTCCTTTACGTAGCAATAGCAGCGAGGTGACCTGCCGGATTCTACGGAGAGGTCTTACCCTTGCGACCACCGGACTCCAAAACTCCAAACAGATATCACGTATCCGTCTCGTTCGGGATAAGTTTTTTGGACGCTACCCTGTGTCTTGTACTGGTTTTTGTTTACCTGCTTGCTGTGTCGGTTGGCATCCACGAGTACAATGAAATGCTGTAAACCACTGTAATATCGTGAAGATGGATATTTCTGGCGCGAACTCGATCCCTCGGTCGATTTCGGGAACCACAACCATTACTTTGCAAAAGAATACGCTTGCACTAGACAACCTGCGTTGTTTAGACCGCAATATTGGATCGGACAGTGTCTCCTCTGCCGTAGCAATTCTGTGCGAGTTTACAGAGTCGGTTTGAGATGCGGTTGCAGGGGCCAGACGGTAGAACCAGACATTTCTTAGAGTGGCCTTGTCGCGGCGCGTGTGTGAGGTTGCTCTTGCTCTTGATCTTAAAGTTAGCATGAGTCTGTCCGACAGTCTGGCGTACGGTAGCGAAGGCGGAGTCATACTGATGGCGATGCGTGGGGGCCATGGAGGGTGTGTTTGTTGTAAATGACAAAGTTGACACAATAGCGTGTGGTAGGACGGAGGGTATTCTGTAGGGTGTGTGCGCTCCTGAAGATGGTACGTCGGTGCGCGTGACGCGGTCGATGTTGTGTGTTGTTGTGTGTTGTTGTGCGTGTTTTTCTTTGTTGTTGGAGTTGTGTGTGTTGTTTGTGTTGCGCTTTGATTGTGTTAAGTTGCTGTAAGGTTGTGAAAGGTACACCCGTCTAGCTCAGTCGGTAGAGCGCTGGCCTTTTAAGCCAGTGGTCGTGGGTTCGAGCCCCACGGGGGGTGCTTGCTTCTTTGCGACCGTGTGTCGGCACGAGTGCGAGCGAGTTATGCGTGCGTTTGAAGCGTGCAGCTCGTTGTTGCGTTCGTGCTCGATGCTCGGGGTAACGGGGCGGCACTCGTCAGCCTAGTGCATTATGCTCCTCCTCCTTGCCCTTGCTATCTTTTGCCGCGCTCTCATCGGAGGCCCCAACAGTGGTCTACCGTTTCCACTGATGTCGTCCATCCAGCTGGCTGTAGGTTACGTCTGGCGCACCACAAGCTGGCAGCGATCAGTGCGTGCTGGCGCGAAGTAGATCAACTGGCTGGGTACAAGAACTCATCTTCTAGACAAATTATACGCGACTGACCAAGTGGGCTGCGGGAGCTCTAGAGTCAGCATAGCTCGTATCGGACAGCAGGCTTGGTATTTTCATGCTCAGTTGTTTGTTTCGCTGTGATGAGGTCACGGAAATGATTTTGCATGCTGGGACCCCTCCCCTCTACAGACAATGCGCATCCCAGAGAGTGTCTTGGGCTTAACGACTCCTTTACGTAGCAATAGCAGCGAGGTGACCTGCCGGATTCTACGGAGAGGTCTTACCCTTGCGACCACCGGACTCCAAAACTCCAAACAGATATCACGTATCCGTCTCGTTCGGGATAAGTTTTTTGGACGCTACCCTGTGTCTTGTACTGGTTTTTGTTTACCTGCTTGCTGTGTCGGTTGGCATCCACGAGTACAATGAAATGCTGTAAACCACTGTAATATCGTGAAGATGGATATTTCTGGCGCGAACTCGATCCCTCGGTCGATTTCGGGAACCACAACCATTACTTTGCAAAAGAATACGCTTGCACTAGACAACCTGCGTTGTTTAGACCGCAATATTGGATCGGACAGTGTCTCCTCTGCCGTAGCAATTCTGTGCGAGTTTACAGAGTCGGTTTGAGATGCGGTTGCAGGGGCCAGACGGTAGAACCAGACATTTCTTAGAGTGGCCTTGTCGCGGCGCGTGTGTGAGGTTGCTCTTGCTCTTGATCTTAAAGTTAGCATGAGTCTGTCCGACAGTCTGGCGTACGGTAGCGAAGGCGGAGTCATACTGATGGCGATGCGTGGGGCCATGGAGGGTGTGTTTGTTGTAAATGACAAAAGTTGACACAATAGCGTGTGGTAGGACGGAGGGTATTCTGTAGGGTGTGTGCGCTCCTGAAGATGGTACGTCGGTGCGCGTGACGCGGTCGATGTTGTGTGTTGTTGTGTGTTGTTGTGCGTGTTTTTCTTTGTTGTTGGAGTTGTGTGTGTTGTTTGTGTTGCGCTTTGATTGTGTTAAGTTGCTGTAAGGTTGTGAAAGGTACACCCGTCTAGCTCAGTCGGTAGAGCGCTGGCCTTTTAAGCCAGTGGTCGTGGGTTCGAGCCCCACGGGGGGGTGCTTGCTTCTTTGCGACCGTGTGTCGGCACGAGTGCGAGCGAGTTATGCGTGCGTTTGAAGCGTGCAGCTCGTTGTTGCGTTCGTGCTCGATGCTCGGGGTAACGGGGCGGCACTCGTCAGCCTAGTGCATTATGCTCCTCCTCCTTGCCCTTGCTATCTTTTGCCGCGCTCTCATCGGAGGCCCCAACAGTGGTCTACCGTTTCCACTGATGTCGTCCATCCAGCTGGCTGTAGGTTACGTCTGGCGCACCACAAGCTGGCTGTAGGTTACGTCTGGCGCACCACAAGCTGGCAGCGATCAGTGCGTGCTGGCGCGAAGTAGATCAACTGGCTGGGTACAAGAACTCATCTTCTAGACAAATTATACGCGACTGACCAAGTGGGCTGCGGGAGCTCTAGAGTCAGCATAGCTCGTATCGGACAGCAGGCTTGGTATTTTCATGCTCAGTTGTTTGTTTCGCTGTGATGAGGTTCATGGAAATGATTTTGCATGCTGGGACCCCTCCCCCTCTACAGACAATGCGCATCCCAGAGAGTGTCTTGGGCTTAACGACTCCTTTACGTAGCAATAGCAGCGAGGTGACCTGCCGGATTCTACGGAGAGGTCTTACCCTTGCGACCACCGGACTCCAAAACTCCAAACAGATATCACGTATCCGTCTCGTTCGGGATAAGTTTTTTGGACGCTACCCTGTGTCTTGTACTGGTTTTTGTTTACCTGCTTGCTGTGTCGGTTGGCATCCACGAGTACAATGAAATGCTGTAAACCACTGTAATATCGTGAAGATGGATATTTCTGGCGCGAACTCGATCCCTCGGTCGATTTCGGGAACCACAACCATTACTTTGCAAAAGAATACGCTTGCACTAGACAACCTGCGTTGTTTAGACCGCAATATTGGATCGGACAGTGTCTCCTCTGCCGTAGCAATTCTGTGCGAGTTTACAGAGTCGGTTTGAGATGCGGTTGCAGGGGCCAGACGGTAGAACCAGACATTTCTTAGAGTGGCCTTGTCGCGGCGCGTGTGTGAGGTTGCTCTTGCTCTTGATCTTAAAGTTAGCATGAGTCTGTCCGACAGTCTGGCGTACGGTAGCGAAGGCGGAGTCATACTGATGGCGATGCGTGGGGCCATGGAGGGTGTGTTTGTTGTAAATGACAAAAGTTGACACAATAGCGTGTGGTAGGACGGAGGGTATTCTGTAGGGTGTGTGCGCTCCTGAAGATGGTACGTCGGTGCGCGTGACGCGGTCGATGTTGTGTGTTGTTGTGTGTTGTTGTGCGTGTTTTTCTTTGTTGTTGGAGTTGTGTGTGTTGTTTGTGTTGCGCTTTGATTGTGTTAAGTTGCTGTAAGGTTGTGAAAGGTACACCCGTCTAGCTCAGTCGGTAGAGCGCTGGCCTTTTAAGCCAGTGGTCGTGGGTTCGAGCCCCACGGGGGGGTGCTTGCTTCTTTGCGACCGTGTGTCGGCACGAGTGCGAGCGAGTTATGCGTGCGTTTGAAGCGTGCAGCTCGTTGTTGCGTTCGTGCTCGATGCTCGGGGTAACGGGGCGGCACTCGTCAGCCTAGTGCATTATGCTCCTCCTCCTTGCCCTTGCTATCTTTTGCCGCGCTCTCATCGGAGGCCCCAACAGTGGTCTACCGTTTCCACTGATGTCGTCCATCCAGCTGGCTGTAGGTTACGTCTGGCGCACCACAAGCTGGCTGTAGGTTACGTCTGGCGCACCACAAGCTGGCAGCGATCAGTGCGTGCTGGCGCGAAGTAGATCAACTGGCTGGGTACAAGAACTCATCTTCTAGACAAATTATACGCGACTGACCAAGTGGGCTGCGGGAGCTCTAGAGTCAGCATAGCTCGTATCGGACAGCAGGCTTGGTATTTTCATGCTCAGTTGTTTGTTTCGCTGTGATGAGGTTCATGGAAATGATTTTGCATGCTGGGACCCCTCCCCTCTACAGACAATGCGCATCCCAGAGAGTGTCTTGGGCTTAACGACTCCTTTACGTAGCAATAGCAGCGAGGTGACCTGCCGGATTCTACGGAGAGGTCTTACCCTTGCGACCACCGGACTCCAAAACTCCAAACAGATATCACGTATCCGTCTCGTTCGGGATAAGTTTTTTGGACGCTACCCTGTGTCTTGTACTGGTTTTTGTTTACCTGCTTGCTGTGTCGGTTGGCATCCACGAGTACAATGAAATGCTGTAAACCACTGTAATATCGTGAAGATGGATATTTCTGGCGCGAACTCGATCCCTCGGTCGATTTCGGGAACCACAACCCATTACTTTGCAAAAGAATACGCTTGCACTAGACAACCTGCGTTGTTTAGACCGCAATATTGATCGGACAGTGTCTCCTCTGCCGTAGCAATTCTGTGCGAGTTTACAGAGTCGGTTTGAGATGCGGTTGCAGGGGCCAGACGGTAGAACCAGACATTTCTTAGAGTGGCCTTGTCGCGGCGCGTGTGTGAGGTTGCTCTTGCTCTTGATCTTAAAGTTAGCATGAGTCTGTCCGACAGTCTGGCGTACGGTAGCGAAGGCGGAGTCATACTGATGGCGATGCGTGGGGCCATGGAGGGTGTGTTTGTTGTAAATGACAAAAGTTGACACAATAGCGTGTGGTAGGACGGAGGGTATTCTGTAGGGTGTGTGCGCTCCTGAAGATGGTACGTCGGTGCGCGTGACGCGGTCGATGTTGTGTGTTGTTGTGTGTTGTTGTGCGTGTTTTTCTTTGTTGTTGGAGTTGTGTGTGTTGTTTGTGTTGCGCTTTGATTGTGTTAAGTTGCTGTAAGGTTGTGAAAGGTACACCCGTCTAGCTCAGTCGGTAGAGCGCTGGCCTTTAAGCCAGTGGTCGTGGGTTCGAGCCCCACGGGGGTGCTTGCTTCTTTGCGACCGTGTGTCGGCACGAGTGCGAGCGAGTTATGCGTGCGTTTGAAGCGTGCAGCTCGTTGTTGCGTTCGTGCTCGATGCTCGGGGTAACGGGGCGGCACTCGTCAGCCTAGTGCATTATGCTCCTCCTCCTTGCCCTTGCTATCTTTTGCCGCGCTCTCATCGGAGGCCCCAACAGTGGTCTACCGTTTCCACTGATGTCGTCCATCCAGCTGGCTGTAGGTTACGTCTGGCGCACCACAAGCTGGCAGCGATCAGTGCGTGCTGGCGCGAAGTAGATCAACTGGCTGGGTACAAGAACTCATCTTCTAGACAAATTATACGCGACTGACCAAGTGGGCTGCGGGAGCTCTAGAGTCAGCATAGCTCGTATCGGACAGCAGGCTTGGTATTTTCATGCTCAGTTGTTTGTTTCGCTGTGATGAGGTTCATGGAAATGATTTTGCATGCTGGGACCCCTCCCCTCTACAGACAATGCGCATCCCAGAGAGTGTCTTGGGCTTAACGACTCCTTTACGTAGCAATAGCAGCGAGGTGACCTGCCGGATTCTACGGAGAGGTCTTACCCTTGCGACCACCGGACTCCAAAACTCCAAACAGATATCACGTATCCGTCTCGTTCGGGATAAGTTTTTTGGACGCTACCCTGTGTCTTGTACTGGTTTTTGTTTACCTGCTTGCTGTGTCGGTTGGCATCCACGAGTACAATGAAATGCTGTAAACCACTGTAATATCGTGAAGATGGATATTTCTGGCGCGAACTCGATCCCTCGGTCGATTTCGGGAACCACAACCATTACTTTGCAAAAGAATACGCTTGCACTAGACAACCTGCGTTGTTTAGACCGCAATATTGGATCGGACAGTGTCTCCTCTGCCGTAGCAATTCTGTGCGAGTTTACAGAGTCGGTTTGAGATGCGGTTGCAGGGGCCAGACGGTAGAACCAGACATTTCTTAGAGTGGCCTTGTCGCGGCGCGTGTGTGAGGTTGCTCTTGCTCTTGATCTTAAAGTTAGCATGAGTCTGTCCGACAGTCTGGCGTACGGTAGCGAAGGCGGAGTCATACTGATGGCGATGCGTGGGGCCATGGAGGGTGTGTTTGTTGTAAATGACAAAAGTTGACACAATAGCGTGTGGTAGGACGGAGGGTATTCTGTAGGGTGTGTGCGCTCCTGAAGATGGTACGTCGGTGCGCGTGACGCGGTCGATGTTGTGTGTTGTTGTGTGTTGTTGTGCGTGTTTTTCTTTGTTGTTGGAGTTGTGTGTGTTGTTTGTGTTGCGCTTTGATTGTGTTAAGTTGCTGTAAGGTTGTGAAAGGTACACCCGTCTAGCTCAGTCGGTAGAGCGCTGGCCTTTTAAGCCAGTGGTCGTGGGTTCGAGCCCCACGGGGGGTGCTTGCTTCTTTGCGACCGTGTGTCGGCACGAGTGCGAGCGAGTTATGCGTGCGTTTGAAGCGTGCAGCTCGTTGTTGCGTTCGTGCTCGATGCTCGGGGTAACGGGGCGGCACTCGTCAGCCTAGTGCATTATGCTCCTCCTCCTTGCCCTTGCTATCTTTTGCCGCGCTCTCATCGGAGGCCCCAACAGTGGTCTACCGTTTCCACTGATGTCGTCCATCCAGCTGGCTGTAGGTTACGTCTGGCGCACCACAAGCTGGCAGCGATCAGTGCGTGCTGGCGCGAAGTAGATCAACTGGCTGGGTACAAGAACTCATCTTCTAGACAAATTATACGCGACTGACCAAGTGGGCTGCGGGAGCTCTAGAGTCAGCATAGCTCGTATCGGACAGCAGGCTTGGTATTTTCATGCTCAGTTGTTTGTTTCGCTGTGATGAGGTCATGGAAATGATTTTGCATGCTGGGACCCCTCCCTCTACAGACAATGCGCATCCCAGAGAGTGTCTTGGGCTTAACGACTCCTTTACGTAGCAATAGCAGCGAGGTGACCTGCCGGATTCTACGGAGAGGTCTTACCCTTGCGACCACCGGACTCCAAAACTCCAAACAGATATCACGTATCCGTCTCGTTCGGGATAAGTTTTTTGGACGCTACCCTGTGTCTTGTACTGGTTTTTGTTTACCTGCTTGCTGTGTCGGTTGGCATCCACGAGTACAATGAAATGCTGTAAACCACTGTAATATCGTGAAGATGGATATTTCTGGCGCGAACTCGATCCCTCGGTCGATTTCGGGAACCACAACCATTACTTTGCAAAAGAATACGCTTGCACTAGACAACCTGCGTTGTTTAGACCGCAATATTGGATCGGACAGTGTCTCCTCTGCCGTAGCAATTCTGTGCGAGTTTACAGAGTCGGTTTGAGATGCGGTTGCAGGGGCCAGACGGTAGAACCAGACATTTCTTAGAGTGGCCTTGTCGCGGCGCGTGTGTGAGGTTGCTCTTGCTCTTGATCTTAAAGTTAGCATGAGTCTGTCCGACAGTCTGGCGTACGGTAGCGAAGGCGGAGTCATACTGATGGCGATGCGTGGGGCCATGGAGGGTGTGTTTGTTGTAAATGACAAAAGTTGACACAATAGCGTGTGGTAGGACGGAGGGTATTCTGTAGGGTGTGTGCGCTCCTGAAGATGGTACGTCGGTGCGCGTGACGCGGTCGATGTTGTGTGTTGTTGTGTGTTGTTGTGCGTGTTTTTCTTTGTTGTTGGAGTTGTGTGTGTTGTTTGTGTTGCGCTTTGATTGTGTTAAGTTGCTGTAAGGTTGTGAAAGGTACACCCGTCTAGCTCAGTCGGTAGAGCGCTGGCCTTTTAAGCCAGTGGTCGTGGGTTCGAGCCCCACGGGGGGTGCTTGCTTCTTTGCGACCGTGTGTCGGCACGAGTGCGAGCGAGTTATGCGTGCGTTTGAAGCGTGCAGCTCGTTGTTGCGTTCGTGCTCGATGCTCGGGGTAACGGGGCGGCACTCGTCAGCCTAGTGCATTATGCTCCTCCTCCTTGCCCTTGCTATCTTTTGCCGCGCTCTCATCGGAGGCCCCAACAGTGGTCTACCGTTTCCACTGATGTCGTCCATCCAGCTGGCTGTAGGTTACGTCTGGCGCACCACAAGCTGGCAGCGATCAGTGCGTGCTGGCGCGAAGTAGATCAACTGGCTGGGTACAAGAACTCATCTTCTAGACAAATTATACGCGACTGACCAAGTGGGCTGCGGGAGCTCTAGAGTCAGCATAGCTCGTATCGGACAGCAGGCTTGGTATTTTCATGCTCAGTTGTTTGTTTCGCTGTGATGAGGTTCATGGAAATGATTTTGCATGCTGGGACCCCTCCCCTCTACAGACAATGCGCATCCCAGAGAGTGTCTTGGGCTTAACGACTCCTTTACGTAGCAATAGCAGCGAGGTGACCTGCCGGATTCTACGGAGAGGTCTTACCCTTGCGACCACCGGACTCCAAAACTCCAAACAGATATCACGTATCCGTCTCGTTCGGGATAAGTTTTTTGGACGCTACCCTGTGTCTTGTACTGGTTTTTTGTTTACCTGCTTGCTGTGTCGGTTGGCATCCACGAGTACAATGAAATGCTGTAAACCACTGTAATATCGTGAAGATGGATATTTCTGGCGCGAACTCGATCCCTCGGTCGATTTCGGGAACCACAACCATTACTTTGCAAAAGAATACGCTTGCACTAGACAACCTGCGTTGTTTAGACCGCAATATTGGATCGGACAGTGTCTCCTCTGCCGTAGCAATTCTGTGCGAGTTTACAGAGTCGGTTTGAGATGCGGTTGCAGGGGCCAGACGGTAGAACCAGACATTTCTTAGAGTGGCCTTGTCGCGGCGCGTGTGTGAGGTTGCTCTTGCTCTTGATCTTAAAGTTAGCATGAGTCTGTCCGACAGTCTGGCGTACGGTAGCGAAGGCGGAGTCATACTGATGGCGATGCGTGGGGGCCATGGAGGGTGTGTTTGTTGTAAATGACAAAAGTTGACACAATAGCGTGTGGTAGGACGGAGGGTATTCTGTAGGGTGTGTGCGCTCCTGAAGATGGTACGTCGGTGCGCGTGACGCGGTCGATGTTGTGTGTTGTTGTGTGTTGTTGTGCGTGTTTTTCTTTGTTGTTGGAGTTGTGTGTGTTGTTTGTGTTGCGCTTTGATTGTGTTAAGTTGCTGTAAGGTTGTGAAAGGTACACCCGTCTAGCTCAGTCGGTAGAGCGCTGGCCTTTTAAGCCAGTGGTCGTGGGTTCGAGCCCCACGGGGGGTGCTTGCTTCTTTGCGACCGTGTGTCGGCACGAGTGCGAGCGAGTTATGCGTGCGTTTGAAGCGTGCAGCTCGTTGTTGCGTTCGTGCTCGATGCTCGGGGTAACGGGGCGGCACTCGTCAGCCTAGTGCATTATGCTCCTCCTCCTTGCCCTTGCTATCTTTTGCCGCGCTCTCATCGGAGGCCCCAACAGTGGTCTACCGTTTCCACTGATGTCGTCCATCCAGCTGGCTGTAGGTTACGTCTGGCGCACCACAAGCTGGCAGCGATCAGTGCGTGCTGGCGCGAAGTAGATCAACTGGCTGGGTACAAGAACTCATCTTCTAGACAAATTATACGCGACTGACCAAGTGGGCTGCGGGAGCTCTAGAGTCAGCATAGCTCGTATCGGACAGCAGGCTTGGTATTTTCATGCTCAGTTGTTTGTTTCGCTGTGATGAGGTTCATGGAAATGATTTTGCATGCTGGGACCCCTCCCCTCTACAGACAATGCGCATCCCAGAGAGTGTCTTGGGCTTAACGACTCCTTTACGTAGCAATAGCAGCGAGGTGACCTGCCGGATTCTACGGAGAGGTCTTACCCTTGCGACCACCGGACTCCAAAACTCCAAACAGATATCACGTATCCGTCTCGTTCGGGATAAGTTTTTTGGACGCTACCCTGTGTCTTGTACTGGTTTTTGTTTACCTGCTTGCTGTGTCGGTTGGCATCCACGAGTACAATGAAATGCTGTAAACCACTGTAATATCGTGAAGATGGATATTTCTGGCGCGAACTCGATCCCTCGGTCGATTTCGGGAACCACAACCATTACTTTGCAAAGAATACGCTTGCACTAGACAACCTGCGTTGTTTAGACCGCAATATTGGATCGGACAGTGTCTCCTCTGCCGTAGCAATTCTGTGCGAGTTTACAGAGTCGGTTTGAGATGCGGTTGCAGGGGCCAGACGGTAGAACCAGACATTTCTTAGAGTGGCCTTGTCGCGGCGCGTGTGTGAGGTTGCTCTTGCTCTTGATCTTAAAGTTAGCATGAGTCTGTCCGACAGTCTGGCGTACGGTAGCGAAGGCGGAGTCATACTGATGGCGATGCGTGGGGGCCATGGAGGGTGTGTTTGTTGTAAATGACAAAAGTTGACACAATAGCGTGTGGTAGGACGGAGGGTATTCTGTAGGGTGTGTGCGCTCCTGAAGATGGTACGTCGGTGCGCGTGACGCGGTCGATGTTGTGTGTTGTTGTGTGTTGTTGTGCGTGTTTTTCTTTGTTGTTGGAGTTGTGTGTGTTGTTTGTGTTGCGCTTTGATTGTGTTAAGTTGCTGTAAGGTTGTGAAAGGTACACCCGTCTAGCTCAGTCGGTAGAGCGCTGGCCTTTTAAGCCAGTGGTCGTGGGTTCGAGCCCCACGGGGGGTGCTTGCTTCTTTGCGACCGTGTGTCGGCACGAGTGCGAGCGAGTTATGCGTGCGTTTGAAGCGTGCAGCTCGTTGTTGCGTTCGTGCTCGATGCTCGGGGTAACGGGGCGGCACTCGTCAGCCTAGTGCATTATGCTCCTCCTCCTTGCCCTTGCTATCTTTTGCCGCGCTCTCATCGGAGGCCCCAACAGTGGTCTACCGTTTCCACTGATGTCGTCCATCCAGCTGGCTGTAGGTTACGTCTGGCGCACCACAAGCTGGCAGCGATCAGTGCGTGCTGGCGCGAAGTAGATCAACTGGCTGGGTACAAGAACTCATCTTCTAGACAAATTATACGCGACTGACCAAGTGGGCTGCGGGAGCTCTAGAGTCAGCATAGCTCGTATCGGACAGCAGGCTTGGTATTTTCATGCTCAGTTGTTTGTTTCGCTGTGATGAGGTTCATGGAAATGATTTTGCATGCTGGGACCCCTCCCCTCTACAGACAATGCGCATCCCAGAGAGTGTCTTGGGCTTAACGACTCCTTTACGTAGCAATAGCAGCGAGGTGACCTGCCGGATTCTACGGAGAGGTCTTACCCTTGCGACCACCGGACTCCAAAACTCCAAACAGATATCACGTATCCGTCTCGTTCGGGATAAGTTTTTTGGACGCTACCCTGTGTCTTGTACTGGTTTTTGTTTACCTGCTTGCTGTGTCGGTTGGCATCCACGAGTACAATGAAATGCTGTAAACCACTGTAATATCGTGAAGATGGATATTTCTGGCGCGAACTCGATCCCTCGGTCGATTTCGGGAACCACAACCATTACTTTGCAAAAGAATACGCTTGCACTAGACAACCTGCGTTGTTTAGACCGCAATATTGGATCGGACAGTGTCTCCTCTGCCGTAGCAATTCTGTGCGAGTTTACAGAGTCGGTTTGAGATGCGGTTGCAGGGGCCAGACGGTAGAACCAGACATTTCTTAGAGTGGCCTTGTCGCGGCGCGTGTGTGAGGTTGCTCTTGCTCTTGATCTTAAAGTTAGCATGAGTCTGTCCGACAGTCTGGCGTACGGTAGCGAAGGCGGAGTCATACTGATGGCGATGCGTGGGGGCCATGGAGGGTGTGTTTGTTGTAAATGACAAAAGTTGACACAATAGCGTGTGGTAGGACGGAGGGTATTCTGTAGGGTGTGTGCGCTCCTGAAGATGGTACGTCGGTGCGCGTGACGCGGTCGATGTTGTGTGTTGTTGTGTGTTGTTGTGCGTGTTTTTCTTTGTTGTTGGAGTTGTGTGTGTTGTTTGTGTTGCGCTTTGATTGTGTTAAGTTGCTGTAAGGTTGTGAAAGGTACACCCGTCTAGCTCAGTCGGTAGAGCGCTGGCCTTTTAAGCCAGTGGTCGTGGGTTCGAGCCCCACGGGGGGTGCTTGCTTCTTTGCGACCGTGTGTCGGCACGAGTGCGAGCGAGTTATGCGTGCGTTTGAAGCGTGCAGCTCGTTGTTGCGTTCGTGCTCGATGCTCGGGGTAACGGGGCGGCACTCGTCAGCCTAGTGCATTATGCTCCTCCTCCTTGCCCTTGCTATCTTTTGCCGCGCTCTCATCGGAGGCCCCAACAGTGGTCTACCGTTTCCACTGATGTCGTCCATCCAGCTGGCTGTAGGTTACGTCTGGCGCACCACAAGCTGGCAGCGATCAGTGCGTGCTGGCGCGAAGTAGATCAACTGGCTGGGTACAAGAACTCATCTTCTAGACAAATTATACGCGACTGACCAAGTGGGCTGCGGGAGCTCTAGAGTCAGCATAGCTCGTATCGGACAGCAGGCTTGGTATTTTCATGCTCAGTTGTTTGTTTCGCTGTGATGAGGTCACGGAAATGATTTTGCATGCTGGGACCCCTCCCCTCTACAGACAATGCGCATCCCAGAGAGTGTCTTGGGCTTAACGACTCCTTTACGTAGCAATAGCAGCGAGGTGACCTGCCGGATTCTACGGAGAGGTCTTACCCTTGCGACCACCGGACTCCAAAACTCCAAACAGATATCACGTATCCGTCTCGTTCGGGATAAGTTTTTTGGACGCTACCCTGTGTCTTGTACTGGTTTTTGTTTACCTGCTTGCTGTGTCGGTTGGCATCCACGAGTACAATGAAATGCTGTAAACCACTGTAATATCGTGAAGATGGATATTTCTGGCGCGAACTCGATCCCTCGGTCGATTTCGGGAACCACAACCCATTACTTTGCAAAAGAATACGCTTGCACTAGACAACCTGCGTTGTTTAGACCGCAATATTGGATCGGACAGTGTCTCCTCTGCCGTAGCAATTCTGTGCGAGTTTACAGAGTCGGTTTGAGATGCGGTTGCAGGGGCCAGACGGTAGAACCAGACATTTCTTAGAGTGGCCTTGTCGCGGCGCGTGTGTGAGGTTGCTCTTGCTCTTGATCTTAAAGTTAGCATGAGTCTGTCCGACAGTCTGGCGTACGGTAGCGAAGGCGGAGTCATACTGATGGCGATGCGTGGGGGCCATGGAGGGTGTGTTTGTTGTAAATGACAAAAGTTGACACAATAGCGTGTGGTAGGACGGAGGGTATTCTGTAGGGTGTGTGCGCTCCTGAAGATGGTACGTCGGTGCGCGTGACGCGGTCGATGTTGTGTGTTGTTGTGTGTTGTTGTGCGTGTTTTTCTTTGTTGTTGGAGTTGTGTGTGTTGTTTGTGTTGCGCTTTGATTGTGTTAAGTTGCTGTAAGGTTGTGAAAGGTACACCCGTCTAGCTCAGTCGGTAGAGCGCTGGCCTTTTAAGCCAGTGGTCGTGGGTTCGAGCCCCACGGGGGGTGCTTGCTTCTTTGCGACCGTGTGTCGGCACGAGTGCGAGCGAGTTATGCGTGCGTTTGAAGCGTGCAGCTCGTTGTTGCGTTCGTGCTCGATGCTCGGGGTAACGGGGCGGCACTCGTCAGCCTAGTGCATTATGCTCCTCCTCCTTGCCCTTGCTATCTTTTGCCGCGCTCTCATCGGAGGCCCCAACAGTGGTCTACCGTTTCCACTGATGTCGTCCATCCAGCTGGCTGTAGGTTACGTCTGGCGCACCACAAGCTGGCAGCGATCAGTGCGTGCTGGCGCGAAGTAGATCAACTGGCTGGGTACAAGAACTCATCTTCTAGACAAATTATACGCGACTGACCAAGTGGGCTGCGGGAGCTCTAGAGTCAGCATAGCTCGTATCGGACAGCAGGCTTGGTATTTTCATGCTCAGTTGTTTGTTTCGCTGTGATGAGGTTCATGGAAATGATTTTGCATGCTGGGACCCCTCCCCTCTACAGACAATGCGCATCCCAGAGAGTGTCTTGGGCTTAACGACTCCTTTACGTAGCAATAGCAGCGAGGTGACCTGCCGGATTCTACGGAGAGGTCTTACCCTTGCGACCACCGGACTCCAAAACTCCAAACAGATATCACGTATCCGTCTCGTTCGGGATAAGTTTTTTGGACGCTACCCTGTGTCTTGTACTGGTTTTTGTTTACCTGCTTGCTGTGTCGGTTGGCATCCACGAGTACAATGAAATGCTGTAAACCACTGTAATATCGTGAAGATGGATATTTCTGGCGCGAACTCGATCCCTCGGTCGATTTCGGGAACCACAACCATTACTTTGCAAAAGAATACGCTTGCACTAGACAACCTGCGTTGTTTAGACCGCAATATTGGATCGGACAGTGTCTCCTCTGCCGTAGCAATTCTGTGCGAGTTTACAGAGTCGGTTTGAGATGCGGTTGCAGGGGCCAGACGGTAGAACCAGACATTTCTTAGAGTGGCCTTGTCGCGGCGCGTGTGTGAGGTTGCTCTTGCTCTTGATCTTAAAGTTAGCATGAGTCTGTCCGACAGTCTGGCGTACGGTAGCGAAGGCGGAGTCATACTGATGGCGATGCGTGGGGGCCATGGAGGGTGTGTTTGTTGTAAATGACAAAAGTTGACACAATAGCGTGTGGTAGGACGGAGGGTATTCTGTAGGGTGTGTGCGCTCCTGAAGATGGTACGTCGGTGCGCGTGACGCGGTCGATGTTGTGTGTTGTTGTGTGTTGTTGTGCGTGTTTTTCTTTGTTGGAGTTGTGTGTGTTGTTTGTGTTGCGCTTTGATTGTGTTAAGTTGCTGTAAGGTTGTGAAAGGTACACCCGTCTAGCTCAGTCGGTAGAGCGCTGGCCTTTTAAGCCAGTGGTCGTGGGTTCGAGCCCCACGGGGGGTGCTTGCTTCTTTGCGACCGTGTGTCGGCACGAGTGCGAGCGAGTTATGCGTGCGTTTGAAGCGTGCAGCTCGTTGTTGCGTTCGTGCTCGATGCTCGGGGTAACGGGGCGGCACTCGTCAGCCTAGTGCATTATGCTCCTCCTCCTTGCCCTTGCTATCTTTTGCCGCGCTCTCATCGGAGGCCCCAACAGTGGTCTACCGTTTCCACTGATGTCGTCCATCCAGCTGGCTGTAGGTTACGTCTGGCGCACCACAAGCTGGCAGCGATCAGTGCGTGCTGGCGCGAAGTAGATCAACTGGCTGGGTACAAGAACTCATCTTCTAGACAAATTATACGCGACTGACCAAGTGGGCTGCGGGAGCTCTAGAGTCAGCATAGCTCGTATCGGACAGCAGGCTTGGTATTTTCATGCTCAGTTGTTTGTTTCGCTGTGATGAGGTTCATGGAAATGATTTTGCATGCTGGGACCCTCCCTCTACAGACAATGCGCATCCCAGAGAGTGTCTTGGGCTTAACGACTCCTTTACGTAGCAATAGCAGCGAGGTGACCTGCCGGATTCTACGGAGAGGTCTTACCCTTGCGACCACCGGACTCCAAAACTCCAAACAGATATCACGTATCCGTCTCGTTCGGGATAAGTTTTTTGGACGCTACCCTGTGTCTTGTACTGGTTTTGTTTACCTGCTTGCTGTGTCGGTTGGCATCCACGAGTACAATGAAATGCTGTAAACCACTGTAATATCGTGAAGATGGATATTTCTGGCGCGAACTCGATCCCTCGGTCGATTTCGGGAACCACAACCATTACTTTGCAAAAGAATACGCTTGCACTAGACAACCTGCGTTGTTTAGACCGCAATATTGGATCGGACAGTGTCTCCTCTGCCGTAGCAATTCTGTGCGAGTTTACAGAGTCGGTTTGAGATGCGGTTGCAGGGGCCAGACGGTAGAACCAGACATTTCTTAGAGTGGCCTTGTCGCGGCGCGTGTGTGAGGTTGCTCTTGCTCTTGATCTTAAAGTTAGCATGAGTCTGTCCGACAGTCTGGCGTACGGTAGCGAAGGCGGAGTCATACTGATGGCGATGCGTGGGGGCCATGGAGGGTGTGTTTGTTGTAAATGACAAAAGTTGACACAATAGCGTGTGGTAGGACGGAGGGTATTCTGTAGGGTGTGTGCGCTCCTGAAGATGGTACGTCGGTGCGCGTGACGCGGTCGATGTTGTGTGTTGTTGTGTGTTGTTGTGCGTGTTTTTCTTTGTTGTTGGAGTTGTGTGTGTTGTTTGTGTTGCGCTTTGATTGTGTTAAGTTGCTGTAAGGTTGTGAAAGGTACACCCGTCTAGCTCAGTCGGTAGAGCGCTGGCCTTTTAAGCCAGTGGTCGTGGGTTCGAGCCCCACGGGGGGTGCTTGCTTCTTTGCGACCGTGTGTCGGCACGAGTGCGAGCGAGTTATGCGTGCGTTTGAAGCGTGCAGCTCGTTGTTGCGTTCGTGCTCGATGCTCGGGGTAACGGGGCGGCACTCGTCAGCCTAGTGCATTATGCTCCTCCTCCTTGCCCTTGCTATCTTTTGCCGCGCTCTCATCGGAGGCCCCAACAGTGGTCTACCGTTTCCACTGATGTCGTCCATCCAGCTGGCTGTAGGTTACGTCTGGCGCACCACAAGCTGGCAGCGATCAGTGCGTGCTGGCGCGAAGTAGATCAACTGGCTGGGTACAAGAACTCATCTTCTAGACAAATTATACGCGACTGACCAAGTGGGCTGCGGGAGCTCTAGAGTCAGCATAGCTCGTATCGGACAGCAGGCTTGGTATTTTCATGCTCAGTTGTTTGTTTCGCTGTGATGAGGTCACGGAAATGATTTTGCATGCTGGGACCCCTCCCCCTCTACAGACAATGCGCATCCCAGAGAGTGTCTTGGGCTTAACGACTCCTTTACGTAGCAATAGCAGCGAGGTGACCTGCCGGATTCTACGGAGAGGTCTTACCCTTGCGACCACCGGACTCCAAAACTCCAAACAGATATCACGTATCCGTCTCGTTCGGGATAAGTTTTTTGGACGCTACCCTGTGTCTTGTACTGGTTTTTTGTTTACCTGCTTGCTGTGTCGGTTGGCATCCACGAGTACAATGAAATGCTGTAAACCACTGTAATATCGTGAAGATGGATATTTCTGGCGCGAACTCGATCCCTCGGTCGATTTCGGGAACCACAACCCATTACTTTGCAAAAGAATACGCTTGCACTAGACAACCTGCGTTGTTTAGACCGCAATATTGGATCGGACAGTGTCTCCTCTGCCGTAGCAATTCTGTGCGAGTTTACAGAGTCGGTTTGAGATGCGGTTGCAGGGGCCAGACGGTAGAACCAGACATTTCTTAGAGTGGCCTTGTCGCGGCGCGTGTGTGAGGTTGCTCTTGCTCTTGATCTTAAAGTTAGCATGAGTCTGTCCGACAGTCTGGCGTACGGTAGCGAAGGCGGAGTCATACTGATGGCGATGCGTGGGGGCCATGGAGGGTGTGTTTGTTGTAAATGACAAAAGTTGACACAATAGCGTGTGGTAGGACGGAGGGTATTCTGTAGGGTGTGTGCGCTCCTGAAGATGGTACGTCGGTGCGCGTGACGCGGTCGATGTTGTGTGTTGTTGTGTGTTGTTGTGCGTGTTTTTCTTTGTTGTTGGAGTTGTGTGTGTTGTTTGTGTTGCGCTTTGATTGTGTTAAGTTGCTGTAAGGTTGTGAAAGGTACACCCGTCTAGCTCAGTCGGTAGAGCGCTGGCCTTTTAAGCCAGTGGTCGTGGGTTCGAGCCCCACGGGGGGTGCTTGCTTCTTTGCGACCGTGTGTCGGCACGAGTGCGAGCGAGTTATGCGTGCGTTTGAAGCGTGCAGCTCGTTGTTGCGTTCGTGCTCGATGCTCGGGGTAACGGGGCGGCACTCGTCAGCCTAGTGCATTATGCTCCTCCTCCTTGCCCTTGCTATCTTTTGCCGCGCTCTCATCGGAGGCCCCAACAGTGGTCTACCGTTTCCACTGATGTCGTCCATCCAGCTGGCTGTAGGTTACGTCTGGCGCACCACAAGCTGGCAGCGATCAGTGCGTGCTGGCGCGAAGTAGATCAACTGGCTGGGTACAAGAACTCATCTTCTAGACAAATTATACGCGACTGACCAAGTGGGCTGCGGGAGCTCTAGAGTCAGCATAGCTCGTATCGGACAGCAGGCTTGGTATTTTCATGCTCAGTTGTTTGTTTCGCTGTGATGAGGTCACGGAAATGATTTTGCATGCTGGGACCCCTCCCCTCTACAGACAATGCGCATCCCAGAGAGTGTCTTGGGCTTAACGACTCCTTTACGTAGCAATAGCAGCGAGGTGACCTGCCGGATTCTACGGAGAGGTCTTACCCTTGCGACCACCGGACTCCAAAACTCCAAACAGATATCACGTATCCGTCTCGTTCGGGATAAGTTTTTTGGACGCTACCCTGTGTCTTGTACTGGTTTTTGTTTACCTGCTTGCTGTGTCGGTTGGCATCCACGAGTACAATGAAATGCTGTAAACCACTGTAATATCGTGAAGATGGATATTTCTGGCGCGAACTCGATCCCTCGGTCGATTTCGGGAACCACAACCCATTACTTTGCAAAGAATACGCTTGCACTAGACAACCTGCGTTGTTTAGACCGCAATATTGGATCGGACAGTGTCTCCTCTGCCGTAGCAATTCTGTGCGAGTTTACAGAGTCGGTTTGAGATGCGGTTGCAGGGGCCAGACGGTAGAACCAGACATTTCTTAGAGTGGCCTTGTCGCGGCGCGTGTGTGAGGTTGCTCTTGCTCTTGATCTTAAAGTTAGCATGAGTCTGTCCGACAGTCTGGCGTACGGTAGCGAAGGCGGAGTCATACTGATGGCGATGCGTGGGGCCATGGAGGGTGTGTTTGTTGTAAATGACAAAAGTTGACACAATAGCGTGTGGTAGGACGGAGGGTATTCTGTAGGGTGTGTGCGCTCCTGAAGATGGTACGTCGGTGCGCGTGACGCGGTCGATGTTGTGTGTTGTTGTGTGTTGTTGTGCGTGTTTTTCTTTGTTGTTGGAGTTGTGTGTGTTGTTTGTGTTGCGCTTTGATTGTGTTAAGTTGCTGTAAGGTTGTGAAAGGTACACCCGTCTAGCTCAGTCGGTAGAGCGCTGGCCTTTTAAGCCAGTGGTCGTGGGTTCGAAACCCACGGGGGTGCTTGCTTCTTTGCGACCGTGTGTCGGCACGAGTGCGAGCGAGTTATGCGTGCGTTTGAAGCGTGCAGCTCGTTGTTGCGTTCGTGCTCGATGCTCGGGGTAACGGGGCGGCACTCGTCAGCCTAGTGCATTATGCTCCTCCTCCTTGCCCTTGCTATCTTTTGCCGCGCTCTCATCGGAGGCCCCAACAGTGGTCTACCGTTTCCACTGATGTCGTCCATCCAGCTGGCTGTAGGTTACGTCTGGCGCACCACAAGCTGGCTGTAGGTTACGTCTGGCGCACCACAAGCTGGCAGCGATCAGTGCGTGCTGGCGCGAAGTAGATCAACTGGCTGGGTACAAGAACTCATCTTCTAGACAAATTATACGCGACTGACCAAGTGGGCTGCGGGAGCTCTAGAGTCAGCATAGCTCGTATCGGACAGCAGGCTTGGTATTTTCATGCTCAGTTGTTTGTTTCGCTGTGATGAGGTCACGGAAATGATTTTGCATGCTGGGACCCTTCCCCTCTACAGACAATGCGCATCCCAGAGAGTGTCTTGGGCTTAACGACTCCTTTACGTAGCAATAGCAGCGAGGTGACCTGCCGGATTCTACGGAGAGGTCTTACCCTTGCGACCACCGGACTCCAAAACTCCAAACAGATATCACGTATCCGTCTCGTTCGGGATAAGTTTTTTGGACGCTACCCTGTGTCTTGTACTGGTTTTTGTTTACCTGCTTGCTGTGTCGGTTGGCATCCACGAGTACAATGAAATGCTGTAAACCACTGTAATATCGTGAAGATGGATATTTCTGGCGCGAACTCGATCCCTCGGTCGATTTCGGGAACCACAACCCATTACTTTGCAAAAGAATACGCTTGCACTAGACAACCTGCGTTGTTTAGACCGCAATATTGGATCGGACAGTGTCTCCTCTGCCGTAGCAATTCTGTGCGAGTTTACAGAGTCGGTTTGAGATGCGGTTGCAGGGGCCAGACGGTAGAACCAGACATTTCTTAGAGTGGCCTTGTCGCGGCGCGTGTGTGAGGTTGCTCTTGCTCTTGATCTTAAAGTTAGCATGAGTCTGTCCGACAGTCTGGCGTACGGTAGCGAAGGCGGAGTCATACTGATGGCGATGCGTGGGGGCCATGGAGGGTGTGTTTGTTGTAAATGACAAAAGTTGACACAATAGCGTGTGGTAGGACGGAGGGGTATTCTGTAGGGTGTGTGCGCTCCTGAAGATGGTACGTCGGTGCGCGTGACGCGGTCGATGTTGTGTGTTGTTGTGTGTTGTTGTGCGTGTTTTTCTTTGTTGTTGGAGTTGTGTGTGTTGTTTGTGTTGCGCTTTGATTGTGTTAAGTTGCTGTAAGGTTGTGAAAGGTACACCCGTCTAGCTCAGTCGGTAGAGCGCTGGCCTTTTAAGCCAGTGGTCGTGGGTTCGAGCCCCACGGGGGGTGCTTGCTTCTTTGCGACCGTGTGTCGGCACGAGTGCGAGCGAGTTATGCGTGCGTTTGAAGCGTGCAGCTCGTTGTTGCGTTCGTGCTCGATGCTCGGGGTAACGGGGCGGCACTCGTCAGCCTAGTGCATTATGCTCCTCCTCCTTGCCCTTGCTATCTTTTGCCGCGCTCTCATCGGAGGCCCCAACAGTGGTCTACCGTTTCCACTGATGTCGTCCATCCAGCTGGCTGTAGGTTACGTCTGGCGCACCACAAGCTGGCAGCGATCAGTGCGTGCTGGCGCGAAGTAGATCAACTGGCTGGGTACAAGAACTCATCTTCTAGACAAATTATACGCGACTGACCAAGTGGGCTGCGGGAGCTCTAGAGTCAGCATAGCTCGTATCGGACAGCAGGCTTGGTATTTTCATGCTCAGTTGTTTGTTTCGCTGTGATGAGGTTCATGGAAATGATTTTGCATGCTGGGACCCCTCCCCTCTACAGACAATGCGCATCCCAGAGAGTGTCTTGGGCTTAACGACTCCTTTACGTAGCAATAGCAGCGAGGTGACCTGCCGGATTCTACGGAGAGGTCTTACCCTTGCGACCACCGGACTCCAAAACTCCAAACAGATATCACGTATCCGTCTCGTTCGGGATAAGTTTTTTGGACGCTACCCTGTGTCTTGTACTGGTTTTTGTTTACCTGCTTGCTGTGTCGGTTGGCATCCACGAGTACAATGAAATGCTGTAAACCACTGTAATATCGTGAAGATGGATATTTCTGGCGCGAACTCGATCCCTCGGTCGATTTCGGGAACCACAACCCATTACTTTGCAAAAGAATACGCTTGCACTAGACAACCTGCGTTGTTTAGACCGCAATATTGGATCGGACAGTGTCTCCTCTGCCGTAGCAATTCTGTGCGAGTTTACAGAGTCGGTTTGAGATGCGGTTGCAGGGGCCAGACGGTAGAACCAGACATTTCTTAGAGTGGCCTTGTCGCGGCGCGTGTGTGAGGTTGCTCTTGCTCTTGATCTTAAAGTTAGCATGAGTCTGTCCGACAGTCTGGCGTACGGTAGCGAAGGCGGAGTCATACTGATGGCGATGCGTGGGGCCATGGAGGGTGTGTTTGTTGTAAATGACAAAAGTTGACACAATAGCGTGTGGTAGGACGGAGGGTATTCTGTAGGGTGTGTGCGCTCCTGAAGATGGTACGTCGGTGCGCGTGACGCGGTCGATGTTGTGTGTTGTTGTGTGTTGTTGTGCGTGTTTTTCTTTGTTGTTGGAGTTGTGTGTGTTGTTTGTGTTGCGCTTTGATTGTGTTAAGTTGCTGTAAGGTTGTGAAAGGTACACCCGTCTAGCTCAGTCGGTAGAGCGCTGGCCTTTTAAGCCAGTGGTCGTGGGTTCGAGCCCCACGGGGGGTGCTTGCTTCTTTGCGACCGTGTGTCGGCACGAGTGCGAGCGAGTTATGCGTGTATGAGAGCTGAGCAACTCCTCGCCTTTTTGATCCTGTTGTATCCGAAAAGATCAACTTCAAGAGATTATTTGTTGCTTCTGCGTTCGGCTTCTCCACCGATCTCAACTTTTGAGACGACGTGCTCGAAGTGCTGATGGCCGTGGCGGTGCTTCACTACCACGACATGTTGAAGCTAGCACCTAGAAGTCCCTTCATCGAACAAATAGAACAAGTAACACGAGGTGACTGAAACGTTTTCGCTGACGTCGACCCGTTACGTGGTGACTGTGTTGAATGCTGTACGGTGATTGGATATATGGAATTTTCGACCAGGCTGCACCCGTGTGATATTGGGTGAGAACTGGGATGTGCGTGAGCCGTGGAAATATCTAACGCCTGAATGCAGATGGGCTCAAAAGAATGGAATGTGTGCATCGTGGTGCTGTACACCCACGGTCCGTAAAATCACGTTGTCCACCACTGGACTTTCCCTTATGATGAGTACCTAACTGTTGGTGGAGAGTCATCCTGGAGAACGTATCCCAGGATGACCACATCTCTCTGTATTTCAAGAGCGATCAACAAGAGAAGACACGATGTTCATCCACACCAGGCCCGAAGTCACGCTCTGGAGGCCTGACCGTTACGCTAGTCGCGTTGGAGATGGAGATCTGCTCGGTTTAGTACCGAACTGGCATGGATTCCCTGGATTACAAGTTTCAGGATGCACCTTTCAGGATGCACCCTTCAGGATGAGCGAGGCCCTCGATGTCATGAAGTGAACAAGAATGCAAGTTCACTCACTCAAGGATTCAGCGATGACAAGGATGGAGAGGGCCAGTGCGCAATCATATGACACGCAACTTGAACCTCAAGCAAGATTCAGTCAAAACTGTTGAGTCCACACTTCCAGCGCATAAAGAAATCAAGACACAGTCAGCAGACATACTGAAAACAAGATATCTACGAAGAAGATCGCCAAAGAACACAGAGGAAAGGAGAGAGAAGATAGGAAGACGTAAAAATATTAACAGAGATCGTTTTGCTTTCGATGAGTCAAGTGCTTCGTGGGAGTATTAACCCCTTGGTTACCACGGCCTGTATCCTACAGGATAAAGTTTTCGTATCCTATAGGCCACAGGATACAAAAAGCGAATAGTGTAATTAAGTCATTCATACAAACCTCAAGTGCTCAGCAAATCATAAGTTTTCACAGTGATGTAGCTAACCTCGGGCCAATTATTCGCAAAGTGGGACAACGTAGGTACAGGTCTCAATTGTCAAAAATCTTCGGCGCGCAGTTTCGCGCGCCTTTCATTTCGATCCTCGCCGCCTGGACCTCAAGCCACGCTGAAGAGAAGGTATTTCTCTCTTTCTATTATCAGTTATTTATCAATGACAAGCTGGTGGCTAAACATGTATGTACGTTACAGATGCTTGGGGGCAACCCAGCTAAGCCCCAGATCGATCAGGCCGCTGCAGGTTTGTAGATGCCCAATTTGTTTTGCCTAGCGCGTCGATTCACGTAATCACTGTTGTTTCCTATGTAGGCGCCGAGGACACGTAAATAGATGCCACGCTCGCCACCTTCACCAGCGGCGACCGCACCGCATCGAAACAGTGCTCCAGCAGCAACGACACCACCTCCGCCGCCCCAGTCCAGGATGTTGCTGCCTCACACGCGCGCGAAGCGGTCGGGCGTGGTCGCCAGTATCGACTCGGCGAGCGGCTGGATCGGCATGAAGACGATGCGCTACCAAGTTGGCGACCGCTGGTCTCGCGTGGGCTCTCCGCATATAGCTCGAGCCCTTCCTCGTTGACATGACGATCATTGAGTTGGTGCGTTCCGCACCACATGCGAATGGGAAATAAGACCCTTGGGGACGTCGATTGCCACGTACTACGGTAGCTACATGTCCATAATGGTAGTGGCTATTACAAACATCACAAAGCCAAATGCAGGTCTAGGTAGTGAACTTAGCAAATAGTTGGTGGTGCAGTTGTGCACCTCGTTTTCGGCAGGGTGGATCATATAAATACCGCCAAAGGATGATTTTTAGGAGTAGTTTTGACCTATAAACTGTTCAAATCACGATATATTATCCTGGGTTATGTCTTTTATAGCGGTGCTGAAAACGAGGTGCACAACTGTCGGCGTGTACTCGACCGATTCTGTAAGATGACCACAACGTGTGGTTTGCGATGGAGATTGCAAGAAGAACGGAGCAAAGACGTGTAGTCGTTAGCGGGTAAAGTCTAAATATAGAGTTAATCTATCTGTCTGACAATCCCATCACCATTGGTTGTTCGTATCGGTCGCCCTTGATCATCGCTATCCTGTAGGTTACACTATTCCACTGGGGTTGTGTGTGTGTGTGTGTGTGTGGGGGTCAAACACGCGGTCTCACACGCTAAGCTCACTCAAATCTTCGTTTGGGCACCTAGCCAAGCCCAAACACTCGCAATTCATGCGCACCACTCTCAAGTAAGAGAGACAATCTGAACGTGTCGTCCGACGGAGATATATCGCAGGAGGTTGCATCTCCACGCCGGACGAAACAGCACCGTGCCCGTGCGAATTCACTCTCCTCCGTTTGGTATGACTAGTTCTGTGATCACTTTACGGTGAGACTCGAGCAGTGCTGAAGGTTTTCCTGCATAACCTAATACGGGATGATGTGGTGTACGTGGAGCACGGAAACCGAAAGACGGTCACCATGATGGATGTGGTGTTTACGCTAAAGCGCCAAGGACAAACGCCGCATGAATTAAACCAGTACTTTATAAGGTAAATTTTGTAAATTTAACTTGCTTTACGCTGGGGGTTACCTCTTCTTTTAACTACATTTAGATGTAAACCAACGAATTCAATAAATGCGCTGCGATATCGGGAAACCACGGCGCAGATGTAATATCAATATCTACACCAATTCGATACTGTAACGACTATAGACTGCGTGCTGCAAACGAGAATGAGCAGTACCCCTCCATTTATCACGTGTGGCGTACATACGAAGTTTGCCACGCTTTTGAATGGGATACGGTGCATAACCTGATACTCTGCGTATTGCGCGTCACTCTTTGCTAGGCTAGTATCCACACGGAATGGGGACGCCCACGTGGCCGTTGCCTCGACCGTATTCGCATTCAGCATTTCCTGCCGCGCCTTGACCGCCTTATACACACCCGCACATTACCACAAAGATCAGCAATGTACCGCCAGGCAATCTTCCTCGAGCACACGTGCTATTAAGTTAATAACAGCAACGCTCAGGCTTGTAAAAAATGCTGTTACGCTCGTTCCACTTGCCCGCGCATCCGCCCAGACTTGCGTACGACACGTTCAACGAGGAGAACTCGATCTGGTCGGGAGTACCCTCCTGCGTGCCAATAAGGTCGGGCTGATACCTTTCCACGAGCTTCTTGGCACACCACTTGCGCTGTTCCCAGCAGCCGCTGGGGCACTTGTCGTTGGCGACGGACGTACGGACGTTGAAGCTCATGACCTTGAACCGAGCAGAAGCAGCGGACCCCTGCTGACTCTGAATGGGAAACGCTGCAACGAGTCTTGCGACGGCCGCGACACCGAGGATCATCCATTTACTGAGGACCATGACGATAGAGTTCGAGGTGTGTCTGATGATGTTGCTGCTGTTGTGGTCGGGCAGGGTCACCAACAAGGTAGAATTGCGATCGGTGCTTTCTTGGTGGTGTTTAAATTTATGGATGCGCTTGATTTTGTAGTGGCAATAGTGTTTTGGAGGCGATCGAAGTTTGGTACATTTGTTTGCACGATTTTGGGAAAAGTGAGTTCCTCACGGGAACTTCGTGAGGGCAGTGTGGTGTTGCTAGCTAACAAACATGTTTTCAGCAAGTGCATTTATTCATAGCTGTCGAAAGCTGTTGATCAAATATTCAGCGAGCTTGTCCAACGTGTACAGGAAACTGGCATACAAATAGTTGCCTGCTCCGAAGGGTGTACTGGAACGTTATATCTTCAAGACGGGGGGGGGCATAGCGCGAATATCCTGAGACGTGTCGTGTTGGTCCGGTTGAATTCTAACAGCGCCCAGTTTGGTCAGCACAAGTGAGGAATCGGCTTTCGTTTCCACACGATAGGGCGTCTAAATACACCCTGGCAAGACCACAGTGTGCCAGGAAGCGCGGCACACGGAACTACTGGTATCGGAGCCCGTGGCGGCTCAGTGCCCATAGGCTTGGGCCTGGCCGAGTAGAGTGACATCCGCCGCTTTGGGTGCGGTCGTCTCGGGCACATGAAACGTGTCTGTAGCTCTGGGGGATAAAGGAAATTCCTTCCGGACCGCACTACCCGAAGAGTCGTTGGCAAACGCCGCGCCTCAAGAGACAGGAGAAGACAGGGCACCAGTAGGGGCGGGGCGTCCTCCTAGGGAGGACGTAAGACTTCACGAGAGGTGCTTGGGTGGCCTGTGCCGTGAAGGCTTATCCCCTGAGAGTCTCTGTACGCTCGAAGCGGAGAGGGAAAGCGGCGAACTGCTTGTAGTACACGAAAATGTACGGGGATACGATCACCCCTTAATCGATTTTGATCGATCTGGGGCGAGTAAAAACTTTGCACGGTCGTGGGGAACAGCGACAAGTTTGCTGACGCTCTATGTGAATGCGATGGAAACGGGCTGGTCGCTGTGCGACTGGCCGATGGTACGGTGGTAGAAGTAGCTATGATCAAGTGGACCTGGCTGTTAAATTCGAAGATTTTGACAGCACGGAGCCGTTCATGGGCCTGGGCCTGGGCAACTACGAATTAATCCTGGGCATGCCGTGGCCTCGGAAGCACGAGCCCTGGATCGATTGGCGCGTAACGCTCAAAGTCGTCGCTCCGTACGGGCTTCAACTGTGGCAGCGCCAGACAGCCCTAACCAGGTGGATAACTTAGGCCACGAGCAGGTAACTTAGTTTCACATGCAGCTGACGCTGATGAGGAGAACGGCGATGGCACTTCTGGCGTGAGTGACGTAGTTTCACACAAGGTCGTCCAGACCATATCGGATGAGGAAGGCGTCTTTCGCGAATCCAGTGTGGGTAACCAAGTGCCACACACGGTGGGTAACATAGTTCCACCGAGGCGGGTAACATAGTCCCGCAAGAGTCAGAGCAAATTGCCATGTCGCCACTGAGGCACCACCAGGCGCGGGTAACCAAGTTCCACATCACCATCGCAAGTCTGGCCTGGTGGAGCACCAGTACAATGGAGTTCGGACGGACTTGGAGCCAGAAACAGAGGCTACAGGATCACCACCGATCGAGGAGTGCTATCACATCTTTGACAGCGTGATCGGTCATCAAGTCAAGACGTGCACCGTGAAGTTACAAGCGCTGCCGGAGGTATCCGAGTTGCTGAACCCCGAAGAAGTTCCGATGGATGCCTTCTTGGACGAGTCAAAGGCCCGCGAGATCTCGGAGATGGTGCTCATAAATTCATAGACCACTCTTGAGGAGTTGAACTCCTCATAGGTAATGGACGAGGGCGTCCTGAAGGAGTCCCGTAAGCAGCGCGCTTCGTGCTTGGGTTCTTTTATCCTCAAGAACCTGAAGGATCCGTTATACCCTTTGGTGAAGGGGTTTGCGGGCGTAGTTTCGAAAGATACACCGTCGAAGCCGTGAGATCAGGCACGATATTGACCTCGTGTCGGGGACAAAGTACAGTGTCACCCGCCACCAGGGATCGATAGTAGTGTGTATTTGGGCACACAAATATCAGCACTATCACTGGACAAATAGTTTTGGCTAACACTATTATGCATGTACTACCGGGTCCCAAGTCTTATATGCATATGCATTTATAGGCACTAAATATGCATAATCACTCCCACGCTTTCTCCTGCTCCTCGCAATCTTCTATCACGTATTATTCTGCTCCGTTGCGATAAAACGAACCAGTTCCTGTGCGTGGTTCTTAGATTGTGTGAATGGCGATCGATTCCTTCGACAAGAATGTGAATTCCTTGTTAGAAGGCCATGTTTCAGTTGAAGTGATTACAGTAGTGGAGCCAGTTCAACCACATTCCCCAATTAAAAACTGGATTCTTTTGGTGTGGGCCTTTGACAATGTTGAGTTCCACGACCTCTTTTCTATCCTTGCATGTTTTTCCAAAACGCTGTCGCACATGTTGCCATTGGTATGTTTTTAAACGTTTAAAAACGTTTGCTACCAGCGGTAAGTATACCACCGTTTTTAGGCTAAACCCACGCAGCTAAACCCACGCGCACCACCTCAATTCCAGCGAGTGACACTAACGATTACGCTACGCAATTTCCAAAACCGTCGACTTTGTAAAGCTCTTTGTGTTTACTTTGTTTTTACTGAGTCGAGGTGCAGACGCGCTGCAATGAGACTCGGACACCAAATTTTAGTGAATTTTCAAATTAAGGTGTATTCATTGAGAATGATTCACCTCTGAAATTTATCTGTTCAGACCCACGTAAGAACAAAGCGACGCACGCTGAGTTCCCTCAGATGCGGTGCTTTTTGGAATATGCATTTATAATAGTACTACTATCGTAAATAATTTGCTTCTTTGTATTATAGTAATATTAACATTTTCTCGATAACATAATAGTAATATACACAGTAATATTTGAATAGTAAGATATATTAATCTTTTGGATTTACTATAAATCTCTGCCCACCACTGCCTCGGCCAAGGAGCAGTGAGACGTGACCGACGCCTTCTTCGCCGCGAAGGCGAACATAGGGGCATGTTGCAGGAGTCGAAGCCTTCACACTCGACACCAACCTTCTGCGTTCGACAGCCGGACAGGAAGAGGCGTCTGGTTCAAGTTTACAACAAGTTGAACAGTGCGGCGGTGCCGGCACAGACGCCTATCCCTTGCAAGGACGTGTACCGTGCGCTGGATCTGGTGGATGGATACAACCCGATCCTGATGAGACACAGCGATATCCCGCTCACCGCGGTGAGCACACCGAGCGGTATGCGCTGGGTGCGGCCGATAATGCCCCAGGGTCTCCGGAACGCCCCGGCGAGTTTCAATCGCTTGGTCACATAGTTGTTTAGACCATAGTGTGCGTTCACGCAGACGTACTTTCACGATATCTTCATCCATGGTCGTGCCGAGGAAGGCAAGACGGCTCTAGAGGTGCACATTGGACACTTTCGTCGAGTGTTTGACGTCATGGGAACGAACAAGCTCTACGCCAACATCGACAAGTGCATTTTTGCGGTTGTGGAGATAAAGGTCGGCTGTTTTTGTCTCAGCGTTGGGGGTCGCGCTAACCCCGAGAAGATCAAGCTCATTGCGGCTTGACCTACCCATTGATCTTAAAAGGATCTACGGAAGTGCCTTGGATAAACCAACTACATGTACAAGTACAGTGCTGGCTATGCACTTGCTGGGTTCAAGGCCCTTCGTGGTCTACACGGACCATACGTCCTCGCGGAGGGCCATCCACACGCCGCACCTATCACAACGGATGGTCAGGTGGCTGGCATTCTTTGCGGAATTACAACTTCCATGTTGAATACTAGCTGGACTAGATCCCGATGAGCTGTCACACAGACCACGACTACGAGATGGAACATATTAGTCGGGTCACGATCGATCTATACGATCGGATACGCTTGGTGTATCGTGATGACAACAGTCTTGCACTCTAGTGCGGTTTTTAGCCGCTGGCACGGGTGCTTAGGTCAGTGGCTTACCCCTCAACGGCGGGCTCGACTGTACCAGTATCAGTGGGCAGATCCACTATAGGTTGGGACGCGGTGACGGACGATGAGGACCTGAAGTATGACATATTTCTGGAGGCACATGACGTGCTGTCCAGTGGACATCTTTCGAGAAGAACCTTCCATGCGGTCTTTTAGACATTTTGGTGGCCCCACATGTACAAGTGGATGGCCAAGTACGTCAAGACATGCTAAACATGTCCGCGCGTTAAGCCTTCTGGCCACGCATCGACTCCGCTGCAGAGCCTGTCAGTTCCAGCGGACTGCTGGAAATCTATGGGTCTCGACTTTGCCTTCGACCATGGCAACAATGGCATCCTGGGGTTCGTGTTCCGCCTGAGCAAGATGGTGCACCTTGCTCCGGTGCCAGAGACCGTCACAGGAACACAGTCCGCGAGGCTGTTCCTTGATTGCGTCTTCTGCTACCACGGTTTTCTAGAGACTATCGTCTCAGATCGATACCCGCGGTTTACCACCGCGTATTGGAAAACACGGTTACGATTGCTAGGAACAGAGTTAAACATGTCAACTGTTGATAATCGTCAGACGGATTGTCAGACTGAGCGCGTCAATTGCGTGATCAAGGACACTTTGACTAGATGCTATAGCCATAGCACAAGGCAAACAAAAAGAGTACTCTGACAAATATGGAAGAGGAAACTTAAACGTGTTTCATGTGGATGACTTAGTCCTATTAGACACTAGGAACCTGCCCTTAAATTCGGTTAGCTCCACGGGGAACGACAAACTGAAGAACCGCTTCATTGGACCCTTCGCGGTCCTGAGTAGGCACGAATTGCCCACATGATTGACTTACCCAAGTCGATGATGGTCCACCCGACGTTTTACGTGGGTCGTCTGAAGCGGTACACCCACCGAGTCAGGCTGCCCGCAGGAAGAATCGAGGAGGGCCGGAGCCCTCACGTGATTACTCGTACGACCCTCGACTGTGTCTCACAACCAGCTCTCGTGCTTCGTAAGATGGTCCAGAAGTACTCTCAAGTGGCTCGTCAGATCGCAGACTCAAGTTCGGCTGTTCAAGATGCTCTGTACGCTAAGGATGAGCTCGAGCAGCTCACGTGCGACTACAAGTTCCAGACGGACTACTGGACCAAGAAGATTACTGAATCTGTATCCGAAAAGGAATACTCCAGTCGTGACCGTCGTGCGGATGTCCAGCAGTTGATGGCCGAACACGCGAGGGACGTGATGGTGATCCGGGATCAGATTTTCAAGCTGACGAACGCTCTTGAAAATACCCGGATACATGGGCTCGATCTGCCGATCGAGATGTGCCGCAGAAACAGTGCTCGCATTGTGGCTCCTCGAAGCACGGGCGTGTTCTGCAACAGGAGAAGACTGTCTCCTCCGCGATCGCGTGTACGCGCTTGAGATCGCGGTAGGCATTGGACTTGGTGGCCGGGCTTCCGCCAAGTCCGGTCAGCTTGGCACCCTCGAGGTCCTTCAGGGCGAGGTACGCTATCTTCGCCAGGAATTTCGCGTCCTCTACGGTCGGATCGACCGCTCCGTCCAACACCGATGGGGATCCGATCTCCGAGCGCCATACTAGAAGCTGCAGTGTATGCGTACCCCCAGACGTATTACCGTGGCTTCTCGTATGGGACCCGTACCACGAACCCCAGTCACATGCGTACCGGCAGTACGACCATCAAGCTTACCGCTTGCGTCTTACACTGGGTACATGCTGCCTGCGGGGCACCCAACCCCTGAGGCTCGCGCTGAGCTTCGCTTCGAGGAGGTGTCGCTGTCTCCTAGTCGTGGTCTGCCGCTTGCCGAGCTGCGTGCGGAGCGTCAGCTGTCCTACATCTTGGACCAGCAAAACCTCCGCCCGCTGTTCGCGCAAGCAACAGCTCCACTCTGAGATGGCAGGACTCAAGCGTAAAGCTCAGGCCGGCGCTCATACCAAGCGCGGGTACTGGACGTTTGTGCCAACACCTAATGGGGAGCCCCACTACCACGTGGAGCGGGTTCTTCAGGAGCGCAAGCTATGGGTAAAGTGACCCGGGTACCCCAGAACTGATGGGAGCCGTACAAGCGGCTCCAGATTGACTGTCCAAAGGCTGTCGCAATCTGGGAACAGAAGTGATAGAAGCGTGTTGTTGTTCTCATCTCGAGACCCAGCACTTTCACTCGAAACGGCAACAGAAGCACCACTGACCCCAAAAGTTTGAGCACTAGTCTGCGAGCCCACACAAGCGCTTGACTAGCTTTAAGCAACCTGCCGCGATAAGACCACCAACGCGCCACGACCTACCGGGACAACCTGCGACTACTACCCAGGAGTGACTGCATGTTACACCTACTCTTGGTTTGATGCACAGCATCTTAGTTGCCACCGATTAAGATGCATACATTTTATTTAGCAAGGGGTTAATGTATCACCCGAACATTGGGGAAAATTGCATTTCAAACCCAAAATATTAAATTGAGTTATGCTTAAGCCAAACTTTCGTTCACGAGCAAGACGAGAGGAATCCAGTCACCGAGATATGCGAGAAGTACTGCATCCCTCATGTGGGGACATTCAAACGTGTGCACAGTTGCTTGAGCCAGTTGGTCTGGAAAGTGATCCTCGTCACCCCGATGAGCTCCATCAAAAACACGTTCATCGTTCAGGAAAATTGCGTCACGTGATATTTAAGATACAGTTGGAGGCCAGACTCTTCTCGTTCCTCCTTCTGCAACAAAGCTCCGCAGGTCGCTGGCTCCGGCAAGCCGAAGACTCGCAATGTTGGGCGGAAGAAGGCCTTTACCAAAGCTTTCGCAGTTTTAGTTTGTTGTGTATTGATGAAGAATCACCCTGTTGGAATCGGGATTCATGTTGAAGTTGTACACACCGGTAACGAGACCCGGCACAACGGATATAAGCGCAGTGCGCTGTGAAAAGTATATTGGAGCTAGGTAGTGCAGTCTCTTGCATGGGAAACGGTTGAAGCCCGCTTAAAGGATCGTTGGAGCTCAGGCGCTGCAGATATAACGGTTCAATCTTACTTTTCTTTTTTCATCGTCTAGTGAGGCCTTCTGGCTGTACGGATCAAATGTGATTTCCAAGATGCCCACCTTACTTGTCGATGTTGGAGTCGAAAACTTGTTGTGCATATAGACATTTGCACATGTATTTAGCGTTCACCGAACTACAGCTGCTAGGACGATGAGCTGAGAGCCACAGGAAAGCGCGAACTGGCTTGCACGCTGTTTAATAGCTTGTCGAGAATAAAAACAATCTACCCAGATGTGGTTCGTTTTTGGCGTGAGCCACTGTGAGAGAGTCAGTCGTATACTAGGGCGATTCTTCATGGAGAAGGCAAAATGACTGCGCGGCCGTCCAGTCAGATGCCTCTACAGCAGGGGTCGGAATTAAATATTGCAATACAGTAATTAATTGGGTTCTCCAATAAAAATATTTATTACTGGTCTAGCCTGTTTCCAATACAATATTATATTGGGCCAATATTGGCAATATAATATGATAACAGGTCTCCAACAAATCCTCTCACTGTAGTATCACACACACCGCCTCGGTGGCATCAATGATGACGGAAACAACATATATCAGCAAGTTTGAAGCAATAGGAACGTCATTAAGCTAGTGGTGTAATGCCAAGGAAAAACAAGCGCCTTTCCCACCTCATGCGACTGGCCGAAGTTAGGCGGTCCATCAACTACCACCACCAGCAACCAGCATATCAACCAACGCTCATAGATCTAGTGGGAGTGACAGAACCCGCAAGGCGAAGCTCTTCATTGCCAAGCATACTGACCGACGACACTTTTTCGGAAAGCGTCAGCTCAGAGTTCGAGGCTCCTGTCTATGGGAAGAAAACAAGCTCCACTCGTAAAGTATATTATTTTGTCAGCTGGTGAGACACCCTCGCCTAACGTGGCAACCTGAAGCTGATTCACCCCAAGCTCCAATAAGAAGATTGAAGAGAAGGAGTTGGGGGCATGGCCAGTCGACTACTGAGCAGTCATTCCTGTTGGAGTGGCTATTGGCACCAGAGGTACACAACAATTTCAATAAAAATTGCGGCAATATTTAATAGTGGTGGTCAATTGCACAGCAGCAAGAAGAATTGTTTTGTGGCAACAAGTGAAGATTTTTTTTCAGCTCTCTGATTGGTCAGATTTTTTTTCGCCCACCTGCACGAAAAGTCGTGCTGTTATAATTATTTTCGCTAGGCGGCGGCTTGGACAATATCGGCAGGAAATTAAGCGCCGCTGCTCGGTTGACGTCGCACGGTGCTTGCACCAGGACCCATGCGCTGTGAGGGAACGCGTTGGCGTTGAGTAACTCCTCCTGCCACACCAGTAACACACGCAGCAGCGCTGCGGCGACGGCAATATTGTACTAAGCTGCCCAAATTCGAGCTTAGAGATGAAACAGGTAACGTCGGGCTATCACGACTCACATACGCATGCGTACGCCGTTGACGAACTGTATGGTATTGCGATGTAGCCTTTGATGGCATTTGAGACAAGGTCTAACAGCAAAGCGATAAGAGCGACATAACCCAGCACTACGATGCTATATTCTATGGCAACTGCATTCCGGTAAGGATGCAACGGCGTAATGGATATTGTTGAAACGTATTATGAACAGGGACTGCATGTAGTGTAGCTTACCGTGAGCAGATGTACTGGAGCTTCTAAATCAAATAACGTTGACACTTGCATTGTACATATCATCGTCAAGACATATCCTCATCAAGCCAACCTCCAATGCATTGCATGAAATAATACCACCATTCTGGCTAATGTTGATGGCATCGTCAACACAGACGCGTTTCTGTGCTCGTAATGCGTGTTTAACGCTGCCAGCACGCTTTAACACTCGTAGACCACGAGCTGTAGAAAAACAAAATGTTGGTTGCTGCTGCAACTTCAAATTGGGGTAGTCAAATGGACCTTCTCTGATTGGCTACTCCGCATTTTGCTCAAGTGTTGAAAAATAAAAATTCTTCATGCTGCTGTGCAATTGGCTACCACTAATATTGTTTCTCCTTGAATTGTCGTTTTTATTACTGAAAAACCAACCGCACAATACAATTTGATACTGTAGTGGCGGACCCCTGCTCTACAGTAGAGCTAATGTTACGGACCATATTGCTTTTGACCATAGCTGGAATAGATGGCTTGAAGACTGGGTCGAAGTAGGAGAAAATGCTACTGACTTTGAAGACAGCATGTTTGCGAAGGCAGCTACAGTAGCCATGGCGAAGCAGTTAGGGAACCACGCCCACCGCCCGATCGATAAACGGCACAGTGTGCGTGCTGCTACTAGATATACAGTGTATGTATTGTGAAATACACTCATGGAGTTACCCAGGAAACATCTGAGTGGACATCCACTCAGATAACTTAAGATAATTCACTTAAGATAATTCCTCAGGAAACAACGACATTTGCTGCAGATCCTTCCTCGACTGTTTCGGACGTCCAGTACAGAATGGACTTTATCATAGTTAATAACCCCAGAATATCCATATGTATTGATTTGACGTTAGTATTCATTATTACGATTGAGGGGTGAGAGGGAATAATTACTTGGACTTGTATGCAACCGTTCACCAAAAATCGTCTTTCATAATTCGTACAGTCACACCTCCTTAAATGAGTCTCTATAAGTGACTACGCGTTCCTTATCTGACTACAGCCTTCGTATGCAAACGGGACTATATGAGTTTCACTATACCGAGTTCTCTAACTGACTAAAAACCTCTTTATTCTCTGAAGGAACGCCGGGATGGCCAGCTGGACTCCCTATATGAACGTGTCACAGTCTTTATAAAGGATGGTGTTGCCGTCAATTCTCACCATTCCCACCCTCATTTCCTCATACTGAAGCGCTTTAGGTCCTATATAGTACTCTAACATAGCACCATTGACTCAATCCTGTGATATATCTTCGGCATCTAGCTGGTATTGTCAGTGAGTTAGAAGAACAATCAGCACGATGCATTCTTCTGAAAATTACTATCAGCCCGACGATATCTACATGTAATACATGTTCGATCTTGATGTGAGTGCTCCTTTATCGTTGCTTTGATAGAGTCTAAATAAGTTTTAGAGTCTAACAATGATGTATAAAGTGTATAGAACGGCCAATGTAGCCATTATTTAATGTAGCCACCTCTTTATCTGACCAATTCTTTAACTGAAACAGCCTCTTGGCCCATTCAAATGGGGTGTCATTTATAGAGGTGTGACTGTAGTACATCCAGTGCTGGCAACGGGCGTTTAAACGTTTGATGATAAAAACGCGTTATAACACCTCCCTGAGCGTACATACATTGAACAGACGTTTATACTGAATTTTTAAACGTCACTTCAAGGGTACAGTGTACCGAAATTGGTCTGGGTGTACCGAAGAGAACCGAATAGAAGCCTGTATATTTTAATAAATATTAAAACCAAGTCAAAACTTTTACGGGTAATTACGGGATCAGTTTCTTTAAAACTGTTTATACGTACTGTCTTAAATGTATAAACAGAATAAACGTTTAGACGTTTGAATTTATACAGTCAATTGCCAGCACTGGTTGAGCGGGTATTCCATACCAAAATTTATCCGACTGCCGACCTCTCCGACGTGTACCACTATCTTGGTACATTTATCTTTCGGATCTGTATTTTATGTATAAGTGGTGTACTATGTTTTAGGGGAAACAATAACGAGATCGCAACCGACAGAGAGCTTGTTTTAGCCTAGTCTATAGGCGGCAGGAAATCGCTTGAAACGGCCTGTGGGCTGAGAAAAACGCCTTTTACTATAAACATGCAAATTAGGCTCGAGAGCCATGTGCTCTCGAGCCGGTAAATTCAACAATGAGGCCAGAATTTTGAGTTAGTCCGGATAACGAGACATCTGTCCGAATATTACGAGGATGCCGGAAACCAGTCATCCCTGGGATTAGCCTATTGGCTACTTATCTACCAATAAAAACTTGCCACTTGTTAGTGTACAGACACGCAGCCAACTAGTGGCTACCAGCCACACACATCCACTCTCGCGAGCCGACGAGGAGCCTTCGCGCTCAGTCTGCATTTTTTCAACGCTACCGCGCAGACCTCCGGCTCGGCCTCTCAGGCCATACAGCCTATACAGCCTGTACGCTCAGCATTCAGCCAGCGCTGGTGCCACGACCCCTACCGACAACGTAGCTCAATGGTAGAGCGCAGGGCTAAGCTCTGAGGCTGCTGGTTCGATTACTGCCGTTGTCACTACTTGCTTTGAGATGTATTCATGTATTGTGGTTTAGCTTGCTAACTAACTACCTCCAGTACATCCTGTGTGTATCCAGGAGCAGGATCCTTGATGGCAGCGGTCTGCAGCAGACGTTGATGGCGCCCGATCTTGGCGTTAAGGACTCCAGCGCGGTGAAGGGTGCGCAGGTGCTTGAGGACGGCGCCCGACCCGCGCGACGTGATCTTGCGCTCGGCCAGGAACGCCAGCACTGCCGTCTCCGCTTGCTTGCCCACGTCCAAGACTCGATCGCGATAGTCCGATGCTGTCGCGTCCAGCTCGAACCCGCCGTCCAAGAACAGCTTCATGAAGGCTACGAGCAGCTTGGCGTCGGACTTCTGCTGCTTCGAGATTGGCGCTTGTCACATCCGCGGCTCTTGTGCGTACCACGCGAACCAGGTAGCGTGAAGGTGAGTCGCCGACGACCTGCGTTGCTTCTTCTTTGGCTTGCTAACATCAGTGTCTGTGCTCGCTGGCTCCTTACGTTTGCTTGTAGCTTGGACAGGATCGTTGTTTTGCTTGGCCTCGAACGCGTCCATCCGCGCATATTGGCGTTGGATGTGCTCCATAAAGTGGTTAATGACAGCGGATTGATGACGAATGATCTTCTGCTCCTCGGATACTTCAGTTAGTTTGGTGGCTTGCGCTGTTGTGGGTTCTGTGTTGCTGTTGGTGTTCTTGGGACAGGTAGCGGCCGCGGATTCCAGATACGTCGACCAGCCAAGGAGGTCTGCCACCGAGCTACCGCTGTGAAGTACGCAAGCTTCCACGCGCTTGATGGCTGGAGCTTCTGGGTTGAGTTCCTTCAGCAGCGGATAGTGTCGAAGCACACAGGCGGTAAGGACATCGAGGACGGGCTGATTGACGTTGTGTCTTGTTACTTCGAGGTTCTGATAGGTAGCGAACAGGAGACGTTGGAAAGCGTCGACCTTGGTGCGCGTCTGGGAGTCGAAGGCCTTCAGCGTCTGGAGCGCGACCTTGGCTTCAGCGCCGTGGCCGCTGAGTATCTTGCTGATCTTGTGGTCTTGCGCACTGGTGTTGAAGATGTAATTAAACCCTTTGTTTGTTGTTGTCATGTTCCAGGCACCGCGATCGAAGATCCACCGCGCTGTCAGCTGCCCGCACGCGTTCGCGTGCTGAGTTCCACCCGCCGAAACGAGTGAGAGGTCAGAGCAGCCTCCACACCAGCGGACTCAGCGACGCGATCGAGAACGCGGTTCACGTGGGCGTAGATGGTTGGAGTCGTGTCCACGCCGCCGGTCGTTGGAGCGTCAAGTCCCAAGGTCGCCGTCCGATGGTCCAGCATCTCCAGCAGCGGCACGTCCGGGGACAGCTGTATGGCGTTCTGGCTTGGCTGCTCGGGGAGGTTGTCGATGACATTCGCAGACGGCGCAGCTTGGCTGAGAAGCGCCAGCGCCATGGCAAGCAGCGGGCAAGTGCTGAAGTCTGAATCCGGGAAGAGCGAGAGGCCCTGCTCTTCGGACGTCTTCATGCGAATGAAGCGAACGAAGAGCACCTTGCCGGCATCGATCGAGATGTTCTGCTTCCGCAGCAGAGCAAGGTCCGACGCTCGGCCAAACAGGTACCAGAGCAAGCTGAGTAAGGCAGCGTCTTGGTAGTCACTTGAACAACTTGCGTTAACATACAAATATACAAGCATTCTTTTCAAATCTGTCTTAGAGCATGGCGGTGCCTTACTGATTAAGCCACCACCATCTCTCTTCAAACAAAAGTTATCAAGTGTTTTCCCCATTTTCAGCAACCGTGCTTTTCGTGCAGCTCGGTGTTGAGGGAACTGTTCGAGTAGCCATAATTTAGGTTGCCGATAGTATTGCATTGAAGTGTTTCGAGCCAACAGCTTGCCTTTTTTGCCCTCGGTAAATGCAAGAAACATACCAAACTTATCCATTACAGATACAAAACACTTTCCATTATCATCACGTTCAATAAAAGTACGCACGTACTCAGCACTAACACCCTCAGCCTTTAAGAACTTCTTAAAAGTTGCCACAGCCGTAGCCTTAGCACGCTTAGTGTTGCCAGGCTCTAGTTCTTCTAAACCCATGGCCCTTGTCGGATGAAAGGCAAATATGCAAGTGATACGTGGTTGACTTGGTAAATGAATGGCAATACACATATTTTTCAAAATTTTCCGACCGATACGTCGGAACGGCTGGTTTACAGGACTCACCTAACCCTCTACATGTTTATTGGCTATTTATCATGGTCACCCAATTTGATTGGTCAATTATATCCAATATGAATATGATTGGCTAGATAACTGCATACAATTTTTTAGTATAGTCGGAAAAGTGACCATATTCAACCATAACAAAGGGAAGTCGGATTCTGATGCCAATTGAGTGCGAGGGGGATAATACCCTCAGCATCCAGACGCTAGGTAGCTGTACACCAATACACTTCAATGCTCACCACAACCTTCTTTATACGCTACAAATCTGAATATGATTGAAGAGAGCGAGCGAATGATTGAATCTGCTGCTTTTTTCTTTTCTTTTTCGTCACCTCACATGAAGCCGTGGCCATCTCCTTATCTCGCTCTTGAGCTACGCGCACGCGTCGCCGCTGCTGTCCACGGCGCGCATTGCCATTCTCACCGCTTTACTCGACCATCGCGTCTAATTTTGCCTCCATCCGCGCCATCGCCGTCGCCAACTTGTCGATGTCAGCAGTGTGTTGACCTAGTGTGTGGAACATCGCTCCCTGCTGTGTTGCTAACTGCTGCTGGGTCTCCGTGGTACGGCATAGCAGATCCATCAACATCGTCTCCATCTTGGGGCCCGCCGTCACCTGACCATCGCCAGCGTTGGCAGCGACAAGATCTTGCGACGCACCAGCCACGGGCTGAGCCACCACCTGGTTTGCAATTCCAATTCCTGATCCCCGGAGCGGCTCGGCGGGGCGCTTGGGAGCCTCTGCCTGCTGGGCATCGTCCTCAACGACCTCCACGGCCTCGCCATTATCAAGAGGCGCGGCCACGGCATTCTTACGGTCTTCCAAATTCTTCATCGCCACGTTTGACAGCTTCTCCAGGGTCGCGATATCACACGTGTTGCGCGGCTGCGTGTCGAACACAAACACCGTACCCAGAAGGTGACCGGACGGCGTACAGATCGGCGCGCCGGCATAGAATCGGATCTTAGCGGCACCCGTCACCAACGGGTTCTTGGCGAAGCGCTTATCCAGCAGGGTGTCCATGACGACCATCGGCTCCTTGGACATGATGGCGTGCGCACAGAAGGACACGGAACGCGGCACTTCGTTCTGGGCCAAACCCACGCTCGCCTTGAACCACTCGCGGTCTTCGTCCAGCAGACTCACAGCCGCGATGGGGCTCTTGAGGGCGTTGCTGGCCAGGTCGCAGATAATATCGAACACGTCTTCGCTGGGCGTGTCCATGATATCGAAGCTGCGCAGGATCTCAAGGCGCTCCGACTCGCCCGGGACAATGGGGGGCTTGGGCCACGGATGGTCCCAACTGAAGTCCAGCGGGTAGTCGAACTCAGGCTGCTGGAAGTCACGCGTGAAGTGCGACAGGTCGCCCTCCGAGTTGCCAGTGGGCGAATGGAAGTTCTGCGCCTCCCAGTGCTCCTCGCGTGGGGGCGGCGGGGATGACGCCCCCGTTCCAGACGTAGGGGCTGCCGGCGGCGCCTGCGGATTGGCCTGGCCATTGGCATGCGAGAGAATGCACGACATGCACACGCGCACCAGGGAGCGGCCAATCACAGGCAACTCTGCCTCTTTCTTGAGGGTGCAATTACCACACACCACCTCACCACACTGCAATCGTTACATACAAACATCAGAGTCAATGAGATCATAGCCCCCTCTTACATATATACTAGTGTTAGAATACATACCTTGCGGCAGTGATGCTTTCGCCGGAAACGCGTGAAGTTCCGCGTGCACACGTGGCATCTGTATCGCTCCGTGTCCAGTACCCAGTCGTCCTGGTGGCGCAGCTGATCGATGGTCAGCACGTCGTTGCCACCGATGGTGCTGCTGCCCTTGAGTCCCTTGCGCGACATGGTGTGGCTGCTGCAGTCTGTCTACCTAATGAAGAAGAAGGGGGGAGAGATATCGGAGGGGAGTCCTTCAGTCCTCCTGTACGCGACGCAACACACACACACACAGCTGCGGGCTTACGTCAAAAGTGCGTTCTGCTCGGTAGGGGGGCGGGGCGCAGGAGGGGGAGCTTGGCCTGTCTTGACTGCACTCTCTTTCTCTCGCTCTCGGCGCTGCCTTCCGCTCCACGCGTGTACACGAGTCGAGTCGGCCGCCAAACTGTTGAGTAAGTGGCGCGGTCTGGGCTTCTTTGCTACGGCTGGTCTGCTGCCCGAAGAGAGCGCATACAAACTCCAAGTGCGAGCCACAAGGTAAGAGAAAGTCCACACAGGCTCTTTTATCCCCCTCTTCGCCCACTCGTCAGCTGTCGACCGATCGTAACGCCTGAAATGGGCACTGTAAAATGGGCATAGCTTTGTGGTGCCGCTTTGCATCTTGCTGCATCGACAGGAAGCTAGTGCCCATTCCGACATCGCCATAGCTCCGACGCCATCGTGGCGCGAGGCTCGCGGCGAGCTACAGGATTTTAGTCACGCTGAACAGAAATTTCAACTCGCCTCCCTGGCTCATGCTGCAAAGCAAACCCCAATGGTGCAGATTGTACATGTACTCCACAATCTGCTCGCCTAGATCGCTCGCTTTGTCCGAACCACATTATATCTTTTATTGATGCAAAGATTTTCTGGCGGATAAATAGCAGCTACATCGGTTGCATCGTTCAGCATCCAATGTGCTTGTTGTTTGACTAACAACAGAGCTCTGAGGTACACGAAGTGCGATCTCAGCTCGGTATGTGAGCAATTGTTCTGTGTCTCTTACATGTATTTGCTTTTGCTGTTCTCTAAAACCTTGCAAATCGTGCAGCATTGCGCTATCGCGGCTCCACACGAGTCGACTGCTGCTATACTAACATGTAAACTCGGTGCAATGCGCGGCTTCTTGCTGCTTCACCGCTTTCCTCGATGAACCCGCACGATATTATAACTGTGACCATTGCGAGCTTCGAGGAGAACATCCGTTGAAGCCACCGCTGAGAAAGGTGCTCTTTTTTGGTACATTCGCCTGGTTTTGCAAAGCGACCCTTTCGGTATTGGGACCCACACTCAATCCGAACCTCTGCCGGCTGTGTGGCTCAGCGAGGAAGGCGCACCGAAGCTGCAGAAGCGGGCGAGCTGCTCTTATGACGGCGGCGATAGATTGGGGTTGGCGACCCAGCTGTATTCGACATCGGCCTCGGCGCGAACTCGACGTTTAAGCGTCAGGCCAGTAATGCCTTGCTAAAATAGGATAGGCGGCTAGGGCTGATTGCAGGTCATCTCTCCGTCGCGAGCACGAAGACGGCCGGATCACCAAGAACGCGGGCGGGGCGACGTGAGGCGTGGGCCAAGATATTTTTTTTACTCGGGCTTTCTATCGTTTGACGACCGCACGACGCTCGGAAACATTTAGACTTGTCTTGTGTATGTCTGATGTAACAAAGATGAAAGCTGTCTCAAAAAAAGTCTGGTTGTGGGCACCGCAGAGAAGAGCCAAAAAGGCAACACCGAGCTGAAGTTGTTGCAGCCTCTACCAGCAGGCAAGCAGCACCACACCGTGTAGCCGGCTCAAATGCCACGCGAAATGTCGTGCAGCGAGCCAAGCGCGATTGTTGCATGTGCCCGCAAATACACGTGCGCTTTTGTCGCCGAAGTGGAAGTTATCCACGGCGTGCTGCTGATCAGTAGCGAGCGCGCTGCCGACCTGCATGGCGAAATCTGCGGCTCGTTTACTCAGCCTCGTTCCACCCCACCACCATCTCGGTGCAGGGTTCATCGGAACCGCATCGCTGCTGTAACGATTTCGCCAGCGAGCCGCAGCAATAGCGAAGATCTCGCTGCCAACGGACGCACATCGTATCGTTTTTCCACGTCGGTGGCGTACTTGAAGCGCCTCGCAGTGCATTAGCTAGGGCGTTGGCAACGCGCAGCAGCAGCGCCATTTTGCGAGCCGGAAGCGCCACCGGATATCGTCCGACAGCGATCGTCGAGCGAAATTAGTCACCCGAATTGTGCTCCACATGCCCTCGGTGGACCTTGATGTTGTTGCCGCATTGTGTAGCAAGCCGCTTCGAAGCTGAAATGGCTTCGAAGGCAGCGCGGGAATCCATTTCCACAACGTCACACCACGATCAACAAAAGTTGCCTTTTTCAGGATCCTATCCTAAATAATAATTTCACTTTCTCATTCTCTAGTAGGGTTTGAGAATTTCACCTTCTTCTACATAGTGAAAATACGACAAAATCGCCATGGCGAGCCGCCTCAAGGAGCATCGCTACTACCTCAGCAGCGGTGTGAGCACAGGCATCAGCGTCAAGATCTCACTAGTGGAACTGGCGCCTGCCTTGGGATGCTCTGTTAGTGGTGACGCACCCAAGCGCGCAGTGTCCGAGGCGCCGCTCGCTGGACTGGAGCAGCTGGCAGGAACGTCTTCCGAGGTGCGCAACTCGCCTGTGAGCGAGATCTTCCTGACGGCACAGGTGTTCTCCGATGGTCTCCCACTTCACCCCATGGTCATCAGGTAAGTGTCTTCTTTCTGTTGGTGCCTTTTGCAGCTTCTAGATAGCTCTAGAAGCTGAGATATCGTGTCTTTTGTAGCTCAAAGAGCCCCACCAAGTGCAGCAACTCAACTATCTACTGGAACGAGTGGATTTCCTTCCCTGTACGGTACCGCGACCTCTCGCGCAACTCATTGTTGGCTATTACCATCTGGGGTGTGGGTTGGGTGCCTATTGGAGGCTCCACCATCTCCTTCTTCTCGAAGCAGGGCGTACTACGTGACGGTGTACAGTGTCTCCGTATCTGGGAAGGCAGGGAGGCTGACTCGTCCCCTAATACCACAACACCTTCGGAGATTGATGAGGAGTGGGTGCGACAGGAATGTTTCCGACTGGACAAGCTTCGTGAGAAGTACGAGCGCAAAGAGATCGCTCGCAACGAGTGGATGGACAGTGTCACGGACCGACGTATTGCTCGTATCCGACGAGGCAGTGAACCACCCACCAGGAAGGATGCACTTGGTCCATTCTGTTCGTACCGGGAGGATGCTCTGTTGTGGCTTGAAATGCCCTACTTTGGAGATGTCGTCGTGTACGAGGAAGAACCCTACTCGCAGCGCAACTTGACGTCGTCGTATACTGCGGACATGGGTCCCAGACGGATGAACTACGACGGAAGCACTGCGTCCTCATCAACTCCGTCGTACGACTCGCACACGCTGAGTGGGTCGTACGATCTGGCCACGACTGCGTCATCTTCTGGATCCAGAGAACTGCCGAGTCTTGTGACGGTGTGGGACCCCGACCTTAACGAAGACAACCCAGCCGAGCGCAAGTACCGTCGTCTTGCACGTGATATCCTGCGTGGATCAATTGATCCCAATCTCAAGCCCAGTCGTGACGAAAAGGCCCGCATTGAGCTCTTGCTGGCTACGCCGACGGACAACTTGAAGAATGAAGACAAGGACTTGCTTTGGAAGTTCCGCTACACTCTAACTGACAACAAAAAGGCGGTGGTGAAATTTCTCCTGTCGGTGGATTGGAAAGACGAATTGGAGGTGAAGCAAGCCACGGATCTGTTGTCGCAATGGTGTGAAATTGATATCGCTGACGCCCTGAAGCTGTTGGGTCGCGAAAAAGAGTTCAAACACGAAATTGTGCGCCATTTTGCTGTTTCTACTCTCGCAACAGCCAAGAACGAAGATCTACTCGACTTCCTGCTGCAGTTGGTCCAGGCGTTGCGATATGAGAAGCCTGGAGCTGCAATCACATCTTCTCGCGGTGGAATGAGCGGGGATGAAAACGGCAGTACGGACGGATCGGCAAGTGAACTTGGCCCATTGGCTCGGTTCCTTATTGCTCGCTCAAGCACGAATTTTCAGATGGCCAATTACTTCTACTGGTACCTGAAGGTGGAGGCTGGCGAACAAACAAACGACTCCGAGATCTTCCACATTGTGCTGAACCAAATGCTGACGGAAATGAAGCGGGATGAGGAAAAGAAACCTATCTACGATATGCTGATGGCCCAGCGCGACTTCATGAGTCACATTTTGGCAATCCACAACAAGGCTCGCGAAGAAAAGGGAAGAAAGGACCAAAAGGAGGAGAAGTTGCGGCATTTCCTGAAGCAGTTCCCGTGGCCTAAGGGGACTGTGATCTCTCTGCCTCTGGATCCGACAGTTCACTTGAGTGGAGTTGTTGCCTCTTCGGCAAAGATGTTCAAGAGTGCAATGTACCCTGCTGTGATTCAATTCCAAACGGTGATTCCTCCGACTGATCAGCACCACGCAGCCATAACCGAAGGCGAGAACCACCACCCGCCGAACCTGGGTCAGTCGATGTTTGGTGGAAGTGACTCCAGCATGATGCGTGAGTCGTTGCCAACCCGTATGATCAGTTACTTGCACCGCGAAAAGGAAGGACCAATGTACAAGTTCATGGTAAAGAACGGAGACGATCTACGTCAAGATCAGCTGATCATGCAAATGTTCATTCTGATGGACCGATTGCTGAAAAAGGTGAACTTGGATCTGAAGTTGACCCCGTATCGCATCTTGGCAACCGGCGCCAACGATGGTTTGATGGAGTTTGTGCAAGATTCGTACCCGGTGTCGTATGTGGTCTCCCATTTTGAGTCGCCCCAGATCGTGGGCTTCTTACGGAAGCACAACCCAGATCCAAGTGCAGAGTTCGGAATCGCACCCGAAGCTTTGAGCACCTACGTGAAATCTGTCGCTGGTTATTGTGTACTGACGTATCTGCTGGGAATCGGTGATCGTCACTTAGACAACTTGATGATGAAGGCTGAGGGCCACATGTTCCATATTGATTTCGGCTTTGTCTTCGGTGCTGACCCGAAGCCGTATCCGCCTCCGTTCAAGCTGACAAAGGAAATGGTGGAAGGTATGGGCGGCCCTACCAGCGAGCACTACCAGAAGTTCACAACCTACTGCTGCCAAGCGTACAACTGGCTGCGTAAGAGTGCCGATCTGATTTTGAACTTGCTCAGTCTGATGGCCGACTCTGGAATTGAAGAGCTATCAGCGAATCCTGCCACGACTCTGCTGAAGGTGGAGGAGAAGTTCCGTTTGGATCTGACAGACGAGCAAGCTGAACAGTTTTTCCTGGGTCTCATCAATGACAGTGTGTCCGCTCTGTTCCCACTGCTTGTGGACTGGATCCACAAGGTGGCCACGAAGCTGAAATAGGCGCGTCAAACTCGCTCGTGCATTTTCACAGCTACACTAATGTTTTTCTCCGTTTACCTCCGTTTTCACAGACAACTAATAATGAATATGCCTGCTCATGTGACCGCTTTCTCACTACCGAATGCCAGTTGCGAGTTCAAGAGAACGTTGTTGGTCTGCTGGAAATTCTGAAGGACCATCAGCTTCTCCGTTCGCTGATGTGGGTGCACAAAGCCTCCCGTTGCTTCAGTTATTGCGATTGCTGCTTCCTGCTTCTGGACGTGTTCTTGGAAATGCAAGTCGAGCATTTGGTTCATTCGAATGTGCTTTTTCGACTTCGAAATAGACGGAGACGTCGCCCGAGTTGGGGAATACGGAGGCAACACTACACCACGGGATGCCACTGTACCAACCGGACTGTGTAATGCTTGGCCAGCGATAGAATCTGCCTTGGTTATCGATGATATGGTAGGGAGTGAGACGTCTGGAGGCTTGAGGGGAAGCTGGATCGACTTTAGTGGGAAATCTCGCTCCAGTTGCTTGGACACCTCGATGACAGCACACACGTACGTGAGTTCTCGCTCGTAAGACGCATCATGGAGTTTTTCGGCTGCTTCGTGAACATTCCCTATACATTCAGCCAAAGCGCAGAATGCGACTTCGTCGCTCACTAATGGCAGTCGTCCTCGAATTCGTGCAATACTGCCATACAAAGCTTGCCGCGACTCGAAGAGTTCTGACGCGAGAGCTAGCAACTTTTCCCAAAACTCGATCCATGGCATTGTCGACGAAACGTACCCAAGCTGATCAAACCAAACCAAACGTTAAATGGATGTGTAAGTACTAGGGATATAACGATAGTGTGACGCACCTGACGGAATGCCTCCATTGACTGGTTACGACGTGCATCGAGACGATCTTTTTCAGGTGAAAGAAGTCCACTTCGCAGTTGTGTAGCAGCTTTTAGCCGTACATTCGGACGAGACGACGGCGATGATTCTCGACCTCGATACTGTGGATTTGTGAGCAATTCTGTCATTTCTTCCATAGCTGTCTGCTTCCTCGCAAGAAAAGTCTCGTGCCGGCGCTCGACGATTTCAAGACTGTTGTCTTCATACTTAATGGCTTGGTTGTCATCAAGTGCAGCAGCTTTCTGCGGCAAATTATCTTCTTCTTTGGCTTCCATTTCGTCACTGGCATCCTCGATTTTAACGAGAGTAGGCGGGTTTCGAGCTGCAGCAATGCTTAATCTCCGCTTGGACAAACTAGGCATCTTTGGTAGTGGAACTCCCGAGTTGCTGTTATCCAGGTTGATGCTAAGATTTCTTCGACTTTGTCGGAAGACGCGTTGAAGTCGTCGTACAGCTCTTCCGTATAGCTCCACACGCACTTCTTCGATTGTCTGAACAACGGACTTTTCAAGGAGTAGTGCAAAGCGCTCGTCGTAAGATGTACCGAGCTCAGTTAGTGAAGCCAAAGGAGAAACGTGGCGATTCGCGGTGCGTGCACGTTTGTACTCTGTCACGCATTTGTTGTCTTCACCCAAAGATTGGAAGCAAAGTCCGAGGTTATAGTGGATAGCGGACAAAACTTGAGATTGCTTAGCAAAGTTCAGTGCAATCGGATAATACTCCAACGCGAGCGCATAGTCTTCGTGATGAAAGGACTTTTCCGCCAGAGAGAACCACAAATCAAAGTACTCTTCATCTGTCAACGTAGCTTCTTGCTGCATGTTCTTGAGCTTTAAAACGGAAGCAAGGCTTTGAGCTGCGGCAACATAATCCCCACTAGCCTGTTGGCACTGCATCAACATTAGTCGATAATCGGCAACATTATAGACTGCAAAATGAGCCATTGTAGTTGCTGACGGCAGAACAAGAACATCCGTCGGCGCTGCCTGTTGCAGGGGTTTTCCATAAAGATCGAGAATCTTGATCATGCAGTCGATTGCGTCCACGTAAAGCTTGAGACGATGGAGTACTTGAAACTGAAGAAACAACAAGTTTGGTCGGTCCTTATCGCAAAAGTTCACAAACTGGGAGAAGAGCTCGTGAAAAATATCACGCGTTTTCTCCAGGTTGCCATCACCTTTGTGCCAGAAAAGACCAATGGCGTAGCGAAGAAGCAGCATCGGATCCGCCAAACTCTCGATATACGCGAAAGCACTAGTAAATGCTCGAAGACTTTTACTCAGATGAAATCTCGCAATGGGCAGATACTTTCGATGACGCATGAAAATATCCAAATGTGCTGAACCAAGCCAGAACCAGTACTCTCGCGTGCCTGTTGCATTCTTGTGCAATAGAGTTGCATGCTCCAGAAGCAGAATTGCGTGCATGCTTGTTCCAGACCATCGAGCGTATCGAAGACCCAGCTTGAGTAAGTTTTCCTCGTTTTTCGGATCCGCGATGACGAGATCTTCTAGTTGCAAACATCCGATCTTTTCGATGATGTTTTTACCAACCATCCACTTGCCCCACTTCTTGTGGTAGTTTGTCATCCCCTGAGCCACTTTAAATTGCTGCGGCTTAGATGGCAGTTCGCGCTTGCTATTGAGACGTAGCGTCATTCCTGAACTCTTTTCTGCGGATAAGTTGGCCGCAGTCTGCCCAGGGGTCCCAGATTCTAGACCTGGAAGTGCATTACTTGGGTTAAGCGTACTCGTACGACGCCTACCACGAGGAAGATGATCTGTCATTACGTCTTCTGATGTATGTCGTCGTTCGCGTTTGAGTGTTGCGTGATCCACAACTTGTGCTTCTGGAAGTTGTGCAATGGAACTCTTTCGTCGTGAACCTATTGCTTTCGATGTCGTTTTCGCTTGCCCAGCACTTGGTCCAGACTTCTTAGTTGAAATCAGTGACTTCTTACGTGAAGCCCCGCTTGGCTTCTCACGTTCCGGAATTGATTCTTGTTTTTGCTGAGATGTAGCACTATTCGCATCACTAGTAATGCATTCAGTGACACTGACACCAGGTTGCTCCATTAGCTTCACTTTGTCATCGGGTGCTTCGTGCGACGGCGTTGCAACTTCTGAAGAAGAGTCGACTCTTTTTGCTTTTGTATACAGCATATTTTTCTCGAAATCTTGACCGCGATCATCTGCTTTAGAAATGGTCATCTCTTCAGGGTCAGGCCTCATGCTAGTATGTTCTTCATAAGACAAGGTGTTGTGGACAGCATGGATGTAGTTTTCATCTGGAACCCTTGAATCAACGTCACCAGTGAGTGCAGTGGCCTTACCTTCAAAGTGCTGTTGGTCATCACTGAGCTGAATCTTGTCTGCGCTGTCTGCAACAAAAAATGTAACACTGTCGTGATCGTTGTCGTCGACTAGGGGTTCGAGCATTTGCGTATCATTGTTCTCATCATGCTGAGAACACGGTTCTTGATGATCAGTCTCCCTAGATAGTAAGCCACCTACATCGACCGGTGCGGCATTTGACGCAAAAGAACTAGCATTCCCACCATCAATAGTATCCATACCATCCTTGATAGCGTCGTTATCATCGACAATGAGTTCTGCGTTATTGATGCTATCAGCAGCAGTACATTCAACAAGTGCATCGGCGTCTGCAGGCGCATCTTCACTTCGGTCATGGCCTTGAGCCAGGTAATCATCGTTGTTAGCATGTAATGGGTTGCTGCTTACGCTTTTCAACTCTTCTCCATCTTCTTCGTCGGGACGTGGGGAGTTCGTCTGGTTGTCGAGTATGACATCTGTGACCATTTCTACCAGCTCAGACGATTCGTTTGATGCAGCAATTTCTTTTTCCTCCACGTTTGAGGCTTGTGGCATCGCACTATAAGGCTGTGCTTCAAAGTCGTCTTCGCGTACCACAACGTGCTGCTTTTCATGCATCTCATCCCCATGGTCTGTCAGCGTTGGGTTTGCTTCTGCTGCACTACCAGTTCTGAAAATCTCTTTATCCACTTCATTGGGTGCATCGGATGAAATTACAGGGTTGTTAGTCGGTTCTTCCCATACTTGCCGAGATGTAGGAGGGGAGACAACGTCTTGTTCAGAAGTTGAAGGTAAAGGCTGCTCAGCAGTATTTGGTCTGCGATCCTGAGCATCAACCACCAAATTCGTGTCGATCGCTGGCAAGCGAGCACTCGCACTTCCTTGAATGCCATTCTTAATCCCTTCGAAGCTCAATTTGTCCACTGTTGATAAATTATTCATCTCCTCGCACGGAGGTACTGCAATATTCTCGTTCATCTCAGGAATCAACTCATTTGGAGGATAAAGCACAACTTCAGGGTCTGGAATAGACACAGATATCTCCTTTTCTGGTACAACTTCGCATTCGGGGGCAGTGTTCGGGGTATCCTGTGGCTCCGGTGGAGCAAGAAATTCCTGAATGGGTGATTTTGAGGTTGAGATTGGAAGCGGGGCGAGACGTACAACACCCTCAGCGCCCACAGAGTTCGATCGTCGTCTCAAAATTGTCTGCATTTCCGCCCGTGATTCCTCTAGTTTTGAACGTGATGAAATATTTGGCGAGGAAACCATCTCACTTGAGTTGCGATCATCAACTTCTTTTGGAAAAAGATCAAGCATCGTCAAGGGTGGAATGGGGCTGATCGACTCCAAGTTAGGCTGACCACCTCCTCTTTCAGAGCTTATCGACTTTGAACGGGGCCGCGGACTATTTTCCACAACCACATCTCTCAATTGTGGCTGATCAATTGTAGTTGGAGCCTGTGCAGTAGGTACAGGTTCATGAATAATGGGCTTCTCACTTTTCGGACTGAAAAGTGGCGATGCACTAAGAGCGGCAGAGTAGAGATTTGGCGAAGTAAATGTCCTGTTCGATTTTCTCTCAGAAACCAGCCTCGAGGTGCTGGTTCGTTGTAAGGAAGCTCCAACTGCATTCGCCACCATAATGTGACGCGCCGTGTTCAACAACGCATCCAGTTTATTTGGCGGAGTCTGTAAAGTTGGCCGTTCGTCAGTAATTTCAATTCCCATTCCAGGAATGTCGTCATGCCAGTGATTTTTCCTCAACACGCTCCTGTGCGTGTCCAACGTTTTTCGTCGTAAAAACTGCTCGGGTTCTGGTGTGTTGGAGTCTGTGAAATTCTGCAGAGCGTACGCATTGCCAACGACAGCGCTGGACCGAGGGGCAGATGAAGCTCTGGGCTGCGAAATGGGTTTCTCAGCGATACTGACGGTGACCATCGAGGCTCGTCGCGAAGCATCCGAGTCGATATCATGCTCACTTTCCTCAGCAAGATTTGAGTACGACTCTTGAGCTTGAATAGTACGATCGAGTGCCGATGGAGTGGCCTCTTGAACACCTTGAGCTATCAAAATACGCTGCTGTCGCCCTTTTTGACGACGCTCTTCGAGGTCTTTGTGCTTTGTTTTGCGTTCTGGAAGTGCTCTTTTTACAGGTGACAAGCTTGGTGCTAAAGGGTACTCTGGAGTCTTGTAACTATCGTCTTCTTCAACTAAAGGGAGAGGATGATCACACTCCTCATAGTTCGTTTCCAGCTCCGTTTTCCATATCGTCTTGGAATCAGCAACTGCCATGCGATGCAAAAGACTCGCTTCACTGCTCTTGCGATCGAGTTTGCCTGATTCGACCTCACTTCCAGCGTTTTCATCACCTCCGTTTGTGTTGGGATCTGGACGTCGCATGGCTCGTGCAACTGCTTCCATCGTACGCATTGACGTTTTCTGCACACGAACTGCTCGTTGATCCTGACGTTTAGAAGGCAGATGCGGGTTTCTTTGCTTGTTTGGTGGAGTGGTAACGGGTAAAATACGAGTTTTCTTCTCAATGTGTGGCTCCGGTTCCCGACAAACGAGCTTACCTACGTCTCTTTGCCGATTGCCAACGATGTTGAGGTGAACAAGGATCCCGTTCGCCATAGCTTCAGAAGTGATCACGTCGCTATCAGTAGCTTCCATCGGATAAGCCGCTCGGTACAAATATTCAGCTTTTTGCCGTGACACGAACAGTGAATATTCATTTTCCACATCATCTCGAGCAGCCACCCGGAACCCGCTTGCCCTGGCAGAGTTGGATGGTGTTGTCGGTGTAGAAGGCGCTGAACGAATAGTTGATGATGGCGACCCGGTTGGTTTGGCCGATGTTGCATTTTGGACCTCAAAAATCTCAATTGTGAGCAGTCTCCCAGCGAGCGGGACATTCTCAACTTGAAGCACGAGTTGGTCTCTTGGCTGCGAAGCAGGCCGCAGCGTACTGGAACTTGGAGCACTCATGCTTTACACACAGGCAACTGAACGATGGGTTTGAACGTAGAGATTGTCAGCATGGGAAGGATCAGCTAAACCAACACACTTAATTTAGCCCCGAGTATTATTAGGTCGTAGTGGTCCTAGCAGCAACATGTTTCATACATTGTTTGGATCCCATGATCACGTACGGAGTGATTATTTATGCGTCAGGAAAACGTAAAGTGGCAGGCGATCTGAACATTAGCTAAGCGATTTGCGATCGGATGGTTCGACAGCAAAAGCGATAACGAAGCGTGAGTCACCATCACAAACTCACTCTTTGCTGTTCGATTGAACGCGACGCACTTTCCAATGTTTGAAAACCCACACATGTTTGCATGTTTACGTCTAAGAACAAATAAACAAACAGGCAATCAAGTCGATAGTCAACGCAAACCCGTCGCTCACCTGTGCATGCTCTTGAGTTCGTCCGTCTCATTTGTCAACTTGCAACCGACGAAGCAGACCCCCACGGAATTGCCCAGCAAACGCTCAATGGTCTTCACCACGCTAACTTTCCTCGGTGTTGCCGCCATCGCCAGCCTCGCAGATGCAGGACTCCCCATCCAAGTTCAATACAACCCTACCGACTCCATGCAGCTCAAAGTTATGAGCTTCAACGTTCGCACCTCCCTCGCCAACGACAAGTGCCCCAGTGGCTGCTGGGAACAGCGCAAATGGCGTGTCAAGCAGCTCGTGGAGAAGTACGACCCTGATCTCATCGGCACCCAAGAGGGAGCCCCCGACCAAATCCAGTTTTTCCAGGATCAACTTTCGTTCGCGAGCACGGGCGAGTATGCGGGTGACTGCCGGTGGAACGAACGAGACAGCATTTTCTACAAAACGGATCGTTGGGATTTACTAGAGACGTCGACCTTCGCCTTGGTATGTTGTTTGCATTAAATCGTGACGAAAGTTTGCACATCCTACTTACTGTTTGCTTGCACCATTGTTTCAATAGAGCGACCTCCCCGATGTTCTCCCGTCCAACACGTGGGGTCTTCAATACTTGCGTGCTGCGGTCATTGCGCGCTTCCGGGATAGGACCACCAGTCGTGCCGTATGCATGTTGAACACGCATTTCGACATTAGTCTCGGTCAACCCCAGTCGTCGGTTTTAGTAGCAAAACGATTGAGCCAGCATTGCCAGTCCGAAGACACCGTGATCATGACTGGAGACCTGAATACTGTCCCTCAGAGCTCCGCCGTCCTGTACCTCACAAACCAAGGCCCGATTGATGGGGGATGCACACCGATTCCGATGTACGACACGCTGACTGCCGCAGGCGCAGGCGGGCCCACTTGGATCGGGTCTTCTTTCGGGAACTACCCAGCAGGCAGCAAGTTTGACTACATTTTCTCACGCCGCGACGACCACACTTGCCTACGCAACAGCACGATCTTAATAGACACGTTTGACGGATACTCCAGCTCGGACCACGCAGTGCTGCTGTCCGAATTCTGCCTAGGGACCAGGTGTTCGAGTTGCATCGCGTAGACGTTGTACCAGCACAGCCCAACTTTCAGAATAGCAGAGGTTTCGCTTTACGATCAACGAATACTTTTAAGATGAGCTACAACGTAGCATTTACAATGCAGACGTGAACCAATGCGGGTCGCTGTCGAACAGAGCATTAACGGCGTGCTCAAACTGGTTTGCTAAAGAGGAACCTTGTTTTCGTACTGTACAATAATACATGACATCAACATATTTGCAACGTAGCGATCGCTGCAGCTTTGCGCTGTTTTCGTTGATCATTCCCGTCTGAGGTGATCTATCTTCAACACCAAGTATCCAGCGACGCTGGACCAGCGTGTGCGTGCGAGCCAGATGTCTTTGCCTATCCGACGTTGTTCGCATCGACCCGCCTCGTCAAGCCCTCCAAAGCATAACGCGATAGATGAATGTACATACATGTAGCTAAATCGAGCACGAATTACCAATCCTTGACTCACGTTGGAGCTTCTACTCACAAGGGAAAAATAATCTCGAGCACATCTCGACACGAATCTTTAAAACTGTTTGTGGGTAATCTTGTGGCCGTGTGTAATGTTGCTCGCCGACAGATCCGCAACAACATGTCAGCGGTGACTACGAACAAGGAAAAGTATAGTCATCAGGTACACGGTGGTGTCTACCAACCAACCAAAGCCTCTTCTCAATTCTTGTTCGCCTCACTTTCCAACAACTCGGATCCCTACATCCATCAACGCGACAATGGCCTTCGTCAAGACAATTCTTCTGGTTGCTGCTACCATCGGTAGCCTCTCGGTCGATGGAGCTGCTTCTGCTCAGCTTAAAATCATGAGCTTCAACGTCCGTACGTCCGTCGCCAACGACAAGTGCCCCAGCGGCTGCTGGGAACAGCGCAAGTGGCGCGCCAAGAAGCTCGTGGAAAGGTATCAGCCCGACCTCATTGGCACGCAGGAGGGTGCTCCCGACCAGATCGAGTTCTTCACGTCGAACATGTCGTACGCAAGTCTGGGCGAATGCGCGGGCGAGTGCAAGTGGAACGAGCGTAACAGCATTTTCTACAAGCCTGAGTGTTGGGAGGTGCTGGAGAACACGACGTTCGCACTGGTAAGTTTGTGCGACTTGTTATTCGAGTGTTGTGCCGATAGAGTTCGAGGTATGTCTGGCTGAATGTTGTGCGATGGGCAGTCCGGGTCAGAGTCGGCAAATTAAAAAGTGAGACGTACGGACACGCTAGACACACTGGTGGGCTGTACCCGTGGACTAGCCACTTGATGCGCGCCATTCTCTCCACAGCAGCTTGTACAGTAGAGTTGGAAAGTGCAAGGCGTTCAATCGAACAGCAAAGAGAGCAAGGCTGTGATGGTAAGGTGGTTGTTTGATACAAAATAAATGTAAAACCTGGTGTAGCGCTATCAAAGATTGCGTTATTGCTCTCCTCAAAGCGTATCGCGCCATCCGATCGCAAATCGCTTGGCTTTTGAGCGCTCTCGCAACTAACGGAGTAATTTCTGGTTCGTCCCCATATGATGAGGTGAAGGATGTTACGTCAGTCTAACGTGATCCCGCTCTCTGCTCATGCATGATAAATTTTCGACGATGACAGAGATTGTGTTGATGAAGAAGAAGTCGATTTTAATCAAATTCTTCTTATGCATGTACCGGTATTAAAATAGGGAACAAGCTTGCCTTGCAGGCCAACTCTAACTACGCTGTATATACATTGAGAATGTGTTAGTGCTGTCTTAGTCTCCATTGCTGATATTTTTTACATGTTAAAAATATCTTACCAACTATTTACAACAGAATACATGTAATACATGTCAACGCTAATTGTCACTGTTTTGGTTAAGTAAAAAAAAGACTTCTCCCCGTAGAACATACGCGATCGGCGCGCAAGTGATCAAGATGGAAAGCCTCAACACGCCAATGGCACTTCGATTTTGGGAAAATTACAGAACGGGTGTAAAATCCAAACTTAAATGCCAAATGGGTGCAGATCGCCAACGCCTAGCTCGTACCGAGCACCGCGGTATTACGATATACTCTCACACACTTGATTGGACACGCAAAAACACACTCATACACACTTTTGGTCACAACTCTAATGCGTTAGTTTCCGTTCGTGCGCCGCTTGCATGTCCGCTTGTTGTGGCCTAGCCGCCGCATCGGTAACTGCTTCCAGATGTTTCTTCCCCGTTGCTTTATCTTGGGTCTTCCACGTTTCGCAGCAAGAACCGGCAGCATGGTGACCCCGTCGACCTTTAGTTCTTGGTCCAACGGTAGATGGACCACCTTGACCTTGATGGCCTCCGCATACGATGCCACTGTGTGGGTCTTGTCAAAGTACTGAAACAGGGTGTCGATCGCTTTGAAGAGCAGCAATCGTGTGACGGCACGGGACTTTATGCTGATCGATGAACGCGCACGTACAATGGTTTTCTGCTAGGTTTACGCGGTGTTGTACTTTCATGGAGAGTTTGCCGTTATAACGGTGAATGTGTGGAGCAAAAGGCTGCACGCGGTAGCTACCGACGTCTTTGCTTTGCGTTTCCTACATAACCATGCTTTTGGGTGTCACCGTCATCGCCTTCCCCAGCAAGTCACGCAGTTAGTGTGTCGGTGGTAAGCCCGGTCCGATGCAGAATGCCAAGCACATTAGACCGACAATGAACAGGAAGCTAGCCTTACACACGTGCTGACATATTCTTGGAGGCATTTACACCTCTTCAGTCAAACGTTTTCCACATGGATACCGTACACTCATACTGTCACAACTTTACTGGTTCTGCATTTAATTTAGGATATTACACCCTTCCTGTCATTTTCCCCTTCGATTTTACTGCGGTAGTTTTCGTCTGGCAAACGTTCAGCTCTCTGGATGGTGTTGAAAAGTTCCATCGCAGAGAATGTCAGAACCCAAGTCAATGAATGGATGCTGGGCATTGTAGTAACACCTTGACGATTGATGGAGACCACGGATACATTGAAAGCGACAATAGACGAATGACAGACCTTTAGTCAATACGAGAGAACCACTTCAGTGAGGACTTCAATTTTCCTCTCGTCCAAGCCTCATCCTTCAATTTCCTCTCGAGCACAGAAGCATCCGTATTCAGCAGCAATCACCATGAAGCCGCCCCAGTTCATCCTCGTACTCTACGTCGCTGCCATATTCGGATCAGCCTGCGTCATTGGCTTTGAGTGTGAACCGAAGACAAACGGAGATTCCTGGAAATGGCATCGTCTACCCGCCGAACACGCTGAGGCGTCTGCAATTCACCACGGACCAATCTGTTGGAAGATGGTAATGATCGGTAGCTGTTGAAGTACCTCTCGTGGGCTAACTGCGCAGGAAGAACCAGGTGAGCGCAGGCAGAAATGAATTACTTTCTCTTTTGATCACCTCGCGCTAAGTGCACGGGTTCCAACACAATCGAGCACGGGATCTGCTTCTACCACCGGCGCTTTTGCGTCGGCTGCAGCTCGCCAACGGAAACGGAGGCACCAACGACGATCATGGTGCTATTGCCGGACAACCTCGCACCAAGTTACTCGGACTCTGGTAGCATCATGTTCTTCGACGGATCGGTGGGAGATGACGACAACAGTGAAAGCAAGCCGGCTGGTTCGGATACTGTCGGCGACGAAACATCCAGCGCAGTCTCGGGGCGTAACATTGGAGTAGTGACTGTGGGTACGATCCTGTTTGCTTTCTTGATGTTGTAAGTTACCGGTAGTGACAAGTGAATAGAACCACTGCTTTTAATCTCCACACGATAAGAAACTGGCAAAAAACTACTATAGTAGATGTTTAGTGAATGAATCGTAAGCACCAATAAGTTGCTTGGCAGAATCGAAATCTATACTGAATTTTGCAGTTTTCCCCTCCATATTGCCTCCATGCCCTCCTCGTCCACCACATTTCCAACGGGTGTGTACAAGTCCAGCTTGGGTTGATGGGGGTGTTGCCACCATCAACCCAAGCTGGACTTGTACACCCTGCTTCGTACCTTGCTGAGCGTCTTCACGTCCGATGCAATCCGCACACTGCGATCCCAGGCAGAAATCGGAAATCGGAACCGCGTGATCAGAGCTGGAGTACCCATCGAATAGGTCAACCAGCACCGAAGCGTTCTGCAGACACGTCTCGGGGTCGTCACGAGTGAAGATGTAGTCAAACTTCCACGGCTCCCACGTCTGGTTGCCGAACCCGTTACCGATCCACGTCGCATTACCTGCACCCGCCGCCGTCAGCAAGTCGTACATCGGAATCGAAGTGTACGAGCCGTTCAGCGGCATTTCGTTTGCCAAGTACTTTACGGCCGCCGTCGTCGGAATCGCGTTCAGGTCGCCCGTCATGAATACCGAGTCATCCTTTTGGCAGTACTCACTCATTCGCTCCGTCACCAGCAGGGACGACTGGTTCTGGCCACGAGTGATGTCGTAGTGCGTGTTCAGGATGCACACGACTTGCTTGGAGGCACGGTCACGCAGACGAGCAATCACCGCCGCACGCAGATACTCAAGATTCCAACCGTTTGAGCCGAGCACCTCGGGCGTGTCGCTCTAGTTACCCAATACAGACGGAGCAAACACACATGTACGAGGTTAGTATTTCTATCATAGTGCATGTCACAACACTCGAATAACAAGTCGCACAAACTTACCAGTGCGAACGTCGTGTTCTCCAGCACCTCCCAACACTCAGGCTTGTAGAAAATGCTGTTACGCTCGTTCCACTTGCACTCGCCCGCGCATTCGCCCAGACTTGCGTACGACATGTTCGACGTGAAGAACTCGATCTGGTCGGGAGCACCCTCCTGCGTGCCAATGAGGTCGGGCTGATACCTTTCCACGAGCTTCTTGGCGCGCCACTTGCGCTGTTCCCAGCAGCCGCTGGGGCACTTGTCGTTGGCGACGGACGTACGGACGTTGAAGCTCATGATTTTAAGCTGAGCAGAAGCAGCTCCATCGACCGAGAGGCTACCGATGGTAGCAGCAACCAGAAGAATTGTCTTGACGAAGGCCATTGTCGCGTTGATGGATGTAGGGATCCGAGTTGTTGGAAAGTGAGGCGAACAAGAATTGAGAAGAGGCTTTGGTTGGTTGGTAGACACCACCGTGTACCTGATGACTATACTTTTCCTTGTTCGTAGTCACCGCTGACATGTTGTTGCGGATCTGTCGGCGAGCAACATTACACACGGCCACAAGATTACCCACAAACAGTTTTAAAGATTCGTGTCGAGATGTGCTCGAGATTATTTTTCCCTTGTGAGTAGAAGCTCCAACGTGAGTCAAGGATTGGTAATTCGTGCTCGATTTAGCTACATGTATGTACATTCATCTATCGCGTTATGCTTTGGAGGGCTTGACGAGGCGGGTCGATGCGAACAACGTCGGATAGGCAAAGACATCTGGCTCGCACGCACACGCTGGTCCAGCGTCGCTGGATACTTGGTGTTGAAGATAGATCACCTCAGACGGGAATGATCAACGAAAACAGCGCAAAGCTGCAGCGATCGCTACGTTGCAAATATGTTGATGTCATGTATTATTGTACAGTACGAAAACAAGGTTCCTCTTTAGCAAACCAGTTTGAGCACGCCGTTAATGCTCTGTTCGACAGCGACCCGCATTGGTTCACGTCTGCATTGTAAATGCTACGTTGTAGCTCATCTTAAAAGTATTCGTTGATCGTAAAGCGAAACCTCTGCTATTCTGAAAGTTGGGCTGTGCTGGTACAACGTCTACGCGATGCAACTCGAACACCTGGTCCCTAGGCAGAATTCGGACAGCAGCACTGCGTGGTCCGAGCTGGAGTATCCGTCAAACGTGTCTATTAAGATCGTGCTGTTGCGTAGGCAAGTGTGGTCGTCGCGGCGTGAGAAAATGTAGTCAAACTTGCTGCCTGCTGGGTAGTTCCCGAAAGAAGACCCGATCCAAGTGGGCCCGCCTGCGCCTGCGGCAGTCAGCGTGTCGTACATCGGAATCGGTGTGCATCCCCCATCAATCGGGCCTTGGTTTGTGAGGTACAGGACGGCGGAGCTCTGAGGGACAGTATTCAGGTCTCCAGTCATGATCACGGTGTCTTCGGACTGGCAATGCTGGCTCAATCGTTTTGCTACTAAAACCGACGACTGGGGTTGACCGAGACTAATGTCGAAATGCGTGTTCAACATGCATACGGCACGACTGGTGGTCCTATCCCGGAAGCGCGCAATGACCGCAGCACGCAAGTATTGAAGACCCCACGTGTTGGACGGGAGAACATCGGGGAGGTCGCTCTATTGAAACAATGGTGCAAGCAAACAGTAAGTAGGATGTGCAAACTTTCGTCACGATTTAATGCAAACAACATACCAAGGCGAAGGTCGACGTCTCTAGTAAATCCCAACGATCCGTTTTGTAGAAAATGCTGTCTCGTTCGTTCCACCGGCAGTCACCCGCACACTCGCCCGTGCTCGCGAACGAAAGTTGATCCTGGAAAAACTGGATTTGGTCGGGGGCTCCCTCTTGGGTGCCGATGAGATCAGGATCGTACTTCTCCACGAGCTGCTTGACACGCCATTTGCGCTGTTCCCAGCAGCCACTCGGACACGGGTCGTTGGCGATCGACGTGCGAAGATTGAAACTCATAACTTTCAGGCGAGAAGCGGCGACGCAGCTTGATCCAGATGCATTACCGAAAATTACACCAGCTAGGACAGCAGCAAGAAGTGTTGCGAAGTGCATGGCGACCGAAGGAACAGGATAATGGAAGCAAACTGAGGAGAATTCGAAAGTGATGTTACGCGAGATGTAGTTGCTCCCGCATGACCGTAGCGGAACCCGTTGCTGCTTGATCTTTTGAAAGGCAACCGCTTTCTAGTTGAAATTGTTGGTGGGCGATGGTCATTTATAGACAAACGCATTCGTGCAGTGTTCGCAGTCAAACGCTTCTGAGAACGCAGTCGCGTCCAAGAAATTCCACAGCATGAGATGAAGCAGGAAATACTGGAAATAGCACAGTAGTCCGCAGAACCAGCCTTTTGCGTCGCCTTTGGTAACCAAAGTTTGGTTGAATGACAAGCGTGATCCAACGTTTACAGACCTTGAGGAGAAAATGCACGCAGGTCGAAAAATCACCAACGTACTACGGATACCATCCCAGAAAGCGCGACGCCAGGCGATCAACCATGTGTCGGATCATGCCGATCGATTGAGAGCTCAGGCGAATGCTCTCGTTATGGAGATTTCACATGCACGGACGGCCAAGAAACTTTCACTACACATGAGCCAAAACATGATTCGAACTGGATGGGTGGTGGTGCTCTTTTTTCACGTTTTCAATGCAGTTTACTCGGGATCACTCGCTTACATCTACCACTACTTGAAATCGCCTAAAATGTACTTCTACGTGCAATTACTGCGAATGATGCCGCAGGAGAATTACAAGTAATTATTTTCCTTTATGCTTGCATCGGAGCGATGAACTTTTGCAGCGCCGTTAATATGTTATTCTATTCGCTGTATTATCGACGGTTGGTATTTGGTACGATGGCAGATCACGCAATGAAAAGGGCACCGATGGAGACACTGGAAACAAACGGACGGTGCCAGATCGCTCAACAAGGTTTCGTGCACTGAAACGCTTTGCATCAGGGTTTGCGCGGGCTACCAGTGCTCAAGGCGAATGGTTTGATGCAGTCTTGCTCATAAGAGAAGTATCAAAGATTGCGTCACAGACCGTACAAGCACATTCTTCTAGTTTCCTCATCAGCAGTGTGTGGATGAACCAAGAGTTTGCTGGACTAATCTTCTTAAACGCAATTGCAAACACATTTGTTCATTACCATTTGGAGGAGAAAGTCGGTCTTCGGCGGCTCTATAGTACTGCAATTGACCTGGCCCTCGACTTTGCGTGGGGCTTCATCACCCCTGGAAAGATCATATTCGTCTACATGTCGATGTTCATGGCGAACAACGGCTCGTTTCCTGATGACTTTAATTACTCCGACACTCTCCAAATCAAGGCAATCCTCGAATGCAACCAGTTTTTCATGGTCTCGGCGACGTTGCCTTACCTGAACATGCTGTCAGGTCTACGAAGCGTCAAGTTCCTTATCCAACACGACATGGAGGCTGTCCATGTTTTATCGTCAACGAAGGTTGAGCCCTGTGGGCCGTCAGAACATCTTGCGAAATTGAAAAGTGTTGTTCCTGATACAACCCTTTCTCCAGCTGCAGTCCCTGCTAAAGAAGTTGAAATCAAGCGCAGTACCTGCGGTAGAAGGCTCACAGCTAGCATCGTGGCACTGATGCCTTTATGTGGTGTACTTGTCGTGCTCACGTCAATTACTTCATCCGGAATATTTTTCGGCGATGAAACTGCATTGCAGCAGGTTGCAAATTGCGAATGCACCCGTGGTTTACACGGCAGTGTGCGTGTTCCGTCATGGAGATGAATTGTTATGAGCGAGGAATCGTTGGTTGGGAGAGTGAGACTCGTGATATTCTGCAGTCTCTAGACCCCAGAGTGCTCAACTCGCTTATTATCTCACACTGTCCCGAGCTTGTCATCATTAAAGACATTCGTCGGTTTAGCAACCTTATGACGCTCGAGCTGTATAACGCGATGGTAGTCGATTGGCCCAGTACTGCGTCGTTATCACTCCCGTACGTACCTTACCTCACCACGTTATTCATCGTCCGGTGTCGATTTACAGGGGGCATTCCGGGGGCTTAACAACAGATTTGTCGCCAAACATCGTGGACATCGAGTTCGTGGCCACCGATCTTGGTGGGCCGATACCCGACAACCTCGACGAAAAGTGGCCGGCGGTTGTGATGCTGTACTTCGAGCACTGTGGACTGCAGGACTTCCCAGCTGCCATGGCAAGAATGGCTCTGACTGATCTATCCCTGGTGGGTAACAACATCACGGTAGTCCCCGAACGCCTGAGCGAGTACTCAATGTATGTCATGCTGGATCGCAACCCGCTGGAGCGAATCCCCGACGGCTACAAGTCCACGACAGACATGTTCTTCCTCGCTGTACAGTTTACGAATGTCGATTCGCTGCCGCAATGGTTGCTAGAGCTGCAAGGTGAACACGCGCATATGAACTTTCGGGCGACAGGAACTCCGTACTGCGATACGTTACCACCAGATACTCCAGAGGCGGCGTTTGCATGGTGTAACGAGGAGGACTTCAGTAACGGCATCTTCCCGCTCGCCAAAAGAGACAAGGATAGGGCCATTCGCTAATGTTGTGGAGTGCAATAGCACATACTACAGTAAGATACAGCTTTGGCAAAAAAAAAACAAGTGGAGACCTAGGCGTACTGCAGTACTACGTCACGTAGTACATCAAGTAGTCTACGTGTATACACTTGATGTAGTCTCACCAACTTATCTTTGGCACAAATAAATTCATGCCGTCAAGTTGGTTGTGCGGCCGACACTTGAAGCCCCCCGCTGAATTCGCTGTTTCTTCGAGCCTTTGCCGACGGCAGATCGCTGAGCCGAGACCCATGCGTGTCAAAAGCCAGCACGCGCGCATGGGCCGTCTCCGTAAATCTCATTGGTTGATGCGAACTTCGAGCAGCAAATGATAAGCAAAACAAATTTGGCGCGAACATTTTCTATTGGTCAGATAAAGTTGACCAATCCTAACGCAATCGACCTTGATTCTTTTACGCAACCTTCGCGCAACATACAGCCACCGGTACGTCAGCAGTCTCTATTCACTTCCAGATCTGCTTGCACCATGTCGCTGCTCCACGGCCGCAGCATCTTCCTGCGCGGCGTGCGGCGTCTCGGGGCCGTGCACCGCGCTCCCTCTTCGTCATCTCTATGGATACGTCACCGTCCCAAGTCGTTCGCGCTTCCTGCGCTTGGCAACGGCGCTCTGGGCTTCTCAACGTCGGCACTGGACGACGACAAGAAGGAGAACAAGTCCACACTGCAGCAGACGAAACCCAAGACGATGAACGCGCTGAGCGGTATGGGGCTGGACCGACCTCCCGACACAGCCAAAGAGATATTGAGCTTCCTCATGGGTCACCTGTGGCCTAGCGAAGACTCCAAGGAGGCCAAGGAGATCAAGAAGAAGGTGCTCATCTCGGCTGGCCTCGTGGTGGCATCCAAGGCTCTGACCATCCAGGTGCCGTTCCTCTTTAAAGAACTGGTCAACGGCATGGGTGTGGCCTCCACAGCATTGGCAGGATCGCCTGAGATCGCTGTGCCACTGGCAATGGTGCTCGGCTACGGACTGGCGAGGTTCAGTGCCAGCGCATCGTCTGAACTAGCCAACGCTGTGTTCGCAGCTGTGGCACAGAAGACCATTCGGAAAGTCGCTGTACGCGTATTCAATCATCTGCACTCGTTGGATCTCAAGTTCCACTTGGACCGACAGACGGGTGCACTATCGCGTATCATTGACCGCGGCTCACGGTCGATCGACTTCGTGCTGCGTGCGATGGCATTCCGAGTGGTGCCGACGGTGCTGGAAATCGGACTGGTGAGCACTATCATGGCGACGAGCTTTGGAATGCCGTACGCGGGTGTGACGCTCGGTACGCTTACTGCATACACAATGTTCACGGTGCTGGTCACGCAATGGCGTGACGAGATTCGTCGTGAGATGAACCGTCTGGAGAACGAGGCCGGTGCGAAGGTCATTGATTCATTGATGAACTACGAGACCGTCAAGTACTTTAACAACGAAGGTCACGAGACTGCACGTTACGATGAATCACTGAAGGGATACCAGAAAGCAGCGCTAAAGACGCAGACGTCTTTGGCCATGTTGAACGCTGGACAGAACGGTATCTTCAGTGTTGGTCTTACTGCCATCATGTACATGGCGTGCGAAGGAATTGCTGCCGGTACGCTCACAGTTGGTGATCTCGTGCTTGTGAATGGTTTGCTCTTCCAGTTGTCCATCCCACTGAACTTCATTGGCAGCATCTACCGTGAAGTGCGCCAGTCGGTCACAGACATGGAGTCCATGTTTAAGTTGGGTGCCGTGACCCCGGTTATCACTAACCCGGATGAAAATCTGAGTCTGAAGGGCAGGGAGCCCAAGTCAATTGAGTTCCGCGACGTGGAGTTTGGGTATCGCTCGGAGCTGCCGATTTTGCGCAAGGCTTCGTTCAAGGTGGACGCTGGCAAGCGTGTTGCTATCGTTGGCACGAGTGGTTCAGGCAAGTCAACGGTGCTCCGTTTGCTCTACCGCTTCTACGACCCACAGAATGGCACGATTCTCATTGACGGAAAGGATATCCGGCAGCTGAGTCTGGACGAGCTGCGTCAGGCAATTGCAATCGTCCCGCAAGACACTGTGTTGTTCAACGACACGATTTTCTACAACATCAACTACGGTCGTCTCGATGCGACGCCAGAGGAAGTTATGAACGCTGCGCGCATCTCCCAGATCCACCGCTCGATCGAGACATTCCCGGACGGATACAACACCCGCGTGGGTGAGCGCGGATTAAAGCTCTCCGGTGGCGAGAAGCAGCGTGTTTCGATCGCGCGCGCTATGCTGAAGGACTCGCCGATTTTGCTGTTCGATGAGGCTACGAGCGCCCTGGACTCGGAGACCGAGTCGGAGATTGTGCGTGAGTTCGCAGCTATCGGAGATAATCGCACGTCGCTGATCATTGCCCACCGCCTGTCGACCATCCAGGACGCCGACGAGATTATCGTGTTCGACAAGGGTCAGGTGATCCAGCAGGGCTCGCACAAGGAGCTGCTGCGCGACGTCGAGGGCAAGTACGCCGAGATGTGGGCTCGCCAGAACCACCATGTACTCAACCTGCTCGGCAACGGCAATGATGACAGCAAGCTGTAGATTCAGGTGTGGTGTGTGAAAAAATGCATGGCTGGTCGTTATCTTCAACTATGCGGCATTTTGTCCACATAGTTGAAGCATTTATTAATAAAGGCTCTCCCTACGTTCACCAATATTTGCAACATAGAATGGGCAATCGAGCAACTTGCGAGCAACTTTACACCCGATCCCTAACCCACCTATACCCTGGATGGGAAGCGTATTTGCCGCGCGAAGATTTCACTTCGCACGTCGATGCTAAACCTTACTTGGCCAAGCCCGTCCGTTTGACCCTAGTCTTGCAGCACTGCGCGCTGCGCTTGATCTCGCCTGCCGAAGGCAGGCGAATTTGGCCATTTTCAGGGAATAGGGTTAATCGCATATTTATGTCGAAAATATTGGTGAACGTAGACACTTCCATTAATAAAAGGCAACAAACTCACTTCAACGTGCAAACATGACGTGGTCCACCTCATCTTTTATCCCTGTTAAAAGTGATGTCTAGAAATAGCAATCGCAGCATCGCACTCCCTCTTGGCCACCATGGAAGCGCTGGTGCTTGGCACGCACCGACTGGGCAGCAGCTCGAGCTCCAGTTCCTACAGTTCCAGTGACGACGAGCCACTCAGTCTCAGTCTCAAGCGTCACGACGCAATGCAACCACCACCGCCGCCCCCGCCGGACTCGCCGCCGCCACTCGACATGATGCCTCCACCTCCGCCTGGCCCTCCTCCACCTGTCGATACAAAGCGCAAGTCAACGAGATCACGACGACCGAAAACCAACATTCCGACATCAGCCAAGAAACCTGCCAAGAAGGCGACGCCCTCGAAGAAGCGGCTGGTGTCTCCAGTCAAGCAGCGACCAGCAGACATTTATACGGCTGAGAGTGTGCAGGATGAAGAGGAGCAAGAACAAGAGGAGGATCTGGACGCGTATTCGGATGAGTCTGATGTATTTGAAGAGGATGTGGAGGCCATTCTGTTCGCTGAAGAGGAGGAAGACCGACGCAAAGGCTATACAGACTGTCTTACGGAGACCCACTTGGACAGCACAGAGTACCCGTACCCAGCGTACCTCGCCAAACTGTCGACACTGTTCACGAAGCAAAACGCCTTCGGGGAGAACCCCGAGGACTTTATTTATTGCAACAACCTGCTGGTACGTCGTGGACGAATGCTTTGATTGAAGTGAAGCCATGAAAACCGACAGTTGACGATATCTGATGATGTTGCTATAGGTTAATCCGAGTCAGCTGAAGCTACTGGATGCTCGAACCGCTGCACTTGAACGGGAAAAGCTGGAACAAGTGCGAAAAGCAGCAGCGTTGAAGGCGAAAGAGGAACGACGGAGGAGACGCCAGGAAAGGTGAGCATGCTCTCAATACTTATCTTGTTTGGATCTTCAAGACGCAGATAGTAACACAAAATGATTGTTTACTGCTTGACAGGCTAGCGGAAGCGCTAGAACCTCCTGCGAAAAAGATCAAGATGGCGGAAGCCACGCTAAAGGCCTTAGAGTCCAAACAAACGGTATCTGTGACCAACTCGAGATCTTCGAGTAACAGAAAGCGAAGCCGGAAGAAACCGGCTGCGCCTACTGCTTCGGCTGTGTCTACGACGCCAGCCACGCCAGGTTCATCGAATCCTCCTAGTGATGCCTCTACAAGTAGTACCAAGAGAGCAAAGCCGAAGTCTTCGACAGCACAGCCAGCCAAAACAGGTGGAAAAGCAAATGGTAAACCTCCGACTGCTGCAGCTACCAAGAAGAAGACAACAGCTGCAAGTAGCCGTGCCAAAAAGGTCACGGCCGCGTCAATTCCGACAATCACCAAGACTGCGACGGCAAGTGCGAAGGTTCACAAGCAAACCAAGAATGCGCAAGCCAAACGAAAGCCCATAGTTGGTGCAAGCAGCTCCAAGGAGAGCAAAGTGCAAGCTGAAATTCAGAAGGACCGCACCGCGATGGACGAAGACCCTGGCAACGTGAGCTCGTCTAGCTCCTCTTCATCCTCGTCCTCCTCCTCGTCCTCCTCCTCTTCGTCTTCGGTGTCATCAGTTTCTAGTAGCTCATCTGACGATGGAGGCGTCTAGGAGCCCAAATGGATAGGTTATCCCCAGCTGAAACAAAAGGTTTTCGCTTAATTTTTAACGTTGCTACCGCGCTCGTTTCTCACAGCACATTGTTTACATTACTTTCTCCACTCTCGGCAATGCCTTCCACTGCTTCTGCGCCCAGATATTCGCTGACTTCTTGCCCAACTCAAACAATTGATCCAGTATTTCAATCTCCGGTGGGAACAGCGCAAAGCGAGCCAGCTGCATAACTGTGTACGGAAACTCGGGGTCGATCGACGGACTGATGTCGTAGTCATCACGACGCAACATGTGCGCGTGGAAGGCACACACCTTGACGTATCCAGGGATTTCTGGCACCAAAGTGAGGAGGCCTCCATCCACATGATACTCTCCTCGAAACAGCGACGTGCCTCTTCTGGACAGGTACCAAGGGATACAACACGAGGCAATGAGTGCATCACACAGATCGTCCGTCGAGTGGAAGTCGTCAGTCAGTACGAGCGCTCGAGCGGGCCACATCTTCTCAGTGGCAATCGTAAGTCTCTGCTCCAGCCTCTCAACAGGCAGTTGACCGAATTTCGTGTGGAAAATGGCACGCAGTCGCTCCTCAAGCTTCCAGAAAGTACCGTGGCTGTGGCAGAGTCTGGCCATAGCTTTAGTTTCCTCGTGGATGTCGCTTATGCTGCTGTTAGCCGCCAGACTCAAAGCGGCAATGGCACCTCCTGAAGCTCCAGCGAACTTGGAGCTGGGCTGGATGAAGCCAGCGTCCTGCAGCCCCTGCGCCACACCTAAATGGTAAGGGATCAGGAAGCCACAACCACTGAAGCTGAAGTTGTGCGCGCTCGGAGCCGCAGCAGCCGAGAAGCGGCGCGCAAGGCAGCGAGCAAAACGCATGGCAATGTCAGTGTGTGTTGATGATGTCACCCCGTTACAATGACGTAATGTCATTGAATCGAGGTACACATAAATAGGAACTGACGTCACTTTGGGTTCACTTCAGGGAGTGTCGAAATGAAGGTGACGTTTGCGGTGTTGGGGGACGCATTCGTGGATGTCGTAGCAGGCACGCTGGCGCCTGACCAGCTGCCTCAATGGGGTGGTGACGTGGAGTGCTCGCGGTCAATCCAGCTGCAGCCCGGTGGCTCAGCACTTAACACGGCTACGCACCTGGCCAACCTGAGCAGCCGCAACCCGAAGCACGAGCTGCACGTGACACTACACACGGCCGTCGGTGCGTTGATTGATCTGATATACACTGGAGTATAATAGTGCAAGACAATAATTGGTTGCTACTATTGCAGGCGACGACTCGTTCGCGAACGTGTTGAAGACGCATCTGGCAGAGCGCAATGTGGTGCTGAGCTCCCCGACGCTGGGGAACGTCCCCACAGGTGTCTGCATTGTACTCAGCGGAGCGGTGAGTGGCGACGGTTGTTGCTTTTTAATGGGGACTTGACTGACGGGTGCCGGTGTGTTTTATTTGTTCCTGCTTGATTGCAGAACGACCGTTGTTTCATCACGCACTACGGCGCCGCCCGCAAGTTTAGTATTGAGGTGAGGAGTAGTATATACCGATGGGGATCTAAGATTTTGGACTGATGATGCAAATGGTTAATGCAGCACGTTGACGAGAAAATGGTACTATCGGCCGACCACTTGCACATCGGAGGTACAGACAGCGGAAAGGGATTTAGAAGATTTCCGTGGTGACCACAACTGACATTTGTGATGCACGCAGGATTTTACAGCTGTGCCAGTCTTCGAGCTAAACTGAAACCTTTGCTGATGAAAGCGAGGGAGAACGGGATCACCACGTCGCTCGACACAAACTACGACTCGTCGGAGAAATGGGATGATCTCGATGAACTATTTCCACTGATCGACGTTTTCTTACCTAATGAGGTTGAGGCCATGAAGATCTCCCACACGGATTCGGTGAACGCTGCGATGGCGCATTTTGCAGAGCGGATCGATGGAGTGACGGTCATTAAGGTTGGCGCTGGAGGTGCCAAGGCCCACTGCTCCAAGACACAACAACAATGGAAACAAGGAAGCTATCCTACTGCTGTTGTCGATGTCACCGGTGCTGGCGACTCATTCAACTCGGGTTTCCTTTCCGCGTGGAAAACCAACGGTGGAGACGTGGGTGACGCACTGCGGTGGGGATGCGGAACTGCTTCGCGAACGGTTGCCGCGCTCGGAGCATGCTCATTCCCCCTCACGTACGACGACGTACAGAATATGGTGGTGGGCGAGTAGGCGAACAAACCTTCTTATACGTAGGAGATAGGGAAGCGAGAACTAAAGAGTTGCCACCATGGCAACATGCTTATGAAATACCTGCATAAATGAAAATCTTTCATGGCGGCGGCTTTCACGCACCATCATCTGAAGTTGACATTACTTAGGCTCCTTTACTCTGTTGCTGCTGCTTTCCTTCCAGCTCAGTAGTTTCAGGCAGAGTCTTGGCGACTTTTTTCATGATTTTCACGTCGTCCTTTTCCATAGCTGTTCGGATTTGTATCTAAAAAGAAGAAAAAAACTTATGAGTGTGAACATGAAAGAAAGAGAGCAGCACACGCCTCTTACCTCAGCAATTTTGGTGCACGGATCGCCATACCACACAATGTTCCTGTCTTTACCGACGATGAACAGTTGCGGCACCGTGAAGAGGTCGCATCGTACAAGATACCTGTACCATTCGAAAGAGCGTTAGTTGATGAAATCATCCAGCACGTGTGCCATGCTTATTTCATTGTGAGACTCACTCTTTGCTCATCAGCCCAGTTTCGATGCCGATGCTGAAGGCGAACTCTTCGAGTTCCCGGAAGTTTGTAGCATTGCGGCCCTTGACCTCATACATCGCCAACTCTTCACGTGATTCCTGCGTCAGCCCAACAAATTGCACAACTACGAACAATAATGCTCAGACCACAGGAAGATAGTGTCAGTATGCTGCAAGCGTACCTCCAGATGAAATTGCTTCGTAGAGACACGCAAACACCTCCAGAGCCTCGCGAGACTTCTTGCACCACGTTCCCTATACATTCAATGCCGGATGAGCAGGTTGAGTTGAAGCTTATTAGAAGTGATGCGCAATACTCTTGCTTCAAATACAAATCATGGCGCACTTACGAAGAACAGGATGCAGGTGACTTTGTTCAGTTCCAGCTGCACCGGGTCACCGTGAATGAACTCGACCTTTTCAAGATCGTGCGCTGTGGAATTTGCACGAACAAACATCGAGTTCCATTAGCCAAAGTAAATAATAGGCTGCAGGGTTGGCATGCAGATTCTACCTCGTTGCAGTCTTTCGTGCTGCATCAGGCGCTCATACTTGGCCTTGCGAAGACCACCGACCAAGACGACAACCACCACGGCCAGCACGAACAGGTAGTCCTTTGTCAGCCAATCTTCCCCGGTGGACATGGCCGTCAGCCATGCTGCCACTCCGCCCACAAGCATAGCTCGGCCTCGCACGTCATTGATGCAGATCATTATTGTGCGTCGCTTCAGGATCCGATTTGAAAAAAATATGGATATCCTGTGAAAGGGCACTATCGAATCCATACAATTCAAGAATTGATTCTTCAGTAGTATACTTTCCTCGAAATCCTGAAACTGGCCACTCAACTTATGTAGAACAAGTGGGGCCATTCACATGTACTTGCGAATGACCCCAAGGATTTTGAGGAAAGTAGCACAACAATCGGGTTGAACGCGTAAGCTTATACAGTTAAGCAGACGAAATCGTTGCGTTGGCGCAGCTGCGGCGAATCACCTCAGGCGCCATCACCCGAGTGTTAAACAACAATGCAAACGGAATCCACTGTTCGTGGTTCGCCAATACAGTATCAAATTGTATTGTGCGGTTGGTTTTTCAGTAATAAATACGCAATTCAAGGAGAAACAATAATAAATATTGCCGCAATTTTTATTGAATTTGTAACAAGTCTTCCTGCTAAGTATTCAGCAACGTGGGCTACTGCCATGGGCTATCTGGACCCCATAGGCGGGGCTGCTGCACGGCGCGGCCCGGGAGCATGTTATGGATAGCCGTCTAAACCGCAAATCAAATCAAAAAGGATTCAGCAACGTGCCATTGATGCGCACAACAACGAATGAGTCGATCCGCACCAGGGCTTCAAGGGCTGCGCTGTGCCATTCATAGCGCCAGCCACCTGCACCTTTAGTTAGTTACAGCCAAACGTGTCTTTGACTCGACTCGACCGCTTCGAGCTTTCTTGTTGTCGACGTCCAACGTTGCTGACCTTCATTATCAAATCCGTTATTTTCCACCTAAGACGTCATCTCTTCGCTACAATGGTCCAAACGGGTCATGCTATCGCCGTTGCTTTCGCACTCAACATTGCCGCTGGAGCTGCCATGATTCTGGGCGGGATGGTTGTCTTCAACGAGCGACTCGTGTATCTCGCCAACCCGCTGAGTCTTGCAGTGGCCCTTAGCGTCTCCGCTGGGGTCATGCTCTTTATTTCACTTGCGGAGATTTTCGGTGGGTCCGTGGGATCGCTGTCTCAAGGTATCAAGACGGACGACATGTCGGAGGACACCGCGACAGGTCATCGCTGGCTGGCGGCTGCATGTTTTACTGGCGTCGGCATCGCACTGATCTACTTGATCGATGTGATCGTGAAAATGATATCGCCGGGACATGATCACACGGAGATCGACAACTTAGAGAACTTGCAAGATTCCTTAGTTTTTCATGACCCAAAGGAAACCCAAAACATTGAAACTCCGATGGTGGAACTTGAAAGTCAAGCAACACCGAACACAAACACTGGTATGCAGTGCTTCGTTGAAATAAATATAATAAAGTTATTATAGAATTATATTTATTAAATAATTTATTATTGGGAAGACCCTAAACCCGCAAAATATCAAATTGGGCCCGTAATAATTGCACTGGGTTTTACCATGGTTTTTACCAAGATTGTTGGTTCTCCGAGCAGCAGAGTGTCGTTGGTCTCAAGAGCTCACTAGTTTGGCGATGTTAGTTTGGAGCCACTCTCATTTCGTCCGTCTGCTCACCATGTCGACTTCCCGCGCTGTATGCCACTACTTCTTCACTGATGCCGGAAACGGCATCTTCACAGGCAAGCAATGCAACACGTCTCGCAAGCAAGCCCCAGGCTCAGGGTACAAGAATCTGCTGAGTCATCTCGCGTCCAAGCACCCCGACTGCCTCGCTGTGTACACGGCGAGCCGACAGCACCAGAACCGGACTCTAGAAGCCCATGGCTTTGTCGACCCTCGCACTATGGAAGTGTTCAGGTGGATGGAGTGGGTAATCATGCGGAACCAGCCGCTCTTAGAGCTCGACAACCCGCCCACGCGGGCTCTCTCCGGAGTTAATCCAGTCTTGTCCCAGACGATGCTCTGTTACATGCGTTATGTTGCCGCCCTGGTCGGGGAGGACGTCGCCGAATCAATGGGCAAAATCTTCAGACTGATATTTGATGGATGGCCCTGGGGGACGCTGCACTTCATTGCTGTGTACGCGATCTGCGTGAAGGATGGCGTGCTGCACCAGCCACGGCTCTCCATTTCAAACGCAGAGCATGGTCAGACCGCAGATGCCCATATTGAGATGATCGACAACGTACTCGAGCTCTATAACAAGGTGCGCACGATGCTTCTCTTCGTTGTTGGTGATAACTGCGCGACGAATCAAGCCATTGCCACGCGGCTTGGTGTCCCGCTGGTAGAGTGCCCTAGCCACCGCTTTAGTCTAGCGGTTTGCCGCTACCTTGCTGACTACAGAGATCTCGTCGATCAAGTCCAAACGCTATGAGTTCAACTCCGGCTGCCAAACAATAGCGCTAAGCTTGTGGCGTGCACAGACTTGAAGCTGCTCAAGGCAAACGCGACTCGTTGGTCCTCAACGTACAATATGTTGAAGCGCTTCGTTGAAATCCGTGACGCGATCAAGATGGTGAGTGATGTCGAAGATCTCGTGCCGCGTCAAATCGCTCACCGCCGCATTGTTCAGCCCGTTAACCGACTCGCTGATCTGGACAGCGTGTGTATCAAGTTGCAATCCGAAAACTGGACGTTGGCGGACGTCCGACTGCTGCTCGATGCTGTCATGTCCAAGTACCCCGTCACTGCCGAGTACCTGAAAGCTGATGTGAGAATTGTTCACTCGCCGACGTTCGAAAGCGCAGTCGTGAAGGTGTAGTCTGACCGTTCGCTCCAAGCAACGGAAGAAGAAGCTGTTGCTAGGTTTGCTATAAGCGACCCCAGCGAACCAGCGCCGACGGAGACGGTAGATTTTGCAACTGCAGCCCTTCGTACCGTGGAGAAGTCCCGCCACGCTGCATTGTCGAAGTACTCGAGCCTGCTGGCGAAGATCCCGCCGACAAGAAATCGCTGTGAGCGTCTTTTCTCGCAGTGCAAGTTGATTTTGACGCCAACCCGTTCGAGTATGCTGCCAGCAAAATTCGAGACGATCGTGTTTCTTCGCGCTAACCGTGACCTGTGGGATTTTACCTCACCTGCGGGTATCGAAGCCAATACCAGCGATGGTTAGGACCGAACTGTAGGTTTGTAGTGTCCTAGATAGGTTTTTCTTGTAAGGCACTTAAAACGATGCTACATTCGAAATTAGCTGCAATACGCTGTAATTTTTGTATAAAAATAGCAAAACCGCTACTCGTGCTGGCTCGTTATCGGGGTCGTCGCCGGCTTATTTATGTTAGTTAAAATTACCCAACTAGGTTGATAGTCACCAGCAATCTCTGCAGTGGTGGGATTTGAACCCCTGGTCAGCAGTGTGTTAGGGTCAATCTCACATCACTGCCCCATTCTAACCCTTGCAATATACTGAAATAATTGCAATATTCATTATTGAATCGTTGCCTATTGCCATGATTTATTATCGCCGCTCTCCTTGTCCAATTCATTTTTTATTTTATTTACAGAGCACCGCTGGTATGTATTCAAGATGGACGGCACAGCGAAGAAGAACCTGCAGCGAATGGGTCTACACAGCGCACTGACGATTGGCATTGCAACGTACGCTGGATCAATTCAGAACACTTCGGTGGGGTTCTCACTTGCCTTCGGTATTGGTCTGCACAACATTCCGGAAGGAATTGCGGTCGCTGCTCCGATCTACTTTGCCACGGGCAGTCGCTGGCGTGGCATTATGTGGTGCGTCATCTCGGCCATTGCGGAGCCGCTCGGTGGAGTCATCGCGTGGCTGGCAATTGGGGATGGCATGGACCACATCTCGGATGCCATTTTGTATGGCCTCGTTTGCGGCATCATGGTGTGTATCTGCGTGAAGGAACTACTGCCTACCGCCTTCTGCTTCGCGGGCGACAGAGCTATTGCACGTGCCACGAGCCAATCGCTAGACGTAGGTTCGGAGGAGCTTGATTATTTTCTGTGACGGGAGTCACACAGCACCTTGTGCTTGAGGAAGTGTGCTTGAGGAATATACAAACTCCTAGTGAACGGCAGTTCACAGTCTCCGGCATAAGGAGACTAGTTACTTTAGACGAAGTAGATTTAAGACTGAATATATTTATAGGAAGGTTGTAGTTTGGTCTGCAATACAAACTACAAGATACCTACAGTGAAACCTATCTAAAACTGGCACTTGTTGATTGGGTGGCTCCCAGGCCACGTGCCACGTGTCAGTTGATGTATGACACACCATCTGACGGGAGTGTACCCATCTCCTAAAGAGTGACTGTCACTCTTTATGAAACCCCGTTACATCCTCCCCCATTTAGACTCGACTTTCGTCCAATCAAAGGAGAGAGATTTGGGTCTCTCATTTTCTCCCTCATTGTCGAAATCTATCGACTAGCCGTGCAGCTCTAGCGCTACGTCTCGCTGCTTCCACACGGCAGCAGGCACTCTGCCAACACGCACCAGGCTTCCTTGGGAGCCCAGCAACATGCCTATGAAGGGCAGAGCTCGCGGCGCTCACGCGCCCGCTAAGACTGAGGCTGCGAAGCCAAACGTCGAAGAGGTCAAGCCTCGCGGTAAGACCTCGGCGCTCACGGAGGCCACGTCTGAAGCCTCCAAGGCGCTTAGTTCACCTTCTGTCCCTCCGGACAACCGTCCGAACCCTCGGTTCGTGCACCAGGACAGCCGTCCTGAGACTGGGTAGGATTCCGAGCCTGTCGTCCACTCTGGTGACGAGAGTTACGGCGGTGGCGACGACGCCAAGGAGGACAAGCCTTCGGCCGGTGCTTCCACTCAGGAGAAGCACTATGGAGACAAGGCCGACGAGGCCAAGGCTCCTGCGGCAAGCGATGACGCAGTCAGCGGCCATTCGGAAGAGGCCCAGGCTGACAAGAACTCGTCACACGCTGAGGGCCGTGCTCGCGCTCAGGCCAATAAGGCCGCCGTGGCCGAGAAGGCAAAGAGCGCCAGCTCTAAGAAGCGTCATGCTTCACAGTCACCACGCCATGACCAAGCGGGTGACATGGTATCCTTGCGTGATCTCTTCAAGGACTCCAGCTCCGATGGCGAGGAGGGGCAGGTGGATGAGCCCCAGAAGATCGTTAACGACCTCGATCATCAGCAGGAGCAAGCTCTGACTGTTCGGGCGCACGCACGCAACAACCATGCGGCTGAGCAGGTGCCGTCCTCTGGACACCAGTTGGGTGGGAGCTCCACGCATCCCAAGGGCTACTTCCCGCTCGACGAGAGCAGTGGAGCGTCACGGTTCTTGGAGCAGCTCAAGCCTCCACGCGGCCTCATAGGGGGCCATACCTCTAAGGGCGCTTACGAACGCGCCCTGGTCCAACTCCCGGACCTTTTCAAGAGCAACGTGGACGCTGCCAGGTGCGTGCTCTTAGCACCACACCGTGCAAGCCTGAAGGAGTCCACTAGCCTTCGCAAGAAGGCGGAGAACAAGGGTGGTCTTCACCTTGTGTGGGAATACCCGTGGGTTCAGCCCGAGAATACCTCCACCGAGCATGAGGCGGAGACTCTGTTCTGGAAGTGGGCTTCCTTGAAGGTGAAAACCGAGGAGCTCGACGAGCTTCGAGCAGAGCGTCAGCTGTCCTACATCTTGGACCAGCGTGACCTCCGCGTGCAGTTCGCACATCTTGTGCGTAAGCGACAGGTTCACTCTGAGATTGCAGGACTCGAGCATGCAGCTCCGTCCGGCGCTCATACCGAACGCGGGTACGGGGCTTTTGCCTCAGCACCCGTACCAAGGAAAGCGGCTAAGAGCCGCGGACTACTTACGAAGCAGCTGTTGCTTCTGTTCCCAGATTGCAACAGCCTTCGGGCAGTCAACCCGGAGCCGCTCGTATGGCTCCCATGAGTTATGGGGCTCAGGGTACCCACGCCACTTTACCGACAGCTGGCGTTGCCCACGCAGTCGGCGCTTCTGGAGCACTCGCTCCACGTGGTAGTGCAGCTCCCCATTACGGTCAAGGAGAGCCGGTGGGGGCCTCGCACGGCTACACGTACGAGCCGCCTGAGCAGGCTCTAGCTCCGAGGTCGTCGACGGGGCCTCATGGCCAGGTTGCTTCCGTGCAACAAGAGGAGAACCGTCTCCTCCGCGACCGCGTGCTAGCGCTGGCGATCGCGCTTGGCGTTGGCCCTGGTGGCCGGGCTGCTACCGAGTCTGGCCGGCCTGGCGCCCGCGAAGTCCTTCAGGGCGAGGTTCGTGCCCTTCAGGAGGAGACTCGCCGCCTCCATGAATCGAGTCGACCGTCGCGCAGCGGAGGCTGACTTGAGCGACTTGCGTCGCTCCGTTCAAAGGCTGTGGGACTCCCGGCCCCGTGTGCCATACCGGAAGCCGCAGACGTATGCGTATACCCAAGCCGTATTACCACGGCTCCTCGTATGGGATTCGTTCCACGAGCCCCAGTCGCATGCGTACCCGCAGTACGACCAGCAGGCCTACCCGCCCGCTTCTTACGCTGTGCTGATACCTGCTGCGGGGCATCCGATCCCTGGGACTCGCCCTGAGCCTCGGTTCGTCGAGTTGCCATCGACTCCTGATCGTGGCCTGCCGCCGCTTCCTGCGGGTCATGGTACCGCTTCAGACGACCCACGTAAAACGTCGGGTGAGTCGTCATCGACTTAGGAAGGTCGATCGTGTAGGCAGCGCCGTGCCTACTCAGGACCGCGCAGGGTCTAATGAAGCGGTGCTTCAGTTTGTTACTCCCCCGTTGAGCTAACCGTGTTCATGGGTAGGTTCCTAGTGTCAAGTAGGACTAAGTCACCCACATTAAACACGTTTAAGTTTCCTCTTCCATGTTTGTCAGAGTACTCCTTTTGTTTGTCAGAGTACTCCTTTTGTTTGTCTTGCGCGTTGGCCATTGCATCTCTGACCCGGCTGATCACATTCAGCCTGTTGTCGATAAACGTCGACAACTGTTTCCGCAAGGAGGCTGGTCTCAATGCTGAGACCTGGGAGGAAAGCGCTTTCCGAGCCCCTCCCCCACTTACGCCTGAAGCCTCGGTGCCCCCACGCAAAGTGAGCGGCACCTTGGGATGGTGCAACCCGTTCAGGTAGAACGGCGTGAACCCCGTAGATGCGTGCATCGCATTGTCGAGTGCAAACTCAACCATCGGTAAGCGGTCCGACCACGACCACAGTGCTTTCGCACAGACACTATGCAATGTGACCTCGAGCACGCGATTAACGCGCTCGGTCTGACCATAAGTCTGTGGATGATCAGCAGTTGACATGCTCAACTTCGTTCCTAGCAATCGGAACAGCGTCTTCCAGAACGCAGCGGTAACGAGCGGGTCTCTATCCGAGACAATAGTCTCCGGAAGACCGTGATAGCAGAAGACGTTATCCAGGAAAAGCCTCGCGGCCTCATTTCCTGTGACGGTCTCCGGCACCGGAGCAAGGTGCACCATCTTGCTCAGACGGCACACGAACACCAAGATACCGGTGTTGCCCTTGTCATCGGCAGGAAGACCGAAGACAAAGTCGAGACTCATCGACTTCCAGCAGTCCAATGGAACTGGCAGGCTCTGCAACGGAGCCGAAGCGTGGCCACCCACTTGTACATATGGGGCCACCAAAACGTCTGAGAGACCGCATGAAAGGTCTTCTCGCGACCAAGGTGTCCACTGGAAGGCGCGTCGTGCGCCTCCAGAAGTATATCATACTTCAGGTCCTCGTCGTCCGGTACGACGACACGAGGAGGATCACCGGGTTCCACCCTATAGTGGAGCAGACCATCTGCCCACTCATAGCGGTGCAGTCGTGCTCGCTGTCGAGGCGTAAGTCACTCGACCTTGGCATCAGTGCCAGCGGCTAAGTACCGCACTAAGGGCGCAAGACTGTCGTCGTCCCGATACGCCAAGCGTATCCGATCATAAAGATCCGTCATGACCCGACTAATATGAGCTAGCTCGTAGTTTGGCCTGCGTGACTCGACTAATATGAGCTAGCGCGTAGTCGGGCCTGCGTGACAGCGCATCGGCAAGCACGTTGAGCTTGCCGGACTTGTATTCAACGCGGAAGTTGTACTCCGCGAAGAATTACAGCAACCTCGCCATCCGTTGTGACAGATGCGGCGTGTGGATGGCCGTCCGCAAGGACGCGTGGTCCGTGTAGACCACGAAGGGCCTTGAGCCCAGCAAGTGCACGCGGAACTTGACAAGGGCATACTTCATTGCCAGGAGCTCCTTGTCATGGACAGGATAGTTCCGTTCGGCAGCCTTCAGCTGTCTGGACTGGAACGAGACGACACGCTCGTGTCCGTCATCGTCCTTCTGCAATAGCGCACAGCCAATTGCATAGTCGGAAGCGTCACAGACAACAGTGAGCGGCTTCGACTCGTCTGGCAAGGTCAGGACTAGGGCGCGCTGTAAGCTTGCCTTGATGCTATCGAACGCATCCTGGTGGTGGCGCTCCCAGCGCCACTCGACGTCCTTCTTCAGGAAGTCTGACAGCAGCTTCGCGAGGCCTGCGCAGCCAGCACTGTACTTGTGCAGGCAGTTGGCTAGGCCAAGCCACTTCCGGAGATCCTTTTGGGATCGAGGCGTAGGCAAGGCTGCAATGGCCTTGACCTCTCCGGGTCAGCGCGTACCCCAACGCTACTGACGAAGCAGCCGAGGACCTTTATCTCCTCAGCCGCAAAGACGCACTTGTCAAGGTTGGCATAGAGCTGGTTAGCTCTCATGACCTCAAACACTCGACGGAGGTGTCCCATGTGCACCTCCATAGCCGCCTTGCCTTCCTCGGCACGGCTATGGACGAATATATCGTCGAAGTACGTCTGCGTGAACGCACGCAATGGTCTAAACAACTGTGTGACCAAGCGATTGAATGTCGCCGGGGCGTTCGAGAGACCTTGTGGCATTACCAGACGCTCCCTGAGCATGCAGCTCGGTGTGCTTACCGCGGTGAGCGGGGTATCGCACTCTCTCATCAGGATCTGGTAGTATCCGTCAACCAGATCCAGCGCGCTGTACAGCGTGCAGCCGGCCATGTTGTTCAGGAACACGTTTTTGCGAGGTATCGGCGTCTGTGCCGGCACCGTTGCACTGTTCTGCTTGTTGTAAGCATGAACCAGACGCCTCTTCCCGTTCGGCTTACGAACGCAGAAGGTCGGTGTCGAGTGCGGGGACTTTGACTCCCGCACCATGCCCGCCTTTGCTTTCGCAGCGAAGAAGGCGTCGATCACGTCGCACTGCTCCTTGGGCAGGGGCCATTGCCGGGTGACACAATATTTAGTCCCCGGCACGAGATCAATCTCGTGCCTGATCCCGCGGTCAGGTGGGAGCTTTGGCGGTGGGTCCTTCGACACCACGTCCGCAAACTCCTTTACCAGAGGGTACAGTGGATCCTTAGGGTTCTTGAATTTCGTAGAACCCACGCGCGACGCACGCTGCTTACGGAACTCCTCCCGGACGTTCTCGTCCATTACCGAGGAAGAGTTCAACTCCTCAGGAGTGGTCTCCGGCTTTAGGAGCACCATCTCCGCGATCTCCCCGGCCTTTAACTCGGCCAAGAAGTCCTTCATCGCAACTTCTTCGAGGTTCAGTAGCTCTGACACCTCCGGAAGCGCCTGTAACGTTACAGTGCCTGCCTTAACTTGACAACCGGTCACGCCGTCGAAGACGTGATAACACTCTTCGATCGGCGGCGACGCAGGTGCCTCCGTGCACGGCTCCAGGTCCTCCCGGACTTCCTCAGGCAGGTATTCCACCAAGTCCGGCTTGCGGTGACGGCGTGGAACTTCGTTACCCACGCCTGGTAGTGCCTCAATGGCGGCACCCTGAGTCTTCCCGACGCTATGCGGAACCGTGTTACCCGCCTTGGTTGGTGGAACTTCGTTACCCACCCCGTGTGGAACTTGGTTACCCACACCTGGTGATGCCTCAATGGCGGCACCACGAGTCTCCCCGACTCCTTGCGGAACTATGTTACCCACTGTGCGTGGTACTTGGTTACTCACACTCGAAGCGCTCATGGCGGCTTCTCCATTGTTCGTGGTCATCGTGACCTCGCGTGGAACTATGTTACCCACGCCAGAAGAACCAATGTCGGTCTTCTCCGCAGTATCCGCTGCATGCGGAACTACGTTACCCGCTTGTGGACCTAAGTTACCCACTTGGCTAGCGCTTATTGGCGTGGCTACAGTCGAAGCCCATACGGCGCGACGACTTTGAGCGTTGGGTGCTGCTAGCACCGCAGCCCCACACGCTGGACAGGAAGCCTTGTCCGTCTCCCTAGCCTCTGGCGGCCCACGAGCATCGCTCGAGACGGACATGGTCTCACGACCTGTTGCAGCATTCACTGCAACGCCTTCCCCGTAGCTGTAGATCCCATCGACGACTCCTAATCTTCGGACGTTTCCGCGTCTCGGCGGTCCTTTCGGACACCCAGGTTCTTGACAGAGGTGGGAACATGACTCACCAATGCTCTGTCAGAGACCGCGGGCCGGCTAGCCCCAATGGCTTTGCCGCGCCAATCAATCCAGGGCTCGCGCTTCTCAAGCCACGGCATGCCCAGGATCAAGTCGTACTTGTCCATGACGAGGACAATGAACGACTCCGTGCTGTCAAAGTCTTCGAACTTGACAGCCAGGTCCATCTTGACCTTAGGTACTTCTATCACCGTACCGTCGGCTAGTCTCACAGCGGCCAGCCCGTTTCCTTCGCACTCACGAAGGCCGTCAGAAAATTTGTCGCGATTCCTTGCGACCGTCTGGCGGCGTGCAAAGTTCTTGCTCGCCCCAGAGTCGATCAAAACTCTTAAGGGATGATCGTATCCCCGTACATTTACATGTACAACAAGCAGCCCGCCGATGCCCTTTTCAGCTTCGAGAGTACACAGACTCTCAGGGGCTAAACCTCCACGGTGCGCGCCACCCGCACACCTCACGTGAAGACTTAGGTCTTCCCCAGTAGGGCGCCCCGCCCCTACTGGTGTCCTGCGTTCCCCTGCCTCTTGGGACGCGGCTTCTGCCAGCGACCCTTCGAGACGTGGGGTCTGGAAGAGTTCTTCCTGTGTCCTCCAGAAGGACAGTCACGCTTCATGTGGCCGAGTCGACCGCACCCAAAACAGCGGATGTCGCTCTGCTCGGCCAGACCCAAATCCATGGGCACTGGCCCGCCACTAGCTCCGTTACCAGGAGTCCCGTGTGCCGAACTTCCTGGCACACTGTGGCCTTGCCACGCAGAGGCAGGAGTACGAGCCTGTCTGTGGCTGTACTCCTGTTGAAGAGCGACTTGTATCGCTTCCTCCATCGTACTGACCTGCACGCGGAACAACTGCGTGCGAGCCGGGCTTACCCTCTAGCCGTCCATGAAAACGGTCACCTTGATGTGTTCAGGTAAGGGGTTGCCCACCAGAGATGCCGCGAGCATGCGCATCTCCTGGATGTACTCGTGCAGCTCGCGCTTCCCTTGCTTACAGGCGAGGAAGCGTGAGCGCTGGCGATACTCATAGTTCGCCGGGAGGAAGGCAGCTCGAAGCTGTTCGCGCAGCTGAGCCCAGGATGTAAAACATCCAGGCGACGTCGCTTCGCGCGTGTAAGCCCAGGTCTTAGCACGATCACCAAGGTTGGACAGCGCGAAAGCGACGCCCAGTCGCTCGTTTGAGATGAGAGCCGCGTCCATCACGAGCTCAACTTCTCGAACCCAGAAGTGAAGGTTCACTCCTTCCTTCCCTTCATACGAGCGAACCTTCAGCCGCAATGGCTTAGGCCCGGCCGGTTTCGATTCGGCCGCGGAGGCTTGAAGGTTTCCCCGAACGTGCTCAATGAGCCCGCGCTCGTACATGTCGAATGCATTCACGCGTTCGACTTGCTCGGCCGGCGTCGCAGCCGCCAAGCTCCGGAATGCATCCATTCCAAAGATGCCCGCCATCTTCCGGACCGACTCAAACTGAGTGTCGGTCAGATTAGGGAACTCACTCCTATCCATCTTGGCTCACCGGTTGAGACCACAGAGGATTCAGATGATTCAATCTACCCGCGTAGGTGTAAGATAGACTACAAGTGCTACCAAGTGTGACGGGAGTCACACAGCACCTTGCGCTTGAGGAAGTGTGCTTGAGGAGTATACAAACTCCTAGTGAACGGCAGTTCACAGTCTCCGGCATAAGGAGACTAGTTACTTTAGACGAAGTAGATTTAAGACTGAATATATTTATAGGAAGGTTGTAGTTTGGTCTGCAATACAAACTACAAGATACCTACAGTGAAACCTATCTAAAACTGGCACTTGTTGATTGGGTGGCTCCCAGGCCACGTGCCACGTGTCAGTTGATGTATGACACACCATCTGACGGGAGTGTACCCATCTCCTAAAGAGTGACCGTCACTCTTTATGTAACCCCGTTACAGTTTCCATGACAAAGTCACTGCTGCGTCTATAATCCACACGAACGATTTTCAGCTTCGCCAATCGTAGATATCCTGGTTTCACATGAAACCCCGAAAGACTTATCCAGGTTGAGGTCAGCACCTCACTCGCCAGCAACTGCCACGAACGCCGTACGTCGATCAAGCCTATTAAATAGCAGAAACGAACAAAACCGACGCAAAGGTTCACCTACCATCGAGAGCTCCTTGCGAGTCTTTTGCTTCGCGACGACAATCTCCAGCCCTCACGTCTTTCATTCTCAATTTTGACTGCTACTCGATGGACTACTCTATTCCCAACTCATCCGTCGCACTTCTGCATCAACCATGGTTCAAACCGGACACGCTGTTGGAGTTGCATTCGCGCTTAATATTGCTGCTGGTTTCGCCACGGTCCTCGGTGGTATGGTTGTCTTCAACAAGCATTTGGTTCATCTGGCAAACCCTCTCGGCTTGGCGATCGCCCTCAGTATTTCAGCGGAAGTAATGATGTTCATTTCGTTGGTGGAGATCTACGGTGAATCGGTGCATCTGCTGACGGAAGGCTTGAAGACCGATGACATGTCGGAGGAGACGGCCACGGGCCACGGCTGGCTCGGTGCTACCGCTTGTTTTGCACTCGGCATTGTTCTTATCTACATCATCGACATGATCGTACACAAGATCTCTCCTGAACACGAAATGACGGAGCTTGACAACCTGGAAGATGTCAATGAGTCGATGGAGCACTTTGAACACAGCAAAACCACGACAGCACCCCAGGCATTGAATTGGAGGCCCAGACCCCCAACGCGACGCCCTACATCAAGATGGATCCTCAAGCAAAGCTCGCGCTGCAACGTATGGGTGTGCTCAGTGCACTAGCCATTGGTATTCACAACCTACCCGAGGGCATCGCTACTTACGTTGGCGCCATTCAGAATTCTTCGGTCGGTTTCTCGCTTGCTGTTGGTATCTGTCTCCACAACATCCCAGAAGGCGTCGCTGTTGCTGCTCCCATCTACTTTGCAACGGGTTCGCGTTGGCATGGCATCATGTGGTGCGCCATTTCGGCATGTGCTGAGACGCTGGCGGAGTCATCGCGTGGTTGGCTATCGGTGATGGTATGGACCCAGTTTCGGAAGGTGTTCTGTTTGGTATCGTGTGTGGCATCATGGTCTGCATTTTCGTGAAGGAGCTCATTCCGACTGCGTACAAGTTTGCTAAGGGCAAAAGACACGTCGTGGCGTTTGGCATGTTTGCTGGCATGTTCATCATGGTTGCGAGCCTCACGCTGTTCGGCTACGCTGGTGTATAAGTTGGGTCTACGAAACGGAGCGAGAAGGCTGCGCACGCCTGCGAATCGCCAACAAGTGGAAGGAGCTCGACTTGGGAATGGAACCAGGTCACTGATTTTGCGTTCAATTACTCAATCGTCGGGTGAGCAAGTAAAGTACGGTAGCTAGCCATACTTGTGCATGCCCTTACTTCTTCATCCAATGAAACTCCGTTGATCTTTGGGTCGAGTTACTGAGGACAATCAACCGTTTCAACTTTCAAAGTAACAATGCCGTGTAACGGCTAGGCTCTAAGGGCAACACACGTTTTGCTGTTCGAAGAGTTCGATAGTTCGATGGTTGCAGTCGCAGCTTTCCCGCTACCAGTCTAGCGAGTCAAAATTCATTCCGTTCATGGTGCCAATTTTCACGTTTGTTTTTGCCAAAAATGATAGGTGGTGCCTTCACGCTGCTAATTTCCACGCATTGCACTTCCACTTTTCGGAGAGCAATTTGGCAAAACACCGAACACTGCACCTCATAAAACCGATGAAATCTTGAATGGGCATCCGGTCTAGGATACCAGAATCCAAATCACTTCCCAAGTCTAATGGCTAAAATATGTTCTGGGGCCGACCGCTTTCCAGTTTATCCGTCTCCATGCTGCAGCACGCTATCGGTGTTAGCCTCGAGGATGCAAGTGAATAACCAACGGCGTGTCTACAATGGGTGTCCCTGTTCAATTCTGTTCGTCATATCATCCACCGCCTTTCTTCCCAAGTGTACACAGGACGTTCACTTCTACGTGAGCCAAACCTGCTAGTCTACTGCTGACACTGTTCAACGCCCGCTCTAGCGACGACGGCGATCGATTACTGCGTCTCCCCTTTGAAGCAGAGTACGCGGGACCTGTTCACAGAGCCGAGCACGACGGATCAAATGCGTCGCCATCCTATCTGTCTCGCTCACTTCTTAGCCTTCTTCAACTTGCTCTTCTCACCTTCCAGCTACAAAAAAATCAGTGCGTTAAGTCCCCGTCCCCCCTCCTTTATCTCCTTCTGATAAACAACTCACCACTTTCTTTACACGCGACAGCACCTGCGTGTTGCCACTCACACAGTTCTGCGGCTGATACGGTGGCTTGATCACCACCTCGCCCATGACTCGGATATTGGCACCTTCCCACTCACACGGCATCCTGACAGCATACACACCTCCTAGTCACATCCTGTCCCAACTAAACTGCCCCCAAACAGCCACGTACGTCTTATTGAGTGCATCAAAGATGGCCTGAGCTTCGCCGGACACGCCCTGGCCAATAGACGCCAGTGCGCGCTCGGCCAGACCTTTGTTGCGCTGCTCCACGCGTAGCAGCTCGTCGTCACTGATGGCTGGCAGTGTCAACATCAATCCAGCAGGGGCGGACTCCAGCACTTCGACCTTCTGTAGAGCTTCAAGCTGGAAGATGCGCGTCTTGGCCTGAGCTCCATCTTGCTCCTCTATTGGTGGCAATGGAGTTGCATTAGCTAAAACATTCCCATTGGCTTCAAGGACAGAGTAAGAGAGCTACCGAGGATGAGGAAGTTGGCGATGGGATCCAGCGTGAAGATGACGCCCTCAAAGGTCTCCTGGCCGGTTGTAAGCACGCGCACCTTGGCGCCTACGGCCTTGTGGTCCTGCTGCAACTCCGCCGACAGCACGGGGGCAGGTGAGGAGCTGCTCATAGCCATCACGATCACTACTGCTTAGATTACACTTGACTTCACTATGATGACCCCCCCCCCATCCTCAAAGTGTTTCGATTGGTTGAAATAAGTTCTATTACATATCGATATTAAAAGGGTTTATGGTTTCATTGGCTGAAATGCGCTGTACATTGAGGGGCTGGAGCGTGGGGCGAGTAAGAGCTTTGGAGCGTTTCCGGAGGTGCGAACAAGCGAGAATCCAAGCATGGGCGGCGGTCACTACGAAGGTGCGTAGCGGCAATATGGCCTTCTACATACATACAAAACGTGGCGGATCATGTGCGCGTGTGTCTTGTGTCACTTTATCCGCAATTTCCAGCTCTTCACACTTTATATTACCCAAGAACGGAGGTTTCTGACAATGTTGTCCCCTCTTGACTATGGACGCTGATTCTGCAGCTCCCCGCGTGCCGACGCGCCAGGAAATGGTGGACGCCAATCTTCCACTGCACTACCGTGACACGTGCGCCGGTCTGCTGATCCCGCTGAACGAATGCCGACGGGCCACGTTCTTCCTCCCGTGGAAGTGCCAGGACTTGCGCCACGCCTATGAGAAGTGCCAGTACGAGGAGTGGAAGACCCGCGTGGAGCTACTTAAGAACCAAGACTAAGATTCTACGTTGAGAGGACGAAAGCTACACATTGTCAGACAAAAAGGCGGTTGCAGGTGGAGCTGCGGTGAGCGGAGAGGGGACTACTCGAAAGAGCCAACAAGGAAACCACGAGTGAATAATGAATACATGTGCCGCTACTAAGCCCGTGTTTCTTGATGTAATTTCAGTTACGAAGACGGGGTGGAATCAAGGTGTTCGTCCTCACTCATAGCCGATAAAGTCAGCTTGCTGGTTTGCTCGGAATTGGCGCAGCCAAACTACCTCGTAGACCTCTATCGAGCTGGTTGATACTTTATTCGGAGACTCACAGATGCACGAGGCGAGTTGGCTTGGAAGGCAAAGACTGTTCATGATGTAGCTGGGGTGCTGTTGTTGCTTTCACTCTCGTCCTCCGCTTGGTCGACTGTTGATCGCGGCGTGTACTCTTCGTCGCTGCTGCTATCAGTCTCATCGTCGTACATTTGCTCACCGCGCTCATAGCGCTGCTGCTGTAAGCGACGCACCTCCACGAGGCTAAGCTGGTCGCCGCCGAACGGGTCGCCGAATTGTCTAGCAAGTCTTCCTCCCATCAGAATCATCGTTACCAGAACGAAGCAGCCCGCGATGAACAATCCCGACGGGTTCTCAGCCTCCTCTTCCAGCATACGCTGCAGTCGCTTTTGCCATGGTTCAGTAGGTTCTGCCTTGCCCAGCACGTCAGGTACAGATCCATCAAAGCAGTCGATACCCTCGGCGTCCGCTTCATTGCCCACGTGGAAGCCCATGTGGACGCAAAAGTCTGCTCCAGACTTAGCAATAGTCTTGAGCGGCGAGCACACGAGCGCGTTGCCGTAGCAAGGAGCCAAAGTGCCAGCTCCTCCGTAAGCGTAGTATTCATCCTTGCAGGCATTGTGCCAGTCGTTGCACAGGCTCGGACACACATTTTTCATCTCCCACGTGCCCATAAGCGGGTGGCACGACGAGCAGGCCATTTCCTCCGTCAGTGCTTGGCACTTGCGGCTGAACTTGGCCACCACAGGCTCTCGGATCTTCCTGTTTTCAGCAGTAACATAACAAAAGCCCAGTCAGCAGGAACGTCATTACCACAATTTATATCATCTCCACACCGCATACAGTCGGAGAGCGTGAGCGTGTGTGGCATTACAGCATGTATTCTTGCGGTACTTGCTACAAACTTCCATCCCCTTAGTCTGCATCGTCGTAGGATCAATATGCAACAACGTAGTACAGTTTTATTAGCACCAGTAACGCACCAAATGCAAGTTAATGGGCAGCTCCGCCACGTACGCGCTGGATCGGGTGCGTCTCTGGGTCGAACTTGAGCACGCCAGCCGAGCGGCACGTGTTGTCAGGTTTGGCTTTGGGCTCGGCCTGCACTGGGTCCCCCATTAGCAACACAGCTACCAGCAACGCCATACACAGCTGCGTCACTCTCATCATCTCCAGTCTCGCGATGACGCCTTGATGCCGATCGGCGAATGACACCAAAAACACAGTATCGAAATTACACACCTTGTTTTGGCAAAATAATACCTGCTATACTTTATATCAAAACATACAGTATTATCCAAAAATGGCTCACTAACAAATCGAGCCAACATGGCGCAAAGCTTCCGTGATGACCTGGCCGCGTTGCGGGGCATGTTCCCGTCCTGGGACGTGGAGGTGTTAGAGGAGCTACTGGAGGCGCATCAGGGGGATATGGAAGGCACTGTGGACTCGCTACTGGCCATGGATGCGGTGCCTGCATCCGCACAGGAGCAAGTGCAGCCTCCGCCTGCTCCGATGCCAGCTCCAACGTCTCCACCTCGTCGTTTGCGCACACCGCCGTCGTCCTCGCCACGTGGACAGCCACGCGGTCGCGTCAAGCTTCCCGACGACTTCTTGCGTCTGCCGACTGACGAGTTCCATGAACTGTCCGAGCAGGAAGAACGCGACGCCATCCTGGCGCGTATGCTGCAAGATCAGTTCTTCCGGGACGAGGTGCTGTCCAGCGAGGAGTTCTCGTCGCATTTCCATGACAGATCAGCGAGACAAAGTCAGAGTTATCCACCCGAGAAGTCGGCAGCTGAGATTGCCAGCGAGACGTACACCGCCATGAGCAAGAAGTTCACGTCCATGAGCGAAGGTGGGTTAGCGGTGACTGTAAGATTGTTGAAGAGCGTGGATTGATGAGTCGTCGTTGTGTGTTGGTTGGTGTGTCTACCAGTCATGAAGAACAAGATGCACGAGATGTACATGCGTTTCCAGATGCGTAATGACGCTCCTGCCGGTTCAGACCCCAAGAGGTGACAAAAGTGATTTTTACCTTGTGTGGCAAAAGATATCTTACCACAACGTCCTGTTGCTGCAGCCAACGCCCGCTCATGGAGGGCGACTCCGATTCCAGTGAGGACGAGGACTTGAACGACAATCCAGACGTACGACGTCGCAACATGGACCAGCGCCGCAGCCAAGGATCGCCGAGACGATGGAGCCCCCGCAACACGACACGGAGGCCCAGCGCTGGCGCCGGTGCGTACTCCAAGAAGGACGACTAGCTGTAGACCTGGAGTATCAATAGTACTTTCGGCCACACACTGCTGTTTTCATCTCCGCCGAGCCTGTGATAACGTCGTGCCATTTTTCATAGCCTTAATACGGGCGCGGTGATTTGAGTGTGTTGGTGGGCCTGCATTCCCGCTCTATCAGCTTTAATATGAGGAAAAATCGATCGTATCGGATCGCTTCCATGGGTTCTCGTCTGCCTTCTCCTTGACATCGGCAGCCGGCTTGTCGTCTTCGTCGTCACTATCGTCGAAATCGTTGAGCATCTCTTGCTCAGCCGAAATGTTCTCGGGTTCTTGTTTCTGCTTCTTGTTCGACTCCTGTTTCGGTTCTGAAGCAGAGACTTCACTACTCCGCACTTGACGCATATCCACCGCAGTATCTCCTTTAAAATAGCCCTATAATTCACCACAAAAGCACCACGCTCAGCACACCTCACCTTCAGCATCACTCCACCAACAAACCCACCTGCTGCTGCCAGGCCACAAAACTCGACGTCGGATATGGCCCGTGGATCTGTCCGTCTGTGGCCTTGTACTCCCACATGATCTCTTGCTTGGGCGGGTTCTCTTCGCTTTTACTTTCTCTCTCTTCAGCAAACTGCACACGTTTCCGCTGGTCCAAAAGCTCCTCCTCAGGGATAAACTCCTCCTTAATCTGACTGTAGACGTCCACCTCTCCCGATCTCATCAAAAAGTCCGCAGCCTCTGTGACCTGCTCGAACTGCTTCTTCTCCTCCGGCGTCTGTGCCAGCTCCTGATCGTTCCTCTGCGCCTGTTTGCGCTTGTTCCCGGGTCGAACCCGCGCCGGTTTCTTAGATCCCAGTCGCTTAAGAGCCTGCAACACCGTCTCGCGGGGCTTAAGCAGCGTAGCCAGCGTCCTATTGGCTGCCTCCGTTGTCAGCGTCTCCTCTGTCTGCTCGTCACGGAAGTCACGGCGGTTCTTGGCGCTCTTGGCCGCACCCATTTGCTGCTCCGAGACGTCGTCTAGCCAGGCCTCCTCCTGCACCTTCTTGGCCTCATCGTCCCATACAAAGTTGCCTTCTGGATCGAAGTGGCCCTCGTCCTTCTCCTCCTCCATGTTGAACGATGTCATCCCGCGCCGATCCTCACGCACCATTGTTGGCAACAATTTGTTGCCAGCTTTTCACTTATGTAGCCATTATTCCGTATTTAAAATTGATGTTGCTTGTAAGTATTTATGGAATATCCGTAAATACGTAAATACATTACAGACAACATTACAGCGACATTCGCTTTGAAAGGCTGTTTCCTGGTGGTTGGCAGTGCATAAGCTCAGAAGACGTAGCAACACTCGAAGACAATGGTGCGTCGTTTGCTGGCTCCGCTGCAGGCTCATGAGTGACACAGGGAGATCTCATTGTCTGCATACTGACTGTGGTGTCTGTGATATTCATTCCTGCAGGGCAAAGCCAAGAAGACGCGCAAATTCGCCGCTGTGAAGCGCATGATCAGTCCTCGCGACACGCGCATGTCCGTCTCGGCTTCCATTGATCTGTTTTTTTATATTTTATCTGACGTTATTATCTACTTCTTTATTATTTTATTGCAGCAATTCGGTGCGCAAGGCAGTCGCGAAGGCGGAGGACAAGAAACGCAAGGAGGCAGAGCCCAAGCAGATGTGAGTAGACAGCAGAGACGCAGACGCAGGATAGAGACTGACTGCTGTGTGCTGCTGTTGATATTGCTGCTATGTAGTGACCAGATCCCGTCCAACATGTTCTTCAAGTACAACTCGGCGCTGGGCCCTCCGTACAACGTCATCGTGGATACCAACTTCATTAACTTCTCCATCAAGAACAAGCTCGAGGTCGTCTCAGCGATGATGGATTGCCTGCTTGCCAAGTGTAAGCCTTCAAGCCTATTCACTTTTAATTTTGCACTCAGATGGTGAAGCTTTGCGGACTAATTCTTGGGATTTCCGGTGTTTATTGCTGGTTTTGACTTTTACAGGCACTCCTTGTATCACGGACTGTGTGATGGCAGAGCTGGAGAAACTCGGCCACAAGTATCGTGTGGCGCTGCGACTAGCAAAGGACCCACGTTTTGAGCGACTGCCCTGCACACACAAGGGCACGTACGCCGATGACTGCCTGGTGCAGCGTGTGCAGCAGCACCGCTGCTACGTTGTCGCGACGTGTGATCGTGAACTCAAGCGCCGCATCCGCAAGGTTCCTGGTGTGCCCATCATGTATATCTCCAACCGCAAATACGTGATTGAGCGACTTCCGGAAGCTAACGCAGCCAAGATCAAGTAGGTAGGTGTCCTTTTCGAACATGGTGAACAGTTCTAAATATTCGAGAGGAAGGCCGACACCGCAGGCAGGGCAAGGCGATTGCTCTGCCAACCCGATACATAGACGTATATTTTGAATGCTTGGATTCTTAGTTTGTCTTTTGCAGCGTCGGTTCAAGATGGCATCCAAACAAGCTGGAGCGATGGCTTCCCAAGAAGTACAGAGCAAGCATGCAAACTCCACCACAATCAAAGATTCAATTTTGCAGACACAATCTGAACAGCGCAACCGTCTTCTGGACGAATACTTTGAGAACACGAAGTTGCTGCAGGTTGTTCAGGATTTCATGGCCAATCTGGCAACTAACTACAAGACGCATCTTCGATTGCCAGCAAACCCATTTCCGGAACTACTCAAGATAATTCGTATGCACGAACTTCGACAAGCCTTTGTTATTCAGAGTAGTAGCAGCAGCAATTCTTCCCTGAAGTTGGCAGTGCTGAATGGCCAAACTTCGACGCCGTCACAGTTCCAAGTGTGCAGTGTTGAACACGAACAATTTGCGTTACCGATATGGGGAATGAAGCCTACCTTGGAGCGGCTGACTGGGGCAAACTTGTACAGTTTGCTAGAACTGGTAAACTCTTCCTTTCAGGCATTAGTGACTTACAAATTAATTTTGGACGATGACTGCCGAGCAATTGGATATGGTGTCCTTGTTGGAAATAGCACTCTTGGTACACGAGTGCAGGACCTGCAACCTTGCTTCCTTGAGTTTGAGACGCACGTGTTTGTGTCTGGTCTGCACTTGGAGAAAGCAATGGCAGTTTTCGCACGGTTCTTGCTCAAACAATTGCACGAAGCA